>CM057349.1:234636203-235836203 GCA_030015575.1 Agapanthus africanus | reverse complement strand
TTTCTGAGGAGCTTCTTTTCCTTGAGAAGCTAAGTCTTGAACAGGCTTCCTACGCATATTGGGGACCCCAATTCGAACCACTTCGTACCGAACCGACCCCTGAAGTGCGACCATCTGTGGAGGAACTACCCAAACTTGACCTCAAAGTTCTTCTTGACCACCTCAAGTATGCGTACTTGGGAAATAATGAAACGCTTCCAGTTATAATCACGACCGACCTTGCGCCTGAGTAAGAGTTGGCCCTCATAGATGTTCTGAGAAAGAACATGGAAGCAATTGGTTGGTCAATGGTTGATATCAAAGGAATCAGCCCTGCTATCAGTCAGCACAGGATCCACATGACTGATGATTCTAAACCCTTCAAAGATCCTCAACGCCGGCTTAACCCGGTAATGAATGAAGCAGTACGGAATGAAATGCTAAAGTGTCTTGACAATGGGATCATTTATCCCATATCTGATAGCAAATGGGTAAGCCCCATTCACGTTGTACCAAAAAAATCGGGTATCACTGTAATCACGAATGAAGCAAACGAGCTAGTCCCAACCCGCACACAAACGGGTTGGAGAGTCTGTATTGATTACAGAAAGCTCAACGCAATCACTTGCAAGGATCATTTCCCACTGTCCTTCATTGATCAAATGCTTGAACGCCTAACCGGACACGCCTACTATTGTTTCCTAGATGGATATTCCGGCTATAATCAAATCCCGATCGATCCAGAGGATCAGGACAAAACGACCTTCACTTGTCCCTTTGGTACATTCGCCTACCGTCGCATGCCCTTTGGGCTGTGCAACGCACCTGCAACATTTCAGCGGTGCATGATGAGCATCTTTTTTGACATGGTAGAGCGATTCTTGGATGTATTCATAGATGATTTCTCTGTCTTTAGGGATTCATTCTCTGAGTGTCAACACATCTTGAACTTGTAATGATGCGATGCAAAGAAAAGCATTTGACACTCAATTGGGAGAAGTGCCATTTCATGGTCAAACACGGCATTGTGTTAGGTCATATCATTTCTGAAAATGGTATCGAAGTCGATAAAGCAAAACTCGACGTCATTTCAAGCCTCCTACCTCCACGGACTGTCCGTGACATCAGGGCATTCTTAGGCCACGCCGGTTTTTACAGGCAGTTCATCAAGGATTTTAGCAAACTGGCTAGACTCTTGACTTCTTTGCCGCCTAAGGATATTCCCTTTGATTTCAATTCTGAGTGCCTTACTGCGTTTTACCTTCTGAAATCGGAGCTCACTTCCGCTTCGATCTTAAGTGCACCAGACTGGAATGAACCTTTTGAGCTGATGTGTGATGCTTCTGACTTTGCGATAGGCGCTGTTTTAGGACAGCGATTTGAAAAGAAGCCGCACATCATCCACTATGCGAGCAGGACGTTGAATGACGCGCAGCTGAATTACACCACCACCGAAATAGAATTCTTAGCTGTCGTTTACGCACTGGAAAAATTCCATCCTTACTTGATCGGGACCCACGTCACGATTTACACTGATAATTCTGCACTTAGGCATCTTTTTGCAAAGAAGGATGCCAAAACCAGATTGATACGTTGGATTCTCCTTCTTCAAGAATTTGATTTGACTATCAAGGATAAGAAGGGATCCGACAATGTTGTTGCCGAACATTTGTCTCGCTTAACAAATGCACCAATTGAGGAAATTCCAATCAACGAGCAGTTCCCAGACGAACAATTTCTGTCCATATCAAGCGAACCCTGGTTCGCTGATATTGTGAACTTTCTTGTCACCGGAGAAACACCTTCTTTTTGGTCGAATCAGGACGAGTCAAAATTTCTCTCCCAAGTCAAATTCTTTTATTGGGATGAACCATACCTGTTCAAGTACTGTCCTGACCAGATTTTTAGTAGGTGCGTCTCTAACTCTGAAATGAGAAGTGTTCTGTCTTTTTGTCATGATCAAGCTTGTGGGGGCCATTTTGGACCCAGAAAGACGGCGGAAAAAGTTTTGCAAAGCGACTTCTACTGGCCGACACTTTTCAAGGATGTTTTCGAATATTGCAAAATTTGTAGCCGATTTCAACACATGGGAAAGATTGGAAAACGGAATGAGATTGCCCCTACAATCCATTCTGATTGTAGAGATTTTTGACGTCTAGGGTATCGATTTCATGGGGCCATTCCTAAACTCTTTTGGGAATTTGTATATTTTGTTGGCCATGGACTATGTGTCTAAATGGATGGAGGCTGTCCCATGTCGAACCAAAAATAACAAGGTTGTCATAAAATTCTTAAAGGAGAACATCTTTTCTCGGTTCGGCACACCTTGCACTATCATTAGTGATAATGGAACACATTTTTGCAACCGATCTTTTGAATCACTGATGAAGAAATACTCCATTAGCCACAAGTTATCAACACCCTACCATCCTTAAACTTGCAATCAGGTCGAAGTCTCCAATAGACAAATTAAACAGATTTTAGAAAAGACTGTCAGCCAGAACCGTAAGGATTGGTCATTGAAGTTAAATGATGCGCTTTAGGTGTTTCGAACCGC
Source organism: Agapanthus africanus (assembly GCA_030015575.1). NCBI lineage: Eukaryota > Viridiplantae > Streptophyta > Magnoliopsida > Asparagales > Amaryllidaceae > Agapanthus > Agapanthus africanus. The sequence continues at coordinate 235,833,667 of CM057349.1, read as the reverse complement.
TTTCAAAACGAATTTAGGTATGTTTCCATACCGACTCATCTTCGGAAAAACGTGTCATCTGCCTGTTGAATTGGAACACCGCGTATTCTGGGCAATCAAACAGCTCAACATCGACCTAGAAAAAACTGGTGAGGCAAGAAAACTTCAATTAAACGAGCTCGAAGAGATACACAATGATGCGTATGAGAACACTAAGCTATACAAGAAAAAACGAAAGTTTTCACGACAAAGGGATTCTCAAAAAAAACATTCACTGTAGGCCAGAAGGTTCTGCTTTACGACTCCAGACTTCATCTGTTTCCAGGGAAATTGAAGTCACGTTGGACTGGTCCGTTTATTGTGCGTACCATTTTTTCGCATGGTGCAGTCAACATTGAAGATCAGCTCTCAGACAACACTTTCAAGGTTAATGGCCAACGTCTGAAGCCATTCTTAGAACTGCCTGCGTAAATGGGGGAGCTCATGTTTTTACATGAGCAATGATATCTTGATTAAATCACATCTCCATGTCATTTTTCCTGTATATACTTTTTGAGTCTTTTTGTAATTCTTTGCGTTTTTTTAATTTCTTTTTGAAAAGGGTTTCTTGCAAACTACCTTTAAATACACCCCCCAACCCAACCCGAGACCTCATCTTCATATTTTCCCAAAACCCTACAACTCTCTCCTCCAAACAAACCCTAACACCAGAGATCCGCCCCAAACACCCCATTCAGGCCGCCGGAAAATCCAATTTGGCCGCAATTTGCGGCCTGATCTTCCCCGACGACAACGATTTTTCGTTCTCCGTAAGACATTCTTCTCTTCTTGTTTAATTTCTGTGCTAAATTCATTTTTAGATCTGAATATGGTGGCATTTGAATGTGAGAAGAATTTCTTCGAAATATTTTCCGATGAAACTTACGGACAGTATTTCTACGAAGAAATCTGTCAAAGGGGGTAGGATTTTTTGATCTACAACAGCGAAGATCTATTCGCTATAAGAGAGTTAGTGGAAGATTTTTATGAGGCTTTAAGAAATGGTGAACCCAGATTGGGGTATGTGCAGTTTTTCTTTCGAGGGAGACGTAGAATTTTTCAACCCGAAACAATCTCGAGGGTTACCAACATCCCGATGCGGCCGGGAAATCAGCAACCGCGTGAATTCGCTGTTTATCGATCCTTATTTGGGGATTTTATGGAATTGAAGGATAAGAGGTTGAACCCCGCGCAAATGTACAGAAAGGTAAGTGCGGTCTGTCGATGGGCAAACCGCAACATCAGGGGTAAAACCTGTGTCTCTTCTTTTCCGGCTGGAGTGGGACACATTGTGCACTGTTTGATTGAAAAGGATCACCATTTTTGTGTGGTGACATAGTTGTTTAGCACGATTATGGAGGGGGTTGCCCAGAAGAAACCCCTGCTGCTGGTCCTAGTGACCCTCCTTTCAAAATACTATATGGAGAGGGTAGAGTTTGATGGTTATGCGGCCGCATACGCAAATTGGCCGGTTGAGCTGGAGCGGATTTCACAAGGATACACCGGCAGCCATTATGAACAGAAGAACTGGACAAGAGAGGACCCGAGCGAGCATCCAGGTCCCGAAGACTCGACGGAGGCACTTCTAAATGAACCTGAACCAGAAAATGACAAAGACTTGCAGTGCTTGACTTTTCGGAGTATCCACCACATACTTATGAAACAACAAAAGATGCAGGAGCAGTTGGACAAGATTGATTCAGCTCAGCAAGCAGCGCAAGAAGAAGCAAGCGGCAGCAAGAAAGGGAAAGGGAAATCCAGAAAGCATTGAGGACAATGCCTAATTCGATTTTGTGGGTGTTGATAGGTTCATAGCATGTAGTTGCGTTTGCACGTTTCCTGCATTTTCGCACATTTCATTCCTGTACTTTTTCCTTTATTTTCATATAGTTGCATTGCATATTTGCTTCTGTAATGCATTTTATTGTATCAAAAAATAAAAATAAATAAATAAAAAAAACCTTGTCGTCAAGTTGTTAGTAGGAAAACCTTGTCTCAGTATATCGACGGTTCATGTTTGATGTGTTGAAATAACTAGATCTTATTTTAGAATTTGAAAATCTGAAAAGATAACCCTTCTTATTTTAAATATTAGTTATATACTGTCTTTTTACATCACCATACACGTGTCATAAGTTTTGGGAAACAAGAGAACGAGTTTGTGACATATCAACAAAACTTTTAATGTTCAATAAACCTTTTTAGGATCAAACAAGTTGTTTTAGAATTAAGTAAAATCAAGAATAGTTCATAAGGCATGATAAAGATGATAGGGTATTATTGAGGCTATAATAGAGACCAAATCTGAAAAATAACCCATCTTGATCCTTGAGTGATTACTCACCCATATCTACACAAAACACGTCTTTTGATCTATTAAAGAGAAGTTGTATCTCAGTTCACATTTGTTTTGGGATTTCCACGTATAAAATGAGTCCTTTTGTTTTAGGGCCTAGGTGACTCGAGCAATTAAGTCCGCCGGGGTGTTTTCACACCTAATGTCCTAAAATCATCCGATTTGGGTGCATTGACCCAAAGCTCGCTAAGAAATCTAGAAAGTTCGTTTTAAAACAAAGTCAAGCAAGTATTCTCTCCGAGTTAAAATTCCTCACGGTTCTTTGTGTGAGAATAATGTTGGCTCAGGACAAGTTATACTATAAAAATATTGCTTAAACGGAGATATACAAAGTGAAGACTATTTGCACGTTCACAAGGGTGTGTTAGATACAAAATCAGGAAAGAAATAGAGTGAAGAATAAGGCTTAGTCCTCTGTTAAAGTTAATAGAAACTCTGATTTTTAACCAAACTGCAGAACGAAACTTGAAAAATTATTTAAATCTTAAAACCACTGGTATGATCCTTTTGAAGTTTGTTTTATCCATCTTTGACATAAGCTCTGAACCACATTTCTTGAAACACAATGACGCTGGTCACACAAAGCACGAAAAAACGTATATGATCATGGTCAAAAAACAAAGCGAGGAATGAAACAGAAGGTTTGATATTTTTGACTCAGGATAATTGAATTTCAAAACTTTGATGCTGCACCTTAGTATCTGAAACAACAGTTAAACTACTAAAGTTAGCGTGACGGGATTTTGTGGGTGGAATCCGCTGAAAACCCTCAGGAGACAAAACTCCTCCTACTAGGGACACCTAGAGCTTTAACGGCTTGTTGCACGGGCTCAGTGCAATTGCGTTCCCTGCGAAATAGAGGTTAGGATTTTTTGTTTTGCTCCGGACGAGCAAAAGATAAGTTTGGGGGTATTTGTTCGGCACGATTTATTACATTACAACACCACCCATTTTTTGTCATTTTGTCAATAAACAGTGTTATTTAATCTATCTATGGTTATTTAAACAGATTACAGGTGTGCAAGCGAAAACACCGAATGCTGTACACAACATGCACAAAATGACAGATTTTTAGCCGGAACAGCAAACGGGAAAGAATACAGATCAAGATTTAAAACAGTTTGCAACAAATAAAGTGTGTGTACAAAAAGAATTTGTGATTTGGTCCAACATGAGAACAAGTGTGAACATAAACTTGACCAAGTACACAAGTAGGCAAACACCATCATGGTGCCTTTTTACAAGTGGCATGGCAATGAGTAGTAAAAAGTATTGATGTGACATGAACCTTTGCAACTTGATCTTATTTCTTTTCTGTTCATCACCCTGAGAAATCACTCATGTGTAAATTACAACAAATTGCAATTACCTTGAGATGACCGAGTCATTATTAGACTGCTGACCAAAGGTGGACCCCATCCTCAACACTATGGTCGCAAATTTATCCAATATGGCCGCAATTTGCAACCATATCAGTGTCAAAATGGTTTGAACAAGTTCTGTGGGCCGCTGGTGGTTTTATGAGTTCATTGGTACATGCAACTTCTGGTTTTGATTTCTCTATAAATAGCAGATCAATTTATGAGTAAACACAACTTTGTACTACTTGTAATTATTTTGATAAAATTCTTATAGCTCTTTGGATTGGTTTGAGTTCTTTGACTTCCTCTGGTCTTACAACCTTTATCTTTGAGCTTGTAAGATTAGATTTTGGTAGTTGAATTCATTTGCTTGTATTTGGATACCATTGCAATAAAATCTTCATTGAGTTCAAGTTTGATACTTGTGTCTCTTATCTATTTCATTATATTTTATAATTTTTCAGTTGTGCTTTCATTATACGATGTGTGAGTAGTCTTGTGCTTAGGTTATTGTGAGGTAGGTTGTTGAATGGCTTGCCTTTCAACCCCTCATTCTTGATTCTTAATTTATTGCTCTTCTTTTCTTAATATTTGCAATATTATTGTGTTTTGCTTTATAGGATATATTGTTTTGAATGTTTGTAAATCAACCTTTAACATATATCCTATTACTTCTTTACATTTTAATGTTGCTATATTAAGCATTGAAGTTGGAAGTATGAAATTTAGGTAAATTAAAGTAAACTAGCTAGATAGAACATGTAGCCATAAAAGCACATGTTCTATGCTTGCTAAATTCACTTAGCTCATTTCATGTTCATTTCATTTTAGAACCTTATAATTTTAGTCTCTTTTTAACTTAATTGTGATATCGTATCCTAACCCGACACGTGTTATCGGGATAGATGCGGCATGCTTCGTTAAGTCAATTAGAAACTAGAAATGGACTTTGAATCAAGATTGAGAGTTGGAGGTAATGCCATATTTCAACTTACTATACCTAAGCTTAAGTTTTTCCCCAACTATCACTTTATCGCTTCGTTATTTCATTTGTATAAAACGTGACAAAATCAACTCAAAACGTTTGTTTTCTAACTCAAAAGAATGTCGTGATATCCACTCTCGATGGATCGACCCGTACTTGCCGGCTTGCATCAACACACCGTGCGCTTGCGGTATTTTTATAACTCGAGAATCACGTCTTGCATTACTTTTTAATGAAAAACCGACATATCCGATTTTGACATATCCTTTCAAAAGCACGACATCGTGAATCACCAACATATACCACTTTGATTCTAGTCCTTCGGGTCTTCTTCTCCTCCTCTCCTTGAGCTCCTCGAAGATCCGGATCGCGCTTGATCGTCGACCTCCTCGTGTCGAAGATGATCCACCCGAGAGTCTATACCTCAAGCTCCAACCTCTAAACCGAGGTAACTAAGGTACCTAGTTTGCTAAGCTAGATAGCTTAGAAGATGTACAGAGTCTAATGGAGTATTTAATATCAATAGACCTAATAAATCACAACACATGTGAAGGTTTTAGGTCTTGAGGAAGAAGGAGAGAAAAATGGAGAGAGAAAGTGAAAGTGAAAATGAGTTAAGGTTATGGCAAGTGAAGAATGGCTTCTACACGCATCTCACTTAAGCATGCAATATTTTCTAATTGAAAATATCAACCATGCTTGAATAGTGAGTCCAAACCAATAAAATAAACCATGAGCGATGCTTCACTCCATGCCACAAATATCTTCATTTTCCACCTCATTAATCTTTTTCCAAAAATAGATAAACCAAATAATGAGGTGTCCCCTTCTAGAAGCATCTCTTGTGAAATTACAAGAATACCCTTATCGTATATACATACCCGTATTAGTATTCCAAAAAATACGAATACAATGAATTAATAATAATCTAATAATATAATAATAGAATCCGGCTTAAACCGAAGCCCACTAGTATTATCCATCCGAACAACATCTGTGTAGCTAATACACGTATATGATCGGAACTGTGTCGTAAAACCATACGTCCACTATATCGTTTCGCCTGAAACAGAGAAACCCTCTGTGTGGGACTCTAAAGACCTGACCGTACGCTGCCAGTGGATTTAACTACATGTCCGTCAGCGGCATTAGCTGTGCGTAACGGCTATCCAGGTATCTATCGATAAGAAAGCCGATGAGCAAACTCATCCAAACTCCTACTGAGCCTATCTGTGACAATCTCCATACAGTCCGGTCTGTTCGTCTAAGATACTCGCATATTGGGCCTAGGGGATGGTAACTGTCAGACCCCTAATAGCGCAATAAGTCATGCCGGGGTAGAGCCCAATACACCCTGAGAAACTACTGGAGTACTTACCAGTAAATTTCGCTTGCCCTGGCCAGGGACTTTGTGTAATGGCTTTCCGAACACATTGCGATATCAACCCCTAATACCGGGAGAGACGAATCCTATCTAACCACTACTACCTCTAAGTGCTTCAGGAATGTACCCAACCACTACCTGTTTGTACAACTCTTTTGAGCCGTGGTAGGGTAGTGATCTAACTACAGTAAGAACACACTTGAGACAATAGTGATGTCAAGTCGACGGACTAACCTGTACTCATGCCACCCGGGAACTGCTACCTGATGATGGTAATACCAACCAGCAGTTCCCAAGGAATCCGTCCAGTGTAACTCATAACCCAATGAGCACTTGTATACTATCTCCGGTACAACATACCAATGGTTGTAGGACAGATCATCTCCCCTGCTGGGATGAGAAGCGTATACACTAGTCTATTCTGGAGTATCGATGCCTCGTCTCGATAAACCTATGACTAGGGACCTGTATAAGGATGTGCTTATAGACTACCCAGCCCTCACTAGTGTGACTGCCATCACAACGCTAGTAGTCAAGCAAAGATCCTAAGAGCTCTACCAATATGTATTAGCGATATGCTAAAAGAAACATATACACATATTGAGGTAGAATCATGTAGGGTTGCTAGGCACACGCACAAGGGTCTACGAGACATCAACCATGCCCGATTTAAAATTTACCCGTGCCAAACAACCTAAAGCCGGATCTTTAAACTAGAGATTAGGCGAAAACAAGCATGTTAAACACTTTAACACTAAGTGAGAGGGATTACAAGCTTTGTAGATCCGGTCCTTCACTTCTAAAGCTTCGTGTTGAGGTCCCTTCGCTGCGATCATCGTGTTCCGGACTCTCGAGAGACTCCACAAAGAGAAAGATGCAAGCTTGCTTCCGATCTTCGATAACAAAGATGATCTACCTTGAACTTTCATTAACACAAGCTCTCACTCACTAAATGAAGTGAACATCCTCATCTAAATGGTAAGGATAGATGAGGATGATGAAGTAGGATTTTTGCTCTCATTTGTTTTCTATTTCTCACTCACTTTCATCATAAAATCAAAGCAAGAAAGCTTTTCCATGAAAAGAGAAGGAAGAAGAAGAAGGAATCCGTTTGTGATGAATAATGAATAACTCATATGTGAGGTTAGAAATGCAACCATAGTTAAGAATGAATCCTTAACCCTTGTAGAGAAACAACCATGGTCAAGGGTTTGGGTTTGGTTAAGCAAATATCTTCATAAAATATCTTACACAAAACAAAACAAAACCTTCTAGAAACTTCTAGAATAGCTTAACCCAAATCAAACCCTTACCATGTTTAATCTCCACTAATCATGTTGTATTAATAACCATATCATGTTACAATATTATATATCACATATATAATATTTATTGTAACAAAATAAAATAATACAATTAACATATATCGCATATATATCAATGTATTACCCGAGTGAGAAAAAGAATCTTTTAGTGAGCTTATATTAGTTAATGTAATTTAATATATCATATATATTATTATACATTAAATCATCGAATCAACACTTGATCCGACAATCCGGCTATATCGCATATAACCGACTAATATATCATTTACCGATTCATCGAATCAACACTTGATCCGATGACCCGGCTGATATCAAATATCGCGAGAATAGAATACGGTATCTCATATCGCATTATCCTCGGTCCCGCACATATCACATACGTGCTCCTACTCCGTTTTGCCTGAGTCAAGAAACCTCTGTGTAGTACTCTAAAGAATCGTCAATACGCCGACAGTAGGTGATGATCATATCAAACACCCACAAGCTGTAAGCGGTCAGCTAAACGTAACAGCCACCCAGGTATTGAGCGATCAGAAGATCAACAAGCAAGCCTGTACATTCTCCTGCGAATCCAATCAGTAACACTCCCGTACAGTCCGGTCTCGTCGTCTGATATGTCGCATATCTCGTCTAGGGGTGGTAAACGTCAGACCCCAGTAGCTTGATAAGTGTAACGTTTTGAAAATCGTTTCGGTGAAATTTCGAAAAATCGGTAAAATAAGGGGGTTTTCTGTAAAAAGTTAAAATACAAATATCTTATTATAAAAATGAAATATACATATTCTAGCTATGTAATTACTAGTATTTGGTGTTTATTGAGCCACTGGTGAAATTTCAAATTTTCTGAAAAAAAAAATTAATTATTATTTTATTATTATTTTAAGCCGTCACTAATACATTTAATTAGGAAAAATTACAAACTGGAATGGGCTGAAACAAATTTTGTACATCATAACACATTAAACAAAATTTTAACATGTTGTTTTTGAAATAAAATGAAACTGTCAAACGGTGTTAGAAAATATTGAAGAAAAATTGCTTATTTTGTAAAAATAAATTAGGTATTTGAGGTATGGGGGTATTTTCTTCACTTGGAACTTGCTACACACACACCCACACTCACACCCCCCATTTTCCCCCCCTTTAGTGGCTGAAATTCAGCTGCCCCTCCCCACTCTCCCCTCCAATTAAACAAAACAAATGAAAGAAAAATGATGAAATGGAAAATGAAAACATTAAAGAAATAAAGTATGGAACTAGATAATTAGAGTATGGTTTTGTGTTGACTTTGAGACCCACATCTCTCTCTCTCCTTCACCAAATTCTGGCCGAGCCCCCCCTTTGTGCAGCCCCCCAATTTTCCCCCTCTCATTTCATCACAAAATTCCATCAAAAATCCATAAATTTACTCACAAATTCAAAGCAAACTCCAAATCCAAGCTTTACCCATTATTCTTTAGCCAATTTAGTATGGATCTTGGGGGATGGAAGCAAGTTTGGGAGGCTAAGCTTCATGTTTAATCTCTTGATCATGAGGTATAAAGTTTCATCCAAATTTGTTAATTGTTAATTGTATGTTTGAATCTAGTTGTAATTAGATGTTTAATTATGGAATTAATTAAAATTTAACTTTCAAGAGAAGGGTTTGAAATTCAAGTTAGGTTTTTGTTTTGGAGTTGGGTTGTGATCAATTGTGCATGATTGTGTGATATGGGCTAGCATCTTAAAACTTGTTAAAACTAATCTAATTGCTAGTTTGCAAATTGTTAGTTTAAAATTGTAATAATTGTACAAATATTGCAAACTAGGTTTTTTAGAATTGATGGAAATGAGTGATTTTAAAATCTAATTAATATTGGTATGACATAATTAAGATGTTTAATGAACATTATAGCCACTAGAATTGTTAAAATATTTAGATTGGTTAAAACACCAAGTTTTGAACTAAAAAGGTAAATTTTGCTAACTAGATTTTGGTTTAATGTAATTTACCAAGATTAAAAATCTAGTAAATGTTTATGTGGCCTAATTAAGATAATTAGTGAGTATTGTGACCACTAGTTTGCTAAAACATCAAGACTTGTAGTAAAACGGTTAACGACCCCTTTACTAGGCTTTTTGGAAATAAACCGATTTGATCAATTTATTGGTTTTGATGATTTGCATCCTATTTCATATATTTTTAGTGACTTATAAAACAACGATTGGTACGTTTGGTGTTTTTTCTCGATCAATCGGCGTGTGTACACCGATGTCGAGGGTTTTTGGGATGATTTGAGAAAGCAAACCATAGGTTTTGACCTATGTGGGATTCGTGAGTAGTTTTGGTCATGAGTCGGATTTTAATGCGATATGGTGCGTTATGATATGTAGGTACCCCATGTGGACTTCGAGACGACAAGCAAGCGCGTGGCGACGTCGGCACCGGCGAACGAGGATCAGGTGAGTAGATTTATATCTACGGGGAGAAGTCGGGTGGATGGCGTATAGCACCCCCGCAGTTCGTGGTGATATATACGAATACGTATACATACATATATATATTGTTTATATATTGTTTGAGTGCATTGATGATAATATGGATATTTGGTGTTCTTGGATATTTAGTGTCGCGAAACCCTAGAGTAGTGGTCGCACCACGTATGCACACACCCACCCATACTTGCATACTTTCTTCTTTCATTTGTGCTTATTCAGGAATACATAGTTATGTGTTCACATGGGTATGGGACTATGTGTTCACATACGGATTTGAGGATGATACTTGGGTTTGAGATGAGTCGATGAGATTTGTATTGAGGTTGTGAATTCGGTGATATGGCAGGATTCGTATTTGAGATACGACATGACGTTGTAGCGGGTCTTTTGACGTAGTGTTTCACACACGTGCATGCATTCGTAGGTGGTATCAGTATTGTACTAGACATAGATCCGTACCCGGATTATGATCTTTGATAAAGGGGATACCAGATGAATAGTATGATGAATGTGATATTGACCCGTACCCAGATGTGGGGATGCCGTACGACGGATTTACGTACGAGCTATATATTGATGATAGATCCGCACTCTTGACTTGGGAATATCTGATTATAGATATGGTATCGGATGTGATATTATTGAGGCGGGATCACCGACTAATATATATATATATGTTTATATATATATCGACTCAGATGTTAGGCGGTTTCCTTACCTGTAGTTCAGCCGTATAGTTTAGTGTAGTTGTTAGACTAGATTAGACTCCTACCTATTTCAAAACTAACGAATCGTGGGTATTTTAAAAGACAGGTCAAGAGATTCTACGGATATTTCAAAAGACGTGTCTTTTCTTAAAAACACCGTAGCCCTTATTTTCAAAACACCGCGATTCGTGTTATTTCAAAAGGCGCTATTGTAGGACTTATATTAGGGTAATGCAGTTTAGTTACCGTTGTGTCTAGTATTCAGCTCCTGCATATTATTGTTGTTGCTCCGCATCGCATACTTATTGTAATTCATATTTCATTATTGATATCATGCTGTTAGGACACCATCACCATTACCGATGATGCGTATGTACCACGTACACTTACTTGCCGGCTCACACACATCTTCATCGGTAATTGCCATGTCACGTACACATAGAAAATACTATTACATTGACATAGCCTGTTAGCTAATAGTTTAGACATGATATTAGTGTACTTGCCTTATATGCTAGTTTAGACATTGTAGTTATTACCTGCTACTTCATGCAAACTGTTATTCACTATATGCCGCATTCATGGATGCTCATGCTTATATTCATGGTTTTACATGCTATTGATGATTCGGATTTCCATGATATTTTCTGAATTTGGAGAAAAACCGCAAAACATATATAAACTGCTTTCTCTCTTTTTAAATAAAAATGCGGTTTTCCCATGATGTATGAGTCGTCCACCATGAGTTTGCTGATGGATTTCGAGACCCGATTCGAGGAGATGGATGAACCGTTTCGGGTACATGGTGGGCCCGGTAAGGTACCCCGGGGCAAGAAGCGCGTGGTGATAACGATGTGAGCCTGGCAGGGGGAGACTACTTACCGGTGATATTACCCGACGCGTCGGATATCCGGAGGATACCGTCGTGGTCTTGAGATGGATGGTAGGGGCCGGTCTGGACTGACGGCGCCCTAGATATTGAGATTTCGAGATATTGAGGTACTGAGATTTGATGATACAGGCCAGTCCGGATAGCCGGAGCGTGAGGTTTAGAGACATTGAGATTTATGTTTTATGTCGATGCTAGACACTGTTGATGCTGCTTTCATTTATGATACCTCATTTTAAAAATACAAAGGAAATCTCACTAATTTATGAAAACAGTTTCTTCATTTACATGTATTCTGTTTTCATGCATTCATACCTCATTCATATGATATATTGCTACCTGAAGCACTGACACGGGCACATGAGATTACACTCGGGTTAGATATTACCCTAGCCATTGTTATAGGCTGCATGTTACATATATTTGAGGATATATTATGATCTTTGACCTAGGTTACGTTATTTATGCGATTTCTTTCCGTAGATGTTTTCTATTCACGAGTTGGCAACTCACCCCTGTTGTGCCCCAGTTTCTTGCAGGTTTGCCGTACAGGTTTCATTACGGCTTGTGGGCATAGTTTCCTCCGGGTGATTTGCTAGTAGGTGGGTTTACTTGTATCGTACCCCCTATTATATAACTCGTATACTATTCATGTTGTATCCCGTTTGGGGGCCAGTATTTACAAAGGAGACTCTGCCGAAATTTTCAGGAAATATTTGATGTTTTTAAGAATGCATAATTCGGCTTATGCTATTAAAACTACTTGATTTAAATTGGTTTTCCTTCACTCTACTACTTTTCTTGGTTTGGATTTCTGGGTTTTCGGCTTTCTTAGATTACGAACGCCTCGAGACGTTTCGTAGTTTAAGTGCCGGTCATGTTCCGTATTTTCGGGTCGTGACAAAGTTGGTATCAGAGCGTTAGGTTTTACCTTCGGAGCGTAGGATGACCCTTGGTTGATGGAATAGGTGACTAAAGTAGAGTGACGTACCGTAGGTATGTTCCGCGGCATATTTACGATACGCTACTCCACTTAAGAAGCCTTAGGATGTACATTTCTTTGCTCAGTATTATATTCATTTCGATCTAGCCTCATCAGTACCAGTTATGGTTTTGCTGCCACGATTACGGGCAGGAAGAGCTACAGCTAGAGTTGCGGTCAGCACGAGCTCGTCACGAACGAGGACTGACTAGGGCGAAATTCCGGCGACACACGTGTTAGTTATATGTATGCCCTAGAGGCCATTACTATACATAGGATGTATATTGTAGTGGATGCTGGGACATATATAGGGAGGACTTTCTTGCTCGATATGATAGTATGCTATCTGGTTGATCTTTACCTTAACGTGTACACTGATTGTCTCCCTGTTACATGTTGGTAAAGCCCTTAGGATCTGTACTTGACTACCTGGACTATGATGCGGATCATACTAGTGGGGACACGGTAGTCTATAAGTACATCCTTCAAAGTCCCTAGTCGTGGGTGTATCGAGACGGGGCATCGATATACCAGAGTAGACTAGCGTGTACCTTCTCGACCCATACAGATGGACGATGGATGATCCCATATCCATTGGTGTTTGACATCAGAGGAGATATACGGGTGCTCAGTAGAGACTGGGTACACTGGACGGACTCGCCGAGAACTCCCAGATGGTATTATACCTCACGTCAGATGGCAGTTCTCTGATGACACTGGTACAAAGTAGTCTGTTGACCCGAGATCGTCATAGAGTCTTGTGTGGTTCCCACTGTGCTTTGATTTCCATCTTACCACGTCCAAGAGGGCGTGCAAAACGGTGGTTTTTGGGTACAGTCCCGAGTCACATGGAGGCAATGAGCGATAGGAGGGGATTCGTCTCTCCCGGTATAGGGAGTTGATGTTGCGCTGTGTTCGATTGGCTATAACAGGAAATCCCTGGCCAGGGTTGCTGAGATTTACTGGTAAGTGTTACCAGTAGTTTCTCGAATTGTTATAGACCTCATATCGACACGACTTATCGAGCTATTGGGGTCTGACGTTTACCACCCCTAGGCGAGATATGCGACATATCAGACGATCAGACCGGAATGTACGGTAGTGTTACTGGTTGGATTCACAGGAGTGTGAGCGGGCTTGCTCGTCGATCTTCTGATCGCTCAATACCCGGGTGGTCGTTACGTTAAGCAGACCGCTTGCGGCTTGTGGGTGTTTGATATGATCATCATCTGCTGCCGGCGTATTGACGAGTCTTGAGAGTCCTACACAGAGGTTTCCTAGCTCAAGCGAAACGAAATAGGAGCGCATATGAGATATGTACGGGACCGAGAATAATGCGTGTATGTGATACCGTATTCTATTCTCGCGATGAATGTATCGATTGGTTATATGCGATATAACCTAGTTGTCGAATCAAGGATTGATTCGATAAGCCGATACATATGATACTAGTCGGTTATATGCGATATGACCGGATCGTTAAATCAAGTGTTGATTTAATGATTTAATGTATAATTATATATTTGATATATTATTTTGCATTAACTAGTATTGGTTCACTTTAAATGGATTTTCTCACTTGATTTGTGCACATTGTATATGTGATATATTTTGTGCACATGATTGTATCATGTTTGATGATACATTCTTGTTTGGTTTTGTGTAAAGTATTAAACCATGGTTAGTTAGTGATTAGGGTTTCATCTTATTCATTTATCATTTTATTTTATTTTATTTATTTCATTAGAAAAGATAAAGAGAAAAGAATGGTTGCTAGTTTTGTTTTTTATGAAGCTTCTTGAAGCTTTGAACAAGTCCACCATTCTTGTCTCTTCTCTAACCCTAACCACTAATCTAACCTTGGTTAAATCTCTACACTAAACCATGGTTGTTGACATGATAAGTATCATATTGTTTTTATTTTTAAATAAGACTAATCATATCTTCTTCTTCTTCTTCATCTTCTTCTTCCATGAAGAAAGCTTGCTACTCCAATGGCAAGTGATGATAACTAGTGAGAAATCCAAATCTAAAGTTTACCCACTTTCTATTTCTTCATCCTCTACCTCTTGCCAAGTAGTATAGGGTGTTTCCTTCACAAGTTTTCCCGACTTGGTGAAGTTTGAGCTTGTTCTAGCGATGCCTCGACGTAGATCATCTTCGGCATCGAACCGACGATCAAGCCCGCCCATTCTTCGATGATGCCAATGCTAGAGTCGTGAGTTCGATTTGGACAGCGGAGGGAGATCATCGCGGAGCATACGAAGTGGTGGACCGGATCTATAAAGGTTGTAGCTCCTTTCCTTTTAGATAAAGTTGTTTATTTGCATCGTTTCGCCTATTTATCTAGTTAACGATCCGTATTAGGGTTTATAGGCACTTGTAAAATTTCAATTGGCCATATTTGATCACTTGTGAGACTCCATTAGAGTGCCTAGGAACCCTACAACACGATTGCAGAGATGTGTCTTTTTACTGTGTTTCCGCGCCACGAGCAGTTGGCGGATCGCCTTTATGAGGTTACTCGGATGTGCTGATCGACACTAGAGGATTGAGCCAATGATAGAGGCCAGCCAGATTTTGATGACCGTTGGTGTGTTGCTTATTCATGATGGTTGAGGCACTGTTCAGCGTGCAGACGAGTGAGCCAGTTATTGCTGCGAACGACGAGATATTGCCCCAGATGCTGGCATTAGTACAGAACGAGTTGTACTAAGAGATGATAGAAGGTCGCTAGTCATCGAGGATGAATGACTAGGACATGTGGATCGTTCGCCTACCCTGATCCGAGGTCATTAGATAGATTGATTCCAGCTAGAGACGACTTCACGCGGAGACGTTGGGAGTCGACAGAGACGATCGAATGTCAGAAACCTATTATTCCAAGTTTAAAGTAGTCGGAAAGACATGCAGGCAATTCTATGGTCCCTCTAGAAGAATGAAACCCTAAATCGACTTAATGACCATGTGAAAGCCTTTGAACCTTCGGGTTTGCGGCAGTTCTACGGCGCCATTAGTGAGGCTTGGTTTTGCCCTTCTACGGCTGGACCACCGATGCTGTGGTATGTACTCGATACTATTAAACTGTGCCCAAGAGGTTGAGCTCTTGGGGGATTATGAGGTTTTGACGACTCGATCGGATGGCTCGACTTAATTCGGATGCTAGGTGGTGAGATGCATTTCTTGGGAGACTCCCGATACGAGGATAGCCGTTGGAGCTCAGTCCATGTAGCCACGATGAGACGAGTCCGAAGCAGTCGACATTTGAGAAAGTGGAGTAAAGAGGTCCGTACAATATCTGGATAAGACGACGTTCCACTCCGCCTACATCAGAGATGCGATACGCATGACGAGGCATTGTGCTTGGATATACCTTCCCGAGGAGTCGCGATGAGAATGCAGTCGTTCCAGAGCAAGACGCAGATATAGTAAAGGACGATGACTTCCGGACAGTTGGCAGAGACGAGACATGGAAGAGACCGTGAGCAGGATTCCTTCCAGGACATTGCTGCAATGATACTTGCACCCAGGATCAGATGTGTCACGTACATTCAGAGAGCCAGAGGCCGACGCCAGTGATATGCTGTTTTACGAGTGGTCGCGATGATTGACCGGGAGATGACAAGAGACGTGCCAGAACGGGATCATCCCCGTTAGCACACCTGAAAAGGCTGATGAGCCGATGGACCGAGAGATTGGTAATTCACAGTGAAGACCTTGATCCAGGAGTGGTCATTGTTATGCACACCAGCAGGCCAGAGTTCATGATCATCGACGAGACGTCCCACTAGTGACCGCGACAGTTGGCCAGAGATTCTTGAGTATGTGCTTGAGCGGGACTATTCCGCCATACTAGATTTTGATGTTTTGGGGTGAATTATTCGCATGATTTTGTTGTGATGATTGAGGATTTACGATTTTCGCACAGTCGTTGCACTTGATATCGTTTTCGTGCTTGGTTTCACATGTTTGTGATTTTACGGTTTTAGACATTTGAGTTGATTTTGTGCGTATATACACACACGATTTGGTTTTTACACGCGGTATAGTTCATATATGCTTGTAGTGCAGTGTTACGTATGTTGTGCATTTAGATGCACTGGACTCTGATTTCGATGGTGATGTTCGATATTTATTTTGTGCACCTTATGCACCTGATTTGATTTTGCGCATGTTCGGCACTTGATATTGGATTTCATGATTTTGTGCACGATGGATGCACCTGATTTGGATTTTCGCGCATGTTGGGCGCATGTTTTGAAGTGTGATTTTGGTGCACACCAGATGCACTAAATCGAGATTTTTCGTGCATGTCAGATGCACCTGATTTTTGCTGTCAGGCACACATGTTTCCTACGACAGATGTTCCGTGCACACCCGATGCACTTAGATCTTGTTTCTGTGCACTTGTTTGGCACGTATATGGATTTTGATTTCCGTGCGCACCAGACGCACGTAGTATTCATACGCGTATTTGGGATTGATTTTTCCTATAGAGCAGTACATTTTTATGATATTTGCTATGTGTTTTCGTACTGGGCAGGACTAGTCAGAGGACAGTACCTGAATATATTTGGCATTCATTTCCTTCAGATATTTACATATATAGATTTGATATTTACATGTATAGTTTCAAGTTATATCATATTGGTTTTGTATTGGATTTGACATTTGTGTCTTTACCGTGACTTCGATGATTGCGGGATGCTTGACGGAGTTTTGATTTTGAGATATCTGCTCATTACTCATGCGCATGTATTGCGCTATGATGCGTTTTATGTACTTATGATTTCGGAGCCCCGACGACTTGATGGTTTTGCTTAGATGTTTTTGTATTTGGGGGGGGAGTTTGAATTTAAATTCGGGGACCGAATTTCTTTAAGGGGGGAAGATTGTAACGTTTTGAAAATCGTTTCGGTGAAATTTCGAAAAATCGGTAAAATAAGGGGGTTTTCTGTAAAAAGTCAAAATACAAATATCTTATTATAAAAACTAAATATACATATTCTAGCTATGTAATTACTAGTATTTGGTGTTTATTGAGCCACTGGTGAAATTTCAAATTTTCTGAAAAAAAAAATTAATTATTATTTTATTATTATTTTAAGTCGTCACTAATACATTTAATTAGGAAAAATTACAAATTGGAATGGGCTGAAACAAATTTTGTGCATCATAACACATTAAACAAAATTTTAACATGTTGTTTTTGAAATAAAATGAAACTGTCAAACGGTGTTAGAAAATATTGAAGAAAAATTGCTTATTTTGTGAAAATAAATTAGGTATTTGAGGTATGGGGGTATTTTCTTCACTTGGAACTTGCTACACACACCCCCACACTCACACCCCCCATTTTTCCCCCCTTTAGTGGCTGAAATTCAGCAGCCCCTCCCCACTCTCCCCTCCAATTAAACAAAACAAATGAAAGAAAAATGATGAAATGGAAAATGAAAACATTAAAGAAATAAAGTATGGAACTAGATAATTAGAGTATGGTTTTGTGTTGACTTTGAGACCCACATCTCTCTCTCTCCCTCACCAAATTCTATCCGAGCCCCCCCTTTGTGCAGCCCCCCAATTTTCCCCCTCTCATTTCATCACAAAATTCCATCAAAAATCCATAAATTTACTCACAAATTCAAAGCAAACTCCAAATCCAAGCTTTACCCATTATTCTTTAGCCAATTTAGTATGGATCTTGGGGGATGGAAGCAAGTTTGGGAGGCTAAGCTTCATGTTTAATCTCTTGATCATGAGGTATAAAGTTTCATCCAAATTTGTTAATTGTTAATTGTATGTTTGAATCTAGTTGTAATTAGATGTTTAATTATGGAATTAATTAAAATTTAACTTTCAAGAGAAGGGTTTGAAATTCAAGTTAGGTTTTTGTTTTGGAGTTGGGTTGTGATCAATTGTGCATGGTTGTGTGATATGGGCTAGCATCTTAAAACTTGTTAAAACTAATCTAATTGCTAGTTTGCAAATTGTTAGTTTAAAATTGTAATAATTGTACAAATATTGCAAACTAGGTTTTTTAGAATTGATGGAAATGAGTGATTTTAAAATCTAATTAACATTGGTATGACATAATTAAGATGTTTAATGAACATTATAGCCACTAGAATTGTTAAAATATTTAGATTGGTTAAAACACCAAGTTTTGAACTAAAAAGGTAAATTTTGCTAACTAGATTTTGGTTTAATGTAATTTACCAAGATTAAAAATCTAGTAAATGTTTATGTGGCCTAATTAAGATAATTAGTGAGTATTGTGACCACTAGTTTGCTAAAACATCAAGACTTGTAGTAAAACGGTTAACGACCCCTTTACTAGGCTTTTTGGAAATAAACCGATTTGATCAATTTATTGGTTTTGATGATTTGCATCCTATTTCATATATTTTTAGTGACTTATAAAACAACGATTGGTACGTTTGGTGTTTTTTCTCGATCAATCGACGTGTGTACACCGATGTCGAGGGTTTTTGGGATGATTTGAGAAAGCAAACCATAGGTTTTGACCTATGTGGGATTCATGAGTAGTTTTGGTCATGAGTCGGATTTTAATGCGATATGGTGCGTTATGATATGTAGGTACCCCATGTGGACTTCGAGACGACAAGCAAGCGCGTGGCGACGTCGGCACCGGCGAGCGAGGATCAGGTGAGTAGATTTATATCTACGGGGAGAAGTCGGGTGGATGGCGTATAGCACCCCCGCAGTTCGTGGTGATGTATACGAATACGTATACATACATATATATATTGTTTATATATTGTTTGAGTGCATTGATGATAATATGGATATTTGGTGTTCTTGGATATTTAGTGTCGCGAAACCCTAGAGTAGTGGTCGCACCACGTATGCACCCACCCACCCATACTTGCATACTTTCTTCTTTCATTTGTGCTTTTTCAGGAATACATAGTTATGTGTTCACATGGGTATGGGACTATGTGTTCACATACGGATTTGAGGATGATACTTGGGTTTGAGTTGAGTCGATGAGATTTGTATTGAGGTTGTGAATTCGGTGATATGGCAGGATTCGTATTTGAGATACGACATGACGTTGTAGCGGGTCTTTTGACGTAGTGTTTCACACACGTGCATGCATACGTAGGTGGTATCAGTATTGTACTAGACATAGATCCGTACCCGGATTATGATCTTTGATAAAGGGGATACCAGATGAATAGTGTGATGAATGTGATATTGACCCGTACCCAGATGTGGGGATGCCGTACGATGGATTTACGTACGAGCTATATATTGATGATAGATCCGCACTCTTGACTTGGGAATATCTGATTATAGATATGGTATCGGATGTGATATTATTGAGGCGGGATCACCGACTAATATATATATATATATATATATATGTTTATATATATATCGACTCAGATGTTAGGCGGTTTCCTTACCTGTAGTTCAGCCGTATAGTTTAGTGTAGTTGTTAGACTAGATTAGACTCCTACCTATTTCAAAACTAACGAATCGTGGGTATTTTAAAAGACAGGTCAAGAGATTCTACGGATATTTCAAAAGACGTGTCTTTTCTTAAAAACACCGTAGCCCTTATTTTCAAAACACCGCGATTCGTGTTATTTCAAAAGGCGCTATTGTAGGACTTATATTAGGGTAATGCAGTTTAGTTACCGTTGTGTCTAGTATTCAGCTCCTGCATATTATTGTTGTTGCTCCGCATCGCATACTTATTGTAATTCATATTTCATTATTGATATCATGCTGTTAGGACACCATCACCATTACCGATGATGCGTATGTACCACGTACACTTACTTGCCGGCTCACACACATCTTCATCGGTAATTGCCATGTCACGTACACATAGAAAATACTATTACATTGACATAGCCTGTTAGCTAATAGTTTAGACATGATATTAGTGTACTTGCCTTATATGCTAGTTTAGACATTGTAGTTATTACCTGCTACTTCATGCAAACTGTTATTCACTATATGCCGCATTCATGGATGCTCATGCTTATATTCATGGTTTTACATGCTATTGATGATTCGGATTTCCATGATATTTTCTGGATTTGGAGAAAAACCGCAAAACATATATAAACTGCTTTCTCTCTTTTTAAATAAAAATGCGGTTTTCCCATGATGTATGAGTCGTCCACCATGAGTTTGCTGATGGATTTCGAGACCCGATTCGAGGAGATGGATGAACCGTTTCGGGTACATGGTGGGCCCGGTAAGGTACCCCGGGGCAAGAAGCGCGTGGTGATGACGATGTGAGCCTGGTAGGGGGAGACTACCTACCGGTGATATTACCCGACCCGTCGGATATCCGGAGGATACCGTCGTGGTCTTGAGATGGATGGTAGGGGCCGGTCTGGACTGACGGCGCCCTAGATATTGAGATTTCGAGATATTGTGGTACTGAGATTTGATGATACAGGCCATTCCGGATAGCCGGAGCCTGAGGTTTACAGACATTGAGATTTATGTTTTATGTCGATGCTAGACACTGTTGATGCTGCTTTCATTTATGATACCTCATTTTAAAAATACAAAGGAAATCTCACTAATTTATGAAAATAGTTTCTTCATTTACATGTATTCTGTTTTCATGCATTCATACCTCATTCATATGATATATTGCTACCTGAGGCACGGACACGGGCACATGAGATTACACTCGGGTTAGATATTACCCTAGCCATTATTATAGGCTGCATGTTACATATATTTGAGGATATATTATGATCTTTGACCTAGGTTACGTTATTTATGCGATTTCTTTCCGTAGATGTTTTCTATTCACGAGTTGGCAACTCACCCCCGTTGTGCCCCAGTTTCTTGCAGGTTTGCCGTACAGGTTTCATTACGGCTTGCGGGCATAGTTTCCTCCGGGTGATTTGCTAGTATGTGGGTTTACTTGTATCGTACCCCCCATTATATAACTCGTATACTATTCATGTTGTATCCCGTTTGGGGGCCAGTATTTACAAAGGAGACTCTGCCGAAATTTTCAGGAAATATTTGATGTTTTTAAGAATGCATAATTCGGCTTATGCTATTAAAACTACTTGATTTAAATTGGTTTTCCTTCACTCTACTACTTTTCTTGGTTTGGATTTCTGGGTTTTCGGCTTTCTTAGATTACGAACGCCTCGAGACGTTTCGTAGTTTAAGTGCCGGTCATGTTCCGTACTTTCGGGTCGTGACAATAAGTCGTGTCGATATGAGGTCTATAACAGTTCGAGAAACTACTGATAACACTTACCAGTAAATCTCAGCAACTATGGCCAGGGATTTCCAGTTATAGCCAATCGAAAACAGCGCAACATCAACTCCCTATACCGGGAGAGACGAATCCCTTCTTATCGCTCATTGCCTCCATATGATTCGGGACTGTACCCAAAAGCCACCTTTTTCCACGCCCTCTTGGACGTGGTATGATGGAAATCAAAGCACAGTGGGAATCACACAAGACTCTATGACGATCTCGGGTCAACAGACTACTCTGTACTAGTGTCACCGGAGAACTGCCATCTGACGTGAGGTATAATACCATCTGGGAGTTCTCGGCGAGTCCGTTCATTGTACCCAGTCTCTACTGAGCACCCGTACACCATCCTTGATGTCAAACACTGATGGATATGGGATCATCCATCGCCCATCATATGGGTCAAGATGCGTATACGCTAGTCTACTCTGGTGCATC
Source organism: Agapanthus africanus (assembly GCA_030015575.1). Lineage (NCBI taxonomy): Eukaryota > Viridiplantae > Streptophyta > Magnoliopsida > Asparagales > Amaryllidaceae > Agapanthus > Agapanthus africanus. Next base: position 235,811,470 of record CM057349.1, on the reverse strand, counting down.
GATGCCCTGTCCCGATGCACCCTCGACTAGGAACAGTTATAAGATGTACTCGTCGACTACCGTGGCCCCACTAGTATGATCTCATCATAATCCCAGTAGTCGAGTACATATCCTAAGGGCTTTATCAACATGTAACATAGAGACAATCAGAGTACAAGTTAAGCTAAAGTACACCCAGATAGCGTACTATCATGTCGAACAAGAAAGTCCTCCCTATATATGTCCAAGCATCCATTACAATATACATCGTATGTACAGTAATGGCCTCTAGGGCATATATATAACTAACAATCTCCCACTTGCACTAGGGTCATCTGTTGTGGTATCACATACCCAACAATTAGCTGTGGTTGAAGTATCTCATACTCAACCATCCCATAAAAGTCTCTACTGGGAACAAAGCCTTTGTGAGTGGATCCGCGCTGTTGTCCTCTGTGTCTACTCTCCTAACCTCGATCTGCCTGGAGATCAACCATCTCCATGATCAGGTGATACTGCCTAAGAATTATATCTGGATTTCTGATGGGATGGGGGTTCTTTAGCATAAGCCACAACTCCATTGTCACACAATGGTAGGAACGAAGTTCATCTCATGAACTTATATATATCCAGACTGCCTCTTTGGTAGCATCCTTGGTAACGATGTATCTTGCCTTTAATCGTCTAGTAAGTTTCGGTATCTAACTTGGAACTCTTCCGACATACCGTCCCTCCACTGAGGGTAAAGACAATGCCTGCGACTGACATTCATTCGTCCTTATCACCCTGGAACCTTTCCAGTGATTCTCCCCAGGATCGATTGATACTATCTCACTACAACTAGTGAGAATCCTAACATCCAATTAGATCTATCTCATAGATCCAAAATTCAGGATTTAGAAGGTATCACCTTGATCCTATATGGAGAATCCTTGTGATAAGCGGAGATTGACCGATCGTAGCATAGGAAACTCCTTCCCTATCAAGAGTATGTGATCCACGTACTCTGCGAGGATCACCATCATACTCCCTACTACCTTTTTGTATATACAAGGTTCGTCTACTATTTTGATGAAGTCAAACTCTTTGACTACCACATCAAAACAGATGTTCCAACTCCGCGATGCCTGCTTTATCCTATAAAGCATCTTGCACACATTTGCGCTGCTCCCACTGTCTACGAAGCCCTCTGGCTGTGTACTTATAGACGCACTCTTCTAAAACATCTTTTAGAAAAGCTGTCATGACACCCAACCACCAGATATCGTAGTCATGGTATGTAGCAGTGGCAAGTAGGATCTGGATGGACTTAAGCATAGCTTTGAAAGTCTCAACTTTTCCATGTACACCAAGTAATCTTCTCAAGATATACTTACTCCTGATGGGGATTTTGTTAGTTATATATATGCCCTAGAGGCCATTACTGTACATAGGATGTATATTGTAGTGGATGCTGGGACGTATATAGGGAGGACTTTCTTGCTCGACATGATAGTATGCTATCTGGTTGAACTTTACCTTAACGTGTATACTGATTGTCTCTCTGTTACATGTTGGTAAAGCCCTTAGGATGTGTACTTAACTACCTGGACTATGATGCGGATCATACTAGTGGGGACATGGTAGTCCATAAGTACATCCTTCAAAGTCCCTAGTCGAGGGTGTATCGAGATGGGGCATCGATATACCAGAGTAGACTAGCGTATACCTTCTCGACCCATACAGATGGGCGATGGATGATCCCATATCCATTGGTGTTTGACATCAGAGATGATATACGGGTGCTCAGTAGAGACTGGGTACACTGGACGGACTCGCCGAGAACTCCCAGATGGTATTATACCTCACGTCAGATGGCAGTTCTCTGGTGACACTGGTACAGAGTAGTCTGTTGACCCGAGATCGTCATAGAGTCTTGTGTGGTTCCCACTGTGCTTTGATTTCCATCTTACCACGTCCAAGAGGGCGTGCAAAACGGTGGTTTTTTGGTACAGTCCCGAGTCACATGGAGGCAATGAGCGATAGGAGGGGATTCGTCTCTCCCGGTATAGGGGGTTGATGTTGCGCTGTGTTCGATTGGCTATAACAGGAAGTCCCTGGCCAGGGCTGATCAGAGAATTGCAGGTAAGTGTTACCAGTAGTTTCTCGACCCGTTATGAGCCTCATATCGACACGACTTATCGAGCTATTGGGGTCTGACGTTTACCACCCCTAGGCAAGATATGCGACATATCAGACGATCAGACCGGACTGTACGGTAGTGTTACTGGTCGGATTCACTGGAGTGTGAGCGGGCTTGCTCGTCGATCTTCAGATCGTTCAATACCCGGGTGGCCGTTACGTTTAGCAGACCGCTGGCGGCTTGTGGGTGTTTGATATGATCATCGCCTGCTGCCGGCGTATTGACGAGTCTTTAGAGTCCTACACAGAGGTTTCTTGGCTCAAGCGAAACGAAATAGGAGCGCATATGAGATATGTGCGGGACCGAGAATAATGCGTGTATGTGATACCGTATTCCATTCTCGCGATGAATGTATCGAATGGTTGTATGCGATATAACCTAGTTATCGATTCAAGCGTTGATTCGATAAGCCGATGCATTGTATACTAGTCGGTTGTGTGCGACATGACCGGATCATTGAATCAAGTGTTGATTTAATGATTTAATGTATAATTATATATTTGATATATTACTTTGCATTAACTAGTAATGGTTCACTTTAAATGGATTTTCTCACTTGGATTGTGCAAGTTGTATATGTGATATACTTTTATGCACATGTTTGTATCATGTTTGATGATGCATATTAACTTGGTTAAGTGTAAAGATTAAACCATGGTTTACTTAATGATTAGGGTTTTGATTATCTTATTCATTTATTTATATATTCATTTTGGAAATTTTTTAAGGATGGTGGCTTATTTTGTTTTATGTTGAAGTTTCTTGAAACTTTGATCAAGTCAACCATTCTTATCTCTTCCTTAACCCTAACCATCATATCTAACCATGGTCCATTCTCTACACTAAACTAAGGTTAATATTATGATAAGAATGGATTTTATTTTCTATTTTATATTATTCTTATCATAACAATATTCATCTTCTTCATCTTCTTCTTCATTGAAGAAGCTTGCTTCATCAATGGTGATTGATGAAAACAAGTGAGAAATCCAATTCTAAAGTCTACCCACTTCCTATTTCTTCATCCTCTACCTCTTGCCAAGTAGTAGAGTGTGTTCTCTTCACAAGTTTTTGGACTTGGTGAAGTCGGAGCTTGATTTAGCGATGCCTCGACGTAGATCATCTTCGGCACGTCGTCGATGACCTAGCCCGCTTCTTCTCCGATGAAGCCGACACAAGAGCCCGGATTTCGGATTTGTACAGCGGAGATGACTTCTTCATGGAGCTATGGAGGTGGACAAATGGATCTACAAAGGTTGTATATCCGTATCCCTTAGTTAAGTGTTAACTAGTTAGCTTTTTCGCCTAGTTTTCTAGCAAACGATCCGTAGTCGGGTCTCTCGGCACCTAGATTTTTTGAAATTGGCATGGTTGATGCCTTGTGAGACCTCATTAGGGTGCCTAGGAACCCTACAGTGGTATCAGAGCCTAGCTAGAGCCTTAGGCAAAGTCTAGATGGAATTTGAAACCCGATCGAACCGAAACCCGACCCAAAAAATTGCTCTCTGGACTTTTCCTAAAAACGTGGATTTTTCAACATTAAAAATGCGTAAAAAATTCAGCAGGGAATTATAAGAATTACGGTGCAATTTTTTTCCCATGAACAGTAAATCTCGCGGCGGAAGCGCGGCATAACCCTGCATTATGCGGCGGTTCCGCCGCACCTTGATGACGTCATCCTCGTTTGTTTGCACAGTAACTCTTATTAAATTATTCTGGATTTTCTGGGTATTTTTAAAATTTATTCAAGAGTTGAATTTTTCTGGAGTTGTTTTGAGGATTCGGTGTTTCGATCGGAGTATCAAATTTTGTCTATGTGGCTTTCCGGATAAATTTTAGAATATGTTAAAAAGTTCGACCGGATATAAATACCCAGCTTTTCCCCTGTCGGGAAATTTCCAAGTGTTGGATTTTTCCGTAGTTTAACGACGTTCTAAGTAGTGCAAGTAACGCGATGGACCCTCTAGAAGACAACAAACCTTAACTCGATTATGTGACCGTCTTGAACTGCCCTTTGAACCTTCGGGTTTGGGGCAGTATGGCGTGCCACATGTGAGGCGTTGGCTTGACCCTTCTACGGCTGGACCGTTGGTACTGAGGCACGAACGGAATGTTGTTAGACTTGTTTCATGTGTTGATCTGTATCGGGAAAACTTGGGTGTTCGATTGTTCGATCGGAAAGTTTGACATTTTCTATTTATCCGGAATGGGATACAATAATTGGAATTCACAATGAGTTATGAGATAACTAAATGAATGTTATAAACATAGCAGTTTAGTCTCACTTGATCGGTTGCCACGGAATTTTGATGTGATCAAAAGTCCGTCGCAATCACGTAGCGTACGCGGATACTCGCCGGGTAAACTTAATAGACAGCCTCACGCCATTGCCCCGACCAAGTGACTGTAGGAGAACCCCGTCGCCGAAAGCATCCGTTCGGGTGCTCGCGACAGCGGTGTTCCGCCTTGGTGCACTTCGTCGACGGTATCAGGGGTGCGGCCGCCTACTGAAGTTTGCGACGAGCATTCGATCAGGATGTCGGGAATCTTGTTGAATTGCCCGACTTGATATTGAAAAGAGTTTTCGATTTTGAGACTAAAATGCGGGGTTTATAATTGTTAGGCATGCGATGTCTAAGTAATTCATTTAATTAGGCATGCGATGTCTATGCAGATTGCGGATTCCAACTGTTGTAGTTTTACACTTTCTTTTCTGTGACCGTAAGTGTAATATGTGATATCGCCGGTTTCGTTGCTATATGTCAACGACAATTGGGATGGACATATTTACTTACGTTGATGACATGTGATGTTATGTGTTGCTGGATATGTTATATTGGATCGTCGTGTTTGAATAGCCGGGGTTTTTTATGTGAGATGAGTGTTTTTCATTTTCATTCATGTAAAAACTTGTATGTAATATTCTTTTATTGGGGCGCTTCCAGGTTGCGGAAGTAGTCACCTTTTGTATATTATTTACTTTTCCGCACTAGGATAGACCCAAGGAGGAGGGCACAAGTAACCGGGTTCTGGAGTCCAGTGGGAGACCAACTCGAGGAGTCGAGTCCGGGTCTCCTAACTCTGGAATTGGCAGGGTTGCTTGCCGCTCTCGTAGGGGTCTAGGGGTGTGGGTTTGGCTATTCATCACGACCGTGGAATCCGTGTTTTATACTGGCTCGTATTGAAAACACGGACGTCCTAGTATATCCAATATTTCATATGATTCTTCTGCTGCGATATCTGTGATGTGATCATGAGATGTTCTGTGATAGATACATTATATAGTATATATGATATATTATATAGGCGTTACTTATGTTTTACACCCGTGCTAGCCCTGCCCCGCTCTGTCGTTAGTTACCTAACCTAACGGTGCACGAAGGGACATCGAGGCGAATGCGGATGGCATAAGTGTACGTCGTATTTATCTGTGATGTTTAGGTACATAAATGATGGGACTTCATTAATGTGATTAATGAAATAAAAAGAAACCTAATATGTTGTAGAATCGAATTTCAAAATAAAACAGGTAGCTACAGTTCTTGCTTTGCATAGCGGTATATGTGATATATCCTGCACCTTATTCGATGAGGAAAGGACCGAGATCCCTTCACCGGGAGTGACTCCTTTAGCAATAACTGGTCGATGCTACGCCCTCGGTTTGTCTTTTGATTGCTTTTAAGAGTTTTTGCTTTGCACAGTGATATATATGATATATCCCGCACCTCATTCGACGAGGAAAGGACCGACGATCCCTTCACCGGGAGTGACTCCTTTAGCAAAACTGGAAAAGCCTCAAAAGCACTCCATTTTAAAATCATTTGATTCTACAACGATATCAAGTTCATTACGCAATAGGTTTTCAGAAAAACCTGTCGTAGCCCTCCGTCATTTCAGATAAGTATTAGTTAGTATTCGTGCTGCGGTTGTTTGGCATGCGTCAAGGCGTAGTGTACGGTAGCTAACTAGTGCTTATCTGCCAGCATATGATGCGATTGGATTAGGGTATTCGTACGGTGTTGTTTGGCATGCGTCAAGGGTCGTGCGGGTGGGTTTAATTCAATCAAGAAATGTACGGGTTGAACTTGACTAGCAGACTATGGGTTGTTTGGCATGCGTCAAGGTCATAGCGAGCTAGGGGCAAAATATTATCGGGAATTTCAAGTGTTGAAATTTGCAATGAGATTGCATACCTTCTATGAGATAGTTGGATCCCGATACCCGCTGTGAGTAAGAGTTACTCCTGGGAGAGTTTTACACATTACAATTAGCCGATCAAGTAGGTGTCTAGAAAGGTGTCAACGAGGTTACGCCTCTGAGAAAATGAGGTTTACATTAATTAGGTTCGTGCGAAAGCACGGGGGACCTCCCTCAAAGTACCGACACTGGCCTGGCTGAAAGATTGGCGAACTTGTAGTGTGTAATTAATCTCGGCTAGTCTTTCCTTTTAGGGTTTGAAGGAAGATTTGATAAAAAGCAGTGGGAGCCATCCTGATTAGATAAAATAATAACCAATCTATTCTTGAAAGAGCGCACGCTGAGTGTTTTCTTCTCTCTCTCTCCAGGTAGCGACCATATCACGCCTTAATCAAGATAATAAAACGGATTATTGACCGAACACGCTTGTTATACTGAGCTGGGGAACGTTGGTCCCGCTCCAACTTATAATTGTTATAAGACAGAGAAGGAAATTGGGGAATACCAGATTTCCCGTGCCGCCCAAACGAAGAGAGTGCATGCTGATGCATCATCTTCGGGTGTGTTCATTATACAGAACTGTTTCTCAATGTCCTTTACGTCCTGGGTATATGATACCAGATCAGGATCCCAGATATGTAATCTGTTACATAGGGCTACAGATAGGTAGAGAACTGAGAACGGGTGATAAGTTTCATGAGGCAGAAAACGGGGCAAGAGTTGCAGCCAAGTCTGTTGGTCACTGTCACCCAGTATTACAATACATTGATTCTGAACGAATGTTATTAGATACCGAACCTGATATACAAAATCATATCAGTCTCTTTATTAATAAAGAAATGATAAAATTTTGTATTGTTGGATAATGTTTTGAACATTTCCTATATCAAAAGTTGATCGGTTCAGGCACGTTATCTAAAAGCATTGATGTTCTAAATCAAACTACAGTTCTTAGTATACAGAACACACACAAGAGGAAGAGTTCAGAAATGAACAAATCCTTCTTGAGGTATTGTAGACTAGGTCATATCAATGCGACCCGACTAGCTAAGTTCCACATAGATGCATATTTAAAACAGTTTGAATCTACATCTTATGAAACTTGCCAGTCATGTCACAAAGATAAGATGACCATAGCTCCGTTTATTGGAAACAGAGAAAGAGTTAGTGCACTCATGGGATGATACATGTTGATGTATGTAGGTCCCCAGTCTACACATGCCAAGACCGGTTCTTTGTACTTCATTACATTCTCTGATAATCTCTCGAGATTCAGACATATGTTCCTGTTGAAACACAAGTCCGAACCTTTTGAGATATTCACAGAATATAAGCGAGAAGTAGAGAACCAGAATACGGGTATAAGTATTATATCCTATGATGAGATCAAGGAGGAGAATACTTGAGCACGGAAATACTGGACTATTCTAAAGGAGAATGAGATTCTCTCTCAGCATTACTCCTCTGTATACACCATAGCACTATGGTATATCGGGGCGGAGCAGATACACCCTATTTGATATGGTGTGCTCTATGATGAGTAATACTGAGTTACCTTTTTCCTTTTGGGTGTTATGCACTTGAGAAGTTGCATACCTATTGAATAGGGTTCGAATCAAATCAATGCCTACCACTTCATATGTGATATGGAAAGGGAAGAGCCCATGTCTTAAGTTAGTTAAGATTTGGGGTTGTCCGGCCTATGTCTAAAAGCAAAATCCGGACAAACTCGAGGCAAGGTTAGTTATGTAGAACTGGAAAGGTTCCAGCTATGCAAACTACAGAAGATGATTTGACAGAACCAAAGGATTCAGTAGATACCAACGAACCTCAGCCTCTCCGCCGATCTAGTAGGGTTCCTCACCCACCTGAGAGATACTTCGGTTTCTCTATGACAGTGGGAGCGAGGATTGCATCATGAGATGATGACCCAACTAGTTTCGAGCTGGCCATCAGGAGTAGGACTCTGTAAGAATGGCTGGATGTTTATCGATCTGAGATGGAATCCTTATACACCAACAAAGTATGGACTTTAGTTGCTATATCTGAAGGGTTAAATCCCCATCAGGAGCAAGTATATCTTGAGAAGATTACTTGGTGTACATGGAAAAGTTGAGACTTTCAAAGCTAGAATTGTTAAAGGTTTTCGTCATCGACCAGGCGTGGATAATGATGAAACCTTTTCCAGTAGCTATGCTTAAGTCCATCCAGATCCTACTTGTCACGGCTACATACCATGACTGCGATATCTGGTGGTTGGGTGTCTTGACTACTTTTCTAAATGATGATTTAGAAGAGAGCGTCTATAAGTACACAGCCAGAGGGCCTCGTAGACAGTGGGAGCAGCGGAAACGTGTGCAAGATGTTTTATATGATAAAGCAGGCATCGCGGAGTTGGAACATCTGTTTTTGATGAATTAGTCAAAGAGTTTGACATCATCAAAATGGTAGATGAACCTTGTATAAACAAAAAGGTAGTAGGGAGTATGGTGACGATCCTCGTAGAGTACGTGGATGACATACTCTTGATGGGGAAGGAGTTTCCTATGCTACGCTCGATCAATCTCCGGTTATCACAAGGATTCTCCACATAGGATCAAAATGATACCTCCTAAATCCTGAGTTTTAGATCTATGAGATAGACTTAATTGGATGTTAGGATTCTCACTAGTTGTAGTGAGACGGTATCAACCGATCCTGGGGAGAATCACTGGAAGTGTTGTAGGGTGATAAAGATGACTGAGTGTCAGTCACAGGCATTGTCTTTACCCTCAGTAAAGGGACGGTATGGTGGAAGAGTTCCAAGCTAGATACCGTGACATACTAGACGATAAAGGCACGATACATCGCTACTTAAGATGCTACCAAAGAGGCAGTCTGGGTGTATATTGGTTCATGAGATGAACTACGTTCTAACCATTGTGAGACAATGGAGTTGTGGCTTATGCCAAGGAACGTCCGTCCCATCAGTGATCCAGATATATTCTAAGGCAGTATCACTTGATCATGGAGATGGTTGATCTCCAGGGAGATCGAGGTTAGGAGAGTAGACTCAGAGGACAACACAGCGGATCCACTCACAAAGGCCTGTTCCCAGAGAGAGACTTTTATGGGATGGTTGAGTATGAGATACTGCAACCACTGCTATCAGATGGCCCTAGTGCAAGTGGGAGATTGTTAGTTATATATATGCCCTAGAGGCCATTATTGTACATAGGATGTATATTGTAGTGGATGCTGGGACGTATATAGGGAGGACTTTCTTGCTCGACATGATAGTATGCTATCTGGTTGAACTTTACCTTAACGTGTATACTGATTGTCTCTCTGTTACATGTTGGTAAAGCCCTTAGGATGTGTACTTAACTACCTGGACTATGATGCGGATCATACTAGTGGGGACATGGTAGTCCATAAGTACATCCTTCAAAGTCCCTAGTCGAGGGTGTATCGAGACGGGGCATCGATATACCAGAGTAGACTAGCGTATACCTTCTCGACCCATATAGATGGGCGATGGATGATCCCATATCCATTGGTGTTTGACATCAGAGATGATATACGGGTGCTCAGTAGAGACTGGGTACACTGGACGGACTCGCCGAGAACTCCCAGATGGTATTATACCTCACGTCAGATGGCAGTTCTCTGGTGACACTGGTACAGAGTAGTCTGTTGACCCGAGATCGTCATAGAGTCTTGTGTGGTTCCCACTGTGCTTTGATTTCCATCTTACCACGTCCAAGAGGGCATGCAAAACGGTGGTTTTTTGGTACAGTCCCGAGTCACATGGAGGCAATGAGCGATAGGAGGGGATTCGTCTCTCCCGGTATACGGGGTTGATGTTGCGCTGTGTTCGATTGGCTATAACAGGAAGTCCCTGGCCAGGGCTGATCAGAGAATTGCTGGTAAGTGTTACCAGTAGTTTCTTGACCCGTTATGAGCCTCATATCGACACGACTTATCGAGCTATTGGGGTCTGACGTTTACCACCCCTAGGCAAGATATGCGACATATCAGACGATCAGACCGGACTGTACGGTAGTGTTACTGGTCGGATTCACTGGAGTGTGAGCGGGCTTGCTCGTCGATCTTCAGATCGTTCAATACCCGGGTGGCCGTTACGTTTAGCAGACCGCTTGCGGCTTGTGGGTGTTTGATATGATCATCGCCTGCTGCCGGCGTATTGACGAGTCTTTAGAGTCCTACACAGAGGTTTCCTGGCTCAAGCGAAACGAAATAGGAGCGCATATGAGATATGTGCGGGACCGAGAATAATGCGTGTATGTGATACCGTATTCCATTCTCGCGATGAATGTATCGAATGGTTGTATGCGATATAACCTAGTTATCGATTCAAGCGTTGATTCGATAAGCCGATACATTGTATACTAGTCGGTTGTGTGCGACATGACCGGATCATTGAATCAAGTGTTGATTTAATGATTTAATGTATAATTATATATTTGATATATTACTTTGCATTAACTAGTAATGGTTCACTTTAAATGGATTTTCTCACTTGGATTGTGCAAGTTGTATATGTGATATACTTTTATGCACATGTTTGTATTATGTTTGATGATGCATATTAACTTGGTTAAGTGTAAAGATTAAACCATGGTTTACTTAATGATTAGGGTTTTGATTATCTTATTCATTTATTTATATATTCATTTTGGAAATTTTTTAAGGATGGTGGCTTATTTTGTTTTATGTTGAAGTTTCTTGAAACTTTGATCAAGTCAACCATTCTTATCTCTTCCTTAACCCTAACCATCATATCTAACCATGGTCCATTCTCTACACTAAACTAAGGTTAATATTATGATAAGAATGGATTTTATTTTCTATTTTCTATTATTCTTATCATAACAATATTCATCTTCTTCATCTTCTTCTTCATTGAAGAAGCTTGCTTCATCAATGGTGATTGATGAAAACAAGTGAGAAATCCAATTCTAAAGTCTACCCACTTCCTATTTCTTCATCCTCTACCTCTTGCCAAGTAGTAGTGTATGTTCTCTTCACAAGTTTTTGGACTTGGTGAAGTCGGAGCTTGATTTAGCGATGCCTCGACGTAGATCATCTTCGGCACGTCATCGATGACCTAGCCCGCTTCTTCTCCGATGAAGCCGACACAAGAGCCCGGATTTCGGATTTGTACAGCGGAGATGACTTCTTCATGGAGCTATGGAGGTGGACAAACGGATCTACAAAGGTTGTATATCCGTATCCCTTAGTTAAGTGTTAACTAGTTAGCTTTTTCGCCTAGTTTTCTAGCAAACGATCCGTAGTCGGGTCTCTCGGCACCTAGATTTTTTGAAATTGGCATGGTTGATGCCTTGTGAGACCTCATTAGGGTGCCTAGGAACCCTACAGATTTAACCCTTCAGATAAAGCAACCAAAGTCCATACTTTGTTGGTGTATAAGGATTCCATCTCAGATCACTAAGTATCCAGCCATTCTTACAGAGTCTCACTCCTGATGGCCAGCTCGAAAATAGTTGGGTCATCATCTCATGATGCGATCCTCGCTCCCACTGTCATAGAGAAACCGAAGTATCTCTCAGGTGGGTGAGGAACCCTACTATATCGGCGGAGAGGCTGAGGTTCGTTGGAAACTATTGAATCGTTTGGTTCTACCAAATCATCTGCTGTAGTTTGTATAGCTGGAACTCCTTCCAGTTCTACCTCATGACCACTAATTTCTTCACAAGAAATTCCCTTTCACAAAGGTGGCATGTTGAGAAACAAAACATATTTTGTTCCTCTATTAGGTAGAAGATATTCCCTTGCGAATGCTTGGGATATCCAACAAACTTCCACAGAACTGACTTTGCCTCGAGCTTGTCCGAATTTTGCTTTTTAGACATAGGCCAGACAACTCCAAATCTTAATACACTTAAGAGATGGGCTCTTCCCATTCCATATCATATATGAAGTGGTAGGCAACTGATTTGATTGAAACCCTATTCAATAGGTATGCAACTTCTCAAGCGCGTAACACCCAATAAGAAATAGGAAACTTAGTAGTACTCATCTTAGAGCACACCATATCACATAGGGTGCTATTGCTCCACCCCGATACACCGAGGTGCTGTGGTGTATTCGGAGGAGTAATGTCGAGAGAGAATCTAATTCTCTTTTAGAATAGTCCAGGAATTCCGTGCTCAAGTATTCTCCTCCTTGATCTCATCAAAGGACATAATACTTTTACCCGTTTATGATTCTCTACTTCTAACTTATATTCTGTGAATATCTCAAAAGCTTCGGACTTGTGTTTCAATAGGAACATATGTCTGAATCTTGAGAGATCATCAGAGAATGTAATGAAGTACAAAGAACCGATCTTGGCATGTGTAGACAGGGGACCTTCATACATCAGCATGTATCAGTCCCAAGAGTTCACTAACTCTTTCTCTGTTTCCAATAAACAGAGCTATGGTCATCTTATCTTTGTGACATGACCGGCAAGTTTCATAAGATGTAAATTCAAACTAATTTAAATATGCATCTAAATGTAACTTGGTTAGTCGGGTCGCATTGATATGACCTAGTCTACAATACCTCAAGAAGGATTCGTTCATTTCTGAACTATTCCTCTTGTGTGTGTTCTGTATACTAAGAACAGTAGTTTGATTTAGAACGTCAATGCTTTTAGATAACGTGCCTGAACTGATCAACTCTTGATATAGGAAATGTTCAAAACATTATCCAACAATACAAAATTATATCATTTCTTTACTAATAAAGAGACTGATATGATGTTGTATATCAGGTTCGGTATCTAATAACATTCGTTCAGAATCAATGTATTTTAGTAATACAGGGTGATAGTGACCAACAGACTTGGCTGCAACACTTGCACCGTTTCTATCTCATGAAACTTATCACCCATTCTCAGTTCTCTACCTATCTATAGCCCATGTAACAAATTACATAAGTGGGATCCTGATCCGGTATCAAATACCCAGGACGTAAAGGATACTGAGAAACAGTTCTCGGTAATAAACACACCCGAAGAAGATGCATCAACATGTATTTTCTTCGTTTGGGTGGCACGGGAATTCTGGTAATCCCCTATTTCCTGCTCTGTCTTATAACAATTATAAGTTGAAGCGGGACCAACGTTCCCTAGCGCAGTATAACAAACGGGTTCGGTCAAATACATTCGTATTATTATCTTGATTAAGGCGTGACATAGTCGCAACCAGGAGAGAGAGAGAAGAAAACACTCAGCGTGCGCTTTTACAAGATTAGATTGGTTATCAATTTATCTAATCAGGATGGCTCCCACTGTTTTAGTCAAATCTTCCTTCAAACCATAAAAGGAAAGACTAGCAGGGATTAATTACACCCTACAAGTTCGCCAATCTTTCGGCCAGGCCAGTGCCGGTACTTTGAGGGAGGTTCCTCGTGCTTTCGAACGGACCTAATTAAAGTAAACCTCGTTTTCCCAGGGGCGTAACCCCGTTGACACCTTTCTAGACACGTACTTGATCGACTAATTGTAATGTGTAAAACTCTCCCAGGAGTAACTCTTACTCGCAGCGGGTATTGGGATCCAACTATCTCATAGAAGGTATGCAATCTCATTGCAAATTTCAACACTTGAAATTCCCAATAATATTTTACCCCTAGCATCCTATGAGCTTGACGAATGCCAACAAACCATAGGCTACTAGTCAAGTTCAACCCGTCATTTCCCGATTGAATTAAACCCACCAGCACGGCCCTTGATGAATGCCAACAAAGTTGCACGACTACCCTAACTCAATCGCATCATATGCTTATACAGATAAGCATAAATAGCTACCGCACACTACGCCTTGACGAAAGCCAACAAACGCAGCACGAATACTATGAAGTAATTATCTGAAATGACGGAGGGCTACGACAGGTTTTTAAGAAAACCCTTTGCGTAATGAACTTGATATCGTCGTAGAATCGAGTGATTTTAAATGGATTGTTTTTGAGGCTTTTCTAGTTTTGCTAAAGAGGTCACTCCCGGTGAAGGGATCGTCGGCTCTTTCCTCATCGAATAAGGTGCAGGATATTTCATAAATATCACTGTGCAAAGCAAGAACTATAGAAGCAATCAAAAGACAAACCGAGTATGTAGCATCTGCTAGTTTCAATAAAGAGGTCACTCCCGGTGAAGGGATCTCATCTCTTTCCTTATCGAATAAGGTGCTGGAAGTTCTACAAGAAACACCGCTATGCAAAGCAAGAACTAGAGCTACCAGTTTTTAAACAAGTTTCTACAACATCTTTAGGTTTCTTTTAGTTTCATTAATCTCATTAATGAAGTCCCATTTTATTATGCTTCACAAGCATCACATTTGAAACGAAATCTGCAATATAACATATATCTCATATATATAATATAAACATTTGTCTCAGGCAGTAATATGATCTCATCACAGAATATTCCAGCAGAAGAACATATATGAAATATTGGATATACTAGGACGTTCGTGTTTTAATACGAGCCTATATAAAACACGGATTCCACGATCGCGATGAATAGCCAAACCCACATCCCTAGACCCTTACGAGAGCGGCAAGCAACACTGCCAATTCTGGGGTTAGGAGACCCGGTCTCGACTCCTCGAGATGGTCTCCCACTGGACCCTAGAACCCGGTTACTTGTGCTCCCCGCCTTGGGTCTACCTAATGCGGAAAAGTAAATAATATACAATGGTGACATCATCCTCAGCCCGGAAGTGCCCCAATAAAAGAATATTACATACAAATGAATTTTACATGAAGGAAAAAGAAAAACTCTCATCTCACATAAAAACCCCTGGCTATTCAGAACGCGACGATTCAATATAACATATCATAGCAACACATAATATCACATATCATCAACGTATGCAAGTATGCGTATCCCGATTGTCGTTGATGTATAGCAACGAAGCCGGCGATACACCA
Organism: Agapanthus africanus; assembly: GCA_030015575.1. Taxonomy (NCBI): domain Eukaryota; kingdom Viridiplantae; phylum Streptophyta; class Magnoliopsida; order Asparagales; family Amaryllidaceae; genus Agapanthus; species Agapanthus africanus. The sequence goes on along the minus strand of CM057349.1, from coordinate 235,796,172 downwards.
CATACTACGCTTACGGTCACAGAAAAGAAAGTGTAAAACTACAACAGTTGGAATCTGCAACCACCTTAGACATCGCATGCCTAACCAAATAAATTCCTTAGACATCGCATGCCTAACAATTATAAACTCCATATTTTAGTCTCATTATCGAAAACTCTTTCCAATATCAAGTCGGGCAATTCAACAAGATTCCCGACATTCTGATCGAATGCTCGTCGCAAACTTTAGTAGACAGCCGCACCCCCGATGCCGTCGACGAAGTGCACTAAGGCGGAACACCACTGCCGCGAGCACCCGAACGGATGCTTTTGGCGACAGGGTTCTCCTACAGTCACTTGGTCGGGGCTATGGGGCATGGCTGTCTATTAAGTTTACCCGGCGAGTATCCGCGTACGTTACGTGATTGCGACGGACTTTTGATCGCATCAAAATCCCGTGGCAACCGATCATTTGAGACTAAACTGCTAGATTTATAACATTCAAATTAGTTATCTCATAACTACTTGTGGATTCCAAATATTGTATCACATTCCAGATAAAAAGACAGTGTTAAACTTTCCGATCGAATAATCAAACACCCAAGTTTTCCCAAATTGTTCTCAACACTTGAAATTAGTTTAAAAACATCCATCACATGCCACAGTACCAATGGTCCAGCCGTAAAAGGGTCAAGCCAACGCCTCACATGTGGCATGCCGTACTGCCCCAAACCCTAAGGTTTAGAGGCAGTTCAAGACGGTCACATAATCGAGTTAAGGTTTGTTGTCTTCTAGAGGGTCCACCGTGTTACTTGCACGACTTAGAACGTTCTTAAACTACGGAAAAATCCAACACTTTAAAATTTTCCGGCAGGGGAAAATGTGAGTTATTGATATCCGTTCGAACTTTTTAACACGTTTTAAAAAAATTACCCGGACAAACTAAACAAAGTTAAATTATCCGATCGAATCAACGAGTCCCCAATATAACCCTAAAAAGTCAACTCTTGAGTATAAATTAAAAATTCCCAGAACAATTAAAAAGGACCTAAGAATAATTACCCGAAGTACCAGGGACCAAGTCAAAATTTTGGCCGCGGAACCGCCGCCAAAACCTTGGTTTGGCCGCGGTTCCACGATCACGTAAGCTCATTAATGGGCCGTACTTCAAAGTAATTCTTATATTTTCCTGCTTAATTTTCTGAGTATTTTTAATCCATAAAAAATCACATTTTTGAAAAATATCCAGAGAAGGGTATATATCGGGGTTTCCGGGTTCGATCGGACTTTAAACTTCGCCTAGACTTCGCCTAAAGCTCTAGCTTGGCTCTGATACCACTGTAGGGTTGCTAGGCACACGTACAAGGGTCTACGAGGTATCAACCATGCCCGATTTAAAATTTAGCCAATCCGAACAACTCAAAGCCGGATCTTTAAACTAGAGATTAGGCGAAAACAAGCATGTTAAACACTTTAACACTAAGTGAGAGGGATTACAACCTTTGTAGATCCAGTCCTTCACTTCTAAAGCTCCGTGTTGAGGTCCCTTCGCTACGATCATCGTGTTCCGGACTCTCGAGAGGCTCCACGAAGAGAAAGATGCAAGCTTGCTTCCGATCTTCGATAACAAAGATGATCTACCTTGAAGTTTCATTAACACAAGTTCTCACTCAATAAATGAAGTGAACATCCTCATCTAAATGGCAAGGATAGATGAGGATGTTGAAGTAGGATTTTTGCTCTCATTTTTTTCTATTTCTCACTCACTTTCATCACAAAATCAAAGCAAGAAAGCTTTTCCATGAAAAGAGAAGGAAGAAGAAGAAGGAATCCTTTTGTGATGAATAATGAATAACTCATATGTGAGGTTAGAAATGCAACCATAGTTAATAATGAATCCTAACCCTTGTAGAGAAACAACCATGGTCAAGGGTTTGGGTTTGGTTAAGCAAATATCTTCACAAAATATCTTACACAAAACAAAACAAAACCTTCTAGAAACTTCTAGAATAGCTTAACCCAAATCAAACCCTAAACATGTTTAATCTCCACTAATCATGTTGCATTAATAACCATATCATGTTACAATATTATATATCACATATATAATATTTATTGTAACAAAATAAAATAATACAATTAACATATATCGCATATATATCAATGTATTACCCGAGTGAGAAAAAGAATCTTTTAGTGAGCTTATATTAGTTAATGTAATTTAATATATCATATATATTATTATACATTAAATCATCGAATCAACACTTGATCCGACAATCCGGCTATATCGCATATAACCGACTAATATATCATTTACCGATTAATCGAATCAACACTTGATCCGATGACCCGGCTGATATCAAATATCACGAGAATTGAATACGGTATCTCATATTGCATTATCCTCGGTCCCGCACATATCACATATGTGCTCCTACTCCGTTTTGCCTGAGTCAAGAAACCTCTGTGTAGGACTCTAAAGAATCATCAATACGCCGGCAGTAGGTGATGATCATATCAAACACCCACAAGCTGCAAGCGGTCAGCTAAACGTAACAGCCACCCAGGTATTGAGCGATCAGAAGATCAACAAGGAAGCCTGTACATTCTCCTGCGAATCCAATCAGTAACACTCCCGTACAGTCCGGTCTCGTCGTCTGATATGTCGCATATCTCGCCTATGGGTGGTAAACTTCAGACCCCAGTAGCTTGATAAGTCGTGTCGATATGAGGTCTATAACAGTTCGAGAAACTACTGATAACACTTACCAGTAAATCTCAGCAACCGTGGCCAGGGATTTCCAGTTATAGCCAATCGAACACAGCGCAACATCAACTCCCTATACCGGGAGAGACGAATCCCCTCCTATCGCTCATTGCCTCCATGTGATTCGGGACTGTACCCAAAAGCCACCTTTTTGCACGCCCACTTGGACGTGGTATGATGGAAATTAAAGCACAGTGGGAATCACACAAGACTCTATGACAATCTCGGATCAATAGACTACTCTGTACTAGTGTCACCGGAGAACTGCCATCTGACGTGAGGTATAATACTATCTGGGAGTTCTCGACGAGTCCGTCCAGTGTACCCAGTCTCTACTGAGCACCCGTACACCATCCTTGATGTCAAACACCGATGGATATGGGATCATCCGTCGACCATCATATGGGTCAAGATGCGTATACGCTAGTCTACTCTGGTGCATCGATGCCCTGTCTCGATACACTCTCGACTAGGAACAGTTATAGGATGTACTCGTCGACTACCGTGGCCCCACTAGTATGATTTCATCATAATCCCAGTAGTCGAGTACATATCCTAAGGGCTTTATCAACATGTAACATAGAGTCAATCAAAGTACAAGTTAAGATAAAGTACAACCAGATAGCGTACTATCATGTCGAGCAAGAAAGTCCTCCCTATATATGTCCAATCATCCATTACAATATAAATCGTATGTACAGTAATGGCCTCTAGGGCAAATATATAACTAACAAATCAAACCAAGTAGCATACTACCATTTTGAGCAAGACTGTTATTATATCTGTGTATATCCCAAGCTTCCAAAATGTAATATACAAACCAGTACTATACAATAATGGCCACTGGGGCATATATCACTAACAATCTCCCACTTGCACTAGGGCCATGAATTGGCATATCGTAGACTTATCATCTCGATTAGCCTCTCGAACTGTGTCTGATGGATGGCCTTTGTGAGTGGATCTGCAGTGTTCTCTGTCTCCACTCTTCGCACCTCGATCTCCCCGCGATCAATGATCTCCCTGATCAGGTGGTATCACCTCAAGATATGTCTGGACTTCTGATGGGACCTTGGTGTTTACCCCAATCAGAGCAAAGCTCTGTTCAAATTCCGAGGCGGGAGATGAAGCAACGCTTCATCTTCCCCCAATTAGAGCAAAGCTTTGCTTTGAAAATTTAAACTTTAATAAATGAAGCGACGCTTCAGATCCTTTGCGCTGCGCGCAACGCGCCATGTGTCAGGCGCAGATGCATCAGCGTAGCGCCCAAGAAGTCGCGCCCAATCAGATCAAAGCTCTATTTAAACTAAAATTAAAGGAAGCAATGCTTCAGTTGCGCAAGCACTGCGCTGCGCGACACGTGTCAGCGCAGATGCGCTAGCGCAGTTGCGCTGCGCGACACGTGTCAGCGCAGATGCGCTAGCGCAGTTGCGCTGCGCTGCGCGCTGCGTGACACTTGTCACGCGCTGGGGTATTTGCGCCAAACAGAATTAAGATTTTTAAAGAAATCTTTCTGTTCTTGTTAAAACAAGAAGATTTTCTTCTGTAAAACAGAAGCCCTTGGATCAAAGATCCAACGGTGAGGAAAATTCCCCAAATCACTCAGAGAAAGATCTCTTTAACAAATTTAACTAATTTATGGGCACTATAAAAAGGACCCTAGACCTCGATTCAAAGGCATCAACATTTTTGAGAGAAATCAAATAGAGAGAACTCTGAAGAACTCCTCAAGAACAAAAAAGGTAAAAAGCCTTTAAAAAAAAAAGAAAATTCTCTTATGAACAGATCATGGATCTAAAAACAAGATCAATGATCTTCAATATAAAAAAAACAGTGCTTTGCACTTTTTTATGAACCTTTGGTTCTCTGAGATAAGAAAAACAAGAGAAACTTGTTTTCTTTGATCTAAATTAGATCAAGAAATCAAATAGTGCTTTGCACTTCTTTTATGAACCTTTGGTTCTTGAATCTAAAAGATTCTCAAATTTAGAGTACCTTGCACTTGCAAACTGCGCTGTTGCGCTCTTGGGAGAGCGCCACGTGTCAGCGTCTGAACCATTTGCGCTATGCGCTTTTGAAATAGAGCTTTGCTCTCTGAAATTGGCGCAACTCACCAGAGCGCGCCACGTGTCAGCAGCGCAAGCGCAGCGCACTGCGCTTGCATGACACGTGTCGTCGCCACAAGCGCTTGCGCTCTTTGATTGGCGCAGAACGCCTGAATGCAATGCATTTCTTTTGCTAAAGGGCCAGGCCCAAATCAAAAAGAACTAGTAGGCCTAATTAAATTGCAAAGCAATAAATGGGCAGAGCCTAAGTAAAATTGATGCTCTGCATCATTCATAAATGAGCAGAGCCCAAAATAAATTGATGCTCTGCATCCTTTATGGGCAGAGCCCAAGCAAAAATAAAAAATAAAAAAACAAATAAAAGTGTTGAACCTTTTTCAACTGGACTTAGCCCAATCATGGTCGTAAGTCCTCAAAATTAAATTGACTGAGCATAGCTGCTCTCTTAAAAATCAATTTACATCTGGTCTGAGGTTACATCTCCTAACTCCTCTGACACCTATCGTTGTAATCCTTTAATGACGTCAGAGAGGTGACGGGTCTCGACGACCACACATCAAAGCGGACTGCGGGGTCCTTAAACTCGTGGACCGTGATGTCCTTAAACTAATATTGGACCGCAATGTCTTTAAACTACCTATGGACCACTACGTCCCTAAACTGGAACAATAGAGCTCCCAAATGCTCTTTTGTCGTATCTAAACGATCCCGTTTAAGTTGATCTTAGCCTCAAATATGGCTAACGTATACTTAAACATTCAAACAGATTTTAGTCCCAAATTGGACTATAAGACTCCCAATCAACTTTGGTTCAAGGGTACATCTCCGAACTCCTCTGACACATGTCGTTGTAATCCTTCAACGTCGTCAGAGAGGTAACGGGTCCCGACGGCCATATATTAAATGGACCACTACGTCCTTAAACTGGAAATGGATCTAGACGATCCCGTTAAGTTGATCTTAGTCTCAAATCAGACTAACGTATCCTTAACGAACGTTTAAGTTGATCTTAGTCTCAAATGCGGCTAACGTATCCTTAAACTAAAAACATCAAACCCAAATCTAAGTAAATACGGATTTGGACTAATCCACGTCCTACGGGCGACGGCATTACTCGGTCTCCGTATACAATCCACGGGCAACCACAAACAAAACAAACACCCACGACACGAAGTGAAATTCTGGAGAAGGAGAAAGTTGTTACCGCGATGCGGTAGCGTAATTAATTGCAGGGGCTTGCGCCTGTAGGGAAGAGCGTCCCCACAATCAAAAACCCCTCAAGCGAGGGGGAATCTGACGAAGTCTGCTACATCGGCCGCATCCGTCTAAACCTCCGATACACGGTGCCATAAATCAACTTGGCATCTTTGGAGAGGTAGACGGATAAAACCATATAGCATCTGCCCCGAATCTCAGGCTAGACGCCCATGTCGCGGCCTTCGTTCGGAGGGGAACAGATTCTGGCACGCCCGGTGAGATCTTTTCCTCTTTCCACTCCACACTTCGTGTGTCGTCTTCGCGAACGAATCGCGGTTTGTTAATGGTTGCCTTTGGATTTTAAATTACTAAGGTTTGGTCTTTTTCCTGGCCCAGAAATCAAGCATCAATGGCCTCAAATTGCTCGAAGTGCCAATGCAACCGACTTTCCACCTCGCCTGGAGGTGTAGCATATGGGCCTCAAGCGGCCTCCATCCTGGCCATGCCGATAGAACAGGTGGCCCAGGCCACCACCGGCCTGTTTTTCGGAACTATGATCCCGCCTGCAAGCTTCACCATGCCAGTGCCCACACCGGAGGAGAACAAGAAGTCGGTCTTCGATCGGCTCACAGCTACAACGGTCCCTTTCAACGGGTCATCCAATTTCAAGCCGGCGGCCTCCGTCTTTGCCAGGCTGATCCAGAAACCTGTTGGGCCCGCCAAAAAGCCCATAATACTTGAGAAGGCCATCCCAAAGAAGACGGCTGCTCTCGAAGTCGCCAAAGCGGTTTCTCCTATCAAAGAGTCAGTCTTTTCAAGGCTGACTATTCCGGCTCCTGCCCCTGCTCGAGGATCTGTCTTTGACAGATTGAATATTGCCACTCAAAGGACGACCTCCGTCTTTAAGAGGCTGACACCGGCAGCACCTCATTCAGACAGGGGGCAAAATGAAGCTGTCTCTATCGTCGAGCCAGTCCCAACGGCTCGTCATGCTCGACGTCGCCACTGGCGCCGAGTAAGGAAGGCTGGGGGCAACTCCCCCTTGGGGCTAACTCCACCCGCTCTAATAGTGGAAGTTGATGCTGCTGTTCCAACTGGGAACAGCTTTGAACCGTTAAGGAGGGTGCGTAAGAACTCTCGAACTGCTATGCTGAAAAGATCTCTTCCGCTTGCGGAGAGGATTACAGAAATAAAGCTGGAGCAGCCCCCTCAACGGCTGTCCTCCAAAATTTACAAGGTCTGACAGAGGTTCCAAGACTCCGTAATCGACCAATATCACTTTCGCCAACAGAAAAGGGCAAAAGTGCAAGAAGAAAAGAACTGTCCGAACAAACAGCAAAGGACGACCACCACCAGGGTGCCTGCTGCAACGGCCCCCTCAACTTCAACGGCCCATAAGAGAAGGAGGCCAGAGAAAATTCCCACGCCCACGGCAAATGCCAAAGGCGGTGAGCCTAAACGCCCTAAGTCCGGGGGCATCGTGGTCTATACTGTATACATGGCATCGGGGAAGGAATACAGCCGTACATCTACAGGTCATAGACCGCTCACCCGATCCATGACAAAAGCCCAAGAGCAGTAGCAGAAGCTCCAAGAAATGATGAATGCGATGGCTGCACTCACTGGGCTAAAAGAAAGCTCGGAGGCATCATCAGAGCAGCGTCATGAACAAGAAACTGACGCTGACTACCTACGCAGAGTCCTCAAAAAGAAGGACAAAGAAGCCGCAGAGCAAGCGGCTAACATAAAAAAAATGGCGCTTCTCTTCCAAGATATGGTAGGGATGATGATCCAGCAAGATCCTCCTGCTGAAGATCCTCCGATTGTCCTTGAGGATGACAAAGGAGAGACATCGAATCCTCCACCGGCTCTGTCAGCAGCCAAGGAGGAAACCATTTCCAAGGCCGCACTAGATGACTATATAGCTCAGCAAATACGAGCTCATCAGGCGAGTGAAGCGGCCAGCCAAGTCGTCAAAACTGGGCGACCATACCCGAGCTGGTATGACCAAATCAGTTACCCGCCGGGATATACGATCCCTAAGTTCCATGTATATAAAGGGATGGGGAATCCACATCAGCATGTCGCTCAATTCAGGGCCTTATGCGGCAACACTGGAGGCGACGACAAACTGCTGCTTCGACAGCTTCGCAGAAACAGCTTTTGAATGGCATTCGGAGCTACCTAACCACTCTGTCAAAACATTTGCGGAAATGGAGCTACTGTTTACACAAAGATTTGCGAGTGCTAGTGGACGCACCCCGATAACAGCACTGATTAATGCCAGGATAAGGCCCAGCGAAACGTGGGTCCAATACGCAACACGATGGCGGAACCTATGGTCGAAATGCGAACAACGCATAGATGAGGCACCTGCAGTAGGCATGTTCATGGGCACTCTCGATCCGCAGGCGACTATCTCGCAATTCATGATGTTCTTCAGGCCGACCACCTTCCAGGCACTAATCGACAAATTAGCCCAAATGGACCAGATGGGCCATGGACCTTCTCCTCCAAAACCAGATTCTCGAAATGAGAAAGGAAAAGGGAAAGCGATCGTCGTCGCCAATGCTCAACAAAAGCCGAACAACTCAAAGCCGGTCGTTCACCAAAATAATGTGCGTCCACGCCCATCCCTCGAGGAGAGATTGGGACGTCCTTACTCGTTTCCTCAGAATAAAACGAGAAGACTGTTCGAGCTGGCAGTGCGCAACAGACTCATCAATCTGCCGAGTCCAAAGCGTCTGTCGCAGCCGGGCGATCTTAACAATCCCAATTATTGCCCTTACCACCAAATGGTAAGTCACCCGATCGAGGATTGTTTCGTCTTTAAGGGATGGATCGAGGATCAGTACCTACAAGGCAAGTTTGCGCTGTCTAAAAAGTGGAAGGTAAACCCACCATAGCCGCATACTCCAAAGAAGACGGACAGGCCGGGGGCAACTTGTTCTTTTGTCGAAGACGAAAACAATGGAGAAGACTCATCAGGTGAATCCGAAGATTACCTAATGACTTGTCATGTGATCTCTCACTCATTGGAGTATGATGAGGAGGCTCCTTGCGCCGAGAAACCGAGGGTGGACCCTGAACCAGAAATTCCGCAGCCGTCAGACGAGTTGATCGATGCCATCTTGAATGAGATTCGTCTGAAAGTTAAAGCTAATCAAGAGTGTGAGATGACCATACTGGAAGGAGCCAAACACCGACTACTAGGCCAAAGAGTCGAGGCATTTCCGTCAAATCAAAAGTCATCCACCATGGATAAAAAAAAATTCAAGACGAGGAAAAGGTTCGCTAAAGCCCTATCAGTGGGAATGAAGCTACCACCCTCTGAAGAAAATACTCTCGATGGAGTAGAGACGCATCCTAACTTCTGTTTATATCATCAGAAGATCATACATCCTACCGAAGACCGCGAATCCTTTAACTGTTGGTGGCAAGGGTATGTCTCTCAAAAGCAACACTTTGACAGGACAAAATGTGAAGCTCGTAGACGTCAAAAAAATGCGATAGATGAGTGCAAAAGAGCCGCCGACGATTGTCATATAGCCGACTCCAAGGGATCACAAATTATCACCTTTGGAAGCGACTCTGACGAAGAAGCTACCCCCAACCCCTACCTCGGGGAGTCTATTTCAAAAATGAAGGAATTAAGGAGCTGAGGGAACATTCAGCCGTGCAATCGCACGCTATTCGAAAAAAATCTCAGCCCCGTAAACAAAGGATCGAGTAGAAAGGATAAAGGGAAGGGGAAAATGACCCTCATCGCCAACACTCAACAACAATCGAGTGGCCCAAGACCGGTCGTTTGCCGAAACAACAAGCGGCAACCCCTCCAGGAAAAGTTGAAACATCCTTACTCGTTTCCGCGAGATAAAACAAGGGGACTGTTCGAGCTGGCAGTACGTGACAGACTCATCAATCTACCGAGTCCAAAACTTCCGTTACGGCCAGGAGATATTAACGCTCTCAATTATTGCCCTTACCACCAAACGGTAGGTCATCTGATCGAGAATTGCTACGTCTTCAAGAACTGGGTTGAAGACCAATACCAACAGCGCGAGTTCGCGTTGTCCGAAAACTGGAAGGTGAACCCGCCACAACCGCACGCTCCGAGAAAGATGGACACGCCGGGGGCATCGTGTTTAGTCATAGAGAAAGCCCCATGGACCGAAAAGTCAGTAAACTAGAGGTTCGCCTCGAATACGGCGACGGCGGACCGAAACGTCCTTAAACTAACGGCGGACTGCAATGTCCTTAAACTAACGGCGGACCGCAACGTCCTTAAACTAACGACAGACTGCAACGTTCTTAAACTAACGGTGGACTGAAACGTTCTTAAACTAACGACGGACCGCAATGTCCTAAAACTTGCAAACGACCGAAACGTCTTTAAACTACTACAGCAGCATCCTCAGGCTAAAAAAGAAATAATAAAAAAAAGGGTATGTCCATAAGCGAAATGGGCACGGATGAAAACCCGAAAGGGCTCCGTGAGTAAAAACAGCAGGGCTACCGGCGAGTGTTCGTGAAAACCTGAAAGGGCGCGACCTCGTTAAAAAAAACAAAAAAAAAGCAACGGTATGTCCATAAGCGAAATAGGGCATGGATGAAAACCCGAAAGGGCTCCGTGAGTAAAAACAGCAGGGCTACCGGCGAGTGTTTGTGAAAACCCGAAAGGGCGCAACCTCGTTGAAAGACACTTACAAGGTCCTCTCGACCTTGTAAGGAGAAACCACCCGCGTGAGATCCTTACGACTCACAAGGGAGCAACACACTTAGGGATCCTCACGATTCCTAAGGAGAAATTACACTTGCGAGATCCTCACGACTCGTAAGGAAAACCCTCTTATGGGACCCTCACGGCTCATAAGATTTGAAAGTCTTAAAGCTACAGAGACCTGAACCTGTTCTTAAGCAACTCCCACAACCCTCCGATACTGCCCTACAAGTGGTCCAATACTGGCCCTTGTATACAATCCACGGGCGCGAATAAACTTTTCCCTAACCAAGTCTCATCCGTGACTGGGGATATGTTAACATGGTGAACAACCCTTGTAAATCCTCTCGACTTACAAGGAGAAAATCCTCTTATAGGATCCTTACGACTTACAGAGGAACAAACACTTAGGAATCTTCATGATTCCTAAGAAGAAAATACACCTACAAGATCCTCACGACTTGTAGGGAGAAATAACTTTGTGAGACCCTTACGGATCACGAAGTCAAAAGCCTTAGTCGACAGGACCCTAACCCTGGTCGCTAAGCCACCTTTGTTTGACAGCGACAAAGGCAGATGATGATTCGTTCCTGGCAATATCCCAGTTGTAGCGGTGCTGATGCCGAAATCGGTGTATCATTCCAGGTTTACGGCGAAAAGCCAGTAGGCCGCACGTGCATACGAAATTGCCAAAATGATGGAGCAGCTTGCAATAAAAACAGCAAGTAAAGAAAGCGTATGCGTATGAAATAGTCGAAATGATTGGGCAACTTGCAATAAAAAGCAGCGAGTAAAAATAAAAAAAATAGCCGAAATGATTGGGCAACTCGCAATAAAAAGCAGCGAGTAAAAATAAAAAAAATAGCCGAAATGATTGGACAACTCGCAATAAAAAAGCAGCGAGTAAGAATAAAATAAACAGCCGAAATGATTGGGCACCGCGAAAAATAGCCGAAATGATTGGGCAATCGCGACCTTCGCGATATAAAAGCTGAAATGATAGGGCATCACGGAAATAAAACAAAAAAAAACGAATGAAAAAAATGATGATAAAACTTTGGCCCTACAGTTAAGATCACATCGATCCCTGTATACAATCCAAGGGCGCAAACGAAGAGGGGACCATACTTTCCCAACAGGCTCCGCCAGAAAATGAAGCCAGATCTCGACGATTCATCCCAACTCAGAAGAAACCAATGTCTTCGGCAAATACCTCAACTCAGGGAAACAAACAATCCTTGACGAGAGCCTACTAATCCGCGTCGACTCGCAGAGCAACCAGTGCCTCCGTGGGAAATTCTCGACTCGTTTCAACACCAAGGAAACAAATAATCCTTGGCGTTAGGGAAACAAATCATCCCTAGCAAACACCTCAACTCACGGATACAAGCACTCCTTGACGAGAGCCTCCTGATTCGCGTCGACTCGCAGAGCAACCAGTGCCTCCGTGGGAAATTCTCGACTCGTTTCAAACCCCAAGGAAACAAATAATCCTTGGCGCTAGGGAAACAAATAATCCCTAACAAACACCTCAACTCACGGATACAAACACTCCTTGACGAGAGCTTCCTGATTCGCGTCGACTCGCAGAGCAACCAGTGCCTCCGTGGGAAATTCTCGACTCGTTTCAACACCAAGAAAACAAATAATCCTTGGCGCTAGGGAAACAAATAATCCCTAGCAAACACCTCAACTCACGGATACAAACACTCCTTGATGAGAGCCTCCTGATTCGCGTCGACTCGCAGAGCAACCAGTGCCTCCGTGGGAAATTCTCGACTCGTTTCAAACTCCAAGGAAACAAATAATCCTTGGCGCTAGGGAAACAAATAATCCCTAGCAAACACCTCAACTCACGGATACAAACACTCCTTGATGAGAGCGTCCTGATTCGCGTCGACTCGCAGAGCAACCAGTGCCTCCGTGGGAAATTCTCGACTCGAATAATCCTTGGCGCTAGGGAAACAAATAATCCCTAGCAAAAACCTCAACTCAAGGAAACAAACACTCCTTTACGAAAGCCTCCTGATTCGCGTCGACTCGCAGAGCAACCAGTGCCTCCGTGGGAAATTCTCGACTCGAATAATCCTTGGCGCTAGGGAAACAAATAATCCCTAGAAAAAACCTCAACTCAAGGAAACAAACACTCCTTGACGAAAGCCTCCTGATTCGCGTCGACTCGCAGAGCAACCAGTGCCTCCGTGGGAAATTCTCGATCCATTTCAACACCAAGGAAACAAATAATCCTTGGCGCTAGGGAAACAAATAATCCCTAGCAAAAACCTCAACTCAAGGAAACAAACACTCCTTGACGAAAGCCTCCTGATTCGCGTCGACTCGCAGAGCAACCAGTGCCTCCGTGGGAAATTCTCGATCCGTTTCAACACCAAGGAAACAAATAATTCTTGGCGCTAGGGAAACAAATAATCCCTAGCAAACTCCTCAAACTCAAGGAAACAAACACTCCTTGACGAGAGCCTCCTGATTCGTGTCGGCTCGCAAAGAAACCAGCGTCTCCGCGGGAAAACTCCCGATTCGTCTCAACTTACAAGATGAAGCCTCAGGCAGCAGGGACTAAAAAACTTGCTTCCTGAACAATGGGACCCTGCAAGTCGATCTAAAACGGTCTCTTGCATACTATTCACGGGTCTCACTCTCCAAAGTCGAGTTTCGACAAGGAGGGAAACAACCGCTTACGGGTCCTCTCGACTCGTAAGAGGGAAAAATTCTCTTATAGGATCCTTACGACTTACAAGAGAAAACACACTTAGGAATCCTCACGATTCCTAAGAAGAAAACCCACCTACGAGATCCTCTCGATCCGTAGGGAGAAAAATCTCTACGAGACCCTCACGGCTCATAGAGTTGAAAAGTCTTGGGCGGCAGATCTGAACCTGCGGCCTATGCCATCACTATCTCGTGAAGAAATCAAGGTGCTTACTCTATTATCTGCTAATTGTGACAACATGCTGATAATAAGAGAAAGAAGAAAGCGACAGAAAGAGCATCCGATTTACATTTGATCAGGCGTTCGAGACACACTCATTCATGCATAACCAAAAGATTCAGAACGAAAAATAGAGACAAGCTGAGATAAAATTTTTCCATTAATATTGCCAAAAGTTCTTACAATCATAAAAGCAATAAACGAAAAATATTATTACAATGGAATAACCTCAGATCCAGGGCACGGATTGAGGAATTCAAAAGTAAGGCCATCCAGAGTTCTTCTGGCCTTTCTGATTATTCTTGTGCGCAACCTCTCGCGCTCCTGTGTGTCAAGATCCTCGGAAAGCCCTCCCAGCCTTCGATAAGCAGTGACAATCGTCGTCTGCTGGAAAATTTGATGTAGGATGTCGATGAGGCTGTCCCGCCGTTTCTTCTAGATCAGCCCCGTCAGGTACACTGAATGCACCTTGTCTTCGGTATCATCCAGCGCATTGAGCGGTAGGGCCTCGTGAAGCCCCGGAAGTGCTCTCCATATTGCTCCCAGCACGACCTTCAAGAGAGCTGAACGACGAGAAAGCAGCCAACCACCGCTTGCGTTGAGGCGACCCATGACCTCCGCACACTGGGCGTCCGTAAACTCCTGGTTTTGATGACGGCCCTGTGCGCGGATATCGTCGTAGGTGATGAACTCGTGCAAACTGTATAGACGCACCGCCATTATGCCTGGAGGAAATACCACAGGAAGATTAGCGATAAAAAGAAAAATAATATACACAGAGAGTTAAACTCCCCGAGTGCAGTGCTCTGCAAACAGGACTGATTACCAGAATCCTAATAGGGGGAATTTAAATAAATCCCCCAAAAACTCTAAGATTGTTACTATTAAAAGATGATATAATCCGTTAAATACAAAACTCCATTTTTAATTCTCATTATCCATATTCGAACTCTTAGGAGTTTATTTTTTTTAGATCAAAGAGATCTATGTTTTGCCAAAGACGCAAGATTCTGTTCATGAGTTAAGAAACCCTGAAGCAGATTCCTGAGAGCAAGGCTCTATTTGGTGAAACCCTAAAAGGATTTTCTTTAGATCAAAGATCCATGAGAGCAAAGCTCTATTAATTAAAATTGATTTAATTTAAGATTAATTCTTACTTAAATAGTTTCTCTTAAAGAAAATCTAACTCTGAGAGTTCTTGAAGGTAAGAGCAAAGCTCTGAAGTTTCTGAAAATGTGAATTTTAAAGATGATAATCATCTATGCAGGACTAAAGGTCCTATTTATAGGCATCAAGTGCCCTTTCAACTTCCAAAGTTGCCGCAACGGTTGGAATTCCGCCACCGTTGCGCTCACGTTTGGGGCCACGTAAGCGCGACGGTGGGGGAGGGGCATTTGTTTACCCCAATCAGAGCAAAGCTCTGTTCAAATTCCGAGACGGGAGATGAAGCAACGCTTCATCTTCCCCCAATCAGAGCAAAGCTTTGCTTTGAAAATTTAAACTTTAATAAATGAAGCGATGCTTCAGATCTTTTGCGCTGCGCGCAACGCGCCACGTGTCAGGCGCAGATGCATCAGCACAGCGCCCAAGAAGTCGCGTTCAATCAGAGCAAAGCTCTATTTAAACTAAAATTAAAGGAAGCAACGCTTCAGTTGCGCAAGCACTGCGCTGCACGACACGTGTCAGCGCAGTTGCGCTCGCTCAATTGGGCTGCGCGACACGTGTCAGCGTAGATGCGCTAGCGCAGGTGCGCTGTGCTGCGCGCTGCGTGACACGTGTCACGCACTGGGGCATTTGCGCCAAACAGAATTAAGATTTTTAAAGAAATCTTTCTGTTCTTGTTAAAACAAAATGATTTTCTTCTGTAAAACAGAAGCCCTTGGATCAAAGATCCAACGGTGGGGAAAATTTCCTAAATCACTCAGAGAAAGATCTCTTTAACAAATTTAACTAATTTATGGGCACTATAAAAAGGACCCTAGACCTCAATTCAAAGGCATCAACATTTTTGAGAGAAATCAAACAGAGAGAACTCTGAAGAACTCCTCAAGAACAAAAAAGGTAAAAAGCCTTTAAAAAAAAGAGAAAATTCTCTTATGAACAGATCATGGATCTAAAAACAAGATCAATGATCTTCAATAAAAATAAAATAAAAACAGTGCTTTGCACTTTTTTATGAACCTTTGGTTCTCTGAGATAAGAAAAACAAGAGAAACTTGTTTTCTTTGATCTAAATTAGATCAAGAAATCAAATAGTGCTTTGCACTTCTTTTATGAACCTTTGGTTCTTGAATCTAAAAGATTCTCAAATTTAGAGTACCTTGCACTTGCAAACTGCGCTGTTGCGCTCTTAGGAGAGCGCCACGTGTCAGCGTCTGAACCATTTGCGCTATGCGCTTTTGAAATAGAGCTTTGCTCTCTGAAATTGGCGCAACTCACCAGAGCGCGCCACGTGTCAACAGCGCAAGCGCAGCCCACTGCGCTTGCATGACACGTGTCATCGCCACAAGCGCTTGCGCTCTTTGATTGGCGCAGAACGCCTGAATGCAATGCATTTCTTTTGCTAAAGGGCTAGGCCCAAATCAAAAAGACCTAGTAGGCCAAATTAAATTGCGAAGCAATAAATGGGCAGAGCCCAAGTAAAATTGATGCTCTGCATCATTCATAAATGAGCAGAGCCCAAAATAAATAGATGCTCTGCATCCTTTATGGGCAGAGCCCAAGAAAAAATAAAAAAACAAATAAAAGTGTTGAACCTTTTTCAACTGGACTTAGCCCAATCATGGCCGTAAGTCCTCAAAATTAAATTGACTGAGCATAGCTGCTCTCTTAAAAATCAATTTACATCCGGTCCGAGGGTACATCTCCTAACTCCTCTGACACCTATCATTGTAATCCTTCAATGACGTCAGAGAGGTGACGGGTCTCGACGACCACACATCAATGCGGACTGCGGGGTCCTTAAACTCGTGGACCGAGATGTCCTTACACTAATATTGGACCGCAATGTCTTTAAACTACCTATGGACCACTACGTCCCTAAACTGGAACAATAGAGCTCCCAAATGCTCTTTTGTCGGATCTAAACGATCCCGTTTAAGTTGATCTTAGCCTCAAATATGGCTAACGTATCCTTAAACATTCAAACAGACTTTAGTCCTAAATTGGACTATAAGACCCCCAATGAACTTTGGTTCAATGGTACATCTCCGAACTCCTCTGACACATGTCGTTGTAATCCTTCAACGTCGTCAGAGAGGTAACGGGTCCCGACGGCCATATATTAAATGGAGCACTACGTCCTTAAACTGGAAATGGATCTAGACGATCCCGTTAAGTTGATCTTAGTCTCAAATCAGATTAACGTATCCTTAACGAACGTTTAAGTTGATCTTAGTCTCAAATGCGGCTAACGTATCCTTAAACTAAAAACATTAAACCCAAATCTAAGTAAATACGGATTTGGACTAATCCACGTCCTACGGGCGACGGCATTACTCGGTCTCCGTATACAATCTACGGGCAACCACAAACAAAACAAACACCCACGACGCGAAGTGAAATTCTGGAGAAGGAGAAAGTTGTTACCGCGATGCAGTAGCATAATTAACTGCAGGGGCTTGCGCCTGCAGGGAAGAGCGTCCCCACAATCAAAAACCCCTCAAGCGAGGAGGAATCTGACGAAGTCTGCTACATCGGCCGCATCCGTCTAAACCTCCGATACACGGTGCCATAAATCAACTTGGCATCTTCGGAGAGGTAGACGGATAAAACCATATAGCATCTGCCCCGAATCTCAGGCTAGACGCCCATGTCGCGGCCGCCATTCGGAGGGGAACACTTGGTTCCTTATCTAAAGCTATAGCCCCGTTGTTGTCACAATACAGAGGTATTAGATCAGCAATGGACAGAACCACCTGAAGTTGTGTAATGAACTTCTTCATCTAGACTGCTTCTTTTGTGGCGTCACATGCAGCGATATACTCCGCTTCTATCGTCGAGTCAGCAACGGTGTCCTGCTTGGAGCTCTTCCAACAAACCGCCCCTCTATTGAGGGTAAAGACATAACCCGATATAAACCTGGAGTCATCCTTGTCACTCTAGAAGCTGTAGTCAGCGAAGGCCTTGATTTGGAAGTCTTCACTGCCGTACACCAAGAACATCTCCTTAGTACTTCTCAGGTACTTGAGAATGTTCTTAACTGCTGTCCAGTGCTTCTCCCCTGGGTTTGACTAATTCCTGTTGGAGATAGTGCCCTCAGAGTCAATTATTGGATCACAGGCACGTGATTGCAATGATTGAGGGAGGACCTATCCCGGTAGGACAGTCTTACTCGAGATGATAGTATGCTATCTGGTTTATCTTTATCATCGTGTATTGCTTTAGGTGACCTGACATGTCGCTATTACACGTTGATAGAGCCCCTAGGATTCTTGCTTGACTACCAGCAGTATGATGGCGATCATATACGTGAGAGCTGGCGGTCTATAAGCACATCCTTAAAAGGTCCCTAGTCGTAGGAGTTTCGAGACAGGGCATCGATACTCCATTAGTAGACTAGTGTATACAGTCGAGACCCCGACGAGGGGCGGTGGCCGGTCTCACAAGCCACTGGTGTCAGTTGGTTCACCTAAGATGTATACAGGTGCTCATTGGGTTATGAGTACACCGGACAGGACTCGCCGGGAACCTGCTAGTTGGTCTTATACCAGATGTCAGATAGCAGTTCCCTGGTGACATGTGTACAGGTTAGTTCATCGACCTGAGATCGTCATTTGTCTCGTGTGAGTTCCCACTGTGCTTTGATTACTACCCTACCACGGCTCAAAGGAGTCGTGCAAACAGGTTTTAGTTGGGTACAGTCCCGAGCCACATGGAGGCAGTGAGCGGATCTGCAGGGGTTCGTCTCTCCCGGTATTGGAGGTGAGGTCGCGCTGTGTCTAGGAGATCCATTACACAAAGCCCTCGACCGAGGCAGGAGATTTACTGGTAGGTATTCCAGTAGTATCTCGGGGTGTTCTGGGCTACACTCCGACACGACTTGTACCGCTTTTGGGGGTCTGACTTTTACCAACCCCCAAAGCCAGCCATGCGATACTCATAGACGAACGGACCGGACTGTACGGATATTGTCACTGAAAGGCTCAGTAGGGTGTCAGGATGAGTTCGCTCATCGACGTCCCTTTTGGTCAATAGCTGGTGGCCCGTCACGTATTGGCTAATACCTCTGACGTGCTAGTGGTTAAATCCACAGCCATAGTATTGACGAGTCTTTAGAGTCCACCACACTTTCAGTTACTCAAGCTTTCGGGCGAAACCCTGTAGAGGCCGTATGGAGATATGGCAGGGTCCGATCAGATACGTGCGGTATTGCACGGATCAGGATCGGACGGTTTGTACTAGTGGCCGTATAGTTATATGGCAAGGTTCGATCAGATACGTGCGGTATTGCACGGATTAGGATCGGACGGATATTACTAGCCGGCTTTGTTTTAAGCCGGATCCTAGTTTAGTACAGTGTAGATTTTGTCTCATTGCATTTGTATCCGGTCGGAATACAGATGCGGGTGTGTATGCACAGTATCGGGGTTTTCCTGTAATTTATTACGGGACCAGTTTTCTGGAGTTGCCAGTTTGCATTCCGTTCCGGCCGGTTTTCCTTTGTTCTTTCCCGGCCGGACTTTTCCGATGGAGGGGGTAATTTGCAGTTTTGCAAATTACTTTTGGGGAGGGGGTTTCTTGCATTTGTGGCATTATGATAGATTAAGCATCTTTTCTTTTCATGATGGCTTGCTTTTTGAGATTAGAAGTGATTAGAAATTGATTTGAGAGAATGGTTATTACCTTTTGATGTGGTCACCCTTTTGCATCTCCTACACTTACCTCCCTTCTTGTTATGGTTGGAATTTTCTTTCCTCCACCATACACACAAGAGATGAGAGGCTTCACTTGAGAGAAAAAGAATGAGAGAGTTCATTTTGTTATGTGAGGAATTCTTCATCTCATCTTCTTCTTGCTAGAAAATTGAAAGCACCAATTTTCTTTACCTCTTCCTCCATCCATCAATGGCAACTACATAAACTCCAAGAGACAATGTTTCTACACTACATTCTACAGCAAATCTTGGGCATGTCGACTTGCCGGCTTCATGCCCGAGTTGCCTCGGTATTGAGGCGGGAGCCCGTAAAAGACGCAGGCGATGTGGTGCCCTTCCGGCGAGGAGGCGACGATATGGAGACAAGACTTTCCGCGGGAGATCGGGACGATGACGAGAAGACCGGAGGACTCGGATCACTCGGTATATCTCTCACCCTTTCTCTTGATTGCTAGTATCGGTTAATGGTTACGATCCGGATATATTGTCCGCGGTAGCGCCAGTTTAAAAGTTAAGAAAATTTTGATTCCGCATTTTGGCCTCGGATAGACGGCCGGGGCGCTGCCGTGGCGCAACATGGTATCAGAGCCACGCCATTAACCCTGCCTAGCTTGTTCTAATGCGTTTTACTTATCCGATTGACCAAAATTCCAAAATCCGCGTTTTGCATGCATCAGTTTTCTGTCGATTTTTTCCGGGCTCTAAAAATTTTTCAGGTTGTAGAAAACTGATGTACAAGAAGTTCTAAGAGTTCTAGGAAAATTCGAGACATTGATCTCTCAGGTAGAGCGCGGAACCGCGGCAAAACCCCCCTTGTTGCCGCGGTTCCGCCGCCGTCTTGAGGGATCAATGCGTCAAAATTTTCCCATGGGCTGGTGGGCTGAAAGTAGGGGTTTTGGAATATTAAAATTGGGCCCAGAATTTCTGTGAGTGCTACAGTATTGCTTGGGGGCCCACTTGTTAATTTTTGATCGATCGGATATTTTAAGCACATTATTTCACAGTATTTACATTATATCTGCGACCGTGAATGTCACTCGATCGGTAAATCCTGTCTAACTGCTATAGCCCGGTTAGACGGATTTGCGAACGTGACATTCACGTTGATGTTCTATGTTTATGCTGTGTTGCTGCGGATCGGTCGTGGGGGATAGCCTGGATGCAATGTTAGTACAGTTTTGTTTTATATGTACATTTGTTATTGCGGGGCGAGCGTCCGACATGTGGACTGCCGTCACTGCATGTTTGTATTATTCTTTTGGGACACGACCTGGTTGCGGTCGATGTACCCGTTGTATGTATATTTTACTTTCTGTACTAGGATTGCCCCGCGGTGGGGTGCACGGATAGCCGGGTTCTGGAGGGCAACAAGCCCAAATCTCATGGCATTGGGACGGAGGGGGCTTCACTCCAGGATTGGCGGGCTATTCGCTGCACTCGTAGGGGGTACAGGTTGACCCAGGAGGGGTGCCCGAGTTACCGGATTCCGTGAAGTGCTGGGTGGTCCATTCACGTTGCTGAAAGGGGCTGCCTCGCTTCAGGTTTTGGCGGGTGACTTGCCGCGCCCGTAGAGGTCTAGGTTTTCATTGCACAGGCTATCCACACGACCAGGGGAACGTCGGGTTTCAGCAGCGGCTCTGTGAAACCCGGGGCTTCCAGATATCTGTATTGTTCTGTGATGCTGTACATTTCTATGATGTTGCATTTTATCACGCCTTGAGCGAAATATAATATATTGGTATATATATTAGTAGATGTTGTATATGTTTTGCATCCGCGCTAGTCCAGTCCCCGCTCTGTCGTTAGTTAGCTAACCTAACGGGTAATGACGGGACCCAGTGGTGAATGCGGATGGCATATACGTACATCAGTATATTTTCGTTCTTTGTGGTGTGATCAATTGATGGGACTGCGTTGATTCGGATCAATGCAAGATAAACAAACCTATTCTGATGTTGTTGGAACACTTTTCAAAAATCTGTTATTGCAAGGACGTTCACTTTTGTTTTGCATCGTGGTATTCATTTGGAATATCCTGCTCCTCAGTCGACGAGGCAAGGGCCGAGATCCCTTCACCGGGAGTGACCCCTTGGACAGAAGTTTGCGTCAGGGCATTAACTTCACTATAGCCGATTACTTTTGCTTTGCATCGTGGTATTCAGTTGGAATATCCTGCACCTCATTCTACGGGGAAAGTGCCGAGATCCCTTCACCGGGAGTGACCTCTTTAGCAAAGGTTTTCGTCACTATATTTTTATAAAAGGCTATGCAGTTCCTTCAACGATATCAAGTTTATTACGTTAAAGGTTTTTCGCCAAAAACCAGTCGTAGCCCTCCGTCATTTCAGATTAGTATTACTTAGTATTCGTGCTGCGTATGTCGTGCTTAGCCGAGGCGTAGTGTTCGGTAGCTATGTAGTGCTTTTCTGTTGCATGGATATGAGATTGGTTAGGACAGTCGTGCGGTCATTTTGGCTCAGTCAAGGATTCGTGCGGGTGGGTCTAATGCAATCAAGATAATGACGGGTTGAACTTGACTAGGATCCGTTGATATGTTGGCTCAGTCAAGGTCACTTGGGTCCTAGGGGTAAAAATCACATCGGGAGTTTCAAAAGAACTGAAACTTGCCAGGCATGCGCATACCTTCTGGAGTGTGGTGACTTGAGTGGATTCCGTCAAGTTATCATGCGATGATAGTTGGATCCCGATTCCCACTGATGAGTTGGTTTACTCCTCGGGTGATCCCGACTAATTCTTCTTTCAGGTTTGGGGAAGAATTTGAGGTTACAGTGGGAGGTTTCCAGATTAGATAAAGTGATAACCATTCTGATCTGGGTTAGAGTGCACGCTGAGTGTTTCTTTTCTCTCTCTCTTTGGCAGCGACCATTGACCCGACCCTAGACTATGACTCAGTGTCCAAGTTGACTGAACCTTCTTAACACTGACTTTTGGATTGTCAGAGTTAGAAACCTCATTGCCACTCCTACTTTTACCCTTTTCTCCAGGACACCCCGTATTACTACGAACGTCCACTTCCATTGGACAAAACCATTGTATGGTTATATACGAACTCGAAGGACTTCGAGGATGGTTTCTGGTTCTGGAGAAAACGAATAGGATTATTCAGTTGTCTTTTCTTTACACCTTCTCTCATTGCGAGTACTCCTTGGTTTAGGAGATAGTACACCTATTACGCAAATTGGATAGTCTTCTTCCAGACCTTAGGCTGGTGCCGAACGGTGGAGAATGAAGAAAACCAATTAGCATAACGATGGTGTACAGAAGGTATTAAGATTAAGGCAAAGCAAGGGATTAGTAAGAGGGCAAAGTAAATTGCGACTGCTATTCACGATCAAACCAAGTATTTCTTCGCCAATCCTAAATCACCTTTGTATTTCTCCAGGACACTCCGTATCACTATGAAGATCCACAGTTTATTGGATACTCCATCGTATGGTTATATACGAACTCGAAAGGAACTTGTTCCAGTTCGGGGATGGATTCTGGTTCAGGAGAAATAGGAATAAGGTTTATTCGGTTGTCTTTTATCTTCACCTTCTCTCGCTTTGCGAGTGCTCCTAGGATTAGGACAGTACACCTTTTATGCTTATTGGATAGTCTTCTTCCAAACCATAGGCTGGTGCCGAACGATAAGGAAGGAAGAAAACCATTTGGCCTAAGGGGTGTGCAGAAGGTAATGACTAAAGACATATAAAGGGATTTGGAGAGGTGGCAAAGAATTATACGGTTATAGTTGTGAATCTGGATAATGGTAGAGGCATTACTAGGAATACCAGGATACCCCATCGAAACATTTCAATGTTTCAGTTCAACTGTGTACTGTTAAAAGAAAACTGATTTCCCGATTAGACACTTGCTCCAGTGTATGTATTTACCAGGTTTGATTCTCACATCTGTATGGTTTTACAGATGATGAGTGGGAGTAAGTTATTGGGAATAGGATGATCATCCTCATTATATCGGGATTCGTTGTAATCGGTGATATTTGAGGAGATCACCTGGGCTGTTTGCCGGTCGGCAAATATTTGGTTTTGAATATCCGTTGTTATGCACCAATTTCAAATTGATATATCTGTACGTCTATTTTTATAGAGTGAGATATACCTTTTGAAATTATGTCTATGACATTTACCTATATCAGTGGATGGTTAGGTAAGGAGCATTGAACAGCGGTGTAATTCTTCTTAACCATAGTACAGTTTTCAACCTACGACACACAGTGAATGAGTTGTTAGACTCAGGGACTTATACAGAGTATTGTATATTGTCCAGTGTCCATTAGGACAGTGGGGTTGGTCCTCATACTATATTCTGTTTACTTTTAACTTCTCTAGTTCTTAGACATGTGTTTCGTAAGAACACAGGGTCTAAGTTTTGAGGAGTTATAGGTATTTGAATAGAGTAGAGAACCAGGTGTAGCAAGTATCGGGATTCTTCAAAGTGATCGAAGATGTAGATACTTGTGTATGGTGTTCAGTTGATAGTAATGATTAAGAGAACTAGCTCTCTTTCAGGTTACTCATAATTGGAAACATTCCTAAGTTGAGTAACGCTGATCGGCCTCCTTCCATTTAGTTGACATGCACTGGAGATAGCTGCATGATTTGAATCTGGTTCATTTAAATCAGTGCCTCTGGTTCTATATTGGATATAGAACAGTTCATATCTTAATGATGTTAAGGTACGGGGAGTTGTCCGGCTTATGATTAAAACCAGACACTGGACAACTCAAGGCACGTTTCTGTAATGGCTGTTTGTGGGTTGACCCAGGCTATGACGAGGGTTGACTTTCTACCATCTGGAAGATCAATAGTGATATTGTTCTTCACTCGCCACATTTTTAAAAGAAATGGATTTTTCAGAAAACAGCAGTGGGAGTATGGTAGAACTGGAAGCGATTCCAGAACCGCAAACGATTACTGAAGATTTGATAAGGAACCTAAAGATTCAATCTGGTTTGACATTCCATTGGCCACTCCGCAGATACGGTGGGTAACTTCAGGCACCCGAGAGGTACTCCGGTAGCCTCAAGGACGGTGACAGGGAAGTTCTTGTTTACCCACACTTGCCATTGCTATTGTTCCAGGCTCCGAGACCCGGCAGGAGGATGAATATAGCGTCATTCTAAACTAGTTTTAGAAGTGCACATCTATATGACTCTGCCAGAGGGTTGTCGTAGTCAGTGGGAGCAGCGGAAGCATTGGTGGACATCAGGCTTATGTCTATTTATAGACTAAAGCAGATATAGCGGAGATAGATCATCTATTTCTGATGTGAAGTCATAGGTTTGACTTCATCAGAATAGGGGATGGATCTGTTAAGAAGGTAGTAGGGTGTGATGTCCTGGTATTTGATGACATACACAGAGTAGGAAGTGATATTCCTATACTACGATCGGTTATATTTTGGTTGTCACACAGTATTTTCTCCACACAGGACTTGGATATTATATCAGACATTCTGGTTACTAGATCTATAGTTTTAGATCTAGATTTGGGTGGTTTCCCAATCAGGGTACTTTGACAACATTCTAAGAGTATTTAGAATGGACGACTCCTGGCACGGTAGTGTACCTGCAGGTGATGGAGTCACCCTCTCTAAAGGTGTCTTATAGACTAAAGTAGAGAGGGATGTGTATGATTGGCAGATCACTTGCTTAGGCAATTGAGTCAATCATGAGATGTCAAGTACCACACCAGATGTTGTTCTTGCAGTAGGTGCAATAAGTTGATATTAATCCAATCCTGGAGAAACAGTCGGAAGCAGTTTTAGAACATAAGTTGATGTTCTAGGAATGTGATAACGACAGCCTCTTTCAGGAGACGGTTATCATTCCAGGCTTCCAAGGTGACATGGATGGCAGAGTGGCTGTCAGAGTTATAGTTTCTCCTCCTGACGAGGGGCAGTATTTTGGACAGGTGGTCCAATGCAATACTGAGGGAGGCTTGGCGCTGTGTACTGATTAAGTTCAGTTATCGATACAGTCTAAGAAGTTTTGGATTTGGAGTTCATTTATGAGCTAGGTCCCATCAGATATCCAGACATACTCTTAGACAGGTATTGCTCATTTCGGGAGATGGTTTTCTCCGTGAACTTGAGATATAGAGAGACATAGAAAGAAACATCACAGCGGATCCACTCACTGAGGCTATTCCTCGAACGCAATAGTTTCGCAAACGAGCTTTGTGAGACTGACCAGTAGAGGAGTTGGGTGTTCGGTATCACACGGGCTGTGAGCATGCGACATCGTAATAATTAGCCTTGAGTGCAAGTGGGAGATTGTTGGAGATAGTGCCCTCAGAGTCAATTATTGGATCACAGGCACGTGATTGCAATGATTGAGGGAGGACCTATCCCGGTAGGACAGTCTTACTCGAGATGATAGTATGATATCTGGTTTATCTTTATCATCGTGTATTGCTTTAGGTGACCTGACATGTCGCTATTACACGTTGATAGAGCCCCTAGGATTCTTTCTTAACTACCAGCAGTATGATGGCGATCATATACGTGAGAGCTGGTGGTCTATAAGCACATCCTTAAAAGGTCCCTAGTCGTAGGAGTTTCGAGACAGGGCATCGATACTCCATTAGTAGACTAGTGTATACAGTCGAGACCCCGACGAGGGGCGGTGGACGGTCTCACAAGCCACTGGTGTCAGTTGGTTCACCTAAGATGTATACAGGTGCTCATTGGGTTATGAGTACACCGGACAGGACTCGCCGGGAACCTGCTAGTTGGTCTTATACCAGATGTCAGATAGCAGTTCCCTGGTGACATGTGTACAGGTTAGTTCATCGACCTGAGATCGTCATTTGTCTCGTGTGAGTTCCCACTGTGCTTTGATTACTACCCTACCACGGCTCAAAGGAGTCGTGCAAACAGGTTTTAGTTGGGTACAGTCCCGAGCCACATGGAGGAAGTGAACGGATCTGCAGGGGTTCGTCTCTCCCGGTATTGGGGGTGAGGTCGCGCTGTGTCTAGGAGAGCCATTACACAAAGCCCTCGGCCGAGGCAGGAGATTTACTGGTAGGTATTCCAGTAGTATCTCGGGGTGTTCTGGGCTACACTCCGACACGACTTGTACCGCTTTTGGGGGTCTGACTTTTACCAACCCCCTAGGCCCGCCATGCGATACTCATAGACGAACGGACCGGACTGTACGGATATTGTTACTGACAGGCTCAGTAGGGTGTCAGGATGAGTTCGCTCATCGACGTCCCTTTTGGTCAATAGCTGGTGGCCCGTCACGTATTGGCTAATACCTCTGACGTGCTAGTGGTTAAATCCACAGCCATAGTATTGACGAGTCTTTAGAGTCCACCACACTTTCAGTTACTCAAGCTTTCGGGCGAAACGCTGTAGAGGCCGTATGGAGATATGGCAGGGTCCGATCAGATACGTGCGGTATTGCACGGATCAGGATCGGACGGTTTGTACTAGTGGCCGTATAGTTATATGGCAAGGTTCGATCAGATACGTGCGGTATTGCACGGATCAGGATCGGACGGATATTACTAGCCGGCTTTGTTTTAAGCCGGATCCTAGTTTAGTACAGTGTAGATTTTGTCTCATTGCATTTGTATCCGGTCGGAATACAGATGCGGGTGTGTATGCACAGTATCGGGGTTTTCCTGTAATTTATTACGGGACCAGTTTTCTGGAGTTGCCAGTTTGCATTCCGTTCCGGCCGGTTTTCCTTTGTTCTTTCCCGGCCGGACTTTTCCGATGGAGGGGGTAATTTGCAGTTTTGCAAATTACTTTTGGGGAGGGGGTTTCTTGCATTTGTGGCATTATGATAGATTAAGCATCTTTGCTTTTCATGATGGCTTGCTTTTTGAGATTAGAAGTGATTAGAAATTGATTTGAGAGAATGGTCATTACCTTTTGATGTGGTCACCCTTTTGCATCTCCTACACTTACCTCCCTTCTTGTTATGGTTGGAATTTTCTTTCCTCCACCATACACACAAGAGATGAGAGGCTTCACTTGAGAGAAAAAGAATGAGAGAGTTCATTTTGTTATGTGAGGAATTCTTCATCTCATCTTCTTCTTGCTAGAAAATTGAAAGCACCAATTTTCTTTACCTCTTCCTCCATCCATCAATGGCAACTACATAAACTCCAAGAGACAATGTTTCTACACTACATTCTACAGCAAATCTTGGGCATGTCGACTTGCCGGCTTCATGCCCGAGTTGCCTCGGTATTGAGGCGGGAGCCCGTAAAAGACGCAGGCGATGTGGTGCCCTTCCGGCGAGGAGGCGACGATATGGAGACAAGACTTTCCGCGGGAGATCGGGACGATGACGAGAAGACCGGAGGACTCGGATCACTCGGTATATCTCTCACCCTTTCTCTTGATTGCTAGTATCGGTTAATGGTTACGATCCGGGTATATTGTCCGCGGTAGCGCCAGTTTAAAAGTTAAGAAAATTTTGATTCCGCATTTTGGCCTCGGATAGACGGCCGGGGCGCTGCCGTGGCGCAACAATTCCTGCTTACAACGCTCAGTGCGTAAGCTACATCTGGTTTAGTACACAACATCGCATACATTATAAAGCCTACTACAGAAGCGTAGGGTATAACAGTCATGCGATCCCTTTCCAAATCAGTCTTGGGAGACATCTCTTTAGAGAGGATGATTCCGTGACAAGACGGTAGATTACCGCGTTTTGAATCTTCTATACTAAATCTTTTCAGTATGGTGTCGATGTACCTTGACTGTAAAAGTCCCAATATCCTTTTAGATCTATCACGATTGATCTGGATCCCCAGAATGTAGGAGGCATCACCCGGGTCCTTCATGGAGAACCTTTGTGACAAGAATCCTTTGACTGATTGTAGCATACGAATGTCATCCACGTACAAGACGAGGAATACCACAGTTCTCGTTATAATCTTACTATAAATGCATGGTTCATCTGGATTTTTGATAAAGTCGAATTCTTTTCCCGTCTCATCAAAACAGATGTTCCAACTCCGCGATGCATGCTTTAATTCATAAATGGATTTAAGCAACTTGCACACTCTTCCGCTGCTTCCACTCTCTATGAAACCCTCCGGCTGATCCATATAAACACACTCTTCCAAATATCCATTCAGAAAAGTGGTTTTTACGTCCATCTGCCAAATTTCATAATCGTGGAAGGCAGCAATGGCAAGAAGGATCCGAATGGATTTGAGCATAGCCACTGGAGAAAAGGTTTCATCATAGTCCAAACCAGGTCTTTGACGAAAACCTTTTGCAACAAGTCTAGCCTTATAGGTTTCAACCTGTCCATCTACATCAATCTTTTTTTTGAAGATTCATTTGCAGCCTACGGGTTTTACCCTTTCTGGAGCAATGTCCAAAGTCCATACTTTGTTGGTGTACATGGACTCCATTTCGGTCCGCATTGCATCCAGTCATTTTACCGAGTCTCTGCTCTTAATGGCATGCTGGAAACTAGTTGGCTCATCATCGTCAATGATGCAATTCTCTATATCCCCGTCTATGAGAAAACCGTAGTATCTCTCGGACGGATGAGACTACATACTAGTCCTGCGGAGCGGCATGGGGATGTCCAGTTCTTTCGAATCTTCTGGTTCCACCATGCTTTCAGTAATAACTTGCGGTTCTGGAATTTCTTCCAGTTCTATTATGCTCCAACATATTTCTTTTTCAAGAAATTGAGTTTCCAAAAAATGGGCATACCGAGAAACAAAGACCTTTTGTTCCTCCGCGTAATAGAAAAGATACCCCCTGGAGTTCTTTGGATATCCCACAAACTTACACGATACTGAGCGTGCCTCGAACTTGTCCGCATGCTGCTTTTTTACAAAAATTGGACATCCCCATATTTTTAGATACTCAAGATAGGGTTTCTTCCCACTCCACATTTCATATGGTGTGGTAGGCACTGACTTAGTAGGAACCTTTTTCAGAAGATATGCAGCTGATTCTAGTGCATAACCCCAGAAGTATCGCGGTAACTCAGTGTTACTCATCATGGAACACACCAAATCCAATAAGGTTCGGTTCCGCCTTTCCGATACACCGCTGTGTTGAGGTGTGTATGGAGGAGTAAGCTGAGAGAGAATTCCATTCTCTTTTATGTAATCCAGGAACTCGACACTTAAGTATTCACCATCTCGATCAGATCTAAGTTTCCTGATACTTTGCCGATTTGTTTTTCCACTTCATTCTTGTATTTCCAGAATTTCTCAAAGGCCTCGGATTTATGTTTCATCAAGAATACATGTCCGTACCTTGAGAAATCATCCGTAAAAGTAATGAAGTAGGAATAACCACTTCTTGCATGTGTAGACATTGGACCACACACGTCGCTGTGTATGAGTTCCAAAAGCTTGTTGGCTCTTACCCCGTGTCCAGTGAACGAAGTCTTTGTCATCTTTCCTTTGAGACATGATTAACAAGTTGCATAAGACAGATATTCAAACGGATCCAAATATCCCTCTTTATGTTACTTCATCAACCTGTTTCATTGATATGACCCAGTCTACAATACCATAAGAAAGCCTGATTTAATTCCGGAGACTTTCTTTTAAGTGTGTTCTGGACATTGAAAACCTTAGCTTGATTTAATACGTATATACTGTTATCTAGTGTATCTGACCTAATCAAAGCTTGATTAAGGTGGATGTGGACGACATCGTTTACAAATATAAAATCATAATCTTCTTTAGATAGTAAAGATACAGAGATGATATTACATGCCAAATTAGGTACACACAAACAATTATGCAAAATCCAAATCTGCCAACTTGTCAATCCTAGGTGATATTCCCTTACGGATACAACATCCACGCTCATTCCGTTAGCAACCCTGAGAGTCATATCACCAGCCTAGATAACTCTACGGTTTCTCAGAGCCTGCAATGAATTACAGATATGAGATCCTGATCCGGTATCTAGTACCTAGGAAGTAGAGTTAATTGACAGATAGTTTTCAATCATAAACACACTTGAACCCGAAGCCACAACGTGCTTCGAATCCTGATTTTTGGCTTTCCAAGCCCTGCAGTCATTCTTCCAATGCCCTTTCCCGTGACAATAGAAACATTCCTCCTTCCCTACTGTCAGCCCCAAAACTTTTGCCCTGCCCTTTCTCTCTACCTTACTGACACCGCATTTCGGCTTAGTGGAGGCCTTCTTCTTCTTCCCCTTGGTTTTCGCCTTGGATCTAGAAAATGAAGATTCCCCAATAAGCATAGCGGGTGTCTTCTTGGATTTCTGTAGGGTGCCCTCAGCACTCCTCAACATGTTGAGGAGTTCTGGAAGTGTAACTTCTTTCCCATGAATGTTGAAATTCAAGATAAACTGGGCGTAGGTAGAAGAGAGGGACTGTAGAATCAAGTCAGTATATAACTTGTTCTCCAACGTGGTCCCAAGGTTCGCGAGCTCTTCAATATAACTAATCATTTTAAGGACGTGGTCCCCTACAGATGATCCGACAGCCAACATCGTCTGAAACAATTTCTTTGAGCTCTCATATCTTGCGATACGAGATAGCTCACCATATAAATCTTTGGTATGGAGGAAGATGGAAGCTAAATCCATCTTCTCGTGCCGCCTCTAGTGTTTATTATCCATTATGGCCAACACGAGGCACTTGGCTCTCGCACTGTCTATTTCCCATGTCTTACGAATTTTAACATCCGCGACAGTGGAATCTGGACATGGGATGGTGGGGGCTTTAGTAGTAAGGAGGTAGCCCAGCTTGTCATAGGTAATGGCCATCTGGACATTCCTTAGACAATCTTTATAGTTTGGTCCAGTCAATTTATTTTTATCTAGCAGTAAGTTAAGCCCGGTCATTTTGGTCGCTGCAATTAGGAGAGAGAGAAGAAACACTCAGCATGATACTCTTGCAACTTTAGATTGGTTATTAGTTTATCTAAACAGGATGGCTCCCACTGTTCTTCGAATCTTCCTTCAAACCATAAAAGAAGAATTAGTCAGGATTAATCTCCCTACAATTCTTACTTAACCTTTCGGTTAGGCTAGTGTTGGTACTTCGAGGGAGGTTTTCCAACGCTTTCGCAAAGTTCTTTAATTATATAACCTTTTTTCCTGGAGGCGTAGCCCCACTAACACCGTTCTAGGCACCTGCTTGGTTTATAGCATTGATTGTTTAGTGAAAAATCTCCCAAAGAGTAGTGGATACTCACAGTAGGATCGGGATCCAAATATCATCGTGTGACAACCTTGAAGGAATCCTACCAAAATCATCACACTCCAAATGGTATGCAACACTAGCAAGTTTCATTTTCCTTTGAAACCCCCGATGTGAATTTTTTCCCCAGGCACTTATGACCTTGATGAAGGCCAACATATCATAAGACGCAAGTCAAGTTCTACCCGTCATTGTCCAGGTTAATTTGAACCCATCCGTACAAACTCTTGACGAAGGCCAAAATAGCTGTACGACTGTCCCAAATTAACGCATCTATCTGTACTACAGATGAATACCCAGTAGGTACCAATCACTATGCCTTGGTGAAGGTCAAAATATATAGCTTGAATACTACTGAATACATATCTGAAATGACGGAGGGCTATGGATGGTTTTGGTGAAACCGTGAACATAATGAACTTGATATAGTTGAAGGAACCATGATAGCTTTTAAAAGGAGTGGTTTAGGCTCCGCATTTAAAAGTTGTTTTTTAAGAAAACCATGTGGTTTTGAAATTGTTCCAACTATTTAAACCTTGGTTTGTTTTCCATGCATTAATCAATATTAATGCGGTCCCATCATTTAACCCTATCATTGCAGAAAAGAAACGAAAATAGAACGTACGCTTATGCCATCCGCATTCGCCACGGGGCCCCGTCATGCACCGTTAGGTTACTTAACTAACGGCAGATCAGAGGCTGAACTAGCGCGGGTGCAAAACATAAGCAATGTTTATTATATATATATATATAGCCATTCGTCTCACGCAATAATAGGCATTCCAGATCATAGATCACAGATGAATATATTGGATATACTAGGAATTCCGTGTTTCTGTTTAGCCTAGAATGAAATACGGATTCCACGATCGTGATGAATAGCCAAACCCCACCCTAGACCCCTACAGGTGCGGCAAACTACCCGCCAAATTCCCGAAGTATAGCAACCACCCTCAATAAAATGAGTAGGCCACTCGGCACTTCAAGAACCCGGTAGTTTGTGCACCCCACCTTAGGTCTATCCTATGTGCAAGAAAAGTAAATGAAATAATACAACGGTGGCTACAACCTCAACCTGGATTTGCCCCGCAAAAATAATATTATATCAATTTACAAATTTACTTGAATGAATGAAAAGAAAACACTCTTCTCACATTCCCCGGCTATTCATCTACGATGATCCAATACTTCATATACACAAACCATCAAGATACAAATATGTGAAACCCCCACTAATCGACATATAGCAATTAGCAGACGTTTAGCAACACATATACAAACACAGAATCACAGATTAGCCAAGAAGTTAGAATTTCGATCGATAATTATATTCCGTGTTTACCCCATGCACAAACCAGTACACAAACAAATCTGGGTAAAAACCACATATACAAAAAACCATAATTCTAAGAACCAAAACCACATTATAAATTGGGATCAACTCGGCCACAACTCGGCGGCGGTTCCGTCACCAAATGACCTATTTGGCGGCGGTTCCGCCGCAAAGTTGATGAGTTAGGTGCTCAATTTTTTTCTAGGTCTTAGAAATGCCTGCTTGTATTTTTAAGGTCACTGAAATAATTTTTGAAAAGTTTTAAAAAATCGACAGCAAGCATATCTCGGAAATTTAATTTCGGGTATTTTTCCGTCGATCGAAGTTCTAATCACTTGCTAACAAGCTAGTTAAGGTTTAGTAAGATCTGATACAACTGTAAGTCAATGTTGCACACCCCCACACACTTGTGGCAAGGCGGAATTTACAAAAAACAATTTTTTCGTACTATGCAACATCGACTATAACTCTAGGATCTTAACAGAAACCTTAACTAGCTATTCTACTAGGAGATTCAAACTACTATGATAGTATTATACCTCCTTGATTCTAGTCCTTCGGTTCTCCTCCTCCTCCTCTCCTTAAGCTCCTCGAAAATCTGGATCGCGCTTGATCGTCGGCCTCCTCGTGTCGAAGATGATCCACCCGAGAGTCTATACCTCAAGCTCCAACCTCGAAACCGAGGTAACTAAGGTATCTAGTTTGTTAAGCTAGGTAGCTTAGAAGATGTAGAGAGTCTAATGGAATATTTAATCTTAATAGACCTAATGATTTACAACACATGTAAAGGTTTTAGGTCTTGAGGAAGAAGGAGAGAAAAATGGAGAGAGAAAGTGAAAGTGCAAATGAGCTAAGGTTATGGTAAGTGAAGAATGGCTCCTACACCCATCTCACTCAAGCATGCAATATTTTCTAATTGAAAGTATCAACCATGCTTGAATAGTAAGTCCAAACCAATAAAATAAACCATGAGCGATGCTTCACTCCATGCCACAAATATCTCCATTTTCCACCTCATTAATCTATTTCCAAAAATAGATAAACCAAATAATGAGGTGTCCCCTTCTAGAAGCATCTCTTGTGAAATTACAAGAATGCCCTCACCGTATATACATACCAGTATTCGTATTCCGAAAAATACGAATACAACAAGATAATAATAATCCAATAATATAACACTAGAATCCATCTTAAACTAAAGCCCACTAGTATTATCCGTCCGAACAACATCCGTGTAGCCAGTACACGTATATGATCGGAACCCTGCCGTAAAACCATACGGCATCTACATCGTTTCGCCCGAAGCAGGGAGACCCTTTGTGTGGGACTCTAAAGACTCGACAGTACGCTGGCAGTGGGTTTAAACACAAGTCTGTCAGCGGCACTAGCTGTGCATAATGGCTACCCAGGCATCTGTCGATAAGAAGGCCGATGAGCAAACTCATCCGAACTCCTACTGAGCCTATCTGTGACAATCTCCGTACAGTCCGGTCTGTTTGTCTAAGATACTCGCATATCGGGCCTAGGGGATGGCGACCTTCAGACTCCTAATAGCGTAATAAGTCGTGCCGGGATAGAGCCCAATACACCCTGAGAAATTACTGGAGTACTTACCAGTAAATCTCGCTTGCCCTGGCCAGGGACTTTGTGTAATGGCTTTCCGAACACAGCACGATAACAACCCCCAATACCGGGAGAGACGGATCTTATCTAACCACTACTGCCTCAAAGTGCTTCGGGACTACACCTAACCACTACCTGTTTGTACGACTCCTTTGAGCCATGGTAGGGTAGTGATCTAAGTACAGTGGGAACACACTCAAGACGAATAGTGATGTCAAGTCGACGGACTAACCTGTACTCATGCCTTCCGGGAACTGCTACCTGACGATAGGTATAATACCAACCAGCAGTTCCCAAAGAGTCCGTCCAGTGTAACTCATAACCAAATGAGCACCTGTATACTATCTCCGGTACAACATACTAATGGCTGTGGGACAGACCATCTCCCTTATTGGGATGAGAAGCGTGTACACTAGTCTACTTTGGATTATCGATGCCCCATCTTGATAATCCTACGACGAGGGACCTGTATAAGGATGTGCTTATAGACTACCCAGCCCCTACTAGTGTGACTGCCATCACAACGCTGGTAGTCAAGCAAACATCTTAAGGGCTTTCTACCAATGTGTATTAGCGATATGCTAAAAGAAACTTATACACATATTGAGGTAGAATAAAACCAAGTAGCATACTACCATTTTGAGCAAGACTGTTCTTATATATGTGTATATCCCAAGCTTTCAAAATGCAATATACAAACTAGTACTATACAATAATGGCCTCTAGGGCATATATCTCTAACATAAGTTTCCTCACCTCTTCCTTCTTCTTCACTTGCTCTTTTGAGCATTAGATTAGAGAGAAAAAGATAGCGGAAAATTCCTACATCCCCTCTCTATTCCAAGCAAGCTTGGAGTGTTAGTTGCTTCACTAGGTGAAGCTGGAGCTTGGATCGGTTCCCTCGGGTGGATCATCTTCGGTAAGGGCGGTCGCCATTCAAGTTTTTTCCCGACGGCCTACAAGGAGCTTGGAGGGGTCTTCCATGATTGGGTGGACAGACGTCAAAGGTTGTATTCCCTAACCATTGCATGCTAGTTTGCTAGTTTTGGTATTTGGAAATATCACTAGGGATTAGTTTCTAGTTGCCCTCTTATAAAGTTTTGTTTTTCGGTTCCGCATCGGCCACGGCTCACACGGCGAGGGAACTAGGAACTTTCAACCTCATTTGTTGATTTTCTTTTTTAGGAAAATCAAATATGAGGTGGAGGGTGAGGTGACATTTGGGTATGGTTGGGGAATGTAGAGAGGGATGGGCTTCATTTGTTTATTAAAGAATGGTTATGATTTTTTAAGGTTGGAAAAAAATGATGAAGCCATTATTATATTCTCTCATTCTCACAACATTACAACACTTAGCTCATTTTTCCCATGGCTAGCCTATGCACCTCCTCCTCCTTCTTCTTGATTGCTCTCTTGAGCTTAGATATTAGAGAGAAAATAATAGTGAAAAATTCATACATCCCCACTCTCCATTACTAGTGATCTTGGAGTGTCGGCTTCACTAGGTGTAGTTGGAGCTTGGTTCGTTTCTTTCGGATGGATCATCTTCGGCATGGGCGGTCGCCTCTCAAGCTTGTTCGTCACGGCCTACGAGGAGCTTGGAGGGGTCTTCTACGATTGGGTGGACACACATCAATGGTTGTAATCCCTAAATCTTTCATGCTTGTATACTAGTTTAGTGTTTGGATCGATCGCTAGTGATTAGTTTCTAGTGTCCTCTTGAAAATTTTCGTTTTTCAGTTCTGCATCGGCCGCGGTTGCCGTCGAGAGGGCACTAGGAACCATCAAAACCAGTCGTAGCCCTCCATCATTTCAGATAGGTATCCACTAGTATTCAAGCTATATATTTTGACCTTCACCAAGACATAGTGTTTAGTAGCTACTGAATATTTATCTGTAGCATAGATAGATGCGTTAATTTAGGACATGCATACAGCTATTTTGGTCTTCGTCATGGGTTTGTACGAATGGGTCTAGGTTAACCAGGACAATGCGGGTTGAACTTGACTTGTGACTAATGATATTTTGGCTTTCGTCAAGGCCATAAGCGCTTAGGGTAAAAACCGCATCATGAGTTTCATACATACAGGAATCTTACTAGTGTTGCATACCTTCTGAAATATGGTAGTTTTGGTTGTCTTCCTTCAAAATTATCACACGATGATAGTTGGGTCCTGATTCTACCGTGAGTATCAGCTATTCTTTGGGAAAGTTTTTCACTTTACAATTAGCTTATCAAGTAGGTGTCTAGAAATGTGTTAACGAGGTTATGCATTATGGGAAAATGGGTTATTTAATTGGGTCCGTGCGAAAGCACGGGGTACCTCGCTCCGAAGTACCAACAATGGCCTAGCTGAAAGATAAGCGAACTTGTAGGGTGCGATTAATCCCGACTAATTCTTCTTTTAGGGTTTGAAGGAGAATTCGAGGAAACTGTAAGAGCCATCCTATTTAGATAAACTAATAACCAATTTAAACTTGCAAAAGCTTATGCCAAGTGTTTCTTCTCTCTCTCCTAATTGCATCGATCATTATGACTGGACTTAAGTTGCTACTAGATAAAAACATACTGACATGGCCGAATTATAAAGATTGGCTATGGAATGTCTAAATGGCTCTTACTTATGAAAAGGTGGCATGTGTCCTTACGGCTAAAGCCCTCGTTGTCCTAGGTCCTGATTCCACAGTCGCGGACATTGAGGTCAGTAAGACTTGGGATCTTGATTGTGCAAAAGCCAAGTGCCTCGTGTTAGCCTACGTGAACAATGAACATCAGGGGCGACAAGAGAAGATGGACCAGCTTCCATTTTCCTCTATACCAAGGATATATATGGAGAGCAATCTCATATCGCAAGATACGAGACCTCGAGGAAACTATTTCAAGCGAAGTTGGCTATCTGTTCATCTGTCGGGGACCACGTCCTGAAGATGATCGGTCTCATTGAGGAACAAGTTCTATACTGATTTGATTCTACAGTCCCTACCCTCCACCTATGCCCAGTTCATACTGAATTTCAATATGCAATGAACGGAAGTTACACTTCCAGAACTCCTCAACATGTTGAAGATTGCAGAGGGCACCCTGAAAAAATCCAAGGAGACACCCGCTCTACTTGTTGGAGAATCTTCTTTTTCTTAATCTAAGGCTAAGGACAAAGGGAAGAAGAAGAAGGCCCTCACCAAACTGAAAAATGGTTTCAATAAGGTACAGGGGAAGGGAAAGGAAAAGACTGGGGGAACCACAACAACAAAGGAGGAATGGTTCTACTGTCACAAGAACTGGAAGAAGGACTGCCGGGCTGTGAAAGCCAAGAATCAGGACACGAAGTAAGTTGTGGCTTCGGTTTTAAGCGTGTTCGTGATTGAAAATGTTTATCTGTTAACTCTACTTCCTCGGTATTAGATACTGGGTCAGGATCTCACATCTGTAATTCTTTGCAGATGCTGAGAAGCCGTAGAGTTTTGGGGAAAAGTGGTATGACCCTACGAGTTGGCAACGGAGAAAGTGAGGATGTTGTTGCAGTGGGAGAGTATCACCACAGGTTGATGAGTGGACATATTTTGGTTTTGCATAACTGCTTTTGTATACCCAGTATGATATGTAATATTATAGCTGTATCTTTGTTATCTAATGAAGGATATACTTTTGCACTTGAAAGCAATGTTATAAACATTTACCTAAATCATGAAATGATTGGGTCGGGTACACTAGATAACGGAATATACATACTCAATCAGCATCAAGTTTTCAACGTCCAAAATGTAAGTCGATGTCGCGCACCCCGCGGGTTCATGGGGAGGCAGAATATGTAAAAAACGATTTTTACAAAGCTCACAATACCGACTCGAACTCCAGGATCGATACTAAACCCTAACTAGTAAACTAATATGAGGTTAATTACTAGGATAAAATGTTATACCTCATGAATTCATGTCCTTCGGGTCTTCTTGTCGCTGTCCTCCTCCTCGTCATAGGCTCCAAGGATCGTAACAGATCGATGCTTCCTCGTCGGCCTCCTCGAGTCAAAGACGATCCACCCAAGAGTCTATAGTCCGGACTCCAACCTCAAATCCGAGGTAACTAGGGCACATAGTTCTCTACACTAGATGACCTAGGTGATGTAGAGATTGTAGATGGATTGGTATGTCTCTAATAGCCTTAGGTTTCTCAACACATGAGACATGAAAGGCCAGAGGTATAAGAAGTTGAGCTTGAAGAAAAGATAGTGAAGAGTTAGCATAGAATGGAGAGTGTACTCTCTTGTGAATTATGAACCATACAAAAATGTAATAGAATAAATCTTATCACAAATCAAGCATGGTTAACGAGTATCTTGGTGAGTCATGGCATGAAAACCCTCTATGTGTCACCAAGAGCCATGATCCATATTATGCAAACCTCCACCTCATTTCCTCCACCTCTTAATATATTAATTATTTAACCTAAAATATTTAATACAAAATATGAGGTGTCAACTTTTAGAAGCATTCTTAAGTAAATTATAAGAATGCCCCTCATCCGTATATACATACCCGTATCCGTATTTCGAAAAATACGAATACAAAAGAGCTCGGCACTTAAGTATTCACCAGCTCGATCAGATCTTAGTGTCTTGATACTTTCGCCGGTTTGTTTTTCCACTTTATTCTTATATTCTCGGAATTTCTCAAAGGTCTCGGATTTATGTTTCAACAAGAAGACATGTCCAAACCTAGAGAAATCATCCGTAAAAGTAATGAAATAGGAATAACCACTTCGTGCATGTGTAGATATTGGACCACACATGTCGCTGTGTATGAGTCCTAAGAGCTCGCTCGCTTTTACTCCGTGCCCAGTGAACAGAGTCTTTGTCATCTTTTCTATGAGACATGATTGACAAGTTGCATAAGACTGATATTCGAACGGATCAAATAACCCTTTCTATGTAACTTCATCGACCGTGTTTCATTGATGTGACCCAGTCTACAATGCCATAAGAAATCCATATTTAATTCTGGAGACTTTCTTTTAAGTGTGTTCTGGACGTTGAAAACTTGAGCTTGATTTAATATGTATATACCGTTATTTAGTGTACCTGACCCAATCAAACTTTGATTAAGGTG
Organism: Agapanthus africanus; assembly: GCA_030015575.1. Classification (NCBI taxonomy): domain Eukaryota; kingdom Viridiplantae; phylum Streptophyta; class Magnoliopsida; order Asparagales; family Amaryllidaceae; genus Agapanthus; species Agapanthus africanus. Next base: position 235,756,362 of record CM057349.1, on the reverse strand, counting down.
GATGTGGACCACATCGCTTACAAATGTAAAATCATATCTTTCTTTAGAAAGTAAAGATATAGATACGATAAAGCTAGACTAGGTACACAGAAACGGCTACGTAAAATCAATATCTACCCACTTGTCAATCCTAGGTGATATTCCCCTACGGATACAGCATCTACGCTCATTCCGTTAGCAACCTTGAGAGTCATATCACATGTCCTAATAACTCTACGGTTTCTCAAAGCCTGTAAAGAATTACAGATATGAGATCCTGATCCGGTATCTAGTACCCAGGAGGTAGAGTTAATTGACATACAGTTTTTAATCACAAACACACCCGAAGCCGAAGCCATAACGTGCTTCGGATCCTGGATTCTGGCTTTTCAAGCCCTGCATTCCTTCTGCCAATGCCCTTTTTCGTGACAATAGGAACAACCCTCCTTCCTTACTGTTAGCCCTGAAACTTTTGCCCTTCCCTTTCCCTCTACTTTACTGACACCGCCTATCGGCTTTGTGGAGGTCTTCTTCTTCTCATCCTTGGCTTTTGCCTTGGATCCAGAAGAAGAAGATTCCCTAATAAGCAGAGTGGGTGTCTCCCTGGTTTCCTTCAGGGTGCCCTCAATTGGAATGATAACTTTTCTTCCCCTGGGCGTAAGTAGAAGGTAGGGACTATAGAATCAAGTCAGCATATGACTCGTTCTCCAACGTGGTCTCCAGGTCCGTGAGCTATTTAATATAGCTGATCATTGTAGGGACGTGGTCCCCTACAGATGACCCGACAGCCAAGCTAGCTTGAAGCAATTCCTTCGAGATCTCATATCTTGCGATACGAGATTGCTCTGTATATAAATCTTTGTTATGGAGGAAGATGGAAACCACATCCATCTTCTCGTGCTGCCTCTAGTATTCACCATCTACCGAGGCCAACACGAGGCACTTGGCATTCGCACGGTCTTTTTCCCTTGTCTTACGGATATCATCCGCGATGGTAGAAACTGGACCTGGAACGGAGGGGGCTTTAGTAGTAAGAAGGTGGTCCAGCTTGTCATAGGCAATGGACATCTGGACAAACCTTTTCCAGTCAAATATAGTAAAACTCAGTCAAATAATTAACTAGCTATAACATAAGTCCGGTCACATGGTCGCTACAATTAGGAGAGAGAGGAGAAACACTCAGCATGATACTCTTGCAAGTTTAGATTGGTTTTTATTTTATCTAAATAGGATGGCTTCCATTGTTACTCTAATCCTTCTTCAAATCATAAAAGAAGAATTAGTCAGGATTAATCTCACCCTATAATACTTGCTTAACCTTTCAGCCAGGCTGGTGTTGGTATTTCGAGGGAGGTTTTCCGGCGCTTTCTTGAAGTTCCTTAATTACATAACCTCTTTTCTCTGGAGGCGTAGCCCCGCTGACACCGTTCTAGACACCTACTTGGTTTATAGAATTGATTGTGTTAGTGAAAAATCTCCCCAGAAGTAGCGGATACTCACAGTAGGATCGGGATCCAAATATCATTGTGTGATAATTCTGAAGGAATCCTACCAACATTATCACTCTCCAAATGGTATGCAGCACTAGCAAGTTTCAGTTTCCTTAGAAACTCCCGATGTGGATTTTTGCCCCATGCTCTTATGATCTTGACGAAGGCCAACATATCATAAGCCGCATGTCAAGTTCTACCCGTCATTGTCCAGGTTAATTTGAACCCATCCGTACATACCTTGACGAAGGCCAAAATAGTAGTACGACTTTCCCAAACCAACGCATCTATGTATACTACAAATGAATATCCAGCAGTTACCAATCACTATGCCTTGGCGAAGGTCAAAATACATAGCTTGAATACTACTGAATATTCAACTAAAATGACGGAGGGCTACAGCTGGTTTGGAGAAACCGTGAACGTAATGAACTTGATTTAATTGAAGGAACCTGATAGCTTTTAAAGGAGCGGTTTAAGCTCCGTATTTTAAAAGTTTCTGTTTTGAAAAAACCGAGTGGTTTTAAAAGTGTTCCAACGATTCAGCTTTGGTTTGTTTGCTTTGCATTAATAATGCAGTCCCATCATTTACACCTATTATCACAGAGAGAAACGAAAATATGACGTACACTTATGCCATCTGCATTTGCCACTGGGCCCCGTCTAACACCGTTAGGTTAATTAATTAATGCCACAGTGGGGGCTGGACTAGCGCGGATGCAAAACATAAGCAACGTCTACTATATAGCTTATATATAATAACCATTCATCTCACGCAATAATAGGCATTCTAGATCAAAGATGAACATATGGGATATACTAGGAATTCAGCGTTTCGTTTAAGCCTGTAACGAAAGACGGATTCCACGGTCATGATGAATAGCCAAACCCCACCCTAGACCTCTATGGGTGCAGCAAACTACCCGCCAAATTCCCGAAGTGAAGCAACCTCATTCAGTAAAATAAGTAGGCCACTCAGCACTTCAAAGAATCCGGTAGTTTGTGCACCCCACCTTGGGTCTATTCTAGGAGCAAAAAATAGTAAAGGAAATAATACAACGGTGGATACAACCTCAACCCGGATGTGCCCCGCAAAATAATAATACATCACTTTACAATTTACATCGAATGAAAGAAAGAAAACTCTCTTCTCACATCCCCGGCTATTCATCATCGACGATCCAATAAAGTTTGTATACACAAACCAACAGATATGTGCAACCCCAAGCTAACCGACGTATAGCAATTAGCTGAAATTTAAAAACACATATAAACAACACAGAAGATCCGATTAGCCAAGAACTTTAGAATTTCGATCGAAACATATTTTCCGTGTCTACCCCAAGTGCAAACCAGCACACCAAAAAAAATACTGGGTAGAAACCATATATTCCAGAAAATAGAACACCAAAAATAAGAAACAACAGAGGAAAAACGAGTTGAATCAGCCTCGATTCGGCCGTGGAACAGCGGCAAAACCCACCGTTTCGCCGCGCTTCCGCGGCCGTCTTGGCGATACAGTATCTCGTTTTTCATAGGTGTTCTTAGAATACCCTACATACAATTTTCATACATCTGAAATAATTTTTCTGGCAGTCTTAAAATTCAACAGAAATCATGGTATTCGGTGTTTCGTTTTCGTGTTTTTCCGATGATCGAAGTTCTAATAACTTGCTAACAAGCTAGTAAAGGTTTAGTAGGCTTTGATACTACTGTAGGTCGATGTCGCGCACCCCACGGGTTCGCGGGGAGGAGGAATACGTAAAAAAACGATTTTTACAAAGCTCGCAACACCGTCTCGAACTCCAGGATCGATACTAAACCCTAACTAGCAAACTACTATGAGGCTAACTACTAGGATAGAATGTTATACCTCATGAATTCATGTCCTTCGGGTCTTCTTGTCGCTGTCCTCCTCCTCGTCATAGACTCCAAGGATCGTAACAGATCGATGCTTCCTCGTCGGCCTCCTCGAGTCAAAGATGATCCACCTGAGAGTCTATAGTCCGGACTCCAACCTCAAATCCGAAGTAACTAGGGCACCTAGTTCGCTACACTGGATGACCTAGGTTATGTAGAGATTGTAGATGGATTGGTATGTCTCTAATAGTCTTAGGTTTCTCAACACATGAGACATGAAAGGCTAGAGGTAGAAGAAGTTGAGCTTGAGGAAAAGATAGTGAAGAGTTAGCATAGAATGGAGAGTGTACTCTCTTGTAAATTATGAACCATACAAAAATGTAATAGAATAAATCTTATCACAAATCAAGCATAGTTCATGAGTCATCTTGGTGAGTCATGGCATGAAAACCCTCCATGTGTCAACAAGAGCCATGCTCCATATTATGCAAACCTCCACCTCATTTCCTCCACCTCTTAATGCATTAATCATTTAACCTAAAATGTTTAATAAAAAATATGAGGTGTCATCTTCTAGAAGCATTCTTGAGTAAATTACAAGAATGCCCCTCATCCGTATATACATACCCATATCCGTATTCCGAAAAATATGAATACAAAAGAGACGAAAATAATCTATCAGTATAATACTAGGATCCGGTTTAAACCAAAGCCCACTAGTATTATCTGTTTGAATCATCATCCGTGCACAAGTATACGTACGTGATCGAACCCTGTCGTAAAACCATACGACCTCTACATCTTTTGCCCGATGCAGGGAAACCCTCTGTGTGGGAGTCTAAAGACTCGACACTACGCTGGCAATGGGTTTAACCACAAGCCATCAACAGTACTAGTTGCACGTAACGGCTATCCAGGTATCTGTCGATAAGAAGGCCGATAAACAAACTCATCTGAACTCTTACTGAGCCTATCTGTGACAATCTCCGTACAGTCCGGTCTGTTCGTCTGAGAGTATCGCATATCGGGCCTAAGGGGGCGGTAATCGTCAGACCCCTAATAGCGTAATAAGTCGTGTTGGAGAATAGCACAAAACACCCTAAGAAACTACTGGAGTACCTACCAGTAAATCTCGCTTGCCTTGGCCAAGGACTTTGTGTAATGGCCTTCCGAACACAGCGCGATATCAAACCCCAATATCAGGAGAGATGAATCCTATCTAACTGCTACTGCCTCCAAGTGCTTCGGGACTGTACCCAACTACTACCTGTTTGCACGACTCCTTTGAGCCGTGGTAGGGTAAAAATCTAAGAACAGTGGGAACACACTCGAGGCGAAGTAGCAGTGTCAAGTCAATAGACTATGCTGTACTCATGTCGCCTGGGAACTGCTACCTGACGATAGGTATAATACCCACCAGCAGTTCCCTACGAGTCTTGTACAGTGTACTCATAACCCAATGAGCACCTGCATACTATCTCCAGTACGACGTACTAATGGCTATGGGACAGACCATCTCCTCTGCTGGGATGAGAAGCGTATACACTAGTCTACTCTGGAGTATCGATGCCCCGTCTCGATAATCCTACGACTAGGGACCTGTATAAGGATGTGCTACTACCCAGCCCCCACTAGTGTGACTACCATCACAACGCTGGTAGTCAAGTAAAGATCCTAAGGGCTCTACCAATATGTATAAGCGATATGCAAAAACACATGCACATATTGAGATAGAAACAAACCAGGTAGCATACTACCATTTCGATCAAGACTGTTATTATATCCGTGTATATCCCAAGCTTCCATTAAGTAATATACAAACCAGTATGATACAATAATGGCCTCTAGGGCATATATCACTAACACAAAACACACTAAAAAGAAAGACTACAGAATTAAATCAAGCTTTCTTATGGCATTGTAGACTTGGTCATATCAATGAAACACGATTAACTAAGTTACATAAAAATGGATATTTAGATCCGTTTGAATATCTATCTTATGCAATTTGTCAATCATGTATCAAAGGAAAGATGACAAAAACTCCATTCACCGGACACGGAGAAAGAGCCACTGAGCTCCTGGGACTTATACACATCGACGTGTGTGATTCGATGTCTATACATGCAAGAAGTGGTTATTCCTATTTCATTGCTTTTACCGATAATTTCTCAAGGTATGGACATGTATTCTTGATGAAATATAAATCCGAGGCCTATGAAAAATTCAAGGAGTATATGAATGAAGTGGAAAAACAAACGGGAAAAAGTATCAAGATACTTCGATCTGATCGGGGTGGAGAATACTTAAGTACCAAGTTCTTGGAATAAATAAAAGAGAATGGAATTCTATCTCAGCTTACTCCTCCATACACACCACAACACAACGATGTATCAAAAAGACGGAATCGCGCCTTTCTTAATATGGTGTATTCTATGATGAGTAATGCTGAGCTGCTGCTATCCTTCTAGGGTTTTGCACTAGAATCTGCTACATACCTATTGAAATAAGTTCCAACTAAGTCAGTGCCCACCACTCCATATGAAATATGGAGTGGGAAGAAACCATGTCTTAAGTATCTTAAGATATAAGGGGTGTCCGGCTTTTGTCAAAAAGCACCATTTGGACAAACTCGAGGCACGCTCAGTATTGTGTAAGTTTGTGGGATACCCAAAGAATTCCAGGGGGTATCTTTTCTATTACGCTGAGGAACAAAAGGTATTTGTTTCTCGACATACCCACTTTATGGAAACTCAATTTCTTGAAAAAGAAATTAGTGGGAGCGCAATAGAACTGGAAGAAATTCCAAAACCACAAACTATTACTGAAAACTTAGTGGAACTTGAGACATCAATAGAACAGGACGTACCTACGCCACTCCGCAGATCTAGTAGGCAGTATTATCCGTCCGAGAGATACTACTGTTTTCTTATAGACGAGGATCGAGATGATTGCATCATCAATGATGATGTGCCTACTAGTTTTTAGTAGGCTATCACGAGCAGAGACTCGGTGAAGTGGCTGGATGCTATGCGGTCCGAGATGGAATCCATATACACCAACAAAGTTTGGACTTTGGAAGTTGTGCCTCCAGGGGTAAAACCCATAGGCTGCAAATGGACCTTCAAAAGAAAGATTGGTGCAAATGGACAGGTTGAAACCTATAAATCTAGACTTGTTGCAAAAGGTTTTCGTCAAAGACTAGCATTGGATATGACGAAACCTTTTCTCTAGTGGCTATGTTTAATTCCATTCGAATCCTACTTTCCATTGCTGCCTTCCATGACTATGAAATCTGGAAAATGGACATAAAGACCACTTTTCTAAATGGAAGTTTGGAAGAGTGTGTTTATATGGACCATCCAGAGGGCTTCACAATGAGTGGGAGCAGCGAAAGAGTGTGCATGTCGCTTAAATCCATTTATTGATTAAAGCAGGCATTGCGGAGTTGGAACATCTGCTTTAATGACATGGTCACGGAATTTGACTCCATAAAAAATATAGGTGAACCATGCATTTATAAGAAAATTGTAGCGAGAACCATGGTATTCCTCTTCTTGTACGTGGATGACATTCTCTTGATAGGAAATGACATTCCCATACTACAATTGATCAAAAGCTTCTTGTTACATAACTTTTCCATGAAAGATCTCGGTGATGGCTCATACATTCTGGGGATTAAGATCTATCGTGATAGATCTAAGAGAATGTTGGGACTTTCACAATCAAGGTACATTGACACCATACTAAAGAGATTTAGTATGAATGATTCCAAGCACAGTAATTTACCGCTTTTCACGGGATCACCTTCTCCAAAGAGTTATCTCCTAAGACTGATGAGGAGAGAGATCGCATGAGCATTATACCCTACGCTTCGGCGATAGGCTCTATAATGTATGCGATGTTATGTACTAGACTAGATATAGCTTACGCACTCAGCGTGGTAAGCTGGTATCAGTCAAATCCATGGGAGAAGCACTGGATAGCCGTAAAGAACATTTTCAAGTACATGAGATGGACTAAGCAATTGTTCTTAGTATACGGCAATGGAGACCTCCAGGTCGAGGCCTTCACAGACTCTAGCTTCCAGAGTGACATGGAAGACTCTAAATCCATGTCGGGTTATGTGTTTACCCTCAACGGATGAGCGGTCTGTTGGAAGAGTTCTAAACAAGACACCGTAGCAGACTCGACGATGGAGAGTAAGTAAATCGCTGCTAATGATGCCACAAAATGGGCGGTCTGGATGAGAAAGTTCATTTCTGAACTTCAGGTGGTTCCGTCCATTATTGATCCAATACCTTTATATTGCGACAACAACGGGGCTATTGCTTTAAAGAAGGAACCACGGTCCCATCAGAAATACAGACACATCTTATGGCGGTATCACCAGATCTGGGAGATCGTGGATCGCTAGGAGATCGATGTGACGAGAGTAGGTACGAAGGATAACACTGTAGATCCATTCACCAAGGTTATCCCTCAAGCACGGTTCGAGAGGCTGTTCGAGATGTTGGGTATACGATACGCCAACGACTGGCTCTAGCGTAGATGATGGGTAGTCGATACGTCAATAAAAGGCCTTATTGCAAGTGGGAGATCGTTAGGATATATATGTCCTAGAGGCCTTTATTGTACAGGATGATAGGGATATATATGTAAATTCCCTAGACGCTCTTAAGAGCTCCGGATCGCGCTTGCAAGCCGGTCCTCTTTCGTCGAAGATGATCCACCCGAGGGAAACTAGTCCAAGCTCTAGATTCACACAAAAATAACCTAGTGAAGCAACTAAGATTCATAACTTGCTAATAAGTGAAGCTTAGGGATATAGTGTAAGTGTTCTAGTATTTTTCCTATCTCATTTCCTTCTTGATTCTCAATCCATGAGATAGTAGAAGAAAAGAATGAAGGAAGAGCTCCTAGAGATAGAGCAAGAGAGGAATGAGAATGGTATGAAAAAAACATCAAATGAGAAATGAGGCATCCAATTTTCTTTTTAACGAAAAACCTTTTTCTTTAATAAAATGCAAGCATGCCTCAATAGTTTTTACAAATGAATTAAAAATTCATTTGCCCATTCTTCTCACCATACCATGAGCCACCTCATTTCTATTTTCCAAAAATGGAAAATTAACATAAATGAGGTGTCCAACTTCTAGAATGTATTTTTGTATGAATACAAAAATACATCCCAGCAAATACATACCCGTATTCATATCAATATACAAATACCCAAAAGATAGAAAAACACAAGGAACATAATATTAGAATATACATATCAAAATACATATATGCAAATTATTAAATTAAAACTTGATTTAATAATTCGGCTTAATCCTAAGCCGGCTAGTATTATTATCTGCCCGATTAAAATCCGTGTAGCTGGTACACATAATTAATCGGAACCCTGCACGTATCAATATACGGAAACCACATCATTTCGCCTGAACCGGTAAAACCCTCTGTGTGGGACTCTAAAGAATCGTCAATACGCTGGCAGTGGGTTTAACCACAAGCACGTCAGCGACACTAGCTGTATGTAATGGCTACCAAGGTATTGAACGAAAGAAAGCCGATGAGCAAACTCATCCGTACCCCTACTGAGCCTGTCTATGACAATCTCCATACAGTTCGGTCTGTTCGTCTATGAGTATCGAATATCGGGTCTAGGGGGTGGATAAAGTCAAACCTTTAATAACGCGATAAGTCGTGTCGGTGTGAAGCCCATCACCAACTGAGAAACTACTGATCCAAATCAGTAAATTTCGTCCACCTTGGCCAAGGTTTTTTGGTGATGGCCACCCATGCATAGCACGACGTCTATCCCCAATACCGAGAGAGACGAATCCCTGACGATCCACTCACTACCTCCATGTGGCTCGGGATTGTACTCAACTAAAACCCGTTTGCATGACTCCTTTGAGCTATGGTAGGGTAGTAAAGCACAGTGGGAACTTACATGAGACAAATGACGATAATTGGTCGACAGACTAACCTGTACTCATGTCACCTGAGAACTGCTATCTGACAATAGGTATAATACCATCTACCATATTCCCGGCGAGTCCATCCAGTGTAACTCATAACCCAATGAGCACCTGTATACTATCTGTGGTGACTAACTTACACCAATGACTGTGAGACAGGCCATCGCCCCTTGTCGGGGTCAAGAAACGTCTATACTAGTCTACTCTGGAATATCGATGCCCAGTCTCGATATCCCCACGACTAGGAACATTTAAGGATTTGCTTATAGACTACCCAGTTCTCACAAGTGTAATCGCCACAATACCCAGGTAGTCAAGCAACAATCCTATGGGCTCTGTCAACATGTAATAGTGATATGTAATACCACATAATGCATGTACATGATGATAAAGTCAAATAAAATAGCATACAATCATCTCGAGTAAGACTGTTCTACCCGTATAGTTCTTCCCTCAATCATTATAATCACCTGCCCGCGATTACAATAATTGCATTGAGGGCACTATAGCCAACAATCTTCCACTTGCACTTAAGGCTAATTATTGCGATATCACGTACCGACAACCTGTGTGCTACCGAATACCCAACTTCTCTACTAATCAGTTTCGCAAATCTTGTTTGCGAAACATTCGTGTTCGAGAAATAGCCTTAGTGAGTGGATCATCTCTAGTGTTTCTATCTTTATCTCTCTATATCTCAAATTCGCGGAGAACGACTATCTCCCGAAATGAGTGATGCTTACTTAGAATTTGTTTGGATAGATGATAGGACCATGTTTGTAAATGAACATCCAAATCTAATAAACTACTTAGGCTGTATCCCATTGCTGATGTAATCAGCACCCAGCGCCATGACCACCTCAGTATCCTGCTTGGAAACCTATCCAACATACTGCACCTCAAAAGAGAGCTAACTATTACCTATGGCAGCCACTTTGTCATTCATATCACTTTGGAAGCCTGAAATGATAATCGCCTCCTTAAGAAGGCTGCCGTTACTATATACCAAGAACATCCTCTTATGTTCATACTGATTCCCAATGTTTTCTATGATTGGATTAATATATGTTTATTGCAGCTAGGACAAAAATAATATCTTGTGTGTTACATGACATCTTATAATTGACTCAATTGCCTAAGCAGGTGATATGTCAATCAGGCAAATCCCTCTCCTCATCAGTCTAGAAGACATCTCTTTAGAGAGGGTGACCCCATCACCTGCGGGTATACCACCACGTCAGGAGTTGCCCATTCTAAAATACTTTAGAATAGTGTCAAAGTACCCTAATTGGGTCACTTCTTAAATCTAGATCTAAAACCATAGACTAGTCACCAGAATCCCTGATATTTTTTTCAGATCCTATGTGGAGAAACACATATGACAACCACAGTATAACCGATTGTAGTATAAAAAGATCGCTTCCTATCAAGAGCACGTCATCTAAATACCAGGACATCACTCTCTACTATCTTCTTACCAGGTCCATCTGTTGTTCTGATGAAGTCAAAACCTATGACTGTCACATCAAAAAATAGATGATCTATCTCCGCTATACTTGTTTTAGTCTATAAATAGACATAAACAACTGGCCCACCACGCTTCCGCTGCTCTCACTGACTATAATAACCCTCTGGCAGAGTCATATATATGTGCACTTCTAAAACTAATTTAGAATGGCGTTATAGTCATCCACCTGCCAGATCTCGTAGTCTAGGATAGCAGTAGTTGCAGGCTTGGGTCATCAAAACCTCCCTGTCACCCACCGTCATTGAGGAGACCGAAGTACCTCTCGGGTAGCCGAGGTTACCCACCAAAGCTGTGGAGTGGCTAACTGATTGTCGAATCCAATTGAATTCTTAGGTTCTACCAAATTTTTAGTAACCGTTTGTGGTTCTGGAATCACTTCCAGTTCTACCATACTCCCACTAATGTTTTCTGAAAAGAATTCATTTTTACTAAAAGTGTGGCGAGTCAAGAATAATATAACTATTGATCCTGCAAATGGTAGAGTGTTAACCCTTGTCCAAGCTCGGGATAACCAACAAACTGCCATTACTGAAACGTGCCTTGAGTTTATCCAGATTATGGTTTTAAGTATAAGCCAAACTACTCCTTATACCTTAACATCGTTAAGATATGAATCCAGTCTATATCCAATATAGAAACAAAGGCACTAATTTAATTAGAACCAGATTCAAAAAAACCTGCAGCTGTTTCCTATGCATATTGACTAAATGGAAGAAGGCCATGTAGCATTTTACTCATCAAGGAGCGCACCTACGGATGAGTAACCTGAGAGAGAACCAAGTTCTCAAATATATTACTTACGACGGAATACTTAGCATAAGTATCTACATCTTCGATCATCTCGAAGAATACTGATACTTCCAATGCATGGTTCTCTACTTTATTCTTATACTTATAACTTCTTAAAATTTGGACATTTTATTTCAACGAAATGCGTGTCTAAAACCGAGAAGTCATAAGTAAATAGAATATAGTACGAGTACCAACCCCTTTGTTCCAATGGCATCGGACAACATACAATATTTTGTATAAGTCCTCTGAATTTAATAACTCAAACCCTGCGCGTCATAAGTTGAGAACTGTGTTATTGTTAAGAAGAATTACACCGTTATTGAATGCACCTTATCTAATTATCAACTAATAAAGGTAAATGTCATAAACATAATTTCAAAATGTTATATCTCACTTTATAAAATAAACGTACAGATATCTCAGTTTGAAATTGGTGCATTTTAACGGATATTCAAAACAGAAAAATTTCCATTAGGCAAAACCCAGGTGATTTCCTTAAATATCAACGATTATAAAGAATTCTGATATTGAGGATTTAATCACCAAATTCCTATTGTTCTACTCCCACTCAGTATCTGTAACGCCATACAGATGTGAGAATTAAGACTTGGTAAATACATACTCTGAAGTCAGAATCTAAATGGGAAAGCACTTTTCATTTAACACTGCACAGTAAAACTGAAACATGAAAAATGTTTCGAGGGGGTGGCCGGGTATTCCTAGTAATACTTATTCCACTATCCAAATTCATGACAGTAGTCGCAATTTTCTTTGCCCTTACTTCAATCTCTTTATATGTCTCTACATCTTACCTTCTGTACACCATACTTAGGCTAATTGGTTTTCTTCTTTTCCTACCTTTCGACACTTGCCTAAGGTTTGGAAGAAGACTATCCAATAAGTGTAATAAGTGTGCTCTCCTAATATTAGGAGCCCTCGCAACCTGAGAGAAGGTAAAGAGAATAGACAATGAATAATCTTATTCAATTTCCCCAGAACCGGAATCCATCCTCAAATTGAAACAAGTTTCTTCAAGTTCGTATGTAACTATACGATGGCATACCCAAGCAATATGGATCTTCGTAGTGATATGGAGTGTTCTAGAGAAATGCAAAGGGGAAGTAGGAGTGGCAGGGATATATGCGACTTTGTCATGAATCATGACAATCCAAAACCAAAGTGTGTAAGAAGGTTCGGTTAAGTTGGTTCATGAGTTTTAGTTTAAGGTAAGTCATGGTCGCAGACTAGAGAGAGAGAGAGAAAAGAAACACTCAGCGTGCACTCTATCAAGATTAGATTGGTTAATTACTTCATCTAATCTGGATGGCTCCTACTGTTTCCTTGAATTCTCCTTCAAATCCTAAAAGGAGAACTAGTTGGGATCATATACACCTTACTAGTTCACTAACTGTTCAGCCAGTTCAGTGTTGGTACCCCAAAGGAGGTCCCACGTTCTTTCACACCGACCCAATTAAATAATCTCATTTCCACAGAGGTATAACCTCGTTAACACGTTCTAGACACCTAATAAGTTAGCTAACTGTGAATTGAAAATCTCCCGAGGAGTAATGCCTACTCATCAGTGCGAATCGGGACCCAACTATCATTATGTGATAACTTTGACGGATGCGCAACTTGGTAAGTTTCCCTTATATTTGAAACTCCCAATATGGTTTTTACCCCTAACGGCTTATGACCTTGACAAAGGCCAACATATCATAAGTCGCTAGTCAAGTTCAACCTGTTATCATTATGATTACCCTAGACCCATCCACACGAACCCTGAACAAAGGCCAACATAGCTGTGCGACTGTCCTAGTTAATCACATCATATTCTACAAACGAGATATTACTTAGCTACCGCACACTACGTCTTGACAAAAGCCAACATATGTAGCACGAATACTAATAATACCATAGGAGATAACGTAAGGCTACAGCTAGTTTTTGGCGAAAAAACCTTCAACGTAATAAACTTGATATCGTTGAAGGAACCTGAGTGGTTTAGGCTCCGCTTTTAAATCTAGTAACATAAACTTTTGCTTAAGATCGAACTCCCCGTGAAGGGATCAAGTCTCTTTCCTCATAGAATGAGGTGCAGGATATTCCTAACCAAACACCTCTATTCAAAGCAAAAGAATATGACTATGTTTTTGAAGAAAACCAGATAGTTTTACAATTGGTTCCGACAACATCATTTAGGTTTGTTTTCCTTGCATTAATTAGAATTAATACAGTCCCATCAACTAAACATATCATGCTAGAAAGAAACAAAAATAGGCACGCACATATATGCCATCCGCATTCGCCATAGAGTTCCGGGTCTTCACCCTAAGGTTGCTTAATTTACAGCAGGGCAGGGACAGGACTAGCGCGGATGCAAAATATATATAGAGTCTAATATATATATAAATATAATATATATATATATATAGTAACATTCGTCTTACGCATGATAATATAGCAACATCACAGAAGCATCACAGCGGAAGCAAGCACAATATGGAAAAGCGGATAAACTAGAAAGAGTACATTTCAATGGAGCCAAATATGAAATGTAATTTTTTTGGTCGTGTGGATAACCCGTAGTATTGGATCCTAAAACCCTACGAGTGCGGTAAGCCACCCGTCAATCCCATAAGTGAGGCAACCCTAATCAACGAAATGAGAGGGCTACCCAGCACTTCCAATATCCGGTGACTTGGGCACCCCTCGACGGGTCAATCCTATACCCCTATGAGTGAGGCGAATAACCCGCCAATTCTATAGTAAGGCACCCCGATCTCAACGCTATGAGATGGAGGCCCGTTGCCTCTAGAACCTATCTACTTGAGCACTCCACCGCGGGGTAATATTACATGCACCGAGCTATCCATCGCAACAAACCCAATACAACCACAATCAACAAGCAACACAAAACATCAACGTGAATATCATGTTCGTAAACCCATCTAATTTTAAATATTGCAAATAGTCGGATTATACCGTGCTATGATATTCACGGTCGCAGAAACAAATGCACAGAAAAAACGGATTTAAAATTTCGATCGATTAAAACTTTCCGCATTGGCCCCAAGTACAAACCAGTATACAAACAAATCTGGACCAAAATTAAATATTCTAAATATCACATTTCCATGTATTAGTGCCCTAGAAAAAAATTTGAGACACTGCAGCCAAAATTTGGGCATGGAATAGCCGCAAATGGCCACTTTTGGCGGCAGTTCCGCGACCGAATTTTAGGATTAGGTGCCTAAATTTTTTCTTGGCTCTAATTTTTCCTACACATATTTTTTATGCAACCTTAAATTTTTTTGACCAACTTTGAAATTCAAACGGCAAGCAAAATTTTGGAAATGTGAATCGGAAAATTTCGTTGATCGAAACTCTAAATGTGTGAAAACAAGTCTAGCCTTTAGCTCGGCTTTGATACCAAAGTTGGGAACTCATGCACACTAGCAAGCTAATTTCAAAAGATAGCAACATGAATTTTAAAAAAAATTCGAGTTTGCTAAAGTTCTAAAACCATGAATCAACATTAGCGAGCTAGAACTCGTAAATAAAAACTAGTCAGCTAAACTAATCTACTATGTGTAGAATACTCGCATCCTCAAGCCTTCTTCAAGAGCTCCAATTGGGTTGGACTCTAGCCGCTCTCAAGAGTTCCGGATCGCGTTTGTAAGCCGGTCCTCTTTTGCCGAAGATGATCCACCCGAGAGAAACTAGTCCAAGCTCTAGCTTCACACAAAAATAACCTAGTGAGGCAACTAAGGTTCACAACTTGCTAAGAAGTGAAGCTCAGGGATGTAGTGTGAGTGTTTTAGTATTTTTCCTATCTAATTTTTTTCTTGATTCTCAACCCATGAGATGGTCGAGAATTCGTCGTCTTGATGGTTTGTGCTTTGAAAATGCCATTACAAGCCATACTTCATGTCAGTTCTAACAAGAGGAGGAAACACGCATGATGAAGAGGAAGGAGAAGACTTCATCACGATTCGTTCATCTGAACCAAAGCCACGTCCACTTTTAACTTTTATTTCTTTATTTTCATATTTTATAATTATTGACACAAATAAACTCAAACTCATTCTTTTCTCTTGAACTTGCGACAACTTCTAATCACCAATTCCCTGTGGATCTACCCGTATTTGTCGGCTAGCTACAACGAGCTGTGCACTTGGGGTTTATATATTTTAAAACGAGACCGAGCTCTCGTGCGCCGAATTTCTAAAACATTTATTTTCAAAACACATTGGCGTGCACAGCGTGAAGTCCCAACATGATGTTCCTATGCTGCAATTGGTCAAACTATGGTTGTTACAGATGTTTCTCTACTAGGATTTGTGCAATATATATCAATTGATCTAGGGATTAAATCTATAAATATAGATCTAGATGGATTTAAGGAGTACCCCGATCCGGGTACTATGATACCATTCTAAAGGGGTTTAGAATGGAGGGCTCCTGGCGTGGTAGTATACCCGTATGTGGTGGAGTCACCCTCTCTAAAGGGTTGTCTTCAAGACCGATGAGGAAAAGGACTGCATGTATGATAGTAATGCCAATCGTGTGATGTTATGAACTAGACCAGATATTGCTTTTGCACTTGCTATAGTAAACGGATATTATTCCAATCCTGGAGAAACAAAGGGAACCAATGAAGAATATATAAGGATGTTCTTGGTGTATGGTAATGGCAGCCTCCATCTGGAGGCGAATACCGATTCTGCATTCCAAGGTGACATGGATGACAAAGTGTATGTCACGAATTATAAGTTTACCCTCTTTTGAGGAGTATTATATTGGAAAGGGTTCCAAGCGGGATACTGAGGTAGACATGGTGTTGGGTGCTGATTATGACTCAGCAGAGAATACAGCCTAAGAAGTTATCGGATAAAATTGTTCATTTATGAACTTGGTCCCATCATCTATCCAGACAAATTCTAAGGAAGGTATCACATGATTTGTGATATCCGCGAGATTGAGATACAGAGAGATAAAGTTAGAAACATTGTAGCGAATCCACTCACTGAGGCTGTTTCTCGATCATAGTGTGGGAAACCGTTAGTAGAGAAGTTGGGTATGTGATAGGATATGAGATGTGGGTATGCGGTACCGCAATAATTGGCCTTAATTGCAAGTGAAAGATTGTTGGATATAGGTGCATTTAAGGGAATTATTGTAATTGCAGGATGCCAATTACTGTAAATGAAGGAGGACCTATACGGATTGAACAGTCTTGCTCGAGATGATAGTATGCTAAATGAAGAAGGACATATGCAAAGTATTGTATGTTGTCCGAAATCCATTAGGACAAGGGGTTGGTACTCGTACTATATTCCATTTACTTATGACTTCTCTGTTTTAGACACGCATTTTGTTGAAATACAAGGTCCAAATTTTGAGAAGTTACATGTATAAAAATAAAGTAGAGAACTATGCATTGGAAGTATCAGGATTCTTCGAGGTGATCGAAGATATAGGTACTTATGCTAGGTATTCTTTCGTAAGTAATATATTTGAGAACTTGCTTCTCCCTCAGGTTACTCATCCGTGGGTGCGCTCCATGATGAGTAATGCAGCACGGCCTTCTTCCATTTAGTCAAAATGCACAGGAAACAGCTGCATGTTTTTTGAATCTGGTTCCAACTAAATTAGTGCCTTTGTTTCTATATTGGATATAGAATGAATTCATATCTTAACGATGTTAAGGTATATAAAGTTGTCCGGCTTATGCTTAAAACCAGAATCCGGATAAACTCAAGGCACGTTTCAGTAATGGCAGTTTGTGGGTTATCCCGGGCTTTGACGATGATTAACATTCTACCATTTGCAGGATCAATATTTTTTATTGTTCTTGACTCACTACCTTTTTAGTAAAATGAATTCATTTCAGAAAACATTAGTGGGAGTATGGTAAAACAAGAAGCGATTCTAGAACCACAAACGGTAACTGAATTTTTAGTAGAACCTATGGATTCAATTGGATTCGACAATCTATTATCCACTCCGCAGATTTGGTTGATAACCTCAACTACCTGAGAGGTACTTCTGTCTCCTCAAAGACGGTGACAAGAAAGTTTTGATGACCTAAGTTTGCCACTACCGTTGTTCTAGACTATGAGATCTGGCAGGTGGATGACTATAACGTCGTTCTAAATTAGCTTTAGAAGTGCACGTGTATATGACTCTGCCAAAGGGTTGTTGTAGTCAGTGGAAGCAGCAGAAGCGTGGTGGGCAAGTAACTTATGTCTATTTATAGACTAAAGCAAGTACAGCGGAGATAGTTCATCTATTTTTGATATGACATTCAAAGAGATTGACTTTATCAGAATAACAGATGGATATAGTAAAAAGATAGTAGGGATTGATGTCCTGGTATTTGGATGACGTGCTCCCTAATAGGAAGTGATGTTCCTATACTACGATCGGTTATACCGTGGTTGTCACATGTGTTTCTCTACATAGGATCTAAACAAAATATCAGGGATTCTGGTGACTAGATTTATGGTTTTAGATCTAGATATGGGAAGTGTCCTGATTCGGTTACTTTGACACTATTCTAAATTGTTTTAGATTGGACGACTCCTAGCGTGGTAGTGTCCCCGTAGGTGATGGAGTCACCCTGTTTAAAGAGATGTATTATGGATTGATGAGAAGAGGAATTTGCATGATTGACATATTACTTGCTTAGATAATTAAGTCAATCATTAGATGTCAAGTACCACACTAGATATTGCTTTTGCACTAGATGTAATAAGCATATTTTAATCCAATCCTGGAGAAACATTAGGAAGCAGTAATGAACATAAGAGGATGTTCTTGGTATATGGTAATGAGAATCTCCTTAAGGAGGCGGTTATCATTTCAGACTTCCAAAATGACATGGATGACAGAGTGGCTGTCATAGATAATAGTTTCCCCTCTTTTGAGGTAGTGTATGTTGGATAGGTTTCCAAACAGGATACTGAGCTGGTCATGGCGCTGGGTGCTGATTACATTAGCAATTGGATACAGTCTAAGAAGCTTGTTTGATTTGGTGTTTAAGTTATGAACAAGGTCCCATCAGATATCCAGACAAGTTCTAAGACAGTTATCGCTCATTTCGGGAGATGGTCGTTCTCCGCAAATTTGAGATATAGAGAGATAATGATAGAAACATTGGAGCGGATCCACTCACTGAGGCTATTTCTCGAATGCGAACGTTTTGCAAACATGCTTTGCGAAACTGATTAGTAGAGAAGTTGGGTGATCGGTAGCATACGGGCTGTGAGTATGCGACACCGCAATACTTAGCCTTAAGTGCAAGTGGGAGATAGTTGGCTATAGTGCCCTCAAGACAATTATTGTAATCGTAGGCAAACAATTATGATGATTGAGGGAGGACCTATATGGGTAGAACAGTCTTACTCGAGATGATAATATACTATCTGGTTCATCTCTTTCATCATGTATATGTATAATGTGGTATTACAAATCACTATTACATGTTGATAGAGCCCATAGGTGATCACACTTGTGAGAACTGGGTAGTCTATAAGAAAATCCTTAAATGTCCCTAGTCGTGGGAATATCGAGACTGGGCATCGATATTTCAGAGTAGACTAGTGTATGCGTTTCTTGATCTCGACCTGGGGCGATGGCCGGTCTCACAGCCATTGGTGTCAGTGATTCACCAAAGATAGTATACATGTGCTCATTGTGTTATGAGTTGCACTGGACGGAGTCGCCGGGAACATGCTAGATGGTATTATACCTATTATCAGATAGCAGTTCTCAGGTGACATGAGTACAGGTTAGTCTGTCGACTTGAGATTATCATTTGTCACGTGTGAGCTCCCACTATTCTTTTATTACTACCCTACCATGGCTCAAAGGAGTCGTGCAAACAGCTTTTAGTTGGGTACAGTTCCGAGCCACATAGAAGCAGTGAGCGGATCGTCAAGGATTCGTCTCTCCCGGTATTGGGGGTAGATGTCGCGTTGTGCATGGGTGGCCATCACCAGAAATTCTTGGCCAAAGTGGATGAGAATTACTGATTTGGATCAATAGTTTCTCAGTGGGTGATGGGCTTCGAACCGACATGACTTATCGCGTTATTAGGGGTCTAACTTTATCCACCCCTAGACCCGATATGCGATACTCTTAGAAAAATAGCCCGGACTATATAAAGATTGTCACAAACAGGCTCAGTAGGGGTATAGATGAGTTTGTCCGTCGGCCTTTCTTTCGCTCAATACCTGGGTAGCTGTTATGTACAGCTAGTGTTGCTGACGTGCTTGTGGTTAAACCCACTGCCAGCGTATCGACAAGTTTTTAGAGTCCCACACAGAGGGTTTTCCCGATTTTGGCGATATGATGTAGATGATGTATGTTGGTACATACAGGTGTCCGATTAAATATGTGTACATGCTACACGGGCTTTAATCGGACGGTTGATAATACTAGCGGTTTAGGATTAAGCCGGATTAGTAAATCAAGTTATGATTTAATAATTTATATATATATTTTTATATATGTATTCTAGTATTATTGTTCACTGTTTATTTTCTCTCTTGGCTATTTGTATTTTTATACAAATACGCGTATATATATTTTGATACGTATACCGGATTGTATTCCGTATTTATACGGAATTTATTCTAGAAGATGGACACCTCATTTGTGGATATTCATTTATGAATATTCATAAAATGAGGTGGAGGGTGAGGTGGCATTGAGCATGGTTGAAGAAATGTTGAGAGGAATAGGCTTCATTATTTTATTACAAATTTTTATGAGATTTTTATTTGTATAGTTGAAAAAGAATATGAAGCCATTCTTTTCTATTCTTCATTTTATCTCTTTCTCATGTTCTTCAACACTTACTCATGGCTAATTTTCCTCATCTCCTTCTCCTTCTTCTTTAGATGCTCTCTTGATCTTTAGATTTGAGAGAAGAATATAGTGGAAAATTCCTACATCCCCACTCTCCATTCTTAGCGAACATGGAGCGTCGGTTGCTTCACTATGTGAAGCTAGAGCTTAGATCAGTTCCTTCGGGTGGATCATTTTCGGCGAAAGAGGACCGGCTTGCGAACGCGACCCGGAGCTCTTGATAGCATGTTAGAGTCCAACCCAATTAGAGGAAATGAAGACGCTACAAAGGTTGTGATTTCTATCCTTTTGTGTTTGCTGGTTTAGGTGTTTGGTTAGATTCTTAGGGTTTAGTTTCTAGTGCCACAAAAATTTCATTTCGAATTCCACATTGGATGCGGGTTTGCGGCGAGGGCACTAGGAACCAATCCTGGAGAAACATTAGGAAGCAGTTATGAATATAAGAGAATGTTCTTGGTATATGGTAACGGCAACCTCCATAAGGAGGCGGTTATCATTTTAGGCTTCTAAGGTGACCTGGATGATAGAGTGACTGCCAGAATTAAAGTTTACCCTTTTCTGAGGGACAATATCTTGGACAGGGAGGAAGGCATGGTGCAGGATACTGATTAAATTCAGTGGAAGATAAAGTCTAAGAAGTTTGTTGGATTTGGAGTTCATTTATGAACTTCGTCTCATCAGATATCCAGACAAGTTCTAAGACAGATATCGCTCATTTCGGAACATAGTCATTTCTCCGTGAAGTTGAGATATAGAGAGATAAAGATATAAACATTGGAGCAGATCCACTCACTGAGGCTATTTCTCGAATGCGATAGTTTTACAAACATGTTTTGCGAGACTGATTAGTAGAGAAGTTGGGTGATCGATAGCACACGGGCTGTGAGTATGCGACACCGCAATAATTAGCCTTAAGTGCAAGTGGGAGATTGTTGGATATAGTGCCCTCAAGACAATTATTGTAATCGCAGGCAGGCGATTATGATGATTCAGGGAGGTCCTATACGGGTAGAACAGTCTTACTCGAGATGATAGATAGCTATTTAGTTCATCTCTATCATCATGTACATGTATTATGTGGTATTACAGATCACTATTTTATGTTGATAGAGCCCATAGGATTCTTTTTTGACTACCAGCATTATGATAGCGATCATATACGTAGGAGCTGGGTGTCTATAAGCACATCCTTAAATGTTCCTAGTCGAGGGAGTATCGAGACAGGGCATTGATACTCTGGAGTAGACTAGTGTATACTTTTCGAGACATTGACGAGGGGCAGTAGCCAGTCTTACAAGCCATTGGTGTCAGTTATGTAGGGTTCCTAGGCACCCTAATGAGGTCTCACAAGGCATCAACCATGCCAATTTCAAAAAATCTAGGTGCCGAGAAACCCTAATACGGATCGTTGGCTAAAGTTTAGGCGAAACAAGAAACTAGTTAACAACTTAACTATAAAGAATACGGAAATACAACCTTTGTAGATCCGGTGCTCCATCTCCATAGCTCCGCAACGAAGTCCCCTCGCTGTCCAAATGAGTTCCCGGACTCTAGCGTCGGCTTCGTCGGAGAATGGGCAAGCTAGGTCGTCGATGTCCATGCCGAAGATGATCTACGTCGAGGCATCGCTAGATCAAGCTCCAACTTCACCAAGTCATGAAAACTTGTGAAGGAAACACACTCTACTACTTGGCAAGAGGTAGAGGATGAAGAAATAGGAAGTGGGTTCAATTTAGAATTGGATTTCTCACTCATTTCCATCAATCACCATTGATGGAGCTTGCTTTCTTCAAGTGAAGAAAGGAAGAAGAAGATAGAAATTGTTATGATAAGTTAATTAAAAAAGAATAGAAAATCAATACTTATCATAATTCTAACTATGGTTATGTGTAGAGAATTGACCAAGGTTAAAGGAATGGTTAGGGTTAAGGATGAGATAAGAATGGTGGTCAAGGTCAAAGCTTCATGAAGCTTCAACTAAACAACAAATAAAGCCACCATTCTTTTCTCTTTTCCATTTATTTTCTAAAATGTATAAACAAATAAATAAATGAATAAGGAAAAAGTAAACCCTAACCATTTCATTAACCAAGGTTTAATTCTTTACACTTAACCAAAAGGCATGCATCATCAAACATGATACAAGCAAGTGCACAAAATCATATCGCATATGCAATGCGCACATCCGAGTGAGAAAATCCATCTTAAAGTGAACCAATACTAGTTAATGAAAAATAATATATCAAATATATAATTATGCATTAAATCATTAAATCAACACTTGATTTAACGATCCGGTCATATCGCATATAACCGACTAGTATTTTATGTATCGGCTTATCGAACCAACCTTTGATTCGATAACTAGGTTATATCGCATACAACCTTTCGATACATTCATCGCGAGAATGGAATATGGTATCACATACACGCATTATTCTCGGTCCCGCACATATCTCATAAGCGCTCCTATTTCGTTTCGCTTGAGCCAGGAAACCTCTGTGTAGGACTCTAAAGACTCGTCAATACGCCGGCAGTAGGTGATGATCATATCAAGCACCCACAAGCCGCAAGCGGTCTGCTAAACGTAACGGCCACCCGAGTATTGAGCGATCTGAAGATCGACGAGCAAGCCCGCTCACACTCCAGTGAATCCAACCAGTAACACTACCGTACAGTCCGGTCTGATCATCTGATATGTCGCATATCTCGCCTAGGGGTGGTAAACGTCAGACCCCAATAGCTCGATAAGTCGTGTCGATATGAGGTCTATAACACTTCGAGAAACTACTGGTAACACTTACCAGTAAATCTCAGCAACCCTGGCCAGGGATTTCCTGTTATAGCCAATCGAACACAGCGCAACATCAACTCCCTATACCGGGAGAGACGAATCCCCTCCTATCGCTCATTACCTCCATGTGACTCGGGACTGTACCCAAAAACCACCGTTTTGCACGCCCTCTTGGACGTGGTAAGATGGAAATCAAAGCACAGTGGGAACCACACAAGACTCTATGACGATCTCGGGTGAACAGACTACTCTGTACCAGTGTCACCAGAGAACTGCCATCTGACGTGAGGTATAATACCATCTGGGAGTTCTCGGCGAGTCCGTCCAGTGTACCCAGTCTCTACTGAGCACCCGTATATCATCTCTGATGTCAAATACCAATGGATATGGGATCATCCATCGCCCATCTGTATGGGTCGAGAAGGTATACGCTAGTCTACTCTGGTATATCGATGCCCCGTCTCGATACACCCACGACTAGGGACTTTGAAGGATGTACTTATGGACTACCATGTCCCCACTAGTATGATCCGCATCATAGTCCAGGTAGTCAAGCACACATCCTAAGGGCTTTACCAACATGTAACAGAGAGACAATCAGTATACACGTTAAGGTAAAGTTCAACCAGATAGCATACTATCATGTCGAGCAAGAAAGTCCTCCCTATATATGTCCCAGCATCCACTACAATATACATCCTATGTACAGTAATGGCCTCTAGGGCATACATATAACTAACAATCTCCCACTTGCACTAGGGCCATCTGATAGCAGTGGTTGTAGTATCTCATACTCAACCATCCCATAAAAGTCTCTCTCTGGGAACAGGCCTTTGTGAGTGGATCCGCTGTGTTGTCCTCTGAGTCTACTCTCCTGACCTCGATCCCCTGGAGATCAACCATCTCCATGATCAGGTGATACTGCCTTAGAATATGTCTGGATCACTGATGGGACCGGCGTTCCTTGGCATAAGCCGCAACTCCATTGTCACACAATGGAAGGAACGTAGTTCATCTCATGAACCAATATACACCCAGACTGCCTCTTTGGTAGCATCTTAAGTAGCGATGTATCCAGCCTTTATCGTCTAGTATGTCACGGTATCTAGCTTAGAACTCTTCCAACATACCGTCCCTTTACTGAGGGTAAAGACAAATGCCTGTGACTGACACTCAGTCGTCTTTATCACCCTGGAACCTTTCCAGTGATTCTCCCCAGGATCGGTTGATACCATCTCACTATAATTAGTGAGAATACTAACAGCCAATTAGATCTATCTCATAGATCCAAAAACCCAGGATTTAGGAGGTATCATTTTGATCTTATGTGGAGAATCATTGTGATAAGCGGAGCTTGACCGAGCGTAGCATAGGAAACTTCTTTCTTATCAAGAGTATGTCATCCACGTACTCTACGAGGATCATCACCATACTCCCTACTACCTTTCTGTATATACAAGGTTCATCTACCATTTCGATGATGTCAGCTTCTTTGACTAATCCATCAAAATAGATGTTCCAACTCCGCGATGCCTGCTTTATCCTATAAAGCATCTTTCACACGTTTCCGCTGCTCCCACTGTCTACGAAGCCCTCTGGCTGTGTACTTATAGACGCTCTCTTCTAAACATCATTTAGAAAAGCTGTCATGACACCCAACCACCAGATATCGTAGTCATGGTATTTAGCCGTGGCAAGTAGGATCTGGATGGACTTAAGCATAGCCACTTGAAAAGGTTTCATCATTATCCACGCCTGGTCAATGACGAAAAGCTTTAACAAGTCTAGCTTTGAAAGTCTCAACTTTTCCATCTACACCAAGTAATCTTCTCAAGATATACTTGCTCCTGATGGGGATTTAACCCTTCAGATATAGCAACCAAAGTCCATACTTTGTTGGTGTATAAGGATTCCATCTCAGATCGCTAAGCATCCAGCCATTCTTACAGAGTCTTACTCCTGATGGCCAGCTCGAAACTAGTTGGGTCATCATCTCATGATGCAATCCTCGCTCCCACTGTCATAGAGAAACCGAAGTATCTCTCAGGTGGGTGAGGAACCCTACTAGATCGGTGGAGAGGCTGAGGTTCATTGGTAATTATTGAATCCTTTGGTTCTGTCAAATCTTCAGCTGCAGTTTTGTATAGCTGGAACATTTCCAGTTCTAGATGACTGACCTTGCCTCGAGCTTGTCCGGATTTTGCTTTTAGACATAGGCCGGACAACCCCAAATCTTAACTAGCTTAAGACATGGGCTCTTCCCTTTCCATATCACATATGAAGTGGTAGGCACTGATTGGATTCAAACCTAATTCAATAGGTATGCAGCTTCTCAAGTGCATAACTCTCAAAAGGAAATAGGTAACTCAGTAGTACTCATCATAGAGCACACCTTATCATATAGGGTGTGATTGCTCCGCCCTGATATACCATCGTGCTATGGTGTATACAGAGGAGTAATGCTGAGAGAGAATCTCATTCTCCTTTAGAATAGTCCAGTATTTTCGTGCTCAAGTATTCTCCTCCTTGATCTCATTATAGGACATAATACTTATACCTGCATTCTGGTTCTCTACTTCTAACTTATATTCTGTGAATATCTCAAAAGGTTCGGACTTGTGTTTCAACAAGAACATATGTCTGAATCTAAAGAGATCATCAGAGAACGTAATGAAGTATAAAGAACCAGTCCTGGCTGTGTAGACAGGGGACCTTACATACATCAACATGTATCAATCCCAAGAGTTCACTAACTCTTTCTCTGTTTCCAATAAACAGAGCTATGGTCATCTTATCTTTGTGACATGACTGGCGAGTTTCACAAGATGTAAATTCAAACTGATTTAAATATGCATCTAAATGTAACTCAGCCAGTCGGGTCGCATTGATATGACCTAGTCTACAATGCCTCAAGAAGGATCCGTCCATTTCTGAACTCTTCCTCTTGTGTGTGTTCTGTACACTAAGAACTGTGGTTTGATTTATAACATCAACGCTTTTAGATAACGTGCCTGAACCGATCAACTTTTGATATAGGAAATGTTCAAAACATTATCCATCAATACAAAATTATATCCTTTCTTTACTAATAAAGAGACTGATATGATTTTGTATATCAGGTTCGGTATCTAATAACATTCGTTCAGAATCAATGTATTGGTAATACAGGGTGACAGTGACCAACAGACTTGGCTGCAACACTTGCCCCGTTTTCTGCCTCATGAAACTTATCACCCGTTCTCAGTTCTCTACCTTTCTGTAGCCCTATGTAACAGATTACATATCTAGGATCCTGATCTGGTATCACATACCCAGGACGTAAAGGACACTGAGAAACAGTTCTATATAATGAACACACCCGAAGATGATGCATCATCATGCACTCTCCTCGTTTGGGCGGCACGGGAAATCTGGTATTCCCCAATTTCCTGCTCTGTCTTATAACAATTATAAGTTGGAGCGGGACCAACGTTCCCCAGCTCAGTATAACAAGCGGGTTCGGTCAATATTCCGTATTATTATCTTGATTAAGGCGTGATATGGTCGCTACCTGGAGAGAGAGAGAAGAAAACACTCAGCGTGCGCTCTTGCTAGAATAGATTGGTTATTATTTTATCTAATCAGGATGGCTCCCACTGCTTTTTATCAAATCTTCCTTCAAACCCTAAAAGGAAAAACTAGCCGGGATTAATTACACACTACAAGTTCGCCAATCTTTTAGCCAGGCCAGTGTCGGTACTTTGAGGGAGGTCCCCCGTGCTTTCGCACGAACCTAATTAATGTAAACCTCGTTTTCCCAGAGGCGTAACCCCGTTGACACCTTTCTAGACACCTACTTGATCGGCTAATTGTAATGTATAAAACTCTCCCAGGAGTAACTTTTACTCGCAGCGGGTATCGGGATCCAACTATCTCATAGAAGGTATGCAATCTCATTGCAAATTTCAACACTTGAAATTCCCGATAATATTTTGCCCCTAGCTCGCTATGACCTTGACGGAGGCCAAACAACCCATAGTCCGCTAGTCAAGTTCAACCCGTCATTTCCTGATTGAATTAAACCCACCCGCACGACCCTTGACGGAGGCCAAACAACGCCGTACGAATACCCTAATCCAATCGCATCATATGCTAACAGATAAGCACTAGTTAGCTACCGTACACTACGCCTTGACGGAGGCCAAACAACTGCAGCACGAATACTAACTAGTACGTATCTGAAATGACGGAGGGCTACGACAGGTTTTTGTGAAAACCTATTGCGTAATGAACTTGATATCGCTGTAGAATCAAATGATTTTAAAATGGAGTGCTTTTGAGGCTTTTCTAGTTTTGCTAAAGGAGTCACTCCCGGTGAAGGGATCGTCGGTCCTTTCCTCGTCGAATGAGGTGCGGGATATATCGTATATACCGCTGTGCAAAGCAAAAACACTTAAAAGCAATCAAAAGACAAACCGAGTGTGTAGCATCTGCCAGTTATTGCTAAAGGAGTCACTCCCGGTGAAGGGATCTCGGTCCTTTCCTTATCGAATAAGGTGCAGGATATATCATATATACCTCTGTGCAAAGTAAGAACTGTAGCTACCAGTTTTATTTTGAAATTCGATTCTACAACATCTTAGGTTTCTTTTATTTCATTAATCACATTAATGAAGTCCCATCATTTAAGTACCTAAACATCACAGATAAATACGACGTACACTTATGCCATCCGCATTCGCCTCGATGTCCCCTCGTGCACCGTTAGGTTAGGTAACTAACGACAGAGCGGGGCAGGGCTAGCGCGGGTGTAAAACATAAGTAACGTCTATATAATATATCATATATACTATATACTGTATCTATCACAGAACATCACATGATCACATCACAGATATCGCAGCAGAAGAATCATATGAAATATTGGATATACTAGGACGTCCGTGTTTTCAATACGAGCCAGTATAAAACACGGATTCCACGGTCGTGATGAATAGCCAAACCCACACCCCTAGACCCCTACGAGAGCGGCAAGAAACCCTACCAATTCTAGAGTTAGGAGACCCGGACTCGACTCCTCGAGTTGGTCTCCCACTGGACTCCAGAACCCGGTTACTTATGCTCCCCTCCTTGGGTCTATCCTAGTGCAGAAAAGTAAATAATATACAAAGGGTGACATCTTCCGCAACCTGGAAGTGCCCCAATAAAAGAATATTACATACAAGTTTTTACATGAATGAAAATGAAAAACACTCATCTCACATAAAAGCCCCCGGCTATTCAAACACGACGATCCAATATAACATATCCAGCAACACATAACATCACATGTCATCAACGTAAGTAAATATGCGCATCCCAATTGTCGTTGACATATAGCAACGAAACCGGCGATATCACATATTACACTTACGGTCACAGAAAAGAAAGTGTAAAACTACAACAGTTGGAATCCGCAACATCCATAGACATCGCATGCCTAATCAAATGAATTCCTTAGACATCACATGCCTAACAATTATAAACCCCGCATTTTAGTCTCAAAATCGAAAACACTTTTCAATATCAAGTCGGGTAATTCAACAAGATTCCCGACATCCTGATCGAATGCTCGTCGCAAACTTCAGTAGACGGCTGCACCCCTGATACCGTCGACGAAGTGCACCAAGGCGGAACACCGCTACCGCGAGCACCCGAACGGATGCTTTCGGCGACGGGGTTCTCCTACAGTCACTTGGTCGGGGCTATGGGGTGAGGCTGTCAATTAAGTTTACCCGGCGAGTATCCGCGTACGCTACGTGATTGCGACGGACTTTTGATCACATCAAAACTCCGTGGCAACCGATCAAGTGAGACTAAATTGCTAGATTTACAACATTCATTCAGTTATCTCATAACTATTGTGAATTCCAATTATTGTATCCCATTCCAGATAATTAGAAAATGTTAAACTTTCCGATCGAACAGTCAAACACCCAAGTTTTCCCAATACAGATCAATACATGAAACAAGTCTAAAAACATTCAGTTCGTGCCTCAGTACCAACGGTCCAGCCGTAGAAGGGTCAAGCCAACGCCTCACATGTGGCACGCCGTACTGCCCCAAACCCGAAGGTTCAAAGGGCAGTTCAAGACGGTCACATAATCGAGTTAAGGTTTGTTGTCTTCTAGAGGGTCCATTGCGTTACTTGCACTACTTAGAACGTCGTTAAACTACGGAAAAATCCAACACTTGGAAATTTCCCGACAGGGGAAAAATTGGGTATTTATATCCGGTCGAACTTTTTAACATATTCTAAAAATACCCGGAAAAGCACACCGACAAAAATTAGACAGTCCGATCGAATACACCGAGTCCCCAATACAACCCAGAAAATACAACTCTGGAATAAATATTAAAAACATCCAGAACACACAAGAAACACCAACAGAAACAACTGAAGAAAACACACATCCTAATCATCACAGACGGCCGCGGAACCGCCGCAAAAGGGGGGTCAACGCCGCGGTTCCGCGGCCGTACTGTTGAATTAGGTTGTCGTTTTCTCCAGTTTTTCTTAGAATTTCCTGCACATTTCTCTGCATATTTTTAATTCCAAAAAATCCACATTTTACAGAAATGTCCAGAGAGCATGTTAAGGGTTTGGGTTTCGGGTCAATCGGACTTCAAATTCCGTCGGGACTTCGCCTAAGGCTCTAGCTGGGCTCTGATACCACTGTAGGGTTCCTAGGCACCCTAATGAGGTCTCACAAGGCATCAACCATGCCAATTTCAAAAAATCTAGGTGCCGAGAAACCCTAATACGGATCGTTGGCTAAAGTTTAGGCGAAACAAGAAACTAGTTAACAACTTAACTATAAAGAATACGGAAATACAACCTTTGTAGATCCGGTGCTCCACCTCCATAGCTCCGCAACGAAGTCCCCTCACTGTCCAAATGAGTTCCCGGACTCTAGCGTCGGCTTCGTCGGAGAATGGGCAAGCTAGGTCGTCGATGTCCATGCCGAAGATGATCTACGTCGAGGCATCGCTAGATCAAGCTCCAACTTCACCAAGTCATGAAAACTTGTGAAGGAAACACACTCTACTACTTGGCAAGAGGTAGAGGATGAATAAATAGGAAGTGGGTTCAATTTAGAATTGGATTTCTCACTCATTTCCATCAATCACCATTGATGGAGCTTGCTTTCTTCAAGTGAAGAAAGGAAGAAGAAGATAGAAATTGTTATGATAAGTTAATTAAAAAAGAATAGAAAATCAATACTTATCATAATTCTAACTATGGTTATGTGTAGAGAATTGACCAAGGTTAAAGGAATGGTTAGGGTTAAGGATGAGATAAGAATGGTGGTCAAGGTCAAAGCTTCATGAAGCTTCAACTAAACAACAAATAAAGCCACCATTCTTTTCTCTTTTCCATTTATTTTCCAAAATGTATAAACAAATAAATAAATGAATAAGGAAAAAGTAAACCCTAACCATTTCATTAACCAAGGTTTAATTCTTTTCACTTAACCAAAAGGCATGCATCATCAAATATGATACAAGCAAGTGCACAAAATCATATCGCATATGCAATGCGCACATCCGAGTGAGAAAATCCATCTTAAAGTGAACCAATACTAGTTAATGCAAAATAATATATCAAATATATAATTATGAATTAAATCATTAAATCAACACTTGATTTAACGATCCGGTCATATCGCATATAACCGACTAGTATTTTATGTATCGGCTTATCGAACCAACCCTTGATTCGATAACTAGGTTATATCGCATACAACCTTTCGATACATTCATCGCGAGAATGGAATACGGTATCACATACACGCATTATTCTCGGTCCCGCACATATCTCATATGCGCTCCTATTTCGTTTCGCTTGAGCCAGGAAACCTCTGTGTAGGACTCTAAAGACTCGTCAATACGCCGGCAGCAGGTGATGATCATATCAAGCACCCACAAGCCGGAAGCGATCTGCTAAACATAACGGCCACCCGGGTATTGAGCGATCTGAAGATCGACGAGCAAGCCCGCTCACACTCCAGTGAATCCAACCAGTAACACTACCGTACAGTCCGGTCTGATCGTCTGATATCTCGCATATCTCGCCTAGGGGTGGTAAACGTCAGACCCCAATAGCTCGATAAGTCGTGTCGATATGAGGTCTATAACACTTCGAGAAACTACTGGTAACACTTACCAGTAAATCTCAGCAACCCTGGCCAGGGATTTCCTGTTATAGCCAATCGAACACAGCGCAACATCAACTCCCTATACCGGGAGAGACGAATCCCCTCCTATCGCTCATTGCCTCCATGTGACTCGGGACTGTACCCAAAAACCACCGTTTTGCACGCCCTCTTGGACATGGTAAGATGGAAATCAAAGCACAGTGGGAACCACACAAGACTCTATGACGATCTCGGGTCAACAGACTACTCTGTACCAGTGTCACCAGAGAACTGCCATCTGACGTGAGGTATAATACCATCTGGGAGTTCTCGGCGAGTCCGTCCAGTGTACCCAGTCTCTACTGAGCACCCGTATATCATCTCTGATGTCAAACACCAATGGATATGGGATCATCCATCGCCCATCTGTATGGGTCGAGAAGGTATACGCTAGTCTACTCTGGTATATCGATGCCCCGTCTCGATACACCCACGACTAGGGACTTTGAAGGATGTACTTATGGACTACCATGTCCCCACTAGTATGATCCGCATCATAGTCCAGGTAGTCAAGCACACATCCTAAGGGCTTTACCAACATGTAACAGAGAGACAATCAGTATACACATTAAGGTAAAGTTCAACCAGATAGCATACTATCATGTCGAGCAAGAAAGTCCTCCCTATATATGTCCCAGCATCCACTACAATATACATCCTATGTACAGTAATGGCCTCTAGGGCATACATATAACTAACAAGTTAATCACCTAAGATAGTATACAGGTGCTCATTGGGTTATGAGTTACACTGACGGACTCGTCGGGAACATACCAGATGGTATTATACCTATTGTCAGATAGCAGTTCTCAGGTGACATGAATACATGTTACTATGTCGACCTGAGATCGTCATTTGTCTCATATGAGTTTCCATTGTGTTTTGATTACTATCCTACCACGGCTCAAAGGAGTCGTGCAAACAGGTTTTAGTTGGGTACAGCCCCGAGCCACATGGAGGCAGTGAGCGGATTGTCGGGGATTCGTCTCTCTCGGTATTAGGGGTAGATATTGCGCTGTGCACGGGTGGCCATCACCAGAAATCCTTGGCCAAGGTAGATGAAAATTACTGATTTGGATTAGTAGTTTCTTAGTGGGTGATGGGCTTCACACCGACATGAAATATCGCGTTATTAAGGGTCTGACTTTATCAACCCCCTAGACCCGTGTCACGACCCGGAATTGGCACGTGACCGGCACTTGAATCACGTGGAGTCTATAGAACCCCACCGTAACCCAAGTAAGCCAAAGTCCTAGAAATCTAAACCTTTTTTGTAAAATAGCGGAGGTGGAGTTTTGAAAAGGGGGTATAATTGAAATCAAGTTCTCTTTTTAAAATATATGTAAAGTTTGATTGAAATGCAAGTGAATTATATACTATAATTTGAAAACGTTTTCGTCATTTGAAATTTTGGCAGCACCTACTTTGTAAATTTCAATCCAAAACCAGTACATAACAAGTATAATATGGCATCCCTAAACGGGAGCTAGCTCTTCGCCAATCGGCGGAAACAACCATGCAAATACGAATATACGATGTCCGAGGTGAAGATCAACACAGAAAAGAAAATAAAGAAAACCAATGCATCATCAAACCCAAAATAAGAAATAATACACGCATCTTGCTCTAAGTCTGGAAGAATATACAAATCTCTGTTTTCCAAGTCAACCAAATATACTAGTCTGGTTGATAGAGCTTTCAATTAGATACAAATGAATAATAAATGTATACAATGGCGGTTACGATCCGAGGAGTAACCCAGCTATCAATGCAAATCATCCATAAGAAAAGATGTGCCAGCAAGCCGCTACTTATTCGAGCGGTCGATCCTGTAAGAAAACTATGGCACAACGGGGGTGAGTTGCCAACTCTTGAGTAGAAGATATCAGCAGGTAGAAATCGAATGCCTAACGATCTCCAAGGTCATATTGTGATATAATAATATCGTACCGTGTGGTATCTAGGGTGATCGTGTATACATATGTGTAATAATAATAATGTCGTGCCTGTATTAATATATGGTATCAAGTCATCTATGTCATATGAATGTATACTATCATCTCGAATAAGACTGTTCTATCCGTATAGGTCCTTCCTCAATTATCATAATCGCCTGCTTGTGATTACAATAATTGCCTTGAGGACACTATAGTTGACAAATATTACAACCGTTCGATTACCGTCAATGTATATAATGCACTAGTTTTAATCGAACCTAAGCGCGTACCAGTGTACCGCAACTACAACATATCGCCAAAGCCTGAAACCCTATGTGTGGGACTCTAAAGACTCGACAATACGCTGGCAGTGTGTTTAACCACAAGCACGTCAGCTGCACTAGTTGTATTAAAGGCTACCCAGGTATTGTCGAAAAGGAGATCGACAAGAAAGCTCGTCTGAAACCCTAACTGAGCCTGACATATACCATACAGTTCAGTCTGTTCGTTTTAGAGTATCGCATATCTGGTCTAGGGGTGGATAACGTCAAACCCCTAATAACCTGATAAGTCGTGCCGGTGTCAAGCCCTATCACTAATCGAGAAACTACTGATCACAATCAGTAAATCCCATCCGCCAAGGCCTAAGTGTCACGACCCGGAAACGACACATGATCGGCACTTGAATCACATGAAGCCTATAGGATGCCACCGTAACCCAGTAAGCTGAAAACCAGGAATCTAAACCTTTTTAAGAAATAGTGGAGGTGATGTTTTCAAGTAGGGGTATAAATGAAATCAAGTTCTCTTTTTAAAAGTATACATAAGATTCATGGAAATGCAAGTAGGTAGTATACTAAAGTTTGAAAACATTTTCGTCATTTAAAATTTGGGTGGCACCTCCTTTGTAAATTTTGTTCAAAACCAATATATATACAATAATAATATTGGTATCCCCAAGCGGGAGCTAGCTCTTCGCCAATCAGCGGAAACATAACCACGCAAATAAGTATGCGACGCCCAAGGTGAAGATCAATCACAGAAAAGAAGTAAAGAAAACCAAAACATCATCAACTCAGATATATAGTCTCGACTCTAAGTCCAAAGAATATACAACTGGTCTCTAAGTCCACAATATACATAGTCTGATTGATGGAGCTTTTAACTAAATACAAATGAATATAAAAATATACAATGGTGGTTACGATCTGAAGTATAACCCACTTACCAAGCAAACCACCCAAAAGAAAAATGTGCCAGCAAGCCACTACTGATCTGAGCGGTTGGTCCTGCAAGAAAACTATGGCACAACGGGGGTGAGTTGCCAACTAATGAGTAGAATATATCATCAGGTAGCAATCGAATGTATAACGATCTATCTAGGTCATACAGTAATATAATAATAATATCATATCGTGTGGTATCGAAATGAACGTGTATATATGTATATATATAAGTATAATATCATGCCTGTATCGATATGTGGTATCGTGTCATCCATGTCCTGTATGTATACATATCATCCGATGAGTGTCCATCAACGACACTAAAAATCATCATGAAATTCTGAGTGTCCAGCACCGACACTCGAAATCACCATAAATCCCGTATCCAGCATTGATGATACTCAATATTGGCGATTTCCATGATCAGGACACGTGGCGGATGACGTGTCCCTGAACTCAGAAGAAGGAGCCCACAGGGGCCGATCAGGTCACCCTTGTACCCAACCTGCAAGCACAAGCTGGCCCTCCTCGGAACCCGCGGCAAATTGGCATCCTCGGCCCCTCAGCTCGCCCCGAGTTGCCACAGGACCAAGACTCCTCGGCCCTCTTGCTCGTCTCCGAGCTCCCCAGCCGAGGCCATCTTCCTCGGTCCCTCCGATCGACCAACTCTACCACTCACAGGCGTAACCGCCGCTCCGCAAATCTCACCAAGCGCAGATTCTCCACCAGCAACATCCCACGTTCCACGCCATCACGATCCCCATTAATGGGCGATCCGCTCTTTACGCAGGTGTGACGTCGGGAGCGTAACTGCCGGCGAGATTCTCGCGCCTGCTGCCGCGTGCTGCCGCCACTATATAAACCCCTATCATAGAGGGGTCAAGTAAGCCATTTTTACTCCACTTAGCCATTACGCTGCTCGGTTCTAGTACTAACTTGATCGTCGGAGGGTCCTCGGTGGTACCAAACCACCCCAGGACTTCTTTGCAGGTACTCGGCGCTAAACTCCTCAAATCACCAATCTCCTCAAAACCCATTGAGACCCACACGCAACAAGAGATCACCTCCAAAATCCATCGGGAGATCGACGGAAGACAATATCTGAGGGAGACCCGAAAAGGACCTCCATCATTTGGCGCCGTCTGTGGGAAATGAAAACTCCACAAAAACAAAGTTGGCCTTTCGATCTCCATCTACATGGCGTGCGATCACCCGGAAGATCCAGGTACCAGCCGCCGCCTCCCCCTCATCGGAGGCGCGGGTGAACCTCCTCCGGCAACCGTCATCAACGCCCTTGCCGGCCGAATAGACCGACCAAAGTCCAAACGGCCAGGCTAGGGCCCCATATCGTCGCTCCTCCGCCTCCAGAAGACTCTGCCCTCGTCGACACGGCTGACCACCGGCAGGCTACGTCCCTTGGCCACAGATCTCATGGGCCGATACTCGTCCGCTGGGTGATCATTGAGCCTCCTCTGGCGGAATCGAAACGACGCGACTCTGGCGCTTCACCTCCCCGCACAATCGATGCGCGTGCTACGTGCATGTTCACCGCGACCGTTCCTATTCCCCATACCTGCAACTAGATGGCCAGGCGAAACCTCAAGAAGAATCAGCCGAGCAGCTACCCTGCTCAGTTATCCCTGGCCGATAGCTTCCCTACTCGCAACGCCAGGGATCAAGGCCCTCGCCAAGAGGCAACCGCGCAGCTTCACTACCCGGTCATCCTTAGTGGGCTTCTTACAGCCCCTCCAACGCTAAGGATCAAAGTCCTCCATAGAGGCAGCCGAGCAGCTTCTCTGCTCGGCTATCCCTGGCCGGTAGCTTCCCTACTCGCAACGCCAAGGATCAAAGCCCTCGCCAAGAGGAGACCCATCAGCTACCCTGCTCGGTTATCCCTGGTAGGTAGCTTCCCTACCGCAACGCCAGGGATCAGAAAGTCCTCCCAGAGGCAGTCGAGCCCGACCCTCGCTCGGCTATCCCTGGCGAGTAGCTTCCCTACCGCAACGCCAAGGATCAGAAAGCCCTCCCAGAGGCAGTCAAGCCCGAGGATCCCTCGCTCGGCTATCCTTCAGGACAAAAGCCCTCGCCAAGAGGCACCGGGCAGTGACTCTGCCTGGCCAAGGGTCATTGGTAGGCTTCTTACAGCCCCTCCCGCGCCAAGGACCAAAGTCCTCCCAAAGGCAGTCGAGTCCTTGCTCGGCTATCCCCGGCTGGTAGCTTCCTACCACAACCGACAGGGATCAAAGTCCTCGCTAAGAGGCACTGGGCAGTAACCCTGCTCGATCCCCGTCCTGAAGGATCAAAGCCCTCGCAAGAGGCAACCGAGCAGCTACCCTGCTCGGTCATCTTCGGCTGGTAGCTCCCTACCCATGACGCCAGGGATCGAAGCCCTCGCAAGAGGCATCCGAGCAGCTACCCCGCTCGGTCATCCCAGCCTGGTAGTTGCCTACCTACAACACCAGAGATCAAAGCCCTCGTCAAGAGGCAACCGCGCAGCTTCACTGCCCGGTCATCCCTGCTCAGTTATCCCTGGCGGGTAGCTTCCCTACCGCAACGCCAGGGATCAGAAAGCCCTCCCAGAGGCAGTCAAGCCCGAGGATCCCTCACTCGGCTATCCTTCAGGACAAAAGCCCTCGCCAAGAGGCAACCGTGCAGCTTCACTGCCCGGTCATCCCTGCTCAGTTATCCCTGGCGGGTAGCTTCCCTACCACAACGCCAGGGATCAGAAAGCCCTCCCAGAGGCAGTCGAGCCCGAGGATACTTCACTCGGCTATCCTTCAGGACAAAATCCCTCGCCAAGAGGCAACCGTGCGGCTTCACTGCCCGGTCATCCCTGCTCAATTATCCCTGGCGGGTAGCTTCCCTACCGCAACGCCAGGGATCAGAAAGCCCTCCCAGAGGCAGTCGAGCCTGAGGATCCCTCACTTGTCTATCCTTCAGGACAAAAGCCCTCGCCAAGAGGCATCGGGAAGTAACCCTGCTCGGTCCCCGTCCTAAAGGATCAAAGTCCTCGAAAGAGGCAACTGAGCAGCTATCTTGCTCGGTCATCTTCGGCTGGTAGCTCCCTACCCATGACGCCAGGGATCGAAGCCCTCACAAGAGGCATCTGAGCGGCTACCCCGCTCGGTCATCCCAGGCTGGTAGTTGCCTACCCACGACGCCAGAGATCAAAGCCCTCACCAAGAGGCAACCGCGCAGCTTCACTGCCCGGTCATCCTCAGTAGGCTTCTTACAGCCCCCTAACGCTAATAATCAGAGTGTAAGTCCATGCTACCTCTCCCGGTACTTTCGGGCATGCGGAATTTGATAAAAAACGATTTTCTTAAAGATGGTAACATGGACTTAAAACCCGGATCTTTGTTAAACATCTAACTAACAACCTAACTAGGAGTCGTTAACTACTCGGTTAGGGGGTTTATACCTTGCTTGTCTTGAACTCCTTCGTCTTCAAACCTCGATGGTGGTCCGGATAGGTTTCTTCCTATCGTCTCCTTACGCCGAAGATAGATCCACCTGAAAGCTTCAACCTTTGGCTCCTTCTTCGGTCTTTGAAGAAACTAGTTCACTCGGTTTGCTAAACCTTGTGAACTAGAGTGAGTAGAGAAGAGTTTGTATGGGATTTTATCTATGGTTCTTGGTTCTCAACTCATGAGACAAGTGAACCATAGAGTCAAGAGAGGGAGCAAGAGTATGAGAGCTCAAGAACAAGAGAGAGAATGAGCAAGTGAGAATGAACCTCTCTTTTGTCTTTCACCCTCTCATAATCCATAACCATCATAACTCATCATATCAATCAAGTATTATGTGATGGTTTAAGCAACCATAGCCATATCATTTCATGCACTCATTTTGCACAAAGGAGCAAGCAAGCAAAAGTCTTTGCCATGAAATGATAGCTATGGTTATCATGATGGTCAACTAGTCAAGCCTAGTCAACCGGTCAACAAAGTCAACAAGTCAACAAAAGTCAACAAGTCAACAAAGTCAATCCCTCAACAACCATGTCACCATAATACTTCATTAATATAATTGTTAATCACATATCATATTCTCATTAGGGTTGAGCAAAAAGTCAATGGTCAACTGTCAACGGTCAACAACCCTAATGAGAATCCTCTGCCTCTGTCTCTCCGTCAACTGTGCATACACACCCGCATCCGCGTTCCGAGGAACACGAATACACACTGGATAAATACAATCCCAAAAGGTACACTAGGATCTGGCTTAAACCAAAGCCCGCTAGTGTGAACTGTCCGGACACTGTACGTGCACAAGTGCACGGATGTGACCGAACCCTGTCGCAAAAACCATGCGACCTGTCGCAAAACCATGCGACCTCTACTCTTTTGCCTAAAGGCGAAAAGCTTTCTGTGTGGGACTCTAAAGACTTGACACTACGCTGGCAGTGGGTTTAACCACAGACCGCAAGTGGCACGAGCTGTGCGTAACGGTCCCCAGGTAGTGCCGACAAGAAGACCGACGAGGCGAAACCCATCTGAACTCCTACTGAGCCTGAATGTGACATTCTCCGTACAGTCCGGTCTGTTCGTCTGATACATCGCATGGCGGGCCTAGGAGGCGGTAAACGTCAGTCCCCCAATAGCGGTACAAGTCGTGTCGGAGTGAAGCCCAAAACACCCTGAGATAACACTGGAAGCCTACCAGTATATCTCGTTTGCCCTGGCCAGGGACTACTCGTGTAATAGCTCTCCTAGACACAGCGCGATGTCAACCCCCAATACCGGGAGAGACGAATCCTGTCTAACCGTCACTGCCTCCAAGTGCTTCGGGACTGCACCCAACTACCACCTGTTTGCACGACTCCTTTGAACCGTGGTAGGGTAGTAATCAAAGTACAGTGGGAACATACTCGAGGCGAAGTGACAGTGTCAAGTCAGCGGACTAAGCTGTACTCATGTCACCTGGGAACTGATAACTGACGATAGGCATAATACCAACTAGTCAGTTCCCGACGAGTCCTGTCCAGTGTACTCGTAACCCAACGAGCACCCGCATACTATCTCAAGTACGACGTACTGATGGCTGTGGGACAGACCGTCTCCCACACTGGGATGAGAAGCACATGCGCTAGTCTACTCCGGAGTATCGATGCCTTGTCTCGATAGTCCTGCGACTAGGGACCTGCATAAGGATGTGCTTATAGATTACCCAGCCCCACTAGTGTGACTGCCATCACAATGCTGGTAATCAAGCAAAGATCCTAAGGGCTCCACTAATGTGTATAGGTGATATACAAAAATAAACACATGTACACATTGAAGCAGAAACAAACCAAGTAGCATACTACTATTTTGAGCAAGATTGTATATACAAGGTGAATATCCCAAGCTTCCATTAAGTAGTATACAAACTAGTATGATACAGTAATGGCCTCTAGGGCATATACACTAACAATCTCCCACTTGCACTAAGGCCATGTACTGGCGTATCGAAGACCTATCATCTTGATCAGCCGCTCGAACTGAGTCTGGGGCAAGGCCTTGGTGAATGGATCTGCAGTGTTATCTTCTGAAGCGACTCTCCGAACCTCGATCTCCTGGCGATCCACGATCTCCCTGATCAGGTGATACCGCCTTAAGATGTGTCTGGATCTCTGATGGGACCTGGGTTCCTTCGCTAAAGCTATAGCCCCGTTGTTGTCGCAATACAGAGGTATTGGATCAACAATGGATGGAACCACCTGAAGCTCTTTCAAGAACTTCCTCATCCAGACAGCTTCTTTTGCGGCATCAGATGCAGCGATGTATTCCGCTTCCATTGTCGAGTCTGCAACGGTTTCCTGTTTGGAACTCTTCCAACACACCGCCCCTCCATTGAGGGTAAAGACAAAACCCGACATGGACTTGGAATCATCCTTGTCACTCTGGAAGCTGGAGTCAGCAAAGGCCTCGATCTGGAGGTCTTTTCCGCCATACACCAAGAACATCTCCTTAGTCCTTCTCAGGTACTTGAGAATGTTCTTTACTGCTATCCAGTGTTTCTCCCCAGGGTTAGACTGATACCGGCTTACCACACCCAGTGCATAAGCAACATCCGGTCTGGTACACAACATCGCATACATTATAGAGCCTACCGCAGAAGCGTAGGGTATAATAGACATGCGATCCCTCTCCAAATCAGTCTTGGGAGACATCTCTTTAGAGAGGGTGATCCCGTGATAAGCCGGTAGGTTACCGCGCTTGGAATCTTCTATACTGAACCTCTTCAGTATGGTGTCGATGTACCTAGACTGTGAAAGTCCTAATATCCTCTTGGATCTATCATGATGGATCCGGATCCCCAGGATGTATGAGGCATCACCCAGGTCTTTCATGGAGAACCTTTGTGACAAGAACCCCTTGACAGATTGTAGAATAGGAATGTCATTTCCTATTAAGAGAATGTCATCCACGTACAAAACGAGGAATACTACAGTTCTCGCTACAAATCTACAATAGATGCATGGTTCATATGGATTTTTGATAAAGCCAAATTCCTTGACCGTCTCATCAAAACAGATGTTCCAACTCCGCGATACCTGCTTTAGTCCATAGATGGACTTAAGCAACTTGCACACCTTTCCGCTGCTCCCACTCTGAATGAAACCCTCTGGTTGGTCCATATAGACATACTCCTCTAAATTTCCATTTAGAAAAGCGGTCTTTACGTCAATTTGCCAGATCTCATAATCGTGGAAGGCAGCAATGGCAAGAAGGATCCGAATGGATTTCAGCATAGCCACTGGAGAAAAGGTTTCGTCATAGTCCAAGCCAGGTCTTTGACGGAAACCCTTTGCAACAAGTCTAGCTTTATAGGTCTCAACCTGTCCATCTACACCAATCTTCCTTTTGAAGATCCACTTGCATCCTACGGGTTTTACCCCGTCTGGAGCAATGTACAACGTCCATACTTTGTTGGTGTACATGGACTCCATTTCGGTCCGCATTGCATCCATCCATTTTACTGAGTCAACGCTCTGAACGGCCTGCTGGAAGCTAGTAGGCTCATCATAATCTATGATGCAATCCTCTCTATCCCCGTCTATGAGAAAACCGTAGTATCTCTCGGGCGGATGAGACTGCCTACTACTCCTGCGGAGCGGCGTAGGAATGTCCTGTTCTTTTGAACCCTCTGGTTCCACTAAACTTTCAGTAATAGTCTGTGGTTCTGGAATTTCTTCCAGTTCTACTGCGCTCCCACTAATTTCTTTTTCTAAGAACTGGTGTTCTAGAAAGTGAGCATGACGAGAAACAAGGACTTTTTGTTCCTCTTCGCAGTAGAAGAAATATCCCTTGGAATTCTTTGGATATCCCACAAACTTACACAGTACTGAGCGTGCCTCGAGCTTGTCCGCATGCTGCTTTTTTGACAAAAGCTGGACTTCCCCATGTCTTAATGTGATTAAGATGGGGTCTCTTCCCACACCACATCTCATATGGTGTAGTAGGCACAGTCTTAGTAGGAACTCGGTTCAAAAGGTACGCAGCTGATTCTAGCGCATACCCCCAGAATGATCGTGGTAACTCAGCGTTACTCATCATGGACCGTACCATATCCAATAGGGTTCGGTTCCATATTTCCGATACATCGTTATGTTGCGGAGTGTATGGAGGAGTAAGCTGAGAGAGAATTCCATTCTCTTTTAAATAATTCAGGAATTCGGCACTTAAGTATTCTCCACCTCGATCCGATCTTAGAATCTTGATACTTTTGCCGGTCTGTTTTTCTACTTCACTCTTATATTCCTGGAACTTTCCAAAGGCTTCAGACTTATGTTTCATTAAGAAGACATAACCGTACCTTGAGAAGTCATCCGTAAAAGTGATGAAGTAAGAATAACCGCTTCGCGCATGTGTAGACATTGGACCGCACACGTCGCTGTGTATGAGTCCCAAGAGCTCGCTCGCTCTTACTCCATATCCAGTGAACGGAGTCTTTGTCATCTTTCCTTTGAGACAGGATTGACAAGTGGCATACGATTGATATTCGAACGGATTCAAATATCCTTCTGTATGTAACTTCGTCAACCTTCTCTCATTGATGTGACCCAGTCTACAATGCCATAAGAAAGTCTGATTTATTTCCGGAGACTTTCTTTTGTGTGTATTCTGGACGTTGAAAATCTGTGGTTGGTTTAATACGTATATACCATTACTTAATGTACCTGACCCAATCAAAACTTGATTAAGGTGAATGTTTACAACATTACTTACAAACGCAAATTCATAACCTTCTTTAGAAACTAAAGATACAGAAATGATATTACAAGTTGCGTTGGGTACAAAAAAGCAATTACGCAAAACCAAAACATGTCCATCTGACATTCCCAGGTGATAGTCCCCCACGGCTTTAGCATCCATGCTAGCTCCGTTCGCAACTCTGAGGGTCATGTCACCTGCCTTCAAAACTGTTAGTTATATGTATGCCCTAGAGGCCATTATTGTACATAGGATGTATATTGTAGTGGATGCTGGGACATATATAGGGAGGACTTTCTTGCTCGACATGATAGTATGCTATCTGGTTACCCTTTACCTTAACGTGTATGCTGATTGTCTCTCTGTTACATGTTGGTAAAGCCCTTAGGATTTGTACCTGACTACCTGGACTATGATGCGGATCATACTAGTGGGGACATGGTAGTCCATAAGTACATCCTTCAATGTCCCTAGTCGTGGGTGTATCGAGACGGGGCATCGATATACCAGAGTAGACTAGCGTGTACCTTCTCGACCCATACAGATGGGCGATGGATGATCCCATATCCATTGGTGTTTGACATCAGAGATGATATACGGGTGCTCAGTAGAGACTGGGTATACTGGACGGACTCGCCGAGAACTCCCAGATGGTATTATACCTCACGTCAGATGGCAGTTCTCTGGTGACACTAGTACAGAGTAGTCTGTTGACCCGAGATCGTCATAGAGTCTTGTGTGGTTCCCACTATGCTTTGATTTCCATCTTACCACGTCCAAGAGGGCGTGCAAAACGGTGGTTTTTGGGTACAGTCCCGAGTCACATGGAGGCAATGAGCGATAGGAGGGGATTCGTCTCTCCCGGTATAGGGGGTTGATGTTGCGCTGTGTTAGATTGGCTATAACAGGAAATCCCTGGCCAGGGTTGCTGAGATTTACTGGTAAGTGTTACCAGTAGTTTCTCGAACAGTTATAGACCTCATATCGACACGACTTATTGAGCTATTGGGGTCTGACGTTTACCACCCCTAGGCGAGATATGCGACATATCAGACGATCAGACCGGACTGTACGGTAGTGTTACTGGTCGGATTCACTGGAGTGTGAGCGGGCTTGCTCGTCGATCTTCAGATCGCTCAATACCCGGGTGGCCGTTACGTTTAGCAGACCGCTTGCGGCTTGTGGGTGTTTGATATGATCATCATCTGCTGCCGGCGTATTGACGAGTCTTTAGAGTCCTACACAGAGGTTTCCTGGCTCAAGCGAAACGAAATAGGAGCGCATATGAGATATGTGCGGGACCGAGAATAATGCGTGTATGTGATACCGTATTCCATTCTCGCGATGAATGTATCGATTAGGTTATATGCGATATACCCTAGTTATCGAATCATGGATTGATTCGATAAGCCGATACATTGGATACTAGCCGGTTATATGCGATATGACCGGATCGTTAAATCAAGAGTTGATTTAATGATTTAAT
Source organism: Agapanthus africanus (assembly GCA_030015575.1). Taxonomy (NCBI): domain Eukaryota; kingdom Viridiplantae; phylum Streptophyta; class Magnoliopsida; order Asparagales; family Amaryllidaceae; genus Agapanthus; species Agapanthus africanus. Next base: position 235,711,992 of record CM057349.1, on the reverse strand, counting down.
GCATAATTATATATTTGATATATTACTTTGCGTTAACTAGTATCGGTTCACTTAAGATGGATTTTCTCACTCGGATGTGCGCATTATATATGTGATATGATTTTGTGCGCTTGCTTGTATCATGTTTGATGATGCATGCTTTTTGGTTAAGTGTAAAGTGTTAAACCTTAGTTAATGAAATGGTTAGGGTTTATTATTTGTTATTCATTTATCTTATTTATTTATCCATTTATTTTTGATAAATGAATAAAAGAAAATGAAATGAAAATGGTTGCTAATTTTGGATTCTAGTTGAAGCTTCTTGAAGTCTTTGACTTTGTAACCATTTTTGTCTCATGCTTAACCTAACCATTCCTTTAACCATGATTAGCTCTCTACACTTTACCATGGTTCACTTATGATAAGAATGGATAATTCTTTTCTTTTTGGAATAATCTTATCTTATCATTATTCTTCTTCTTCTTCCTTGAACTTCAAGAAGAATGCTTACCTCATCAATGGTGATTGATGAATTAGAGTGAGAAATCCAATTCTAAAGTTAACCCAACTCCTATTTCTTCATCCTCTACCTCTTGCCAAGTAGTAGAGTGTGTTTCCTTCACAAGTTTCATGACTTGATGAAGGTGGAGCTTGATTCATCGATGCCTCGACGTAGATCATCTTCGGCATGGACATCGACGACCTAGCTCACTTTTTCTCCGACGAAGCCGATCCTAGAGCCCGGATTTGACTTGGACAGCAGAGAGGACTTCGTTGCAGAGCTATGGAGGTGGAGCACCGGATTTACAAAGGTTGTATTTCCGTTTTCTCATTAGTTAAGTGTTAACTAGTTCCATGTTCGCCTAGACATCTAGTTATCGATCCGTAGTTTAGGGTTTGTAGGCACCATAATTTTTGAAATTGCCATGGTTGATGGCTTGGGAGACCTCACTAGAGTGCCTAGGAACCCTACAGTGGTATCAGAGCCTAGCTAGAGCCTTAGGCGAAGTCCAGACGGAATTTGAAACCGGAACGAACCCGAAACCAACTCCAAAATGTGCTCTCTGTACTTTTTCTAAAAACAGTGATTTTTCAGTATTAAAATTATGTAGAAAAACCAGCAGAGAAATATAAGAATTTCGGCACAAATTTTTTTTGATGAACAGTAAAACTCTGCGCGGATCCACGGCATAATCTAGCATAATGCGGCTGATCAACGGCATTATTGTGACGTCATCAAACAATTTTTGCACAGTAATTCATTGTTTTCTGTGCTGACTTCTCTGGTTATTTTTAATATTTATTCAAGTGTTGAATAATCTGGGATGTTTTGGAGCTTTGATGATTCGATCGGGTTTATCAAATTTTGTCTGTGTGGCTTTCCGGATAAATTTTAGAATATGTTAAAAAAGTTCGACCGGATATAAATACCCAACTTTTCCCCTGTCGGGAAATTTCCAAGTGTTGGATCTTTCCGTAGTTTAACGACGTTCTAAGTAGTGCAAGTAACGCGATGGTCCCTCTAGAAGACACAAACCTTAACTCGATTATGTGACCGTCTTGAACTGCCCTTTGAACCTTCGGGTTTGGGGCAGTACGGCGTGCCACATGTGAGGCGTTGGCTTGACCCTTCTACGGCTGGACCGTTGGTACTGAGGTACGAACTGAATATTGTTAGACTAGTTGCATGTGTTGATCTGTATCGGGAAAACTTGGGTGTTAGGATGTTCGATCGGAAAGTTTAACATTTTCTATTTATCCGGAATGGGATACAATAATTGGAATTCACAAAGAGTTATGAGATAACGGAATGAATATTATAAACACAGCAGTTTAGTCTCACTTGAACGGTTGCCACGGAATTTTGATGTGATCAAAAGTCCGTCGCAGTCACGTAGCGTACACGGATACTCGCCGGGTAAACTTAATAGACAGCCTCACTCCATAGCCCCGACCAAGTGACTGTAGGAGAACCCCGTCGCCGAAAGCATCCGTTCGGGTGCTCGCGGTAGCGGTGTTCCGCCTTGGTGCACTTCGTCGACGGTAACGGGGGTGCGGCCGTCTACTGAAGTTTGCGACGAGTATTCGATCAGAATGTCGGGAATCTTGTTGAATTGCCCGACTTAATATTGAAAAGAGTTTTCGATTTTGAGACTAAAATGCGGGGTTTATAATTGTTAGGCATGCGATGTCTAAGTAATTCATTTGGTCAGGCATGCGATGTCTGAGGTGGTTGCGGATTCCAACTGTTGTAGTTTTACACTTTCTTTTTTGTGACCGTAAGTGTAATATGTGATATCGCCGGTTTCGTTGCTATATGTCAACGACAATTGGGATGCGCATATTTACTTACGTTGATGACATGTGATGTTATGTGTTGCTGGATATGTTATATTGGATCGTCGTGTTTGAATAGCCGGGGTTTTTTATGTGAGATGAGTGTTTTTCATTTTCATTCATGTAAAAACTTGTATGTAATATTCTTTTATTGGGGCACTTCCAGGTTGCGGAAGTAGTCACCGTTTGTATATTATTTACTTTTCTGCACTAGGATAGACCCAAGGAGGAGGGCACAAGCAACCGGGTTCTAGAGTCCAGTAGGAGACCAACTCGAGGAGTCGGGTCCGGGTCTCCTAACTCCAGAATTGGTAGGGTTGCTTGCCGCTCTCGTAGGGGTCTAGGGGTGTGGGTTTGGCTATTCATCGCGACCGTGGAATCCGTGTTTTATACTGGCTCGTATTGAAAACACGGACGTCCTAGTATATCCAATATTTCATATGATTCTTCTGCTGCGATATCTGTGATGTGATCATGTGATGTTCTGTGATAGATACAGTATATAGTATATATGATATATTATATAGACGTTACTTATGTTTTACACCCACGCTAGCCCTGCCCTGCTCTGTCGTTAGTTACCTAACCTAACGGTGCACGAGGGGACATCGAGGCGAATGCGGATGGCATAAGTGTACGTCGTATTTATCTGTGATGTTTAGGTACTTAAATGATGGGACTTCATTAATGAGATTAATGAAATAAAAGAAACCTAAGATGTTGTAGAATCGAATTTCAAAATAAAACAGGTAGCTACAGTTCTTGCTTTGCACAGCGGTATATGTGATATATCCTGCACCTTATTCGATGAGGAAAGGACCGAGATCCCTTCACCGGGAGTGACTCCTTTAGCAATAACTGGCAGATGCTACACGCTCGGTTTGTCTTTTGATTGCTTTTAAGTGTTTTGCTTTGCACAGTGATATATATGATATATCCCGCACCTCATTCGACGAGAAAAGGACCGACGATCCCTTCACCGGGAGTGACTCCTTTAGCAAAACTAGAAAAACCTAAAAAACACTCCATTTCAAAATTCATTCGATCCTACAACGATATCAAGTTCATTAAGCAATAGGTTTTTAGAAAAACCTGTCGTAGCCCTCCGGCATTTCAGATAAGTTGTATATAGTATTCGTGCTGCATTTGTTGTCTTTCGTCAAGGTGCAGTGTGCGGTAGCTATATGCTGCTTATCTGCTAGCATACGATGCGATTGGATTAGGGTAGTCGTGCGGCTTTGTTGGCTTTCGTCAAGGGTCGTGCGGGTGGGTTTAATTCGATCAAGAAATGTACGGGTTGAACTTGACTAGCGGGCTATGGTTTGTTGGCTTTCGTCAAGGTCATAGCACGTTAGGGGCAAAATATTATCGGGAATTTCAAGTGTTGAAATTTGCAATGAGATTGCATACCTTCTATGAGATAGTTGGATCCCGATACCCGCTGCGAGTAAGTGTTACTCCTGGGAGAGTTTTATACATTACAATTAGCCAATCAAGTAGGTGTCTAGAAAGGTGTCAACGAGGTTACGCCTCTGGGAAAACGAGGTTTACATTAATTAGGTTCGTGCGAAAGCACGGGGGACCTCCCTCAAAGTACCGACACTGGCCTGGCTGAAAGATTGTCGAACTTGTAGTGTGTAATTAATCCCGGCTAGTCTTTCCTTTTAGGGTTTGAAGGAAGATTTGATAAAAAGCAGTGGGAGCCATCCTGATTAGATAAAATAATAACCAATCTATTCTTGCAAGAGCGCACGCTGAGTGTTTTCTTCTCTCTCTCTCCAGGTAGCGACCATATCACGCCTTAATCAAGATAATAATACGGATTATTGACCGAACCCGCTTGTTATACTGAGCTGGGGAACGTTGGTCCCTCTCCAACTTATAATTGTTATAAGACAGAGCAGGAAATTGTGGATTACCAGAATTCCCGTGCCGCCCAAACGAAGAGAGTGCATGCTGATGCATCATCTTCGGGTTTGTTCATTACTAGAACTGTTTCTCGGTGTCCTTTACGTCCTGGGTATGTGATACCAGATCAGGATCCCAGATATGTAATCTGTTACATAGGGCTACAGATAGGTAGAGAACTGAGAACGGGTGATAAGTTTCATGAGGCAGAAAACGGGGCAAGTGTTGCAGCCAAGTCTGTTGGTCACTGTCACCCTGTATTATCAATGCATTGATTCTGAACGAATGTTGTTAGATACCGAACCTGATATACAAAATCATATCAGTCTCTTTATTAGTAAAGAAAGGATATAATTTTGTATTATTGGATAATGTTTTGAACATTTCCTATATCAAAAGTTGATCGGTTCAGGCACGTTATCTAAAAGCATTGATGTTCTAAATCAAACTACAGTAGTATACAGAACACACACAAGAGGAAGAGTTCAGAAATGAACGAATCCTTCTTGAGGCATTGTAGACTAGGTCAGATCAATGTGACCCGACTAGCTAGAGTTACATAAAGATGCATATTTAAATCAGTTTGAATTTACATCTTGTGAAACTCGCCAGTCATGTCACAAAGATAAGATGACCATAGCTCCGTTTATTGGAAACAGAGAAAGAGTTAGTGAACTCTTGGGATGATACATGTTGATGTATATAGGTCCCCTGTCTACACATGCCAAGACCGGTTCTTTATACTTCATTACATTCTCTGATGATCTTTCAAGATTCAGACCTATGTTCCTGTTGAAACACAAGTCTGAACCTTTTGAGATATTCACAGAATATAAGTTAGAAGTAGAGAACCAAAATGTGGGTATAAGTATTATGTCCTTTGATGTGATCAAGGAGGAGAATACTTGAGCACGGAAATCCTGGACTATTCTAAAGGAGAATGAGATTCTCTCTCAGCATTACTCCTCTGAATACACCACAAAACGATGGTATATCCGGGCGGAGCAGATACACCCTATTTGATATGGTGTGCTCTATGATGAGTACTACTGAGTTACCTATTTCCTTTTGGAAGTTATGCACTTGAGAAGATGCATACCTATTGAATAAGGTTCGAATCAAATCAGTTGCCTACCACTTTATATTTGATATGGAAAGGGAAGAGCCCATATCTTAAGCTAGTTAAGATTTGGGGTTGTCCGGCCTATGTCTAAAAGCAGAATCCGGACAAGCTCGAGGCAAAGTCTGTAATGTAGAACTGGAAAGGTTCCAGCTATACAAACTGCAGCTGATGATTTGAAAGAACCAAAGGATTCGATAGTTACCAACGAACCTCAGCCTCTCCGCCGATCTAGTAGGGTTCCTCACCCACCTGAGAGATACTTCGGTTTCTCTATGACAGTGGGAGCGAGGACTGCATCATGAGATGATGACCCAACTAGTTTCGAGCTGGCCATCTGGAGTAAGACTCTGTAAGAATGGCTGGATGTTTAGCGATCTGAGATGGAATCCATGTACACCAACAAAGTATGGACTTTGGTTGCTATATCTGAAGGGTTAAATCCCCATCAGGAGCAAGTATATCTTGAGAAGATTACTTGGTGTATATGGAAAAGTTGAGACTTTCAAAGCTAGACTTGTTGAAGGTTTTCTTCATTGACCAGCAGTGGATAATGATCAAACCTTTTCAAGTAACTATGCTTAAGTCCATCCAGATCCTACTTACCACGGCTACATACCATGACTACGATATCTGGTGGTTGGGTGTCTTGACTGCTTTTCTAAATGATAATTTAGAAGAGAGCGTCTATAAGTACACAGCCAGAGGGCTTTGTAGACAGTGGGAGCAGCGGAAACGTGTGCAAGATGCTTTATAGGATAAAGCAGGCATCGCGGAGTTGGAACATCTGTTTTGATGGATAAGTCAAAGAGTTTGACATCATCAAAATGGTAGATGAACCTTGTATAAACAAGAAGGTAGTAGGGAGTATGGTGACGATCCTCGTAGAGTACGTGGATGACATACTCTTGATAGGGAAGGAGTTTCCTATGCTACGCTCAATCAATCTCCGCTTATCACAATGATTCTCCATATAGGATTAACGTGATACCTACTAAATCCTGGATTTTGGATCTATGAGATAGATCTAAATGGATGTTAGGATACTCACTAGATGTAGTGAGATGGTGTCAATCGATCCTGAGGAGAATCACTGGAAGGTTTCCAGGGTGATAAAGACGACTGAATGTCAGTCACAGGCATTGTCTTTACCCTCAGTAAAGGGACGGTATGTTGGAAGAGTTCCAAGCTGGATACCGTGACATACTAGACGATAAAGGCAAGATACATCACTACTTAAGATGCTACCATAGAGGCTGTTTGGGTGTATATTTGTTCATGAGATGAACTTCGTTCCTACCATTGTGAGACAATGGAGTTGTGGCTCATGCCGAGGAACGCCGGTCCCATCAGTAATCCAGACATATTCTAAGGCAGTATCACTTGATCATGGAGATGGTTGATGTCCAGGGAGATCGAGGTTAGGAGAGTAGGCTCTGAGGACAACACAGCGGATCCACTCACAAAGGCCTGTTCCCAGAGAGAGACTTTTATGGGATGGTTGAGTATGAGATACTACAACCACTGCTACAGATGGCCCTAGTGCAAGTGGGAGATTGTTAGTTATATGTATGCCCTAGAGGCCATTACTGTACATAGGATGTATATTGTAGTGGATGCTGGGACATATATAGGGAGGACTTTCTTGCTCGACATGATAGTATGCTATCTGGTTACCCTTTACCTTAACGTGTATGCTGATTGTCTCTCTGTTACATGTTGGTAAAGCCCTAAGGATTTGTACTTGACTACCTGGACTATGATGCGGATCATACTAGTGGGGACATGGTAGTCCATAAGTACATCCTTCAATGTCCCTAGTCGTGGGTGTATCGAGGCGGGGCATCGATATACCAGAGTAGACTAGCGTGTACCTTCTCGACCCATACAGATGGGCGATGGATGATCCCATATCCATTGGTGTTTGACATCAGAGATGATATACGGGTGCTCAGTAGAGACTGGGTACACTGGACGGACTCGCCGAGAACTCCCAGATGGTATTATACCTCACGTCAGATGGCAGTTCTCTGGTGACACTAGTACAGAGTAGTCTGTTGACCCGAGATCGTCATAGAGTCTTGTGTGGTTCCCACTGTGCTTTGATTTCCATCTTACCACGTACAAGAGGGCGTGCAAAACGGTGGTTTTTGGGTACAGTCCCGAGTCACATGGAGGCAATGAGCGATAGGAGGGGATTCGTCTCTCCCGGTATAGGGGGTTGATGTTGCGCTGTGTTAGATTGGCTATAACAGGAAATCCCTGGCCAGGGTTGCTGAGATTTACTGGTAAGTGTTACCAGTAGTTTCTCGAACAGTTATAGACCTCATATCGACACGACTTATTGAGCTATTGGGGTCTGACGTTTACCACCCCTAGGCGAGATATGCGACATATCAGACGATCAGACTGGACTGTACGGTAGTGTTACTGGTCGGATTCACTGGAGTGTGAGCGGGCTTGCTCGTCGATCTTCAGATCGCTCAATACCCGGGTGGCCGTTACGTTTAGCAGACCGCTTGCGGCTTGTGGGTGTTTGATATGATCATCATCTGCTGCCGGCGTATTGACGAGTCTTTAGAGTCCTACACAGAGGTTTCCTGGCTCAAGCGAAACGAAATAGGAGCGCATATGAGATATGTGCGGGACCGAGAATAATGCGTGTATGTGATACCGTATTCCATTCTCGCGATGAATGTATCGATTAGGTTATATGCGATATACCCTAGTTATCGAATCATGGATTGATTCGATAAGCCGATACATTGGATACTAGCCGGTTATATGCGATATGACCGGATCGTTAAATCAAGAGTTGATTTAATGATTTAATGCATAATTATATATTTGATATATTACTTTGCGTTAACTAGTATCGGTTCACTTAAGATGGATTTTCTCACTCGGATGTGCGCATTATATATGTGATATGATTTTGTGCGCTTGCTTGTATCATGTTTGATGATGCATGCTTTTTGGTTAAGTGTAAAGTGTTAAACCTTAGTTAATGAAATGGTTAGGGTTTATTATTTGTTATTCATTTATCTTATTTATTTATCCATTTATTTTTGATAAATGAATAAAAGAAAATGAAATGAAAATGGTTGCTAATTTTGGATTCTAGTTGAAGCTTCTTGAAGTCTTTGACTTTGTAACCATTTTTGTCTCATGCTTAACCTAACCATTCCTTTAACCATGATTAGCTCTCTACACTTTACCATGGTTCACTTATGATAAGAATGGATAATTCTTTTCTTTTTGGAATAATCTTATCTTATCATTATTATTCTTCTTTTTCCTTGAACTTCAAGAAGAATGCTTACCTCATCAATGGTGATTGATGAATTAGAGTGAGAAATCCAATTCTAAAGTTAACCCAACTCCTATTTCTTCATCCTCTATCTCTTGCCAAGTAGTAGAGTGTGTTTCCTTCACAAGTTTCATGACTTGATGAAGGTGGAGCTTGATTCATCGATGCCTCGACGTAGATCATCTTCGGCATGGACATCGACGACCTAGCTCACTTTTTCTCCGACGAAGCCGATCCTAGAGCCCGGATTTGACTTGGACAGCGGAGAGGACTTCGTTGCGGAGCTATGGAGGTGGAGCACCGGATTTACAAAGGTTGTATTTCCGTTTTCTCATTAGTTAAGTGTTAACTAGTTCCATGTTCGCCTAGACATCTAGTTATCGATCCGTAGTTTAGGGTTTGTAGGCACCATAATTTTTGAAATTGCCATGGTTGATGGCTTGGGAGACCTCACTAGAGTGCCTAGGAACCCTACAAAAACCCTACGGTTTCTCAACGCCTGCAAAGAATTACAGATATGAGATCCTGATCCGGTATCCAATACCTAGGAAGTAGAGTTTATTGAAAGACAGTTTTCAATAACATACACACCTGAAGATGAAGCTGCAACCTGCTTCAATTCCTGTGTTCTGGCCTTCCAGGCCCTGCAATCATTCTTCCAGTGTCCTTTCTTATGACAATAGAAGCATTCTTCCTTATCCACAAGCTTCCCCGCTATCTTTGTTGCTTTTGCTTTTCCCTTCGTATCCACTTTACTAACACCGCCTCTTGGTTTGGCGGGGGCTTTCTTCTTCTTTCCCTTGGCTTTCGCCTTGGACCTAGAAGAAGATGATCCTCCTACAAACAAAGTGGATGTTTCCCTACTTTTCTGTAGGGTGCCCTCTGCGCTCCTCAGCATGTTGAGGAGCTCTGAAAGTTCAATCTCTTTTTCTTGTAGGTTGAAGTTCAGTATAAACTGGGCGTAAGTGGAAGGAAGGGACTGGAGAACTAAGTCCGTATAGAGCTCACTCTCCAATGTGGTCCCTAGGTCCGCGAGCTCCTCAATGTAGCCGATCATCTTTAGCACGTGCTCTGCTACTGATGATCCGACGGCCATTCTTGCCGAAAATAACTTTTTCGACGCTTCGTATCTTGCGATACGAGATTGCTCTCCATACAGTTCTTTTGTATGAAGAAATATGGATTCCAAGTCCATATTCTCGTGCCTCCTCTGATGTTCATTGTCCATAGAGGCAAGTACGAGGCATTTGGCCTTCGCACTATCAATCTCCCAAGTCTTACGGATTTCCTTATCCGCGACGCTGGAAGTGGGACCAGGGACAGGGGGAGCTTTGGTGGTAAGAAGATACCCCAGCTTGTCGTAAGTGATTGCTATCTTGACATTCCTGAGCTAATCTTTGTAGTTTGGCCCTGTCAGTTTGTTTTTATCTAGAAGTAACTTAAGTCCAGTCATGTCGATTGGTCGCTGCAATTAGGAGAGAGAAGAAGAAACACTCAGCATGATGCTCTTGCAAGTTTAGAGTGGTTTTTAGTTTGTCAAAACAGGATGGCTCCCACTGTTTCTCGAATCCCTCCTCAAACCAAAAAGGAAGAATTAGTCAGGATCAATCTCACCGTACAATACTTGCTTAACCGTTCGGCCAGGCCAGTGTCGGTACTTCGAGGGAGGTTTTCCAACGCTTTCACGAAGTTCCTTAATTAAATAACCTCTTTTCCCTGGGGGCGTAGCCCCGCTAACACCTTTCTAGGCACCTACTAGGTTTATAGCATTGATCGTTTAGTGAGAAATTTCCCGAAGAGCAGCATATACTCACAGTAGGATCGGGATCCAAATATCATCGCGTGACGAAACTGAAGGAATCCTACCAGAATCATCACACTCCAAGTGGTATGCAAATCTAGCAAGTTTCAGTACTTATGAAACTCCCGATGTGGATTTTTGCCCCATGCTCTTATGACCTTGACTTTGGCCAAAATATCATAAGTCACATGTCAAGTTCTACCCGTCATTATCCAGGTTAATTTGGATCCATCCGTACCTACCCTTGACTTTGGCCAAAATGGCAGTACGACTGTCCCAAACTAACGCATCTATCTATGCTACACATGAATACCCAATAGCTACCAATCACCATGCCTTGACTTTGGCCAACATACACAGCTTGAATACTATTGACTATTCATGTGAAACGACGGAGGGCTACGAATGGTTTTGGCAAAACCGTGAACGTAGTGAACTTGATATAATCGATGGAACGAGATAGCTTTTAAAAGGAGTGGCTCAAGCTCCGCATTTAAAAGTTAGTTTTGAAAAGAACCGAGTGGTTTTTCGAAAGTGTTCCAACGATTTTAACTTGGTTTATTTTCTTGCATTAGTTCTTTTAATGCGTGATATTCTTGCATTAGTTCTTTTAATGCGTCCCATCATTTAATCCTACCATTGCAGAAAACAACCAAAATATGACGTACGCTTATGCCATTCGCATTCGCCATGGGGCCCCGTCATTACCCGTTAGGTTACTTAACTAACGACAGAGCGGGGGCTGGGCTAGCGCGGCTGTAAAACATAAGCAACGCCTAAATAATATCATATATAGATATATTGCAATGATAGCCATTTCAGATCACAGATGAATACATTGGATATACTAGGAATCCGCAATTCGTACGAGCCTGTAACGAAAAGCAGATTACACGGTCGCGGTGAATAGCCAAAACCCCACCCAAGACCCCTACGGGTGCGGCAAACTACCCGCCAAGTACCCGAAGCGAAGCAAACTCCCTCAACTCCGTGAGTAGGCTACTCGGCACTTCGGCATACCCGATAGTTTGTGCACCCCCTCCATGGGTCTATCCTAGGAGCAAAAACAGTAAAAAGAAATTATACAATGACGGCTACAACCCCGACCCGGTTGTGCGGCCATACAAATAATTATTACATCAATTTACAAATTTACATGAATTGAAAGAAAAAAAAACTCTCGTCTCACAACCCCCGGCTATTCACCCGCGACAATCCAACATATTCATATACACATTCCAGCAACATTACAAATCACAGATTTGTATAACCCCCACTAATCGACATATAGCGATTAGCAGACGTTCAATACAAATATCACATTACAGAAAAACCCGTCAGCTTAAGTCTTTTAGAAGTTCGATCAAAAATACGGATTTTCGGGACCCCAAAAATAAAATTTTCGTTCTGGAAAATCTGGGCAGAAAACACATATTCCAAAAATCCCAAAACAACCCCAGAAACACACTGCATCAAAGATGGACCTCGGCCGAGTCAACTCGGCCGCGGAACCGCGGCGGGAGCGTGCTCCCGCTGCGTTTCCGCGGCTATTTGACTCGATCGTTGGACCAAATTTGGTGGGTATTCACACAAAAGCCTAAGCCGATTTTTAAGATGAAAATTATCAACTTTTGAACAGAATAAAAATCGACAGAAACTTGAAATTCTCGGGTTCGTTTTCGTGACTTTCTCTTTGATCGATCTTCTAGTTACTTGCTAACATGTTAGATAGAGTTTAACTAGGCTCTGATACCACTGTAAGTCCATGCTACCTCTCCCGGTACTTTCGGGCATGCGGAATTTGATAAAAAACGATTTTCTTAAAGATGGTAACATGGACTTAAAACCCGGATCTTTGTTAAACATCTAACTAACAACCTAATTAGGAGTCGCTAACTACTCGGTTAGGGGGTTTATACCTTGCTTGTCTTGAACTCCTTCGTCTTCAAACCTCGATGGTGGTCCGGATAGGCTTCTTCCCGTCGTCTCCTTACGCCGAAGATAGATCCACCTGAAAGCTTCAACCTTTGGCTCCTTCTTCGGTCTTTGAAGAAACTAGTTCACTCGGTTTGCTAAACCTTGTGAACTAGAGTGAGTAGAGAAGAGTTTGTATGGGATTTTATCTATGGTTCTTGGTTCTCAACTCATGAGACAAGTGAACCATAGAGTCAAGAAAGGGAGCATGAGGAAGAGGGTGAGAGCAAGAGTATGAGAGCTCAAGAACAAGAGAGAGAATGAGCAAGTGAGAATGAACCTCTCTTTTGTCTTTCACCCTCTCATAATCCATAACCATCATAACTCATCATATCAATCAAGTATTATGTGATGGTTTAAGCAACCATAGACATATCATTTCATGCACTCATTTTGCACAAAGGAGCAAGCAAGCAAAAGTCTTTGCCATGAAATGATAGCTATGGTTATCATGATGGTCAACTAGTCAAGCCTAGTCAACCGGTCAACAAAGTCAACAAGTCAACAAAGTCAATCCCTCAACAACCATGTCACCATAATACTTAATTAATATAATTGTTAATCACATATCATATTCTTATTAGGGTTGAGCAAAAAGTCAATGGTCAACTATCAACGGTCAACAACCCTAATGAGAATCCTCTGCCTCTGTCTCTCCGTCAACTGTGCATACACACCCGCATCCGCGTTCCGAGGAACACGAATACACACTGGATAAATCCAATCCCAAAAGGTACACTAGGATCTGGCTTAAACTAAAGCCCGCTAGTGTGAACTGTCCGGAAACTGTATGTGCACAAGTGCACGGATATGACCGAACCCTGTCGCAAAAACCATGCGACCTGTCGCAAAACCATGCGACCTCTACTCTTTTGCCTAAAGGCGAAAAGCTTTCTGTGTGGGACTCTAAAGACTCGACACTACGCTGACAGTGGGTTTAACCACAAACCGCAAGCGGCACTAGCTGTGCGTAACGGTCCCCAGGTAGTGCCGACAAGAAGACCGACGAGGCGAAACCCATCTGAACTCCTACTGAGCCTGAATGTGACATTCTCCGTACAGTCCGGTCTGTTCGTCTGATACATCGCATGGTGGGCCTAGGGGGCGGTAAACGTCAGTCCCCCAATAGCGGTACAAGTCGTGTCGGAGTGAAGCCCAAAACACCCTGAGATAACACTGGAAGCCTACCAGTATATCTCGTTTGCCCTGGCCAGGGACTACTCGTGTAATGGCTCTCCTAGACACAGCGCGATGTCAACCCCCAATACCGGGAGAGACGAATCCTGTCTAACCGTCACTGCCTCCAAGTGCTTCGGGACTGCACCCAACTACCACCTGTTTGCACGACTCCTTTGAGCCGTGGTAGGGTAGTAATCAAAGTACAGTGGGAACACACTCGAGGCGAAGTGACAGTGTCAAGTCAGCGGACTAAGCTGTACTCATGTCACCTGGGAACTGATAACTGACGATAGGCATAATACCAACTAGTCAGTTCCCGACTGTAGGGTGTTTTTCGTCACCCCATTGAGATGGGAATACGCGCGCGCTTGTCAGGCGTACTACAGATTCCCCCTGCCTAGGGTAGGCCGGGGTTTATTGATTGTGGGGATCCAAATCTCCGGCAGCCGCGGACTAAGCTGCCGTTAATTACCCCTCGCCTTTGGGGCGAAGGAACCTCCGATTAACGGGTTAAAATGGTCATGTGAATTGAATGTGCAGTGTACGTGTGTTGTGTTTTGAAAGGGGGGTTTGGATATATCGGGAGCCACGCAGAGTTTTTACGGGGGTCCCGCTACCCGGATAGCGGGCTGGGGGTCAAGGGGGCTAGCAGCCCCCTTGCGGGGTGCGGGGCAGCGCCCCGTTAGAAATTTTTTCTAACAGGGACAGTGTCGCGGAGTATGTGTGTGTAAATATTTATACATATGTGTGTGTATATATATATGTATATATATAAAGGAAAGAGGGGGGAAAAGGCATCCAAAGGATGCGTGGGGGCAGCACCTTGGGCGCTGTGCGCCTAGATGCTGTGCGCTCAGGCGCTAGAGTGCCACGTGTCGGCACGTGGGCGCTCTGCGCTTGAGCGCTGGGCGCTTGAGCGCAAGCGCGCCACGTGTCGGCACGTAGGCGCTTTGCGCTCGAGTGCATGCGCTTGAGCGCAAGCGCGCCACGTGTCGGCACGGGGGAGACTTGCGCTCGAGCGCCTGCGCTCGAGCGCAGGCGCGCCACGTGTCGGCACCGGGGCGACTTGCGCTCGGGCGCCTGCGCTCGAGCGCAAGCGCGCCACGTGTCGGCACGTGGGCGACTTGCGCTCGGGCGCTTGCGCTTGAGCGCAAGCGCTCCACGTGTCGGCACGCGGGCGCTCTGCGCTGGAGCGCCGGCGAGAAAAAGTGGCTTTTAGCCTAAGAAACAGAAGCTGTGCTTCAGAAAGGAAATATTTGTTATGTATATATGTATGGAGTTAGACTCCTGGGATGTTTTGAAGCTGATAAAGGGGGTTCTTCTTCTTCCTTCTGTTGTTTGGCCGGATCTTGAAGATCAAGAAGTAGGAGATTTTAAAAATCACTCCTTTTTGAGATCTGATGGGAGATCTGAGTTCCCCTTTGTGGGTTTTGTGGTGGAAAACTACTTAGTTTTGGAAATGAAAGAGTAAAACTCTTGATTTAATTCAAAAGAATTGAGAAGGTTTAGAACCTTGGAGAAGGAGCAGGAGGCACAAAGAACCCTTGTTTTTTTGGGGAATGAAAAAGTGTATTCTTTTTTTTATTCATCATTATGTTTCCTTTTATAGGCCTACATATTTGCATATAGCCCCTTGGGCTTTACAAAATAGCATTTTAGCCATCCCATGGCTCATGTGCCATTTCATTTTTGCACATAAGCCATGGGCTTACAAAATATTGGCTTTATGCCTATTTTGTTTACATTCATGCATAAACAATTACATAAAAATTATTTATTACATGATTTTGTTGTTGGCACGGGGAGGCTGGCTGCGGGCTCGACTTGGGCATGGGCCCGCTTGACCTGGGCTTGGGCCCACCTGGCTTGGGGTTGACTTTGATTTTGACTTGGTCAACTGGGGTGTAAATTTTTTTACCCCAACACCGACGAGTCCTGTCCAGTGTACTCGTAACCCAACGAGCACCCGCATACTATCTCAAGTACGACGTACGGATGGCTGTGGGACAGACCGTCTCCCACACTGGGATGAGAAGCGCATGCGCTAGTCTACTCCGGAGTATCGATGCCCTGTCTCGATACTCCTGCGACTAGGGACCTACATAAGGATGTGCTTATAGATTACCCAGCCCCACTAGTGTGACTGCCATCACAATGCTGGTAATCAAGCAAAGATCCTAAGGGCTCCACTAATGTGTATAGGTGATATACAAAAATAAACACATGTACACATTGAAGCAGAAACAAATCAAGTAGCATACTACTATTTTGAGCAAGATTGTATATACAAGGTGAATATCCCAAGCTTCCATTAAGTAATATACAAACTAGTATGATACAGTAATGGCCTCTAGGGCATATACACTAACACAGAGTCCTCCTTAGAGGTAGCTCAGCAGCTACCCTGCTCGGCTATCTCCGGCTGGTAGCTCCCTACCCATGACGCCAGGGATCGAAGCCCTCACAAGAGACATCCGAGCGGCTACCCTGCTCGGTCATCCAAGGCTGGTAGTTGCCTACCCACGACGCCAGAGATCAAAGCCCTCGCCAAGAGGCAACCGCGCAGCTTCACTGCTCGGCCATCCTTAGTGGGCTTCTTACAGCCCCTCCAACCCTAAGGATCCAAAGTCCTTCCTGAGGCAGTCGAGCCTGACCCTCGCTCGACCATCCCCAGCTAGTGGTTGTTGCTCGCAACGCCAGAAGTCAAAAGCCCTCGCCAAGGGGAAACCGATCAGCTTCCCATTCATGCTCGGCACAAATACGGCGGACGGCCCTCTGCCCATCACATGCAGAGGATCCGAGGCCCTAACAAAGGACATCAGGTCTATCTAAGTCTGGACGATCCCCCCTCGACTTCAGGGCCGTGGAGACGCCTCCTTCTCAGCAGCGTTCGGCATGCTTGGCAAGTGACCGAAATCAACTCGACTAATGATCGTTAGACAGATAGACGACCTGACATGGAAGCCCAACAGTGCAAGCAGAGATATTTTACGAGCATTCTTCACAAACAGAAGGTAAAGTGCAAACCGATGAAACCAAAGAAAAAAGTTTTATTACCGAAGGCAAAGTCTTTATAAAGGGTATTTTGGGCTCCCCAGCCTTACAAACTGCTCGGAGGCTTACAAAAATTCCAGAAACAACAAAATAAAGGAAAAGGAAGACGGGGGCTTTCGGCCTCGGGGCCAGGCGCGACCTCGGGATCCTCAACATCCGCCACAAGGCGAGCAGGGTCCTCGGCGACTTCCTTGTCAAGAATCTCTTTCCCCTGTTCCTCAGCGTCCGCGAGGGGGTATTCGACCCGGAGCTCTTTTTCGGCAAACTCCGGCGTCCGGGCCTTAACGGCGTCGAGGGCCTTGTGCCAGATGAGGGTTGTGGCCACGGCCAGGTCATCATAAAAGTCCTTCGACTTCTTGTAGCCCTCCACCGCCTTCGCCGCCGAGAGGTCGGCCAACTTCGTCGCTCTCAGCTCGGCCGACTTCGCCGACTCGGGCCGCCGCCCCCAGCTCCTTCCGGAGGGTCTTCACCGTCTTTTTCAGGTTGCCGGCGAGCACCTGAGCGTCCTCAATCTTGGCCTTGGCAGCCACGGTGGCCTCATAGTATCGGGCAACCTCCCATTTCCCGGCCTCCACCTCGCCCTCCAGGGCGGCGACCCTCGCCATCACCGCCTCCAGCTCCCGCTTGGAGCTCTCCTCCAGCGAGGCGAGCTGGCCTGCAGCCTTCATCGCCGAGGCTATCAACTCGGCCTCCATGCGTATGGCGAGGGCAACGTGCTGGAGAACCTGAAAGATAGGGAAGAGATAAGAAATACGAAGGAGGTGCCGAATTTCACAAACAACCGAGCACTAACCTGCACAGACTCCTGGGCGATGGACGCCATCTGAGCCCTAAAGGTTCCCCTGGGGATCCTACCCCCTGCCGACTTCTCTATGTCGTGCAGCAGGCTATCCGCGACTGATAGCCTCGAGGGCACCACGAACTGGAGTCCCCCCTCCACCATGATCGGCGAGGGCGGGTCCTGGGAAAACCTCCGGGAAGACCTCTTAAGCGGCTCCGATGGGGAGCCGATCTCCTCCTCCGAGGCCGGGTCCTCCAGAATTTGGGCCCGCTTTCGGCCCGGCACTCTGCTCAGCCCCGGGGTGGGATCTGCCCCCGAACTATCACGGGATGCGGCCGCCGGAGGAGAGGGAGCCGGGGCAGGCTTTGCACGAGAAGAGCTGGCGCCCCAAGCCTTCGTGACCTTCCTCGGCTGGCGCATGGAAGCTAGAAGCTCGTCCATATCCATGGGTCCTGGACAAACCAAATGCAAAGAAGTCAGCGACACGAGCAATATAAAAGCCAAAAGCAAGCCTAACTTACCAACGAACTCAACGGGGCTGAGCCCGGCCCAACTCAGGACCCTCTCAGATAGCAGCACGTCGAATCAGGGGATGGGCCCTATGACGCCACTCTTACCGCGGCGGGGTCATTAGACTGGTTCCCTGGCAAGCATTTTTCCCTCGACCACTTGGTAGGCACGGGCCAGTCCTCGCTTTCGGGAGGCGAGACGAAGAAGAACTTCTTCTTCCAGTCATGAATGGAAGAAGGCAGAGCCACAACCCCTGTCCCGGCGGCACCCCCCTGTCGCTTTCTAAAGGAGAGGTAGACCCACCTTGGGTCGCCCGCTCGACCCCCAGGATGATTTTTGAAAACGAGGGAAGAATCGAGGAGTGAAAGGCTGAAAGGAACCGCCTGTAACTTCAGGAGGATTAGGAACCCGAGGAGAATCCTCCATGAATTCGGCACTAGTTGGCCAGGGGCTAACCCGAAGAAGTTCAGCGCTTCAACGACCTCGGGAGAGAAAGGCAGGCGCATTCCACCCTAAAAGGCTTCCAAGTACAGGGCGATCTTCCTACCCCACACTTGGTCTGCCCTCTCTCCCTCCTTGGCCAGACGAAGCGTATAACGTGAGGGGATGTGGAAGCGAGCCCGAGCATTGGCGAGCTCGTCCTCATGCCTCACCCAGCACGAGGCGCCGGGGGCAGCATCTACCGCCTCCTCCCTTGGGGCTACACCCGCCGTGCGATCCCGGGAAGAGGGTCCGATCACTACTCCCCGAGAAGACTTAGGCTCAACTAAAGGGTCCCTAGAACCTACTCCTACAACATCTACAAATCCTCTGAAAGAAGACATCTAACCTGAAGAAGATGGGTCCTCGGGAAGCAAAAGCGGAAGAAAGAAGACGAGCGCCGAGCGGCCAAGACTTAGAAGAAAGGGAATATGAAGGAGTAGGAGCCCCGGAATGGGCCCCACCTCTACTTATCACCGCAAACGACCTTATCCAACGGTGCCCTTCATCTCCCGCCAAAACGCCTCCTCGCGTCCAACGGCTCCGATTGCTCCACTTGTCTTTCCCACACTGGACCACACCCCATCAGACACCGCAGGTCTGCACACGTCGCGTCGGCCAACCGACGCTTGACATATGGATCGTCGCTTCAGTGGCAGGATGCATGAACCGGCGTACCTTCCTCAAATGCAAAGATCTCGCTCTAATTCGCTGACAGAAAAGACAGATGACAGCCTGGTGACGTGCCCCGACGAAACCTTAGGAGGGAACTCGCCCCGGGCGGCCCGGCACTCCACTCCTAAACCGACCGCTAGCTAGTCGGGACAAGAGTGGGGGGCTAATGATGATATTCAATATTGGCGATCTCCATGATCAGGACACATGGCGAATGACGTGTCCCTGAACTCAGAAGAAGGGGCCCACAGGGGGCCGATCAGACCACCCCTGTACCCGACCTGCAAGCATAAGCTGGCCCTCCTCGGAGCCCCCTGCAAATTGGCCTCCTTGGCCCCTCAGCTCATCCCGAGCTGCCACAGGACTAAGACTCCTTGGCCCTCTTGCTCGTCTCCGAGCTCCCCAGCCGAGGCCATCTTCCTCGGTCCCTCCGACCGACCAACTCCACCACTCACAGGCGTAACCACCGCTCCGCAAATTTTGCCACGCGCAGATTCTCCGCCAGCAACATCCCATGTTCCACGCCATCACGATCCCCATTAATGGGCGATCCGCTCTTTACGCAGGCATGACGTCGGGAGCGTAACTGCCGGGAAGATTCTCACGTCTGCTGCTGCATGCTGCCGCCACTATATAAACCCCCATCACAGAGGGGTCAAGTAAGCCATTTTTTACTCTACTTAGCCGTTACGCTGCTCGGATCTAGTACTAACTTGATCGTCGGAGGGTCCTCGGTGGTACCAAACCACCCCGGGACTTCTTTGCAGGTACTCGGCGCTAAGCTCCTCAAATCAACAATCTCCTCAAAACCCATTGAGACCCACACGCAACAAGAGATCACCTCCAAAATCCATCGGGAGATCGACGGAAGACAACATCCGAGGGAGACCCGAAAAGGACCTCCATCAAGCATCGACCGTAAATCCTCATATTTCAGGTGCCGTCTCATCGGATTGGCCTTCATATCTTAGGCACCGTCTTATCAGATCGGTCCTTATATCTATCTGTCACATATCACTCTGGTCGGTAACCTCCAGAAATCTGCCGAGTCCAATATTGTCACCGGTACGTAGTGTTCCCCTGCCAGGCTCAATGCCTTTCTATATAATCTTCTTACACCGGGGTACCGTACCGGGTCAACCATGTATCCGCAATCGATCTCTCTCCTCCTGCCTCGATTCGAATAATCATCATAGCTCAGAACCGAGAAATCTCATGGTGGACCCCGAAATATCATATCAAGAGAAAACCGCGTTTTCAAAATATTCACAAGTTTTTAAATAATGTCCGCGGTTTCTTAAATCTAGAAATCTCATGAAAATAGAATCTCATAAGAATATGGCAATAATGAAATAATATGTACATGTACAGAACAATACTGTAATGCATAGCAAGTGTGTTCATATGAGCGTGTCGTGTAGCAAGGTAAAGAAAGTGCAATATCTGAAATAGTATGTGGTGCAGGGTACTAAACAGTAACTAAAATTCTAACAGGTTATAAGGTGATACGGTAACATAACGAGTTCTATCCGTGTACGTGGCATGGCAATTATCGATGATGTGTGTGTGAGCATGCGAGTAAGTGTATGTGCAACATGTGCATCATTGGTAATGGTGTATGTGTTTTAGCAGACGAAGTTATGTAATGATAAGGGTATGAAAAGCAATATATATATCGTAAGTGAAAGAAATGCGAGCGTATGCAGAAATAAGAAATCATAACGCGAGCGTAAACAGAATAAAGAAATCATAAACATGAACAATATAAAAATACGCAACTACGTATGAGCCATATAGTTATAGTTTAAAATAGAACGAATCATTCTTTTAGAAAATATGGGGCTACGATGTTTTTGAAAAAGATACCATTTGAAAAGTCGTAGCGTCCACTTACAGTTATCATTTAAAAGGGCGTAACGATTCGTTAGTTTTGAAAATAGGTATGGCTCTAAATATATCATAATATCTACTTCGTGATTTTAAATAGATTTTCTCTAGTCGAAATAACAATATCGGCAATCCATCCTTATGATATCACGTACGGAATAATCCATCTTACGGTATCATCAATCAATAGTACGGATTTATCGTCATGTACATCATCTCATCTCATATCATCATATATCATCTTATGTCATTATATATCATATCATATCACATCGCTTTATATCATCATATTGTATCATATCGACTCGTGTCATCATATCGGATCATATCCTCATAAAATTTTATCATATCATATCGTGTGTGTGTGTGTGTGTATTAGTAGATATAGCTCATGGGCTAAGGAATAGTACTAGGGGTATATCATTCTACTAGTATACTACTAACACATATAGTATGCTAGAAACCCTATTAGCTAGGTATTCATATCTAACACACACACACACACACACCCTAATACTACAGTTGCGTGGGTGCTATACGCCATCCACCCGATTTCCTCCATAGATATACATCTACTCACATAATATCCTCGCTCTAGCCGAAGTCGATGAATGCCTTACTCTCTTTCGTCGTCTCGGAAGTCCACGTGAATGTACCTACAATCGAGTCCATAACCAAAATCCAATAAAAACCCGAATTGAATTGCATAGAAATCCATATCCAGAAACCGATACGACAAACGAAGGGCACATAGATTATAACCTATGGTCAACGCATGCTTAAACAACAAAATACTTTCTGGCGTCGACATACAAACGTCAAACGACCGAGTCAAAACACAAATATAACACCAAGTTTTCAATTATCGCAAAACATTGACAAAACCAAGTTAAAACAACTCCAGATTTTTCTTAAGATGATCTGGGACATTTTAGTGTATAGGGTAGGCTCAGTTATCTAATAAGTGAGCTACAGAACAAACCCCGGGCCCTAACTCCGAAATTGACCTGACAATTGCGGTCAAAATGAATTAATTTGCGGTAACAATAAGGAATTGAGGGTTCGGGCTTGTACGGTGGCTTTCTACTGGTCAATACATCACTCTGTATCCTCTATTAAATTTTGAGAGATCCTAAGTAGTACCGGATTCCATTTGATCCTCAAAAGTCAATGAAAAACCGATATCGGAAAATTCTAAACTCATCTTAGGAACTTCTAAACTCAGCTAGACCCGGAATATTATCATTACTAGGCTAGTAATCACTCTCTAAACCCTTTACTACACTTCTACTACAAGTTCTACCCATCAAGTCTCACTTTAGAATTCTCAAGACTTGAAAACATGCACATTTTAGCTCTAAGATAGCTGTGAAGGTAAGGATGTAATATTTCAGAAAATAGAAAATAATATATTTGGAATTTAAATAATAAAATAATAAATTTTATGAATATTATGCAAGTATGGAAATGAGTTTTAGTAGAATGGTATAATTATATACCTATATTTTTGGAAAATAATTATAATTTAAAATAAATTGTTAATTATGAAAGCATTTATATGATTTGGGCATTCTACAAATTAATATATATTATTTCCATACAAATTAGTGTTAAAAATTAATTAATATTTTCTTAATTGTGCATTAAACCAGGCTTATTTTGTTAACCATATGTTAATATGACATGACACATTGCATTGTGTTTCATGCATGGTTTCATTTTAGTTTTTTTATAATTTGTTATAAAAAGAAAAGAAAAAAAAGAGAAAAAGAAAATAAAATAAAAATGGGGGACAAAGAGACATGAGGGTATGGGCTTGAGAGAGGGAGAGCATGGTTTCTACAACTATGGGCACCCTTCACTCATTCGTTCTTCGTCTTCTCCCTTCTCTTCTCCTCATTCTTTTTCATCACCTCATCCATCCTTACTACCACCACAAAAACCCTCCCAAAACCTCACCAAAACCTCACAAACTCTTCACAAAAATTGTTCACAAGATCATCCTACATATCATGGTGGGATCAAGTTGGAGTTTTGAGCACTTTGTACCATCTAGAAATTTTCTTGAGTTGCTCCCTTGAGATAAAACACTCATTTTTAGTCAAGTTTTGAGTTTCCTAACCTCAAGTATTAGTTTAGAGTTAAAAAGTTTAAGTTTTGTGATCTTGGAAAATTCTAGGATAAGGATTAGTGGATAAAACTTGTAGTAGAGATTAGTAGAGGTTTAGTGAGTGTTTACTGGCCTAGTAGTGATGGTAGCCTTGATTAAAGTGAACTTTGAAGTTTCAAACATGAACTTAGAATTTTCCGATATAGGTTTTTGATGAAATGTGGTGATCAATTAGAATCTGTGATGAATTGGGGACTCTGAAAATTTTATAGCAGTTACAATAAGATGTGCAGGCAAATAAGAAGCCACCACAGAAGCCCGAACCCCTACCCCCCTTTCTTGGCTTCCAATTTATCCTTTTTGGCCGCAAATTGCGGCCCAATAGTGGAGTTAGGGTTTGGTTTTTGGTCTGTAGGTCAATCCTTAGATAACTAAACCTACCTTATATGCAAAATGTTCTAATTTCACCTTAGGTAGAATTTGGGAGTGTTTTACTAAGTTTCTAATTACGTTTTGTGACTTTTGAAAACTTAGGTTTGATATTTGAGTTTTGACTCGGTCGCTTGACGTTCGTACGTCAACGTCAGGGGTTGTTTTGTTGTTCTTGCATGCATGGACCATAGGTTCTAACCTATGTATACTTCTCTTGCTGTATCGGTTTTCAGGAGTTGATTTTGATTTCGATATGATATGCTTTGAATTGTAGGTACATTTGCATGAACTTTCAGGGTGACGAAGGAGAACAAGGCGTTCATCGACTTCGGCTGGAGCGAGAATAGTAGGTAAGTAGATGTTTATCTATGGGGGAAGTCGGGAGGATGGCGTATAGCACCCCCGCAACCGTAGTATTGGGATACTAGAGATATAGTATATGTATATATAGATATTTTAGATGTG
Organism: Agapanthus africanus; assembly: GCA_030015575.1. Taxonomy (NCBI): domain Eukaryota; kingdom Viridiplantae; phylum Streptophyta; class Magnoliopsida; order Asparagales; family Amaryllidaceae; genus Agapanthus; species Agapanthus africanus. The sequence continues at coordinate 235,687,990 of CM057349.1, read as the reverse complement.
TATACTTAGCTAATAGGGTTCTAGGATACTATAAACAATGGTAGTGTATGTGTAGGAAGGTATATCCCTAGTTCTAGTTTCTCTTAGTCCATTATATATATATATATATATATATATATATATATATATAAACGTGAGGATAATTATGAGATGATACTATGAGATAAGGATATGATTGAATATAATGACACGAATCGATATGATTTGATATGAGGATGCGAGGCGATATATATATATATATATATATATATATATATATATTTATATATATACGATGATATGAGATGAGGTGATGTGCGTGACTATAGATCCGTACTATTGATTGATAATATCGTACGATGGATTATACCGTACGTGATATGATGAGGATGGGTCGCCGACATATATATATCGACTCGAGAAATATGGATTAAAATCAATAGGTAAATATTAGGATATATTTATTGCCATACCTATTTTCAAAACTAATGAATCGTTATGCACTTTTAAATGATAACTTCAGGGAACGCTAAGGATTTTCAAATGGTACCTTTTTCTAAAACCTCGTAGCCCTTATTTTAAAAAAAACAACTATTCGTACTATCTTAATTTTAGCTGTATGGCTTATATGTGCTTACGTATTTTATACAGTTCACGCTACGATATCTTATTTCCGCAGATGCTCGTACTATTTTCTTTTACGACATATATATCTTATGTAAGTATATCATGCATTTGGCTAGAGGAAAAATACGATGCGGAATGGTAAAATCAAAATTTTCTAGCAAGCATGGCATACTACCTTAGTGATCATCCTAAAACTACAAATGCAAGAACAAAAAAGGCTAAGAGCTAAGATAGAAAAATCTTACTGCCTATGATCCTTCTTCTTTCAAGCTCCAAGATGGGTAGTAAGTTGGCTCCTTTGTTTTGAACTCCTAGCTTGGTCTCCTAGAGTTCACCGGCTTAAGTCTTCTAGTTGGCCCTTTCCTTCGAAGAAGATCCACGGCGATGAATGGCAACTCGAGCTACTCCTTCTTCTTTGTTAGTTGCTAAGTAGCAAAGAGAAGTATGGGGTTTTGTAAAATGGTGAAGGATTTCTCTCTTTTCTTTCTATTCTTTTTCATCTCTATCTTTTTCTTTTTCTCATGGATTTTGCAAGTATGAAGGGGAGAGAGAGTGAGAGTTAGGTAATGGTGTCACTCACCATGCTCTCATGACCTAAGCCATCCACCTCTCTCTTCTATCATCCTAACACATGTCCTAGGGTGTGTGAAATGGTTACACATCACCCTTGGGCATGCACAAATTAGATAAAGAAAAAATGATTAAAGGAGAAAAAGATTTATCATGGTTAAAAAGATATATTAACCATGATAAAATAGAAAATGTTCACATCACATGGAACAATAAAGAGAGAGAGAGAGAGAGAGAGAAATTTATGATATTAGGTTAATTACATGCATTATATAATGACATATAATTAAACTTACCATCGAATTAACAATTAATACAATGACCCGGTTTATCTCAATAATCCGGCTAGTATCATAACCCGTCCAATTAAAGATGTCTAACCGGACACTACATGCATCCTATGCGCGCAATACATTATTTCGCTCGAGTGGACAAAACATCTGTGTGGGACTCTAAAAACCCGTCAACACGCTGGCAGTAAGTTGTCGGATCACATCCTTACCTTACAAGCACGTCAGCGGTACTACCACCCAGGTATTAAACAAATGAAAGCTCGACAAGAAAACTTGCCCGTACCCTACAGAGCTAATCGATGACACTTACCGTACAGTCCGGTCTCTTCATCTGAGAATGTCACATATCGGGTCTGAGAGGTGGTATCCGTTAGACTCCTACTAAACCGATGAATTGTGCAAGCATAAAGCTCATAACCATATGAGAAACTACTGATAACGCTTATCAGTAAAACTCGCTTTCCCTGGCCAGGGACTTATGGTTATAGCTAGCCTTACACAGCACAACATCAACTCCTCATACCGAGAGAGACGAATCCCTTCCGATCGCTCATTGCCTCCACATGATCCGGGACTGTACCCAACCACTACCTGTTTGCACAGCCCTTTAAGGCTGTGGTAGGGTAGTAATCTAAGTACAGTGGAGACCATATGAGACACTATGACGATCTCAGTTCTACAGACTAACCTGTACATGTGTCACCTGAGAACTGCTATCTGACGATAGGTATAGTACCATCTAGGAGATCTCGGCGAGTCCGTTTGGTATACTCAGTCTCTAATGAGCACCTGCATACAATCTTCAGTGTCAAACACCAATGGTTGTGGGATCAACCATCACCCTATACTGGGTCGAGAAACGCATACACTAGTCTACTCTGGAATATTGATGCCCTGTCTCGATACCACTACGACTAGGAACTTTTAAGGATGTGCTTGTCGACTGCCCAGGGCCCACTAGTATGATCAACATCATAGTCCTGGTAGTTAAGCAAAGATCCTAAGGGCTCTATCAACATGTATAACTAAGAGCAAGATATAAATGTATACACGTTAACATAAAATCAAAACCAGATAGTACACTATCATTTTTAGCAAGATTATTCTATGCATACATATGTCGCTGATGTCCAAAATAATGTACAATAATGGCCTCTAGGGCATACATATCCAACAATCTCCCATATGCACTAGGGCCAGTTATTAGCATATTTCATACCCAACAACCTAAAAAGTCACTCAAATTGTACTTGGGGAATGACCTTCGTGAATGGATCCGCTGGGTTCTCTTTTGTATCTACCCTCCATATCTCGATCTCTTTGTGATCAACGATCTCCCTGATCAGATGATACGGCCTTAAGATGTGTCTGGACTTCTGATGGGACCGCGGTTCCTTCGCTAGTGCTACTGCTCCATTGTTATCACAATACAAAGGTATTGGATCAGCAATGGTTGGAACCAGCTCAAGCTCCGTAATGAACTTACGCATCCAGACTGCTTCTTTGGCAGCATCATTGGCAGCAATGTACTCAGCCTCCATCGTTGAGTCTGCAACGGTATCTTGTTTGGAACTCTTCCAACATATCGCCCCTCCGTTGAGGGTAAATACATAACCTGAGTTGGATTTGTTGTCATCTTTATCACTTTGGAAGCTGGAGTCGGTAAATACCTCCATTTGGAGATCATCGTTACCATACACCAAGAACATATATTTAGTTCTTCTTAAGTACCTAAGTATGTTTTTCACAGCCGTCCAATGCTTCTTCCCTGGCTTTGATTGATATTGGCTTACTACACTAAGTGCATAAGCTATATCTGGTCTGGTACATAACATCGCATTATAGACCCGACTGCAGTAATGTTCATGCGATCTCTCTCTTTATCAGTCTTAGGGGACATTTCTTTGGAGAGGGTGATTCCATGAAAAGCAGGCACATTTCTGTGCTTGGCATCTTTCATACTAAACCTTTTTAGTATGGTGTCAATGTACCTTGATTGGGACAATCACAAAAGTCGCTCAGATCTATCCATATAGATCTTAATCCCTAGTATGTAGGAGGCATCACCCAGGTCTTTCATGGAGATTTTTGTGACAGAAAAAGTTTGACTGATTGTAGCATGGTAATGTCATTTCCCATCAGGAGAATGTCATCCACATACAATACGAGAAAAACAATGGCTCTCCCTACAATTATCTTGTAAATACAAGGTTCGTCCACATTCTTGATAAGATCAAACTCTTTGATTGTATTATCGAAGCATATGTTCCAACTCCGCGATGCTTGCTTCAATCCATAAATGAATTTAAGCAACTTGCATGTCTTTCCGCTGCTCCCACTATCAATGAAACCTTCTAGCTGATCCATATAAACACATTCTTCTAAATCACCATTTAGAAAAGCAGTTTTTACGTCCATCTGCTAGATATCATAGTCGTGGAAGGTAGAAATAGCAAGTAGGATCCGGATGGATTTAAGCATAGCCACTGGAGGAAAGGTTTCATCATAGTCCACACTTGGTCTTTGACGAAAACCTTTTGCAATAAGTCTAGTTTTATAGGTTTCTACCTGTCCATCAATACCAATCTTCCTTTTGAAGATCCACTTGCATCCAACGGGTTTTACACCAGGAGGTGCAACGTCCAAAGTCCAAACTTTGTTGGTGTGCATGGATTCCATTTCGTATCTCATAGCATCCAGCCATTTCACCGAGTCCCCACTCGTGATAGCTTGCTAAAAACTATTAGGCTCATCATCATTGATGATGCAATCCTCTCATTCCCCGTCTATAAGAAAACCATAGTATTTCTCGGGCGGATGAGATTGCCTATTAGATCTACGGAGTGACCGAGGTTCATCGGTTTGTTCTTGAATTAGTGGTTCTGTCAAATGTTCAGTTACTTCTTGTGGCTCTGGAATTTCTTCCAGTTCTACCGTGCTCCCACTAATATCTTTTGCAAGAAATTCCTTTTCTAAAAAGATGGCATTTCGAGAAACAATAATATTTTGTTCCTCGGCATAGTAGAAAAGATATCCTCGCGAATGTTTGGAATATCCCACAAACTTACATAACACTGAACGTGCTTGGAGTTTGTCCGGACTCTGTTTTTTAATATAGGTCGGGCAACCCCATATCTTGATGAACTTAAGATATGGTCTCTTCCCACTCCATATTTCATACGGAGTGATAAGCAATAATTTGGTTGGAACTTGATTCAATAGATATGCTGCTGTCTCCAGTGCATACCCCCAACAAGAAAGCGGTAACTCAGCGTTACTCATCAGAGAGCGCACCATATCTAATAAAGTGTGGTTTCTCCGCTCCGATACACCGTTGTGCTGTGGTGTATACGGAGGAGTAAGCTGAGAGAGAATTCCATTCTCTTTTAAGAACTCAAGGAATTCAGTACTCAAGTATTCACCACCTCGATCTGATTGAACTATTTTGATACTTTTTCCTGTCTGTTTCTCTACTTCATGTTTATACTCCTTGAATTTTTCAAAAGCATCAGACTTATGTTTCATCAAGAACATATGTCCATGCTTTGAGAAGTCATCAGTAAAACTTATGAAGTAGGAATCTCCGCTTCTTGCATGTGTAGACATTGGTCCACATACATGTGTATGTATGAGGCCTAAGAGCTCGGTAGCTCTTTCTCCATGTCCAGAAAACGGTGTTTTGGTCATCTTCCCTTTTAGACAGGATTGACAAGTTTCATAAGATTGATATTCAAACGTATCTAAATATCCATCTTTATGTAACTTATTCAGTCTTGTTGCATTTATATGACCAAAACTACAATGCCATAAAAAAGTATCATTTATGTCAGAAGACTTTCTTTTGTTGGTATTTTGAATGTTGAAAACTGTGTGTTGATTTAGAATATATATTCCGTTGTTAAGTGTACCAGTCCTAATCAACATTTGATTAAGGTGAATGTTCATAACATTGCTTTCTAATACGAAACCGTATCCTTCTTTATCTAGTAAAGCAACTGATATAATATTACACATCATTGTTGGTACAAAATAACAGTTCTTCAAAATCAAAAAGTTGCCACTTAATAATCCAAGATGATAATCCCCAACAGCTATGGCATCAACGTTTGCACCATTCCCAACTCTAAGGGCCATATCTCCTTTCTTCAAAAACCTGCTACTTCTCAACGCCTGCAAAGAGTTACAGATGTGAGAACCTGACCCGGTATCCAATACCCAGGAAGTAGAGTTAATGGAAAAACAGTTTTCTGTTATAAACACACCTGAAGCTGACGCATCGTCATGCTTCTTGTCCTTGAGTGAGGCTATATAAGCCCTGCAATTTCTCTTCTAATGCTCTTACTTGTGACAATGAAAACATTCTCCTTTCACCGATTCCACAACCCCAGTTTTGTCCTTGCCTTTCGCTTTTTTGACACCACCTTTCGGTTTGGTGGGGTTCTTCTTCTTCTTTCCTTTGGTCTTAGCCTTGGACTTAGAAGAAGAAGAATTCCCAACAACTAGAATAGGTGCTTTTTCCTTCTTTAAGGTGCTCTCAGCTGCTCTCAACATATTGAGAAGATTTAGAAGATCAGATTCCATAGCGTGCATATTGTAATTCAATACAACCTGAGCATAATAGGCAGAAGGAAGGGACTGCAGAACTAAGTCAACGTATAATTCGTTTTCTAACACGAACCCCATGTTTATGAGTTCTTCAATAAGGTTGATCATCTTTATGTTCTCCTACTGATGATCCGGGAGCCATCCTCATTTGAAACAATTTCTTTGAGGTCTCGTATCTCGCGATACGAGAGTGCTCTCCATACAAATCTTTGCAATGGAGGAATATTGATTGTACGTCCATATTCTCATGCTGTTTCAGCAGTTCATTATTCATTGAAGCCAGCACAATGCACTTGGCTTTCGTGCAATCTTCATCCCATGTTTTACGGACCTCGATGTCCGCAACCGTAGCTTTGGGACCTGGGGTCTGGGGTGGTTTACCGGTGAGGACATATGCCACTCTGTCATAAGTGAGGGCAATGGTAACATTCCTCAGCCAGTCCTTGTAATTAGGACCAGTCAACGTATTCTTTTCTAATAATAGTTTTAGTCCAGTCATGGTCGCAACCTGTTAGAGGGAGAGAAAAGAAAATGTTTAGCGTATGCTCGTGCAAGATTAGAATGGTTTATTATCTTGTCTAATCAGGATGGCTCCCACTGTTTTGATCAAATCCTCCTTAAAACCTTAAAAGGAAAGATTGGCTGGAATTAATTGCACCCTACAAGTTCACTTAATTGTTCGAACAGGCCAGTGTCGGTACTTCGAGGAAGGTTTTCCAAGGCTTTCGCCATATTCCTTAATTACAGAGAACCTCTTTTCCCTAGAGACGTTGCCCCATTAACACCTTTCTAGACACCTACTTGATTTAGATAATTGCAAAGTGAAAAATTCTTTCGGGAGTAACACTTACTCTAGTGGAAATCGGGACCCAACTATTACATAGAAGCTATGCAATCTCATTGCAAATTTCTAATCTGAAATACCCGATATGGTTTTTAACCCCTAGGACCCTATTGACCTTGACTAAAGATTAACAAATTAAAAGGAGTCCTAGTCAAGTTCTACCCGTCATTTCATGATTTAATTTAGACCTACCCATACAACCCTTGACTAAAGATCAACAAAGCAGTATGAATGTACTAATTAATCACATCCCATACGGCAAATGAGACATCACTTGGTTACCGAACACTACGCCTTGACTAAATATCAACAAACATAGTACAAATACTAAGTACTCTACTCATTTGAAATGATGGAGGGTTACAGCAGGTTTTGATGAAAACCTTTAACGTAGTGAACTTGATATCGTTGTTAGAACTGTGTGATCTTTGAACAGGAGTGGCTTAATCTCCGCATTTGAAAAAGTTTAGTTTTCGATAGGAAAAACCAAGTAGTTTTCAAATGTGGTTCTTACAACATCATTTTATGGTTTATATCTTTCCATTAATCTCATTAATGAAGTCCCATCATTTAAAACCTATCCACACCAGAAAAAGAAACGAAAATAGGACGCACATTTTTACCATCCGCATTCGCCACGGGGCCCCGTCATGCACCGTTAGGTTACTTAACTAACGGCAGAGCGGGGGCAGGGCTAACGCGGATGCAAAATATAAACAGCGTTTATTTATATCATATATAAATATAGCATTCGTTTCAGATATAAGCATTAAAGAAACATCACAGATTAATGGAGAAACGGATAAACTAGAAAATAATGCTTTTGATCAAGCCATCAACCGAAATACGGAATTCCACGTTCGTGCGAATAGCCACAACCACATCTATCCTAGACCCCTACGAGTGTGGCAATATACCCGCCAATCCTAGAATTGGGTGACCCGGATCTCAACTCCATGAGATGGTCACCCACTAAATTCTAGAATTCGGTAAATTGTGCACCCTTCCGTGGGTCGCTTTTAAATGTAGAAAAGTAAATACAAATATACATCATTCGGTGGCAACTACCTCACTCCCGGAAGTGCCCCGATAAAAGAATATTACAGATTTACATTTGAATGAATTACATATAAAACATTATATAACCGGCTATTCATATGAAAATCTGTCTCACCATCACAACAACAATAAACAATTCATCGCGATTTGTTGAATACGCAACCCCTTCTAACTGAACTATAGAAGTTAGATGGTGTTTAAAAACGTTTCAACACAACAAAGATATATTTGATTTTGATCATCAAGTTTATCCATAAAAACCAAAACAACCCCAGATTACCAAATACACAACTTGGGGAAAAACAAACAAACCAATTTACTAGTTTCAAAATAAAGGAGCAACACCAGAAAACTCACGGCCAGCAGAGCAAGAAGAACCGTTGGTTTCCCGCCACCGACGGTTTTTCTTGGCCTCTGGGCCCCTAGCTTTTTGGTGGATGCTCCGTGGTCCCTACATATCCCTCTGGTATTATTTAAAAAAATATTTAAAGCAATTGAAAAAATGGACAGAGACCAGTTTATGGAAACTAGAAAAACGGACTAAACTCAATGATTTGAAATCAAAACGTCAACAAAAGCAAATTACAGTTCTAGGGTAGGCTCTGATAGCATGTAAGTATATCATGCATTTGGCTAGAGGAAAAATACGATGCGGAATGGTAAAATCAAAATTTTCTAGTAAGCATGGCATACTACCCTAATGATCATCCTAAAACTAGAACATGCAAGAACAAAAAGAAGGCTAAGAGCTAAGATAGAAAAATCATACTGCCTATGATGCTTCTTCTTTCAAGCTCCAAGATGGGCAGTAAGTTGGCTCCTTTGTTTTGAACTCCTAGCTTGGTCTCCAAAAGTTCACCAGCTTGAGTCTTCTAGTCGGCCATTTCCGTCGAAGACGATCCACGGCGATGAATGGCAACTCGAGCTACTCCTTCTTTTTTGCTAGTTGCTATGTAGCAAAGAGAAGTATGGGGTTTTGTAAAATGGTGAAGGTGTAGGGTTGCTAGGCACACGCACAAGGGTCTACGAGGCATCAACCATGCCCAATTTAAAATTTAGCCGTGCCGAACAATCCTTAACAAGATCTTTAAACTAGAGTTTAGGCGAAAACAAGCAAGTTAAACACTTTAACACTAAGTGAGAGGGATTACAACCTTTGTAGATCCGGTCCTTCACTTCTTAAGCTCCGTGTTGAGGTCCCTTCGCTGCGATCATCGTGTTCCGGACTCTCGAGAGGCTCCACGAAGAGAAAGATGCAAGCTTGCTTCCGATCTTCGATAACAAAGATGATCTACCTTGAAGTTTCATTAACACAAGCTCTTACTCACTAAATGAAGTGAACACTCTCATCTAAAGGGTAAGGATAGATGAGAATGATGACGTAGGATTTTTGCTCTCATTTATAATCTTTTTCTCACACATAATCATCACTTAGAAAAAGCTAGAATGCTTTTTCCATGAAGAAGTCAATGAAGAAGATGATGAATAATAGTGAATCCTTTTGTGATGAATCATGATAAGATAATAATGATGAATAATGCAACCATGGTCAACTAAACCCTTGTAGAGATTTAACTAGTGCTAGGGTTTGGGTTGAGTTAAAGGTGAGTCGCTTGAAAATATCAAGCATAATATCTTTTCCAAGACAAAAGAAAACCTTCTAGAAGGTTCTAGAAATGATTAACCCAAATCAAACCCTAACCATGTTTAATCTTCACTAAACATGTTGCATTAATAATCATATCATGTTACAATATTATATATCACATAACAAAATAAAATAATACAATTAACATATATCGCATATATATCAATGTATTACCCGAGTGAGAAAAAGCATCTTTAGTGGGCTTATATTAGTTAATGTAATTTAATATATCATATATATTATTATACATTAAATCATCGAATCAACACTTGATCTGACAATCCGGCTATATCGCATTTAACCGACTAATATATCATTTACCGATTCATCGAATCAACACTTGATCCGATGACCCGGCTGATATCAAATATCGTGAGAATAGAATACGGTATCTTATATCGCATTATCCTCGGTCCTGCACATATCACATATGTGCCCCTACTCCGTTTTGCCTGAGTCAAGAAACCTCTGTGTAGGACTCTAAAGAATCGTCAATACGCCGGCAGTAGGTGATGATCATATCAAACACCCACAAGCTGCAAGCGGTCAGCTAAACGTAACAGCCACCCAGGTATTGAGCGCTCAGAAGATCAATAAGAAAGCCTGTACATTCTCCTGTGAATCCAATCAGTAACGCTCCCGTAAAGTCCGGTCTCGTCGTCTGATATGTCGCATATCTCGCCTACGGGTGGTATACGTCAGACCCTAGTAGCTCGATAAGTCGTGTCGATATGAGGTCTATAACAGTTCGAGAAACTACTGATAACACTTACCAGTACATCTCAGCAACCCTGACCAGGGATTTCCAGTTATAGCCAATCGAACACAGCACAACATCAACTCCCTATACCGGAAGAGACGAATCCCCTCCTATCGCTCATTGCCTCCATGTGATTCGGGACTGTACCCAAAAGCAACCTTTTTGCACGCCCTCTTGGACGTGGTATGATGGAAATTAAAGCACAGTGGGAATCACACAAGACTCTATGACGATCTCGGGTCAACAGACTACTCTGTACCAGTGTCACCGGAGAACTACCATCTGACGTGAGGTATAATACCATCTGGGAGTTCTCGGCGAGTCCGTCCAGTGTACCCAGTCTCTACTGAGCACCCGTACACCATCCTTGATGTCAAACACCGATGATGATATGGGATCATCCATCGCCCATCATATGGGTCAAGATGCGTATACGCTAGTCTACTCTGGTGCATCGATGCCCTGTCTCGATACACCCTCGACTAGGAACGGTTATAGGATGTAATCATCGACTACCGTGCCCCACTAGTATGATCTCATCATAGTCCCAGTAGTCGAGTACATATCCTAAGGACTTTATCAACATGTAACATAGAGACAATCAGAGTACATGTTAAGATAAAGTACAACCAGATAGCATACTATCATGTCGAGCAAGAAAGTCATCCCTATATATGTCCAAGCATCCATTACAATATACATCGTATGTACAGTAATGGCCTCTAGGGTATACATATAACTAACAATCTCCCACTTGCACTAGGGCCATCTGTTGTGGTATCGCATACCCAACAATTAGCTGTGGTTGAAGTATCTCATACTCAACCATCCCATAAAAGTCTCTGCTGGGAAAAAGGCCTTTGTGAGTTGATCCGCGCTGTTGTCCTCTGTGTCTACTCTCCTAATCTCGATCTCCCTGGAGATCAACCATCTCTATGATCAGGTGATACTGCCTAAGAATTATATATGGATTTCTGATTGGACGGGCGTTCCTTGGCATAAGCCACAACACCATTGTCACACAATGGTAGGAACGAAGTTCATCTCATGAACTTATATCTATCCAGACTGCCTCTTTGGTAGCATCCTTGGCAACGATGTATCTTGCCTTTAATCGTCTAGTAAGTCACGGTATCTAGCTTGGAACTCTTCCAACATACCGTCCCTCCACTGAGGGTAAAGACAATGCCTGCGACTGATATTCAGTCGTCCTTATCACCCTGGAACCTTTCCAGTGATTCTCCCCAGGATCGACTGATACCATCTCACTACAGCTAGTGAGAGTCCTAACATCCAATTAGATCTATCTCATAGATCCAAAACCCAGGATTTAGTAGGTATCACTTTGATCCTATATGGAGAATCCTTGTGATAAGCGGAGATTAACCGAGCGTAGCATAGGAAACTCCTTCCCTATCAAGAGTATGTCATCCACGTACTCTATGAGGATCACCACCATACTCCCTACTACCTTTTTGTATTTACAAGGTTCATCTACCATTTTGATGAAGTCAAACTCTTTGACTATCACATCAAAACAGACGTTCCAACTCCGCGATGCCTGCTTTATCACATAAAACATCTTGCACACGTTTCCGCTGCTCCCACTGTCTACGAAGCTCTCTGGCTGTGTACTTATAGACACTCTATTCTAAAACATCATTTAGAAAAGCAGTCATGACACCCAACCACCAGATATCGTAGTCATGGTATGTAGCCGTGGCAAGTAGGATCTGGATGGACTTAAGCATAGCTTTGAAAGTCTCAACTTTTCCATGTACACCAAGTAATCTTCTCAAGATATACTTGCTCCTGATGGGGATTTAACCCTTCAGATAAAGCAACCAATGTCCATACTTTGTTGGTGTATAAGGATTCCATTTCAGATCGCTAAACATCCAGCCATTCTCACAGAGTCCCACTCCTGATGGCCTGCTCGAAACTAGTTGGGTCATCATCTCATGATGCAATCCTCGCTCCCACTGTCATAGAGAAACCTAAGTATCTCTCAGGTGGGTGAGGAACCCTACTAGATCGGCGGAGAGGCTGAGGATCGTTGGAAACTATCGAATCCACATTTAATAGATATGCAGCTTCTCAAGTGCATAACTCCCAAAAGGAAATAGGAAACTCAGTAGTACTCATCATAGAGCACACCATATCACATAGGGTGCTATTGCTCCGCCCCGATATACCATCGTGCTATGGTGTATACGGAGGAGTAATGCTGAGAGAGAATCTCATTCTCCTTTAGAATAGTCCAGGAATTCCGTGCTCAAGTATTCTCCTCCCTGATCTCATCAAGGACATAATACTTATACCCGTTTTTGGTTCTCTACTTCTAACTTATATTCTGTGAATATCTCAAAAGGTTCAGACTTGTGTTTCAACAGGAACATATGTCCGAATCCTAAGAGATAATCAGTGAATATAATAAAGTACAAAGAACCGGTCTTGGCATGTGTAGACAGGGGACCTTACATACATCATCATGTATCAATCTCAAGAGTTCACTAACTCTTTCTCTGTTTCTAATAAACAGAGCTGTGGTCATCTTATCTTTGTGACATGACCGGCAAGTTTCATAAGATGTAAATTCAAACTAATTTAAATATGCATCTAAATGTAACTTGGCTAGTCGTTCGCATTGATATGACCTAGTCTACAATGCCTCAAGAAGGATTCGTTCATTTCTGAACTCTTCTTCTTGTGTGTGTTCTGTATATTAAGAACTGTAGTTTGATTTAGAACGTCAATGCTTTTAGATAACGTGCCTGAACCGATCAACTCTTGATATAGGAAATGTTCAAAATATTATCCAACAATACAAAATTATATCCTTTCTTTACTAATAAAGAGACTGATATAATGTTGTACATCAGGTTCGGTATCTAATAACATTCGTTCAGAATCAATGTATTCTAGTAATACAGGGTGATAGTGACCAACAGACTTGGCTGCAACACTTGCACCGTTTCTATCTCATGAAACTTATCACCCGTTCTAAGTTCTCTACCTATCTGTAGCCCATGTAACAAATTACATATGTGGGATCCTGATCCGGTATTAAATACCCAGGACGTAAAGGATACTGAGAAACGGTTCTCTGTAAAGAACACACCCGAAGAAGATGCATCAGCATGCACTTTCTTCGTTTGGGCGGCACGGGAATTCTGGTAATCCCCTATTTCCTGCTCTGTCTTATAACAATTATAAGTTGGAGCGGGACCAACGTTCCCCAGCTCAGTATAACAAGTGGGTTCGGTCAATACATCCGTATTATTATCTTGATTAAGGCGTGACATGGTCGCTACCTAGAGAGAGAGAGAGAAGAAAACACTCAGCGTGCGCTTTTACAAGATTAGATTGGTTATCAATTTATCTAATCAGGATGCCTCCCACTGTTTTAGTCAAATCTTCCTTCAAACCCTAAAAGGAAAGACTAACCGTGATTAATTACACGTTACAAGTTCGCCAATCTTTCAGCCAGGCCAGTGCCGGTACTTTGAGGGAGGTTCCCCGTGCTTTCGCACGGACCTGATTAAAATAAACCTCGTTTTCCCAGAGGCGTAACCCCGTTAACACCTTTCTAGACACCTACTTTATCGGCTAATTGTAATGTGTAAAACTCTCCCAGGAGTAACTCTTACTCGCAGTGGGTATCGGGATCCAACTATCTCATAGAAGGTATGCAATCTCATTGCAAATTTCAACACTTGAAATTCCCAATAATATTTTTCCCCAAGAATCCTATGACCTTGACAGAGGTCAACAAACCATAGGCTGCTACTCAAGTTCAACCCGTCATTTCCTGATTGAAGTAAACCCACCCGCACGACCCTTGACAGAGGTCAACAAGGCCGCACGACTACCCTAAATCAATCTCATCATATGTTTATACAGATAAGCACTAATCAGCTACCGCACACTATGCCTTGACAGAGGTGAACAAACGTAGTATGAATACTAACTATTACTTATCTGAAACGACGGAGGGCTATGACAGGTTTTTAAGAAAACCTTTTGCATAATGAACATGATATCGTTGTAGAATCGAGTGATTTTAAATGGACTGTTTTTGAGGCTTTTCTAGTTTCGCTAAAGAGGTCACTCCCGGTGAAGGGATCGTCGGCTCTTTCCTCATCGAATAAGGTGCAGGATATTTCACAAATACCGCTGTGCAAAGCAAGAACTATAGAAGCAATCAAAAGACAAACCGAGTTTGTAGCATCTGCTAGTTTCGCTAAAGAGGTCACTACAGGTGAAGGGATCTCGGCTCTTTCCTTATCGAATAAGGTGCTGGATGTTCTACAAGGAACACCACTATGCAAAGCAAGAACTAGAGCTACCAGTTTTTAAGCAAGTTTCTACAACATCTTTAGGTTTCTTTTAGATTCATTAATCTCATTAATGAAGTCCCATTTTATTATGCTTCACAAGCATCACATTGAAACGAAATCTGCAATATAACATATATCTCATATATATAATATAAACATTCGTCTCAGGCAGTAATATGATCTCATCACAGAACATTGCAGCAGAAGAACATATATGAAATATTAGATATACTAAGAGGTCCGTGTTTTCAATACGAGCTTTTATAAAACACGGATTCCACGGTCATGATGAATAGCCAAACCCACATCCCTAGACCCCTATGAGAGCGGCAAGCAACACTTCCAATTCTAGGGTTAGGAGACCCGGTCTCGACTCCTCGAGATGGTCTCCCACTGGACCCCAGAACCCGGTTACTTATGCTCCCCGCCTTGGGTCTACCTAATGCGGAAAAGTAAATAATATACAACGGTGACATCATCCTCAGCCCGGAAGTGGCCCAATAAAAGAATATTACATACATCTGAATTTTACATGAATGAAAAAGAAAAACTCTCATCTCACATAAAAACCCCCGGCGATTCAGAATACGACGATCCAATATAACATATCACAGCAACACATAATATCTCATATCATCAACGTAAGCAAGTATGCGTATCCCGATTGTCGTTGATGTATAGCAACGAAGCTGGCGATACAACTACATACTACACTTACGGTCACAGAAAAGAAAGTGTAAAGTTACAACAGTTGGAATCTGCAACCTCCTTAGACATCGTATGCCTAACCAAATGAATTCCTTAGACATCGCATGCCTAACATTTATAAACCCCGCATTTTAGTCTTTTTATCGAAAACACTTTTCAATATCAAGTTGGGCAATTCAACAAGATTCCCGACATCCTAATCGAATGCTCATCGCAAACTTTAGTAGACGGCCGCTTCCCCGGATGCCGTCGACGAAGTGCACTAAGGCGGAACACCGCTGCCGTAAGCACCTAAACGGATGCTTTTGGAGACGGGTTTCTCCTACAGTCACTTAGTCGGGGCTATGGGGCATGGCTATCTATTAAGTTTACCCGGCGAGTATCCGCGTATGCTTCGTGATTGCGACGGACTTTTGATCTCATCAAAATTCCGTGGCAACCGATCAATTGAGACTAAACTGCTAGATTTATAACATTCAAATTAGTTATCTCATAACTATCTGTGGATTCCAAATATTGTATCACATTCCAGATAAAACGACAGTGTTAAACTTTCCGATCGAATAATCAAACACCCAAGATTTCCCAAATAGCTCAACACTTGAGCGGAGTTCAAAAAATATCCATCACACGCAACAGTACCAATGGTCCAGCCGTAGAAGGGTCAAGCCAACGCCTCACATGTGGCAACGCCGTACTGCCCCAAACCCTAAGGTTCAGAGGCAGTTCAAGACGGTCACATAATCGAGTTAAGGTTTGTTGTCTTCTAGAGGGTCCACCGTGTTACTTGCACGACTTAGAACGTTCTTAAACTACGGAAAAATCCAACGCTTGGAAATTTTCCGGCAGGGGAAAAAGTGAGTTATTGATATCCGTTCGAACTTTTTAACACGTTCTAAAAATTACCCGGACAAACTAAACGAAGTTAAATTATCCGATCGAATCAACGAGTCCTCAATACAACCCAGAAAACTCAACACTTGAGTATAATTAAAAATACCCAGAAGCATCAGGAAACACATACGGACGTTACTGTAGAAAATTAAAACTCTAACTCTCAATTCTTGCCATGGAACTGCCGCCAATACCCCAGTTTGGCCGCGGTTCCGCTGCGCTACAGTGGAGTTAGGGTGTCGTTTATCACATGTCTCCATAGAATTCCCTGCTGATTTTTTAAGTATTTTTAATATGAAAAAATCAACATTTTTACAAAATTTCCAGAGAAGGGTATGTTTTGGGGTTTCGGGGTTCGATCGGACTTTAAACTTCGCCTAGACTTCGCCTAAAGCTCTAGCTTGGCTCTGATACCACTGTAGGGTTGCTAGGCACACGCACAAGGGTCTACAAGGCATCAACCATGCCCGATTTAAAATTTAGCCGTGCCGAACAATCCTTAACAAGATCTTTAAACTAGAGTTTAAGCGAAAACAAGCATGTTAAACACTTTAACACTAAGTGAGAGGGATTACAACCTTTATAGATCCGGTCCTTCACTTCTTAAGCTCCGTGTTGAGGTCCCTTCGCTACGATCATCGTATTCCGGACTCTCGAGAGGCTCCACGAAGAGAAAGATGCAAGCTTGCTTCCGATCTTCGATAAAAAAGATGATCTACCTTGAAGTTTCATTAACACAAGCCCTCACTCACTAAATGAAGTGAACACTCTCATCTAAAGGGCAAGGATAGATGAGAATGATGAAGTAGGATTTTTGCTCTTATTTATAATCTTTTTCTCACACATAATCATCACTTAGAAAAAGCTAGAAAGCTTTTTCCATGAAGAAGTCAAGGAAGAAGAAGATGAATAATAGTGAATTCTTTTGTGATGAATAATGATAAGATAATAATGATGAATAATGCAACCATGGTCAACTAAACCCTTGTAGAGATTTAACTAGGGCTAGGGTTTGGGTTGGGTTAAAGGTGAGTCACTTGAAAATATCAAGCATAATATCTTTTCCAAGATAAAAGAAAACCTTCTAGAAGGTTCTAGAAATGATTAACCCAAATCAAACCCTAACCATGTTTAATCTCCACTAAACATGTTGCATTAATAATCATATCATGTTTTCAATATTATATATCACATATATAATATTTATTGTAACAAAATAAAATAATACAATTAACATATATCGCATATATATCAATGTATTACCTGAGTGAGAAAAAGAATCTTTTAGTGAGCTTATATTACTTAATGTAATTTAATATATCATATATATTATTATACATTAAATTATCGAATCAACACTTGATCCGACAATCCGGCTATATCGCATATAACCGATTAATATATCATTTACCGATTCATCGAATCAACACTTGATCCGATGACCCGGCTGATATCAAATATCGCGAGAATAGAATACGGTATCTCATATCGCATTATCCTCGGTCCTGCACATATCACATATGTGCTCCTACTCCATTTTGCCTGAGTCAAGAAACCTCTGTGTAGGACTCTAAAGAATCGTCAATACGCCAGCAGTAGGTGATGATCATATCAAACACCCACAAGCTGCAAGCGGTCAGCTAAATGTAACAGCCACCCAGGCATTGAGCGCTCAGAAGATCGACAAGCAAGCATGTACATTCTCCTGCGAATCCAATCAGTAACGCTCCCGTACAGTCCGGTCTCGTCGTCTGATATGTCGCATATCGCGCCTAGGGGTGGCATACGTCAGACCCCAGTAGCTTGATAAGTCGTGTCGATATGAGGTCTATAACAGTTCGAGAAACTACTGATAACGCTTACCAGTAAATCTCAGCAAGCCTGGCTAGGGATTTCCAGTTATAGCCAATCGAACACAGCACAACATCAACTCCCTATACCGGGAGAGACAAATCCCCTCCTATCGCTCATTGCCTCCATGTGATTCGGGACTGTACCCAAAAGCCACCTTTTTGCACGCCCTCTTGGACATGGTATGATGGAAATCAAAGCACAGTGGGAATCACACAATACTCTATGACGATCTCGGGTCAACAGACTACTCTGTACCAGTGTCACCGGAGAACTGCCATCTGACGTGAGGTATAATACCATCTGGGAGTTCTCGACGAGTCCGTCCAGTGTACCCAGTCTTTACTGAGCACCCGTACACCATCCTTGATGTCAAACACCGATGGATATGGGATCATCCATCGCCCATCATATGGGTCCAGATGCGTATACGCTTGTCTACTCTAGTGCATCGATACCCTGTCTCGATACACCCTCGACTAGGAACAGTTTTAGGATGTACTCGTCGACTACTGTGGCCCCACTAGTATGATCTCATCATAGTCACAGTAGTCGAGTACATATCTTAAGGGCTTTATCAACATGTAACATAGAGACAATCAGAGTACATGTAAAGATAAAGTACAACAGATAGCATACTATCATGTCGAGCAAGAAAGTCCTCCCTATATATGTCCAAGCATCCATTACAATATACATCATATGTACAGTAATGGCCTCTAGGGCATACATATAACTAATAGAAGGGTTTCTCTCTTTTCTCTCTATTCTTTTTCTTCTCTATCTTTTTCTTTTTCTCATGGATTTTGCAAGTATGAAGGAGAGAGAGAGTGAGAGTTAGGTTATGGTCACACTCACCATGCTCTCATGACCTAAGCCATCAACCTCTCTCTTCTATCATCCTAACACATGTCCTAGGGTGTGTGAAATGGTTACACATCACCCTTGGGCATGCACAAATGAGATAAAGAAAAAATGATAAAAGAAAAAAAAGATTTATCATGGTTAAAAAGATATATTAGCCATGATAAAATAGAAAATGTTCACATCACATGGAACAATAAAGAGAGAGAGAGAAATTTATGATATTAGGTTAATTACATACATTATCATATAATGACATAATTAAACTTGCTATTTAATTAACAATTAATACAATGACCCGATTTATCTTAATAATCCGGCTGGTATCATAACCCGTCCGGTTAAAGACGAATGTCTAACCGGACCCTGCACGCATCCCATGCGCGCAATACATTATTTCGCTCGAGTGGACAAAACATCTGTGTAGGACTCTAAAGAACCATCAGCACGCTGGCTGTAAGTTGTCGGATTACATCCTTACCTTATAAGCACGTCAGCGATACTAGCTGTATGTAACAGCCACCCAGGTATTGAACAAATGAAAGGTCGACAAGAAAACTTGCCCATGCCCTACAGAGCCAGTCGATGATACTTACCGTACAGTCCAGTCTCTCCATCTGAGAATGTCACATATCGGGTCTGGGAGGTGGTATCCGTCATACTCCTACTAAACCGATGAATCATGCAAGAATAAAGCTCATAACCATATAAGAAACTACTGATAACGCATATCAATAAAACTCACTTTCCCTGATCAGGGACTTATGGTTATAGCTAGTCTTACACAGCGCAACATCAACTCCTCATACCGGGAGAGACGAATCCCTTCCGATCGCTCATTGCCTCCACATGTTCTGGGACTATACCTAACCACTACCTGTTTTCATAGCCCTTTAAGGCCATGGTAGGGTAGTAATCTAAGTACAGTGGGGACCATATGAGACACTATGACAATCTCAGGTCTACAGACTAACTTGTACATGTGTCACCTGAAACATGCTATCTGACGATAGATATAGTACCATGTAGGAGTTCTCGGCGAGTCCGTTCGGTGTACTCAGTCTCTAATGAGCACTTGCATATAATCTTTGGTGCCGAACACCAATGGTTATGGGATTAACCATCACTCTATACTGGGTCGAGAAACGTATACACTATTCTACTCTGGAATATCGATGCCCTGTCTCAATACCCCTATGACTAGGAAATTTTAAGGATGTGCTTATCGACTGCCGAGGGCACACTAGTATGATCGACATCATAGTCCTGGTAGTTAAGCAAAGATCCTAAAAGCTCTATCAACATGTATAACTAAGAGCAAGATATAAATGTATACACGTTAAGATAAAGTCAAAACCAGATAGTGTTAGTTATATGTATGCCCTAAAGGCCATTACTGTACATACGATGTATATTGTAGTGGATGCTAGGACATATATAGGGAGGACTTTCTTACTCGACATGATAGTATGCTATCTGGTTGTACTTTATCTTAACATGTACTCTGATTGTCTCTATGTTACATGTTGATAAAGCCCTTAGGATGTGTACTCGACTACTGGGACTATGATGAGATCATACTAGTGGGGCCACGGTAGTCCACGAGTACATCCTATAAACTGTTCCTAGTCAAGGGTGTATCGAGACAGGGCATCGATACGCCAGAGTAGACTAGCGTATACGCATCTTGACCCATATGATGGACGATGGATGATCCCATATCTATCGGTGTTTGACATCAAGGATGGTGTACGGGTGCTCAGTGGAGACTGGGTACACTGAACGGACTCGCCGAGAACTCCCAGATGGTATTATACCATACGTCAGATGGCAGTTCTCCGATGACACTGGTACAGAGTAGTCTGTTGACCCGAGATCGTCATAGAGTCTTGTGTGATTCCCACTGTGCTTTGATTTCCATCATACCACGTCCAAGAGGGCGTGCAAAAAGGTGGCTTTTGGGTACAGTCCCGAATCACATGGAGGCAATGAGCGATAGGAGGGGATTCGTCTCTCCCGGTATAGGGAGTTGATGTTGTGCTGTGTTCGATTGGCTATATCCGGAAATCCCTGGCCAGGGTTGCTGATATTTACTGGTAAGTGTTATCAGTAGTTTCTCGAACTGTTATAGACCTCATATCGACACGACTTATCAAGCTACTGGGGTCTGACGTTTACCACCCCTAGGCGAGATATGCAACATATCAGACGACGAGACCGGACTGTACGGGAGTGTTACTGTTTGGATTCGCAGGAGAAGTTACAAGCTTGCTTGTTGATCTTCTGAGCGCTCAATACCTGGGTAGCTGTTACGTTTAGCTGACCGCTTGCAGCTTGTCGGTGTTTGATATGATCATCACCTACTGCCGGCGTATTGACGATTCTTTAGAGTCCTACACAGAGGTTTCTTGACTCAGGCAAAACGGAGTAGGAGCACATATGTGATATGTGCGGGACCGAGGATAATGCGATATGTGATACCTATTATATTCTCGCGATATTTGATATCAGCCGGGTCGTCGGATCAAGTGTTGATTCGGCAAATCGGTACGGATAAATATTAGCCGGTTATATGCGATATAGACGGATTGTCGGATCAAGTGTTGATTCGATAATTTAATGTATAATAATATATATGATATATTAAATTACATTAACTAATATTTGCTCACTAAAAGATTCTTTTTCTCACTCGGGTAATACATTGATATATATGCGATATATGTTAATAGTATTATTTTATTTTGTTGCAATAAATATTGTATATGTGATATATAATATTGTAACATGATATGATAAATAATGCAACTTGTTTAGTAGAGATTAAACATGGTTAGGGTTTGATTAGGGTTAAGGCTTTCTAGAAGTTTCTAGAAGTTTTCTTTCTTTGTCTTTGTTAAGATATTATGCTAGATATTTCCAAAACCCTAACCAAACCTTTAACCCTAGTTAATTCTCTACAAGAGTTAGCTTGACCATGGTTGCATTATCTATCATATTATTTGATTTCCTATTCATCAAAAAAATATAACTAATATTGTTCATCTTCTTCCTTCAATTCTTTGATGAAAAAGCTTACTTGTTTTTCAAAAGGTGATGAATAATTGTGAGAAAAAGATAAATAAATAGAGCAAAAATCCTACTTCATCATCCTCATCTTCCCTTGCCATTTAGATGAGGGTGTTCACATCATTTCATGAGTGTTAGCTTGTGTTAAAGAAACTTCAAGGTAGATCATCTTAGTATCGAAGATCGGAAGCAAAGGTTGCGTCTTTCTCTTCGTGGAACCTCTCGAGAGTCCGGATCCCGATGATCGCAGCGAAGGGACCACAACACGGAGCATATGAAGTGAAGGACCGGATCTACAAAGGTTGTAATCCCTCTCACTTAGTGTTAAAGTGTTTAGCATGCTTGTTTTCACCTAATCTCTAGTTTAAAGTTCCGTATTCGGGTTGTTCGGCACGGCTAAATTTTAAATCGGGCATGGTTGATGCCTCGTAGACCCTTGTGCGAGTGCCTAGCAACCCTACATATAGTACACTATCATTTTGAGCAAGATTATTCTATGCATACATATGTCCCTGATGTCTAATATAATGTACAATAATGGCCTCTAGGGCATACAAAACCAACATCTTACGCTCCATGTACTTAACTTATTATGACTTTGTCTGCTAGGACACATCACCATTACCGATAATGCGCATGTTGCACGTACACCTACTCGCCGGCTCACACACATATCATCGGTAATTGCCATGCCAAGTACACATTAGAAATCGCTATGTCGCTATATTGTCTTCTAACTTGTAGAATTATAGTTATTGTTTAGCACTCATTACCGCACATGCTAGTTCATATATTGCACTTCCTTACCTAGTTACATGACATGCTTATATGAAAATCACTTGCTATACATTGCAGTACTGTTCTGTGCTTGTACTTACTGTTCTATTATGGTTATATGCTTATGAGATTCTGTTTTCGTGAGATTTCTGGATTTGAGAAACCGCACATATATTTTTAAAGTCTTATGATTGGTTTAAAAATGCGGTTTCTCTTGATATAACATTTCGACATCCACCATGAGTTTTCTCGGTGCTGAGCTATGATGATTACCCGATTCGAGGAGTGAGGAGTCACCGTCTGCGGGTACATGGTGGTCCCGGTACGGTACTCCGAGGCAAGAAGATCGTATAGAAAGGCGTTGAGCCCGGCAAGGGAACACTACCTACCGGTGACAGTACCGGACTCGGCGGATATTCGCAGGATACCGACTGGAGTGATATGAGACAGATGGATATGAGGACCGATCCGATGAAACGACGTATGGGATATGAGGATTTATGTATCGATGTTGGACATGGATTTTATGATGATTTCGAATGTCGATGCTGGGCACTCAGATTTTATGATGATTTGATTTGTCGTTGATGGACACACGTTAGATGATACCCGTATATACATACATATGACACGGATGACTTGGTACCATATGTGGACATGACATGATATCATTATTATTACACTTATGTATACACGATCACTCTAGATACTACACGGTATGATATTATTATATTACAGTATGACCTAGGAGATCGTTATATATTTGATTTCTATCTGCTGATATCTTCTACTCATGAGTTGGCAACTCACCCCCGTTGTGCCATAGTTTTCTTGCAGGGTCGACCGCTCGAATCAGTAGCGGCTTGCTGTCACATCTTTTCTTCTGGGTGAATTGCATTGGTAGGTTGGTTACTCCTCGGATCATAACCGCCATTGTATACATTTATTACTCTTTTGTATCTAGTTAAAAGATCCATCAACCACACTATGTATATTTAGTAAACTTAGAAACCAAAAACTTATATATTCTTTGAGACATAGAGCGAGATGTGTGTATTATTCCTTATTTTGGATTTGATGATGCTTTGGTTTTTCTTTACTTTCTTTTCTGTGTTGATCTTCGTCTCGGGTGTCGTATATTCATATTTGCGAGGTTGTTTCTGCCGATTGGCGAAGAGCTAGCTCCCGCTTGGGGATGCCATATTATACTTTTTATGTACCGGTTTTGGATTGAAATTTACAAAGGAGGTGCTGCTCAAATTTCAAATAACAAAAACGTTTTCAAATTATAGCATATATCTCGCATGCTTTTCAAACGAACTTTACATATATTTAAAAAAAGAGAACTTGATTTCAATTATACCCCTTTTTCAAAACTCCACCTCTGCTATTTTACTAAAAAGATTTAGATTTCTGGGCTTTCGGCTACTTGGGTTACAGTGGGGTCCTATAGACTTCACGTGATCCAACTGCCGGTCATGTGCCATTTTCGGGTGATGACAAAGTTGGTATCAGAGCGTTAGGTTTAACCTTGGTTCGAGTCTAGGTTTGACTATGCGGAGTCCGGGACGTATATATATTTCGGAACCTAGGCTTGACTTTACAGAACTTAGACTGGACTGAGGGGGTATTAGACCCGAACTTTTGTTACGTAGGTTAACGTTAGTTGATGGAGTAGGTAACTTAAGTAGAGTGACGTACCGTGTGTATGTTCCGCGGCATACTTACGATACGCTGCTCCGCTTAAGTAATCTTAGGTTGTGCATATCTTGAGATTTGTTATTCTATTCGTTCTTATGATCTATCCTCATCGATGTTTGTTTACGGTTCCTGTCACTTTGGCTACGCGAGCTGAGAGAGAGCTGCGGCTAGAGATGCGGTCAGAGCGAGCTCGTCAGGGACGAGGGCTGACCATGGTGTTATCCCGGTGACACAGGGGCATATTGTTTATCCTTATTATGCTAGGATTTCTTGTTTGAGACGAGTGTTCAGGATCTGCACTAGATGATCAGGCCATCGCTTGAGGCCAGCCAGATTGAGTGGACTGTTGATGTACAACTTACTCTAGAGATCGTTGTGTCGTTTACCGTGAAGATAGATGAACCAATTATTGCTGTGATTGACGAGGTGTCGCCTCCAGAGTTTATAAGCTGAAGCCACACGAGTTTATCGGCAGGGATATAACAGAATATCGCTAGTCATTATTGGATAAAGTGACCAAGACAATTCGTCGTTTGGATGCCCTGACGCAAGATCAGTTAAGTTGAATAATTCTAATCGAAGGGTCTTGCTCGGACCTGGAGTGAGTCAATCGAGAGAAGACGAACAATGTGTATTCCTCCGATAACTTGGACGAGTTTTCGAGGACGTAATTAGCCAAATGTCTTCCACAGAGTGGTGAAGATGCCCGAGTTTGTAACTTCGAGTCCTTACAAGAGACTCTGGATATGACTATAGCCAAATTGAATTACAGTTTACGCAGCTACCAAGAGATGATTCTGAATTGGTCAATATTGAAGAAAAGTGGGTAAGAGATTCATGTGAGCTCTTAATGAGTCGTTCTTCTCCGTTGAAGACAGAGAATTGATACATACGCAAGGGCGTTGGATACAACCACATTTCCAGAGGAAAGTCGTGATGAGATTGCAACTGTTCCAGAACAGGAACAGATTTAATTGAGAGTGCCAGCTTCTGGGCAGTTCGGCAGGGATGATATTGGAAGAGACCATGGCAGGTTCTTTCCGGAGTACTTCAGTGATAAAGATTTAGACCCAGGATCAGTTGTATGACAGGCACTCAGAGGGCCAGAGGCCGCCATCATTGACGTGCTATATTACTAGTGGCCATGTTAATTGGTAAGGAGATGTTCAGAGAGGTGTCAGAGCGGGATTGTCTCCATCATTACTCCTAACCAGGCCGTCGAGCTGAGAGATCGTGGAATTGGTGATCCACAGAGAAAACAAGGACCCAGAAATAGAGGACTCCAGAAAGTGGACAGGAGGCAAGTAGGTATTCTTGCTCTGCCAGCTTTGAGTGCACATTTATTTTGATTTGTGTTCTTTGATCCGAGAATCACGCTTTTATTATTTTGGACCTTTGAGTTTTGATGATCTAGTTTCATGATTGGTATTTTCGTGCGCCGTAGTTGCACTTGATTTATGCTGTATACCGTGGATTTTGATTCATACACTCGATATTGTTTCTATTCACTTTCAATGCGTTGATGAGTTTTCGTGCACCTAGTGCACCCGATATTTGCCTTCGTACACCCTATTGCACTAGACACTTTTGTGCGGACCTGACGCACTTGATTTAGATTTTAGTGCATACTTGGCGCACTTGGTGTGATTTTGTGCACATCAAATGCACTTAGACGAGATTTTTTGTGCATATTAGTTGTACTTGGTTGAGATTTTCATGCACTTTAGATGCACTTGATATTGTTGTCGTGCACGCCCGTTGCACTTGACAAATGCTTTTGTGCACACTTGTTGCACGTAGTTTTTGCTTTCGTGCACATTCGTGGCACTTGGATTTGACCTTGATTTCCGTGCGCACCAGATGCACGTGGTATTTCCATATGCACTTATTGAGATTGATTTTCTTTCGAGCATCATATTTTTATGATGTATACTATACTATATAGTAGCCGAGCAGGACTGGTCTGAGAACAGTACTTGAGTATTGTTGTATGCATCGATATTTACCGAAAGGTTTTCAAAGGGAGCGTTAGTCTCACTATTTTCCTATGTGTCCATAAGCGACACGAACTTTTACAAGGAAAACCTTCTAAGATATTTTTCAAAAGGTGGGACGTATATCATAAGCAAAATGTATATAGATATATATCTATTTCTTTACAAAATGAACGTTTGCTACTCGTACCGTGATATACGCATCGCACGGTGATTTGAAAAGGATCTTGCAGACATTTTTATTCGGTTATTTAGACGATTTTACAAGGATGCGTACTATATATGTATTACAATCTTGAGTATATGATACTTGATTTAAACAATAGATTTTGAAACTTGCATATGCATCATAACTTCTATGATTTGCATGACGTTGACGGAGTTTGATTATTGAGTTTTGCACCCGCTTTTATGCGCACATTTTGCGTTGTGTTATTTCTTGCATATTCAGTGATTTCGGAGCATCGTTGATTGATCTGATTTACTAAAATGTTTTAATATTTGGGGGATTTAAATTTAAATTCGGGGACCAAATTTATTTAAGGGAAGAAGATTGTAACATTTCAGAAAATAGAAAATAATATTTTTGGAATTTAAATAATAAAATAATAAATTTTATGAATATTATGCAAGTATGGAAACGAGTTTTAGTAGAATGGTATAATTATATACCTATATTTTTGGAAAATAATTGGAATTTAAAATAAATTGTTAATTATGAAAGCATTTATATGATTTGGGCATTCTAGAAATTAATATATATTATTTCGATACAAGTTTAGTGTTAAAAGTTAATTAATATTTTCTTAATTGTGCATTAAACCAAGCTTATTTTGTTAACCATGTGTTAATGTGCCATGACACATTGCATTGTGTTTCATGCATGGTTTCATTTTAGTTTGTTTTCAATTTGTTATAAAAAAAAAGATAAAAAGAAAAGAAAATAAAAATGGAGGACAAAGAGACATGAAGGTATGGGTTTGAGAGAGAGAGAGAGTATGGTTTCTACAACCATGAGCACCCTTCACTCATTCCCTCTTCATCTTCTCATTTCTCTTCTCCTCATTCTTTTTCATCACCTGATCCATCCTCACTACCACCACCAAAACCATCCCAAAACCTCACAAACTCTTCACAAAAATTGTTCACAAGATCATCCTACACATCATGGTGGGATCAAGTTGGAGTTTTGAGCATTTTGGACCATCGAGGATTTTTCTTGAGTTGCTCCCTTAAGGTAAAACACTCACTTTTAGTCATGTTTTGAGTTTCCTAACCTCAAGTATTAGTTTAGAGTCAAAAAGTTTAAGTTTTGTGATCTTGGAAAATTCTAGGATGAGAATTAGTGGATAAAACTTGTAGTAGAGCTTAGTGGAGATTTAGTGAGTGTTTATTGGCCTAGTAGTGATGGTAGCCTTGATTAAAGTGAACTTTGAACTTTCAAACATTATTTAGAATTTCTCGATATCGGTTTTTGATTAAATGTGGTGATCAATTAGAATCTAGGATGAATTAGGGACTCTGAAAATTTTATAGCAGTTACAATAAGATGTGCAGGCAAATAGGAAGCCACCACAGAAGCCCGAATCCTTACCCCTCTTTCTTGGCCACCAATTTATCCCTTTTGGCCGCAAATTGCGGCTCAATAGTGGAGTTAGGGTTTGGTTTTTTGTCTGTAGCTCAATCCTTAGATAACTAGACCTGCCCTATATGCAAAATGTTCTAATTTCACCTTAGGTAGAATTTGGGGGTGTTTTACTAAGTTTCTAATTACGTTTTCTAACTTTTGAAAACTTAGCTTTTGATATTTGAGTTTTGACTTGGTCGCTTGACGTTCGTACGTCAACGTCGAGGGTGGTTTTGTTGTTCTTGCATGCTGGACCATAAGTTCTAAACTATGTACACTTTGCTTGCCGTATCGGTTTTCAGGAGTTGATTTTGATTTCGATACGATATGCTTTGATTTGTAGGTACATTTGTGTGAACTTTTAGGGTGACGAAGGAGAACAAGGCGTACATCGACTTCGGCTGGAGCGAGGATAGTATATGAGTAGATGTTTATCAACGGGGGAAGTCGGGTGGATGGCGTATAACACCCCCGCAACCGTAGTACCGGGATACTAGAGATATAGTATATATATAGATATTTTAGATGTGTATACTTAGCTAATAGGGTTCTAAGATACTACTAACAATAGTAGTGTACGTGTAGGAAGGTATATCCCTAGTTCTAGTTTCTCTTATTCCATGATATATATATATATATATATATATATAAACGTGAGGATAATTATGAGATGATACTATGGGATGAGGGTATGATTGAATATAATGACACGATTTGATATAAGAATGCGAGGCGATAAATATATATATGATATGATATAACATAGCATGACAAAATATGACATAAGATGATATATACGATGATATGAGATGAGGTGATGTACATGACTATAGATACGTATTATTGATTGATAATATCGTACGATGGATATGATGAGGATTGGTTGCCGACATATATATATATCGACTCGAGAAATATGAATTAAAATCATTAGGTAAATAGTAGGATATATTTATTGCCATACTTATTTTCAAAACTAACAAATCTTTATGCACTTTTAAGTGATAACTTCAAGGAACGCTACGTATTTTCAAATGGTACCTTTTTCTAAAAACTCGTAGCCCTTATTTTCAAAAAAACAACGATTCGTACTATCTTACTTTAGCTGTATGGCTTTATATGTGGTTACGTATTTTATACTGTTCACGCTACGATATTTTATTTCCACAGACGCTCGTACTGTTTTCCTTTACGAGATACATATCTTATGCTCCGTGTACTTACCTTATTATGACTTTGTCTGCTAGGACACATGCACCATTACCGATGATACGCATGTTGCACGTACACCTACTCGCCGGCTCACACACACATCATCGGTAATTGCCATGCCACATACACATTAGAAATTACTATGTTGCTGTATTGTCTTCTAACTTGTAGAGTTATAGTTATTGTTTAGTATTCATTACCGCCGCATATGCTAGTTGAGATATTGCACTTCCTTATCTAGTTACATAACATGCTTATATGAAAATCACTTGCTATACCTTGCAGTACTGTTTTATGCTTGTACTTACTGTTCCATTATGGTTATATGTTTATGAGATTTTGTTTTCGTGTGATTTCTGGATTTGAGAAACCGCACATAGATTTTTAAAGTCTTATGATTGTTTTAAAAACGCGGTTTCTCTTGATATGATATTTCGACGTCCACCATAAGTTTTCTCGGTGCTGAGCTATGATGATTACCCGATTCGAGGAGTAAGCAGTCACCGTCTGCAGGTACATGGTGGACCCGGTATGGTACCCCGAGGTAAGAAGATCGTATAGAAAGGCGTTGAGCCCGGCAAGGGAACACTACCTACCAGTGACAGTACTGGACTCAGTGGATATCCAAAGGATACCGACCAGAGTGATATGAGATAGATGGATATAAGGGCCGATCCAATGAGACGACACCTGAGATATGAGGATTTACGTGTCGATGTTGGACACGGATTTTATGATGATTTCGAGTGTCGATACTGGATGCTCAGATTTTTTAATGCTTTGATGTGTTGTTGATAGACACACGTTAGATGATACCCATATATACATACTTATGACATGGATGACTGGTACCACATGTGGACACGGACACGATATCATTATTATTACACTTATGTATACACGATCACCCTAGATACCATACGGTATAATATTATTATATTACAGTAT
Source organism: Agapanthus africanus (assembly GCA_030015575.1). Lineage (NCBI taxonomy): Eukaryota > Viridiplantae > Streptophyta > Magnoliopsida > Asparagales > Amaryllidaceae > Agapanthus > Agapanthus africanus. The sequence continues at coordinate 235,657,620 of CM057349.1, read as the reverse complement.
GACCTAGAAGATCGTTATACATTCGATTTCTACCTGTTGATATCATATACTCACGAGTTGGAAACTCACCCCCGTTGTGTCATAGTTTTCTTGCAGGGTCGACCGCTCGGATCAGTAGCGGTTTGCTGGCACATCTTTTTTCTAGGTGAATTGCATTAGTAGGTGGATTACTCCTCGAATCGTAACCGCCATTATATACATTATTATTCTTTTGTATCTAATTAAAAACTCCATCAACCAGACTTGTATATTTGGTAAACTTAGAAACCAGAGACTTATATATTCTTTGAGACTTAGAGCGAGATGTGTGTATTATTCCTTATTTTGGATTTGATGATGCTTTGGTTTTTCATTGTCTTCTTTTCTGTGTTGATCTTCGCCTCGGGCGTCGTCTATTCATATTTGCATGGTTGTTTCCGCCGATTGGCGAAAAGCTATCTCCCGCTTGGGGATGTCATATTATACTTATTATGTACTAGTTTTGGATTGAAATTTACAAAGGAGATGCTACTCAAATTTTAAATGACGAAAACGTTTTCAAATTTTAGCATATATCTCGCATGCTTTTCAAACGAACTTTACATATATTTTAAAAAAAGAGAACTTGATTTCAATTATACCCCTTTTTCAAAACTCCACCTCTGCTATTTTACTAAAAAGGTTTAGATTTCTGGGCTTTCGGCTACTTGGGTTATGGTGGGGTCCTATAGACTTCACATGATCCAAGTGTCGGTCACGTGCTATTTTCGGTTCGTGACAAAGGATACTTAAAAAATTATCTAAAAGTATGGTTATTTGCTCAAGAAGCAACTCAAGAAAATTCTAAGATGGCCAAAAGAGCTCAAAGCGAAATCTTGATCATGCCATGAAGCTTAGGATGAGATTAGGAACATTTTTAGTGAAGGTTTTTATGTGTTTTGAAGTGGTTTGTGGGGTGATGTATTGTGGTAGAAGATGGTGGAGGAGGTGGAGGAAAAAAGTGGACGAAGGGATGAAGAAATGAAGTGAGAATGAAGTGAAGAATTTTCCATGGTTGTAGCAACCATATCTCTCTCTCTCCCCTTCTCTCTCATACCCATACCTCTATGTCCCTTTGTCCCCCTCTCGTTTTTCCTTTTCTTTTCTTTTCTTTTTCTTTTAAGAAAAAATAAAACCATAACAAATAAAAGAAAAGAAAACATGTAAATAATATGTCATGCACACAAGCATGGTTAACAAAATTAAACATGGTTTAGTATAGTAATTAGTAAAACACTAATTAATTTTAACCTTAAACTTGTATGAAAATAATTATATGCTAATATATAAAAAAACTCAATTAAATAAATGCTTTCAAAATTAATAAATCTTTTTTAAATTCCAATTATTTTCCAAAAATATAGATATATCATTATACCATTCTGCTAAAACTCAAATCCATACTCGTGGAATATCCGTAAATTTATTATTTTGTCATTTAAATTTCAAAATTATATTTTCTATTTTCTAAAATGTTACAATCTTCCCACCTTAAATAAATTCGGTCCCCGAATTTAAATTTAAACTCCCCAAGTATTAGAATATTTCAGTAAATCGAATCGAATCAACGGGGCTCTGAAATCACGAAATAGCTAAAAAAATATCAAAGCGCAACACGTGCGCATGCAAACAAGTGCAAAACTCAATAATCGAAACTCCGTCAAGCGTCATGCAAATCATACAAGCTATGATGTAAAAATGCAATTTGCGAAATCTACTGTTTAAATCAAGTACAATATAATTGAGGCTACAATACGTATATAGTACGCATCAAGTAAAATCATTTAAGTAACTGTAAATGTATGTATGAAAAATCCTTTTTAAATCGCCGTGTGGCGTTCATTTGTGAATATATATATATATATTGCTTAAGATATACATCCCGCCTTTTTTGAAAATGATTTAGAAGGGTTTTCTTTTTGTAAAATCTTATGTCGCTCACTGACACATAGGGAAATAGTGAGACTAGCGTTTTTTTTCGAAAACATCTTCAATAAATATCGATGCATGCAAAAAGTCTTAGGAACTGTCCTTAGACCAGTCCTACTCTGCTATTACATAATATAGTATACGTCATAAAAAGATGCTCGAAGAAGAAATCAATCCCAATAAGTGATATGAAAATAAATCCATGTGCGTCTAGTGCGTACGGAAATTGAAGTCAATCTAAGTGTCACGAATGTGCACGAAAACGAAAACTGAGTGAAATGGGTGTGCACGAAATTATCTATCATGTGCAACGGGTGTGCACGACAACAATATCAAGTCCATCTAGAGTGCACGAAAACCTCAATCAAGTGCAACTGATATGCATGAAAATCTTCAAGTGCAACAAATGTGCACAAAAGTGAAGTATTCTAGTGAATTTTTAAAAGTGAATTATTCTAGTGAATATAAACCTAGATTGAATAATATATGGTATTTTAGTGTAAATTTGACTTGTGTGGATTTGTGATGGTATATTCATGAAATTTGTGATTGCTTTGTTTAGAAAACATGGAATTTATTATATGTATTTAAAATAGATAATTTGATAATATTATAAATAATTATAGAAAAAAAAATTTATTTATTAAATAGAAATCACGTTTTCTTAAAAATTGTAATAAAAATTCCATCGAGATCGGATGCTCCGTGAGGAAGTCTGCATTTCGCTTTACTAGTACCGAGGATGTGCGATACCCGCACCATCCAAATCGGGTTCCCCAAAATGGGTTGTAGAGGCTTAATTGCAAGGAATTTAATTTAAAACAATCTTAAAGAACACGGTTTTACTAGTTTAAGGTATTTTATTGTAAAATTGTATTTATCCCACAAAACACGATTCCAAAAGCCATTGTGCTATATCATGATGAGTGTTGTGATGAGATAGGTCATTACCTCGTGAGTTTTCTAAAGGTAATATGAGCAAGTATGATGAAAGATGTCGAATAGAAAGTTTATGGTATTTAACCGTAAAAGTAAAATGCAAATTGCGTGGCATGGTATTTTGAATTGAAAATTGTTCTAAATGTTTGTTAATGATTTCTAAACAAGATATATCAATATAGGTGTTTAGTTATTAAGAAAAGTTTTGTTTCTAACCAAATTAGAATCGGAAGTCGGATTAATTCCACTTCTGACGAGTTTTGAAAAGAGGTCTTTTTAGAATAGGAAAATAGGAGAGGAGAGGGGACTTACTGGATGAAATGAAAGAGATGAGGTATAGGAACAATTTGATGGCTTCGTGGGGTCGTGGTATCGCCGGAATTGTCCCAAATCGTCGCCGGAACTTGACATTGGGCTAAATCCACTTGTACACTTCCTTAACTTGGAGAAATTTGAGAATTTTTGATAATGGATTTCATAATGAAGAGGGCTAGGTATGGTGTGGTATTTATAGGATAGAATTAGGGTTTAGAGAATTAAAATGAGAATTAAAAATGCATTAAACATTGGATTAAAAGCTCATTTTTAATTCTTTGTTTAATTTTAAGAAAAACAAACAGAACTAGGGTAGGGGGAGGCCAAAGGTTTTAGGGTATAAATTTGGAGGCATTTGCGACGGGGGGGGGGAGGGATGGCGGCGCCTGCCCAGAGGCAAAACTCGCGGGCCATGCAGAGGGTGTGGGGCTCTGGATTTTGACCACGTGTCGAGGTCGTTTCATATATCATTCAGCACATGTTTGATTTAATCTGACTTTTCATTTTACGTGTATTGCATGTGTAAACTTTTAGGTTTCTAAAAAGTTTAAAAGAAAAAATCATTAAAAAATATATGTGGCTGATGGGATTCGAACACAAGGGCTACGTTACAGCAATGCTGTAGGGTTCCTAGGCACACTAATGAGGTCTCACAAGGCATCAACCATGCCAATTTAAAATTTTACAAGGGCCGAGAAACCCTAATACGGATCGTTAACTAGAATTTTAGGCGAAACAAGCAACTAGTTAATAACTTAACTAAATGAACGGAAATACAACCTTTGTAGATCCGGTTCTCCACCTCCATAACTCCATGATGAAGTCTCCTTGCTGTCCAAATCGAATCCCGGGCTCTAGCGTCGGCTTCATTGGAGAAATGGGCGGGCTAGGTCATCGACTACGATGCCGAAGATGATCTATGTCAAGGCATCACAAGATCAAGCTCCCACTTCACCAAGTCATGAAACTTGTGAAGAAAACACCCTTTACTACTTGGCAAGAGGTAGAGGATGAAGAAATAGGAGGTGGGTTCACTTTAGAATTGGATTTCTCACTCATTTCATCAAATCACCATTGATGGAATCAAGCTTCTTCATCTTGAAGAAGAAGAAGATGATGTTATGATAAGAATAATAAAATAGAAAAGAAAATGAATTCTTATCATATACAAACCATGGTTAAGTGTAGAGAATGAATCATGGTTAAGTGGAATGGTTAGGGTTAAGCATGAGACAAAAGTGGTCAAACTTTCAACACTTCATGAAGCTTCATGAAAGATACAAAGAAAGCTACCATATCAATTTATCCTTTTAATTTCCAAAAAAGAATAAATAAATAAATGAATGAATAAGCAAAACCCTAATCATCAATTTAACCATGGTTTAGTTCTTTACACTTAACCAAATAAGCATGTGTCATCAAACATGATACAATCATGTGCACAAAAGTATATCACATATACAACTTGCACAATTCAAGTGAGAAAATCCATTTAAAGTGAACCAATACTAGTTAATGCAAAGTAATATATCAAATATATAATTATACATTAAATCATTAAATCAACACTTGATTTAACGATCCGGTCATATCGCATATAACCGACTAGTATCCTATGTATCGGCTTACCGAATCAATCCTTGATTCGATAACTAGGTTATATCGCATACAACCTTTCGATACATTCATCGCGAGAATGGAATATAGTATCACATACACGCATTATTCTCGGTCCTGCACATATCTCATATGCGCTCCTATTTCGTTTCGCTTGAGCCAGGAAACCTCTGTGTAGGACTCTAAAGACTCGTCAATACGCCGGCAGTAGATGATGATCATATCAAACACTCACAAGCCGCAAGCGGTCTGCTAAACGTAACGGCCACCCGGGTATTGAGCGATCAGAAGATCGACGAGCAAGCCCGCTCACACTCCTGTGAATCCAACCAGCAACACTTACCGCACAGTCCGGTCTGATCGTCTGATATGTCGCATATCTCGCCTAGGGGTGGTAAACGTCAGACCCCAATAGCTCGATAAGTCATGCCGACGTGAGGTCCATAACATGTGTTAAACTACTGATAACACTTACCAGTAGATCACTGCAACCCTGGCCAGGGATTTCCTGTTATGGCCAGTCGAGCATAGCGCAACATCAACCCCCAATACCGGGAGAGACGAATCCCCTCCTATCGCTCATTGCCTCCATGTGATTCGGGACTGTACCCAAAAACCACCGTTTTGCACGCCCTCTTGGACGTGGTAAGGTGGAAATCAAAGCACAGTGGGAACCACACAAGACTCTATGACGATCTCGGGTCAACAGACTACTCTGTACCAGTGTCACCAGAGAACTGCCATCTGACGTAAGGTATAATACCATCTGGGAGTTCTCGGCGAGTCCGTCCAGTGTACCCAGTCTCCACTGAGCACCCGTATATCATCTCTGATGTCAAACACCAATGGATATGGGATCATCCATCGCCTATCTGTATGGGTCGAGAAAGTATACGCTAGTCTACTCTGGTATATCGATGCCCCGTCTCGATACACCCACGACTAGGGACCTTGAAGGATGTACTTATGGACTACCCTGTCCCTACTAGTATGATCCGCATCATAGTCCAGGTAGTCAAGTACACATCCTAAGGGCTTTACCAACATGTAACAGAGAGACAATCAGTATACACGTTAAGGTAAAGAGTAACCAGATAGCATACTATCATGTCGAGCAAGAAAGTCCTCCCTATATATGTCCAAGCATCCACTACATTATACATCCTATGTATAGTAATGGCCTCTAGGGCATACATATAACTAACAAATGCAAGGCTTTACCAATGAGCTACAAGTGCTTTCTTTCTGTTCTTAAACAAATTAAATACTTATAGCATACTCAGGTTTGTAAATACTCCATTTAGTACTTTAACTTTACACAAGTTTCTGTACATTAAAAACAGAGTCGTTACAGTAGCCATGAGCCCTATCTTAATAGTCATGAAAAAATGTCAGAAATCACATTATCCCTCAATAGAACATTGCCTTTAGTCTTCCTCCCTACCTTTCTTCCAAACATCGATTATATACCCCTACGTGTGCGTAAAAGACATCTCTACACTTAGAGAATTCAATTCAAGCTATCATACACTTGTCCATCTTCCTTGGTACTTTTTAGTCGGTGAATGTTTTATAGATGAAATTGCTCACACATTCTTCATACGACCGTTAATACTTCTTGAGGTACCAACCAACCGATTACCAAATGTGCTCACTCGTTTAGGCGTAATTAGTAATATCCTAGTCTTGCAACACTTAAGGCTTAGCGGTGGCTCCCAAACCAGTTGGTCTAAGGCACTAGGTGATAAGGCACCCTCGCTATATTTTTTTATACTTCCTTAAGTAATTAAAAAACCAGTGTTCATTTTTTGTCACCATTTATATTTTCTGTGTCATTTATACTGGTTTTTCCTACATACTAAGGCTTTTAGACAAAAGCAATTCAAGGTATTCTCTACTATCCCAAGTTTCAAGATGTGTGCAAGTGCGTATAGTAGGGTATCAACGTTCAAATGTTTGGACTCAAGAATAGGGACTATTTTTCAGACTTATTTCTATACTCAGATTAGTGATTCCCTTCATCTTACTAACTCTTGGGACAACAGCTCATGACTATCTATTGCTAGCTTCGTTTTAAGAACATCCAATTTTCTTGCATTTCTTAAATCTCTTCCTATCTTTCATATGTATTTTCACTTCCTAACTTTTATTATCAAATTTTTTTGTGCTTTTATTTAGTATAATGCAAAAATGATGCGTGAATAAGCACAAATCTCCCCCAAACATATTTGCAGTACTGTCCTCACTGATGTCATCTTTTAAGCTCAAAACCTGTAGATTTGGGAGTAAAAGTTCTTAATGATTACTAAAAGGGGATAAAAAGTCAATGACAGTGAAATCCTCCCCAAACTTGTTTTTGGCTCATAATGGTGTAAAAATTTGTTTTTCTTTCAAGAGCCAAAATATTTTTCTCCCCTCCAAATTTGAGTGAAACAGTATTAAGTATTTAAAATTATAAGAGGGCGGTAAAGTTATTGGTCTATGCAAAGCTTTACAAAGACCAAAAGTCAACACCAACCATTCGAATATTTTATCGATATAACAACATAGTTGGTAGAAGATCATAGATGTGAAGAAGTGGGGAGATAAGAGGCGTAATCGATCGGGTTTACGTCTCGGTTGGTAGAGACGAAACGGTGATGGTGGATGAAAACGAGAATATGAATGATTAGGAATGAGTGGAATAATCGCATTCTCGTACTTGATGAGAAGAAAGGTTGGCGATTCAACTTCTTCGGGTGGAGGTTGAATCATCACAGCATCCATATCTTTTAGGAATGCGAGTTCTTCGGCGAAAATGTCTTCAAAACTTTCATCATGGTCCGAGTAATAATTTCATCAATATCTATATTGATGGAATATGCAGATTCACTAGGACGGTTGAAAATTCCATGGTCAGTCTTATGCGCTCCAAGATTCAAAACACTCGATTCGTCAGAAATTATGGAGGAGATTCGAAATGATCGTCTCCCTCCTTCTCAAAAGAGTCTAAATCGAGTGGTCTTTCAAGAATCATAGAACTCGAAATATCGGAGTATGAGTCATCAAAACTCGGTGGAGTTGAAAGAACATTAGAAGAACCAAAGAAAGTAGGTGATGAAATAGGTAAACCAATTTGGGTGTCGAGAATTGTTGAACCATATGTGGGAGATGAAAGCTGAATATCGTTTTGCTTATCGGATAGGTCAGTGGTAAGAATAGGATTGGTTACTTGTACAGGAAGATGTTCGTATTTAAAAGAAGGGACATGATGGGTCGGAGAATCCAACTCATCTAACATAACGGATTCATCTTCAACGATATTCTCATCACCGTTCTCACTAACACCTTCGGTCAAATCAAACAAATAGGTATTTAAAAATTCATCAATTATACCATCCTCAATTGATAAATCACTTGGTTCACTTGATGGAGTTGGAAGGTTTGAAATATCTAGTGTAGTTGAATAAGAATCGGTTTGATTTGAAATGGTGTAAAGCTCTCTTTCACGCTCACTAGAAAAGTCAAACATGTTATTCTCGGGCACCTTATCACTATGAAGCGGTTTAACATCGAATATATTCGGTTGGGGTGCAGGTTGGAAGGTATCGAGATCAAAAGAATCGGTTTTGGTTTGACTTTGATGGATTTCTTATTCTTTTTCACTGCTTATTTCCAACTTTACTTCAGGACTAGACATGGCTTGTGAAGAAGTTCTAATGAAGGATTCTCTTTGAACCGTGGAACTTCTTAATTGATTTTCAGAAGCACTGTCTAGATAAGATGAGGAAGTTGAGTATGGTTAGGAAGTGTCTAATTGTTGGCTACGGGCAAGTTCAATGTGTTCCGCAATCGACATGCGTTTATGATTTTCCGCATTAGCCTGAAGAGATATGTTAAGAAGAGATTCCTTTAATTGTTGGCTACGAGCAAATTCAATGTGTTCCGCAATCAACATGTGTTTATGACTTGTCCCATTAGCCTCAAGATAAGTGTCAACATGAGAGCGTGTGAAAGTTTGGTATTGTGGATAAGAATTAGAAGGGTGAACCCAAGTTTCATAAACGGGATTAGGATCAACACTATGATATGAAGAATATTGAGATTGGTTGGTTAGTTGGCGATTGGCAATTGCTATTTGTTTAGCAATGGTCATGGGTGTAAAAGATGTCATATTTTCCTCAAAACGAGTATCAATATTTTCATATGGAAATGATGGTGTTTGTTGTTCTAACGGTTTTGGATTAGTGAAAGAATTGAAACTTTGGCTTTCAGCCTTCGCAATATGCTCAGCGATGGACATGCGTTTAGGAGTTCTCTCACTCGTCTTAAACGGATTATCAACATAAGAAAATGTTGAATTTTGATGCGGTTGATAGGACCTTGAGTGGGGTATCTAACTGTTCTTTTCCGCATGCTCTATCCTATCTCGTAAAGACATAGTAAAGTCGGATTTTGTACCGAAGCAGTTACGAAAAAAAGATATATCTAGTTCTGGATAGCAAAGCTCGGCAAAAGTTCGTATGTTTGGGTTACCTATTATAAGAAAGTGAAAAGAAAAGAGGGTGATGATAATGATTTAAGCTCTTTTTGGATTCTGGAAATTGTTTTGCTTTGAAAAATAGTCGGACTTTAGACTTGACTCAACAAATCACAAAATGTACAATCAATCTATAGAACTAGGGTCTCCAAGGTCAAGTCACTAGACCGCTCCTAGACTTCCAAAGGACAAGTCGTAGGATCAATTCTCTACTACCTCCTTATCAATCTTGTGGCCAGGTAAGTGCCAGGTAAGTGGGAGGTATCCGCTATACAAATCACCGAAATTGCAGGTCTAATTAAGTAACCACTTTTCTTAGTCACACTTGCCTTAGACACCATAAGAAAAATACGGATAAGTAATAAATTACCCACGACTTTTCTCTGTCCTAATTGAGCGCAAATGTCCTTAAGGGCTAGGTCTATATATTTTTTAATTAATGTAGGGTGAGAATATGCTCATTTGTGATTTGTGGGGCCTAGGAAGGGTGATGAAATCCCCACCTAATCTGAATTTGGGTTTATTGCCCCTTAATATCCATTTTAGATATGCAAAACAAACCAAAATCTAAAACACGCAAAATGATTATTTTTGCAGCGATATTTGCAAAGAATCCTGCAGTCAAAATTAGATTATTGGAGCTTGGGCGGAGAGAGAAAGATATTAGGAAAATACCAGAGGATTTTTGGGCCGCAATTCACCCAACTTGCCGCGGTTCCGCTGCAAAACGCCTATTTCCGCCACGGTTCCGCCGCCGTCTTGTGGGATCTTTTACTAATTTTTCTTCAGAGCACCCCTATGTTCCTCTGGTCTACGTTGAAATTCTCTAACTCTCTATTGGCTTGCTCCAGTTACTCCAGATTCCCTTACAAAACTCGCACAATAATCGTTAAATACAAGATGCGGTTTTGTTTATCTTTTATTTTATGTTTGCTGGATTTTATAAGAAATTAACCCGAATAACAAGGAAAAAGTTATGACCGTTTCCCCAACAGCGGCGCCATTTGATTGATCGTTTGAAAAAGTGTGATTTTGTAAATAACCGCAATCAAGACGGTGTCGCTAGTTGCTAGCCGCGATGAGTACGGATCGTCGACAGGGAAACATGAATTCTTACCTAACTTCTGTACTAACAGTTTCGTAAACTGTGTTTGAGAACTAGCTTCAATGAGTGGACCTGGCTCAGCGCATCTCTCTGTTTCACCCTGAATCTTAACTTCGCGGAGATCAAATATCTCCTGAACTGAGCGATACCTGCCTTAGTATTTGCTTATACAAATGATGGGATCATGTTCATAAATGAACAATTATATCCAGCGAATTCTAGGGTGGTATCTTTTGCTGATTCACAATCAGCATCTAGCGCCATGACTACCTCAATATCCCACATGGAACTCTTTCCAATAAACTGCTCCTAAAAAGAGGGTAAACTTATAATTCGCAACAGACGCTCTGTCTTCCATGTTACCTAGGAAGATAGAATTGGTAACCACGTCCTTCAGGAGGCTGCCATTACCAAACTCCAAGAACTTCAAATGTTGTTCACTACTACCCTATGTTTCTCCAGGATTTGACTGACATCCATATCCTGTATGGAGAAACACTTATGACCACCGTTGTTTTAATGATTGCGATATAGCAACATCACTTCCTATCATGAGTATGTCATCCACATGCCATATGAGGATTCTGACAACACTCCCTACTACCTTCTTTCAAATACCAGGTTTATCTATCATTTTGATGAATCCAAACACTTTGACCGTGACATCAAAACAGATAATCCATTTCCGCTATGCCGGCTTTATTCTAAAGATAGACATAAGCAACTTGCACACTTACCGCTGCTCCTACTGACTAAGATAACACTTTGGCAGAGTCATATACACATACACTTCTAAATCCAATTTAGAAATACGTTATAGTCATCCATCTGCCAAATATCACAGTCATGAAAAAATAGTAGCGGCAAGTTATATCCGTATGGACTTCAGTATAGACACTGAAATGATAGTTTCATCAAAATCCTCAATGGGTATTTGATGTAAATTTTTTACTACAAGTCTAGCTTTATTTGGTTAGTACCTTTCCATTTGCACCGATCTCAAAAGATCTACTTGCTCCTTATGTGTTTTACCTCTTCAGAAGCACACAACAAAGTCTACACTTTGTTGCAGTGCATAGAGTCCAACAAGGATAACTGGGCATCCAACCATCAATCAGAAGTCACCACTTCCTATGGCCTGCTGATAAGTAGGGTCATCATCATATGATGCAAGCCTCCTTGTCACTATTAACGAGGAAACCGTAGTATCTCTTAGGTGGCTGAGGTCACCTACCAAATCTACGGAGTGTTTAAGGTTTGTCAGGATCAATTGAATCTTCAGGTTCTACTAAATGTTCAGTAACCGTTTATTGTTCTGCAATCACTTTCAGTTCTACCATACTCCAACTAATTTCTTTTGCAAGAAATTCCTTTTCTAAAAAGGTGGCGTGTCAAGAACAAAACAACTTTTGATCTTGCAAATGGTAGAATGTTAAACCCTTGTCAATGCCTGGGATAACCCATAAATTGCTATTAACAAAACGTGCCTTGAGTTTATCTGGATTCTGGTTTTAAGCATAGGCCGGAAAACTCAACATCTTAACAATCTTATGATGATAACTCATTCTATATAAGATATAGAATATGAGGCACTAATTTAGGTGGAACCAGTATTAATTGATATGCATCTATTTCTAGTGGATCTCTTAATCGAAAAAGACGATTCAACATTACTCATCATGGAGCGCACCCATGGATGAGCAATCTGAGAGAGAATCAAATTCTTGATTATATTACTACGGAATATCTAGCATAAGTATCAAAATCTTCGAACACTTCAAAGAATCTTGATACTTCCAATGTTTGGTTCTCTGCTTTATTCCTATATTTTATTAACTTCTCAAAATCTTTGGACTTTGCATTTCAAAAAGAATGCGTGTCTAAAACTAGAGAATTCATAGTAAAACGGAACGAAATATGAGTACCAACCCTTTGTCCATGCGGATATTGGACAACATACATCATTATATATAAGTCCTATCAGTTCACTACTCATACTCTGTGTTGTAATTTGAAAAGTGTATTTTGGTTAAGAATATATATCCCGTTATTCAATACACCTTATCCGATCATCAAATGATAAAGGCAAATGTTCATAACATAATTTTTGAAAATTTATATCCCACTTTATCAAATAAAGAGACGGATATATCGGTTTTTAAATTTTGGTGCATAACCAATAGTTTGCCGAAAGGGAAAACCAGGTGATTTCCCCAATAGCAACAATTGTTTCGATATCTGATATTGGAAATCAAATCACCTTTCCAATAATCTAATCTTTCTCAGCATCTGTAAAAAAATACAGATATGGGATGTTAGTCCAGAATCTATATACCCGGAAGCAGAATTAATTGGGAAACAATTTTCAATTGCAATCACATAGAAAACATGAAACATTAAAATGTGTCAAGGGTGGCCGGTTATTCATAGTAATGCCTCTTTAAATTCCTAGAGTCATAACAGTAGTTGCATTTTCCTTTCCGCTCACTTCGACCCCTTTTGGATGTCTCTGTTTCTTGCCTTGTGTATACCGGACTTATGCTAATTGGTTTTCTTCTTACCCTTCCTTTCAACTCCAGCATCGGGATTGGAAGATGATTATCCAACGAACATAACTAGTATATACTCCTTATTTAAGCAGCTCTCAAATTTGAGATAAGGTGGAGATGAGAGACAAATGAATTGTATCATATACAATTCACTTTCTCCAGAACCAGCGGCCATCCTCGACTGAAACAATTTCTTCGAGTTCGTATCTAACTATACGATGGCCTTCCAAGTAATATGGATCTCTGTATCGGATACAGAGTGTTCTGGAGGAAGCAAAAGGGGAAGTGAGAGGGGTAAGGACACATGTGACTATGTCGTGAAATAGAGCAATCATGACATTCCAAAGCCATTGATTGTAAAATGGTTCGGTTAACTTGGTTTACGTGTTTTTAGTTTAACGTCAGTCTTGGGTCGCTACGAGAGAGAGAGAGAGAGAGAGAGAGAGAAGAAACACTCGGCATGCACTCTATCAAGATTATATTGGTTTATTTATCTAATCAGGATAACTCTCACTGTTCCGTCGAATCCTCCTTCAAACCATAAAAAGTGAATTAGCCGGGATCATATCCTGAGAGTAATTATTACTCACAGTGGGAATCGGGATCCAAACTATCATGGAGTGGTTGTAAGTCGACGTTAGACACTCTACATGATGCGGGGAGGCAGAATAGGTAAAACAATCATTTTGTTTGAGTTAATATCGACTAACTTTACAGATCTTTGCTAAACCCTAACTAACAACTATCTAGAAGTGATTAACTACTATGATAGATGATTATACCTAAAGATTCAAGTCCTTCTTGTTCTTGTAGTTCACCTCCTCGTCGGCCTCCTCGATGTGATAGAAGATCCACCCGAGAGTTCCTCCTCCAAGCTTTAACCTCTCACTTGAGGTAACTAGGTGACTATGATTGCTAATCAAAATAACCTAGAGGATATAGAGATGGATTAGGGATCTATTAGTCTTGCTAACCCTTGGGATCTCAACACATGAAAGGATTAGGGTCAGTTCTTTGAAGAGAGAGAGCATGAGGAGAGAGAATGTGTAAGTGAGAATGAATTGAAAATATAACTCATTATGTATATAATGAAGCATAATAATTATCAAATAAATAAAAGAGATAATTACAACCATGCTTCATTTAATACAAATGAATGAATCATCTCATGAGTCATTAAGCAAAAAATGCTTCATTAACTCATTTGGATGAATCACTTCATGAGTCACAAATTCAATTAATGCAAATTCCACCTAAGCTCTCCACATCATCTTTCTTCTAGAATCTTCTCGACTAATTACGAGAATGCCCCTCCCATCCGTGAAAACATGGAAATACTGAGACTGTATAAATCCAATAATCCAATACTAGAATCTGGCTTAAACTAAAGCCCGCTAGTAAAAACTGTCCGAACATCGTACGTGCATAAATACACGTATGTGTCCGAACCCTGTCGTAAAACTATATGACCTCTATATCGTTTCTCCTGAAGCAGGGAAACTCTCTGTGTGGGACTCTAAAGACTCGACACTACGCTGCCAGTGGGTTTAACCACAGGCCGCAAGCGGTACTAGCTATACGTAACGGTCCCCAGATAGATGTCGATAAGAAGGCCGATGAGGAAACCCATCCGAACTCCTACTGAGCCATATGCGACAATCTCCGTACAGTCCGGTCTGTTCGTCTAAGACTATCGCATATCGGGACTAGGGGCGGCAAGCATCAGTCCCCTAAAAGCGGTATAAGTCATGTCAGAGTGAAGCCCACTACACCTTGAGAAGCTACTGGAAATCCTACCAGTAAATCTCGTTTGCCCTGGCCAGGGACTTTGCGTAATGGCTTTCCAAACACAGCGCGATATCAACTCCCAATACCGGGAGGGACAAATCCTATCTAACCGCCACTACCTCCAAGTGCTTCGGGACTGCACCCAACTGCTACCTGTTTGCACGACTCCTTTGAGCCGTGGTAGGGTAGCAATCTAAGAACGGTGGGAACACACTCGAGACGAAGCAGCAGTGTCAAGTCTACGGACTATGCTGTACTCATGTCACCTGGGAACTGTTAACTGACGACGGGTATAATACCAACCAACAGTTCCCTGCGAGTCCTGTCCGGTGTGCCTGTAACCCAACGAGCACCTGCATACTATCTCCAGTACAACGTACTAATGGCTGTGGACAGACCATCTCCCCTGCTGGGATGAGAAGCGTATACACTAGTCTACTCTGGAGTATCGATGCCCTGTCTCGATAATCCTACGACTAGGGACCTGAAAAAGGATGTGCTTGTAGACTACCCAGCCCCCACTAGTGTGACTGCCATCACAACGCTGGTAGTCAAGCTAGATCCTATGGGCTCTATATGTTAGTTATATATATGCCCTAGAGGCCATTACTGTACATTGGATGTATATTGTAGTGGATGCTGGGACATATATAGGTAGGACTTTCTTGCTCGACATGATAGTACGCTATCTGGTTGCTCTTTATCTTAACATGTATACTTTCTGTCTTTTTGTTACATGTTGATAAAGCCCTTAGGATGTGTACTCGACTTCCAGGACTGTGATGCGGATCATACTAGTGGGGCCTGGGTAGTCCATGAGTACATCCTTCAATGTTCCTAGTCGTAGGAATATCGAGACGGGGCATCGATATTCCAGAGTAGACTAGTGTATATCTTCTCGACCCATGTGATGGGCGATGGATGATCCTATATCCATTGGTGTTTGACATCAGAGATGGTATGCGGGTGCTCAGTGGAGACTGGGTACACTGAACGGACTCGCCGAGAACTCCCAGATGGTATTATACCTCATGTCAGATGGCAGTTCTCTAGTGACACTGGTACAGCTTAGTCTGTTGACCCGAGATCGTCATAGAGTCTTGTGTGTCTCCCACTGTGCTTTGATTTCCACCCTACCACGGCTCTACTGAGTCATGCAAACAGGTGGTTTTTGGGTACAGTCCTAATTCACATGGAGGCAATGAGCGATAGGAGGGGATTCGTCTCTCCCGGTATTGGGGGTTGATGTTGCGCTATGCTCGACTGGCCATAACAGGAAATCCCTGGCCAGGGTTGCAGTGATATACTGGTAAGAGTTATTAGTAGTTTCACGATTGTTATGGACCTCACGTCGGCATGACTTATCGAGCTACTGGGGTCTGACGTTTACCACCTCTAGGCGAGATATGCGACATATCAGACGAACAGACCGGACTGTACGGTAAGTGTTACTGGTTGGATTCACAGGAGTGTGAGCGGGCTTGCTCGTCGATCTTCTGATCGCTCAATACCCGGGTGGCCGTTACGTTTAGCAGACCGCTTGCGGCTTGTGGGTGTTTGATATGATCATCACCTGCTGCCGGCGTATTGACGAGTCTTTAGAGTCCTACACATAGGTTTCCTGGCTCAAGCGAAACGAAATAGGAGCGCATATGAGATATGTGCGGGACCGAGAATAATGCGTGTATGTGATACCGTATTCTATTCTCGCGATGAATGTATCGAATGGTTGTATGTGATATAACCTAGTTATCGAATCAAGGATTGATTCGATAAGCCGATACATTGGATATTAGTCGGTTATATGCGATATGACCGGATCGTTAAATCAAGTATTGATTTAATGATTTAATGCATAATTATATATTTGATATATTACTTTGCATTAACTAGTATTGGTTCACTTAAATTGGATTTTCTCACTTGATGTACACAAGTTGTATATGTGATATACTTTTGTGCACTTGTTTGTATCATATTTGATGATACATGCAACCTTGGGTTTGTGTAAAGAATTAAACCATGGTTATGTTAATGGTTAGGGTTTTGATTTACTTACTTATTCATTTATTTATTTATTCATTAATTCATTTTGGGCAAAAATTAAATGGTGGCTTAGTTTGTTTTGTTGTTGAAGCTTTGACTAAGTGACCATTTTGTCTTCATGTCCTAACCCTAACCATTCAACTAAACCCTAGTTAATTCTCTACACTAAACCATGGTTGAGATTATGATAAGTATCATTTTGTTTTCTATTTTAAAATAATAGTCATCATATTCTTTCTTCTTCTTCTTCTTCAACAAAGAAGAAACCTTGCCTCCATCAATGGCAACATGAGAAAAAGAGTGAGAAATCCAATTCTAAAGTGAACCCACTTCCTATTTCTTCATCCTCTACCACTTGCCAAGTAGTATAGGGTGTATTCTTCACAAGTTTCATGGCTTGGTGAAGTTGGAGCTTGATCTTGCGTTGCCTCAACGTAGATCATCTTCGGCATCGAAGTCGACGACCTTGCCCGCCCATTTCTCCGATGACGCCGACGCTAGAGCTCGGGATCCGATGATCGTAGCGAGAGGACTTCATCACGGAGCTATGGAGGTGGAGGACCGGATCTACAAAGGTTGTAGCCCCTTTCCTTTAAGTTAAAGTTG
Organism: Agapanthus africanus; assembly: GCA_030015575.1. Lineage (NCBI taxonomy): Eukaryota > Viridiplantae > Streptophyta > Magnoliopsida > Asparagales > Amaryllidaceae > Agapanthus > Agapanthus africanus. The sequence continues at coordinate 235,640,189 of CM057349.1, read as the reverse complement.
TTTACTTGCTTTGCATCGCCTATACATCTAGTTAACGATCCGTATTAGGGTTTGTAGGCACATAAAAAATTTGAATTGGCCATGTTTGATCACTTGTAGAACCTCATGGGTGTGCCTAGGAACCCTACAGTGGTATCAGAGCCTAGCTAGAGCCTTAGGCGATGCGTAGACGGAGTTAGAAGTCCGATCGAACCGAAACCCTAATTCAAAATTACTCTCTGTACATTTTTTGAAATCGGGGATTTTTGAGAATTAAAAATATGCAGAAAACTCAGCAGGAGTTTCTAAGAATTACTGTACAAAACGGAAACTCTAATTCGATCAAATAGCCGCGGAACCGCGGCAATAGCGTGGCTAATGCGGCGGTTCCGCGGCCGTACGGTCGTTTCTTACATTAGTTTTTGCACAGTAACTCCTATCTATTAGTGCTGTATTTTCTGGGAATTTTTAAATTATACTCAAGAGTTGAGTTTTCTGGGTTGTATTGGGAGTTCGTAGATTCGATCGGATTATCAAACTTTGTCCATGTGTTTTTCCGGGTAATTTTAGAATATGTTAAAAAGTTCGACCGGATATAAATACCCACTTTTTCCCCTGCTGGGAAATTTCCAATTGTTGGATTTTTCCGTTGTTTAATGACGTTCTAAGTAGTGCAAGTAACACGATGGTCCCTCTAGAAGACAACAAACCTTAACTCGATTATGTGACCGTCTTGAACTGCCCTTTGAATCTTAGGGTTTGGGGCAGTACGGCGTGCCACATGTGAGGCGTTGGCTTGACCCTTCTACGGCTGGACCGTTGGTACTGAGGCATGAAGTGAATGTTTTTAAACTTGTTTCATGTGTTGAGCTGTTTCGGGAAAACTTGGGTGTTCAATTGTTTGATCGGAAAGTTTGACATTTTCTATTTATTCAGAATGTGATACAATAATTGGAATTCACAAGTAGTTATGAGATAACTGAATGAATGTTATAAATCTAGCGGTTTAGTTTCACTTGATCAGTTGCCACGGAATTTTGATGTGATCAAAAGTCCGTCGCAATCACGTTGCGTACGCGGATACTCGCCGGTAAACTTAATAGACAGCCACGCCCCATAGCCCCGACCAAGTGACTGTAGGAGAACCCCGTCGCCGAAAGCATCCGTTCGGGTGCTCGCGGCAGCGGTGTTCCGTCTTGGTGCACTTCTTCGACGGTATCAGGGGTGCGGCCGCCTACTAATGTTTGCGACGAGCATTCGATCATGATATCGGGAATCTTGTTGAATTGCCCGACTTTAATATTGAAAAGTGTTTTCGATAATGAGACTAAAATGCGGGTTTTATAATTGTTAGGCATGCGATGTCTAAGGAATTCATTTGATTAGGCATGCGATGTCTATGCAGGTTGCGGATTCCAACTGTTGTAGTTTTACACTTTCTTTTCTGTGCCCGTAAGTGTAATATGTGATATCGCCGGTTTCGTTGCTATATGTCAACGACAATTGGGATGCGCATATTTACTTACGTTGATGACATGTGATGTTATGTGTTGCTGGATATGTTATATTGGATCGTCTTTTTTGAATAGCCGGGGGTTTTTTATGTGAGAAGAGTGTTTTTCCTTTTCATTCTGTTGGATATATGTATGCCCTAGAGGCCATTATGTGATAGTGGATGTATCTATACATGTATATATATTCAGTTTGCATTCTTGCTCGACATGATAGTATGCTATCTGGTTCTTCTTTATCTGACATGTTTATTTGATCATGCTTCTATTCATTCATACATGCTGATAAAGCCCTGAGGATATCGGCTTGACTACTCTGATTATGATGGAGATCATACTAGTGGGACATCTGTAGTCTATAAGCATATCCTGGAACGTCCCTAGTCGTAGGTATATCGAGACGGGGCATTGATATACCAGAGTAGACTAGCGTATATGATACTAGACCCATACGATGGGCGATGAATGTTCCCACATTCATCGATGTTTGACATCAAGATCATATACGGGTGCTCAGTGGTGACTGGGTACACTGGAAGGACTCACCGAGAACTCCTATATGGAATTATATCTATCGTCGGATAGCAGTTCTCAGGTGACACTGGTACAGGTTAGTCTGTAGACCCGAGATCGTCATAGAGCCTTGTGTGTTCTCCCACTGTACTTTGATTACCATCCTACCACGGCTCTACTGAGTCGTGCAAGCAGGTGGCTGTTGGGTACAGTCCCGAGACACACGAAGGCAATGAGCGATAGGAGGGGTTTCGTCTCTCCCGATATTGGGAGTTGATGCTGTACTGTGCCCGACTGGTTATAACAGCAAGTCCCTGGCCAGGGCTGCTGAGATTTGCTGATAAGTGTTATCAGTAGTTTCTCGATCTGTTATAGACCATTCACCGGCACGACTTATTGAGTTATTGGGGTCGACGTGACCTTCCCTAGGCTCGATATGCAGCATATCTGACGAAGAGACCGGACTGTACGGTAGTGTTGCCGGATGGCTCGACGGGAGTTGTAGCAGGTTCGCTTGTTGTCTTCTGATCGCTCAATACCCGGGTGGCCGTTACGTTTAGCTGACCGCTTGCGGCTTGAGGGTACTTGATATGATCATTACCCTCTGCCAGCGTATTGACGAGTCTTAGAGTCCCACAAAGGAGTTACCCAGTCCAGGCGAAACGTTGTGGTGCGCGTATATGATATGCGCTTGCACCCGATTGAAATGTGCGTATATGATACCGAACATTGATCGGGTGGCCTGCTTTTGGTGGAGTCATATGAGATATGACCGGATTGATAAATTAAGTGTTGATTTGTCATCTAACCATTAGTTTTCTCACTTGAAACCTTTCTAGGGTTTGATGGATGTATGCATGCATGCATGTGTTTCTTTCTTCCTTTCTAGTTTCATGCACATGTAGATGTGCATACATGTACACATACATACACCCATCCATCATGGTTGATTGCATATGGAAATGGTGGCAATATAAGCCTCACACCATAGATTAAACAATGGATAATTATTTAATTTTGGTTTTAAAGTAAAATGAAAAAGAAAAGGATAATCATTCTTGATTCTACACTCTTCTTCTAACCTAACCTATCTCAACTACCACTAACCTATGGTTATCCTTCTCTTTATCATTTAAAACCCAAGTTAAACTAACTATCCATCATTTAATCATGGTTGAAGTCAAGAAGGAAATAAATATATATAGTGATATATATTTCTTTTTCTTCTTAACTCAAGGTTATCTTTTACACCTCTTGTTCATTTTAGCCACCATCTTCATCCTCCTTCATCTCTTCCTCTCTAGTCTTTTCTAGTGAGCTAAATACAACTAAAGAAAGGTTTTTGAAGTGAGATTCCAAACCACAACATCATTCTACTCAAGTCTAGCCGACTTGATTAGAGTGTTTCCTTCGGTTTTCCAAAGTAGCGAGCTTGGACGGAGTGCTCCGTGGTGGATCGTCGTGGACGCAAGGGAACTTCAAGAGGACCTCGATTCAACACCCAAGACACCAAGGAGTCCAACAAAGGGGAGCTACAAAGGTTGTAGCCTTCAAACCCTTATCTTTACTAGCTTAAAGTTTCATAAGCCTAATTTTCTAGGATCGATCCCTTTGCATGTTAGGTTAGCACCTTAAAAATTATAACTTTGGGTCATGTGATGCTTCAAAACACTTTATAGGGTGCTATACTAACCCCTCAATGGTATCAGAGCCGACCTAGAACATTAGGCGACGTTTTTACGAAGTGAAAACCCCGATCGGACAAAAATACGGTGTTTTGGGGTGCTCTCTGGAAATTTTCTAAAATTTGATAATTTGCAGAATTAAAAATATGTAAAAAATACAGCAGGAAAAAATAAGGATTACAGTACAAAATTTTTCCAGTGAACAGTAATTCTCGTCGTGGAAACGCGGCCTAAGCTTGCTTAGGCCGCGGTTCCGCGGCCGTATACATGAATTGATGGATACGTTTTGTACAGTAATTCATGAATCTGCTTGTATAAAATTTTGAATATTTTTAATCTGTATTTGATTTTGAAAAATTCTGGAGATGGTGTTGGACTCGTCAATTCGATCGGGACTTTCATTTCGTAGCTTTTCCGGGTAAATTAGAAAGTATTGAAGTGTTTGAACGAGTATCATTTACTCACTATTCACGGGGTTTAAATACTTTGGAGATACGTGCAAGTCTTTTTGCGGTGGTCCCTCTAGAAGACAACAAGCCTTAACTCGATTATGTGACCGTCTCGAACTGCCCTTTGAACCTTAGGGTTTGGGGCAGTACGGCGTGCCACATGTGAGGCGTTGGCTTGACCCTTCTACGGCTGGACCGCTACTACTGTGTCACACTCCGGATTTTTGAACCCTGCTCAAGTGTTGAGCTTTAGTGAATCTTGGGTATTTGATCGTTCGTTCGAAAACTTTAATACTGTCTGTTTGTCTGGAATGTGATACAATATGTGGAATTCATATAGTTTGGGCATGAAATACGAAATATGTGATATTTCGCATTTATGATGTCTAAAGAGTATCTGGATTCCAAATATTGTAGTTTTACACTTTCTTTTCTGTGACCGTAAGTGTAGTATGTTCGATATCGCCGGTTTCGTTGCTATACATCAATGACAATCGGGGTACGCATACTTACTTACGTTGATGATATGTGATATTATGTGTTGCTGAGATATGATGTGCAGGATTGTCGCGATCGAATAGCCGGGGGTTTTTGTGAGATGAGAGTTTTATATTTTCATTCATGTAAATTCAAATGTAATGTAATATTCTTTTATTTGGGGCACTTCCAGGTTGCGGTTGTGTCACCAGTGTTGTATATTATTTACTTTTCCGCATTAGGATGGACCCAAGGTGGGGAGCACAGGTGACCGGGTTCTGGGGTTCAGTGGGAGGCCATCTCGAGGAGTCGAGACCGGGTCTCCTAAACTCCTGAATTGGTAGGGTCACTTGCCGCTCTCGTAGGGGTCCAGGGTGTGGGCTTGGCTATTCATCGCGACTGTGGAATCCGTATTTTCTATTCTGGCTAAATACTAAATACGGACGTCCTAGGATATCCCACGTTATATCTATGTTTCTGCTGCCTGTGTTCTGTGATATCTGAGACGAATGACATATTATTATATATATGATATATAGTAGACGTTGCTTATGTTTTACACTCGCGCTAGTCCCGTCCCGGTATGCCGTTAGTTAAGTAACCTAACGGTGCATAACGGAACATTGTGGCGAATGCGGATGGCATAAGCGTACGTGTTATTTTCGTTTCTTTTCTATGATTGGCTTAAGGACTTAAATGATGGGATTACATTAATGTGATTAATGTAAAGAAAATAAACCTAAAAAGATGTTGTAGAATCTGATTTATAAACTACTCGGCTATTTATGAAAAAGCTACATTTCAAAACTGCGGAGCTTAAGCCACTCCTTTTGAAAATTGTTTGATTCTACAACGATATCAAGTTCAAAGCGTTAAGGATTTTCTTAAAAATCATTCGCAACCCTCCGTCATTTTAGGAAGTAGAGTACTTAGTATTCGTGCTACGTTTGTTGACTTTAGTTAAGGCGTAGTGTACGGTAGCTAAGTGATGTTTTCCTACACTGCATATGATGCAGATTAATTAGGACATTCATGCGACTTTGTTGACCATAGTTAAGGGTCATATGGGTGGGTCTAATTGATCAAGAAATAACGGGTAGAACTTGACTGGTACTTATGATTTGTTGACCATAGTTAAGGTCATAAGTACTAGGGGTAAAAAATTATATCGGGAATTTCAAGTGTTAAAATTTGCAATGAGATTGCATACCTTCCATGTGATGGTTGGATCCCGATCCCACTGTGGGCAATAGTTGCTCCTAGGAGAGTTTTACAGTTTACAATTAGCTAACTCATTAGGTGTCTAGAAAGGTGTTAACGGGGCTCCGCCTCTGGGAAAACGAGGTTTACTCTAATTAGGTCCGTGCGAAAGCACGGGGAACCTCCCTCAAAGTATCGACACTGGCCTGGCTGAACGGTTAGCGAAGTTGTAGACTGTAATTAATCCTGGCTAGTTTTTCTTTTTAAGGTTTGAAAGAAAACTTGATAAAAAGCAGTGGGAAACATCGATTAGACAAGATAATAAACCAATCTAATCTGTGCAAGAGCTTTCGCTGAGTGTATTCTTTTCTCTCTCTTAATGGCAGATACCAATGACTGGACTTAAGCTTCTACTAGATAAAAACAAACTGAATGGGACCAACTATAAGGACTGGCTGAGGAATCTGAAAATCGCCTTGACTTATGATAAAGTATCATATGTCCTCACGGCTTCAGCCCCGCCCGTCCCTGGTCCAAAATCCTCAGTTGCGGACATTGAAGTCCGCAAGACATGGGACGCTGACTGTGCCACGGCCACATGCCTCGCGCTTGCATCGATGGATAACACACATCAAAAGCAGCACGAGGACATGGACATTCACGGTATATTGCTCCATACAAAGGAGTTGTATGGGGAGCAATCCCGCGTATTACGATACGAAGCATCAAAGAAATTGTTTCAGATGCGAATGGCCCCTGGCACACCAGTAGAAGACCATGTTCTGAAGATGATAGCTCTTATAGAAGAGCTTGAGGACCTTGGATGGACAATGGACAATGAACAATATATAGATATTATTCTGCAGTCCCTCCCCTCCACCTTTGCTCAGTTCATAGTGAACTTCAACATGCATGGCATGGAGAAGGACCTCCCTGAACTCCTTAATAATGTTAAGGAGTGCAGAAAGCACTATGAAGTCAGCAAAGACTCCCGTTATGACCATTGGACAGTCTTCTTCTTCTCGCCCGAAAGCTAAAGCCAAGGGAAAGAAAAAGAAGAAACCCACTAATCCTAAGGGCGGAGTTAAAAAGGTGAAGGGAAAGGGAAAGTCCACAGCTGGAGACCCGGGGAAAGGCGAGTGTTTTCATTGCCACAAGACAGGACATTGGAAGCGCAATTGCACGGAGTACCTAAGTCTCAAGAAAAAGCATGGTGATGCTTCTGCTTCAGGTGCGTTTGTGACTGAAAACTGTTTTTCTATAAACTCTGCTTCCTGGGTATTGGATACCGGTTCAGGTTCTCACATTTGCAATTCTATGCAGGGGCTGAGAAATAGCAAGGTTTTGAAGACAGGTGACCATACTCTCCGCGTTGGAAATGGTTCCAATGTACATACAGTCGCAGTGGGAGAGTATCACTTGGGGTTGCCATCTGGATGTATTTTGATTTTGAATCCATGTTATTTTGTACCTAGTATGCTATGTAATATAATATCCGTTTCTTTGTTGGACAATGAAGGGTATAATTTTGTGTTGCAGAACAATGTTATGAACATTCACCTAAATCAAATGTTGGTTGGGTATGGTACACTTAATAACGGAATATATGTCCTAAATCAACACACAGTTTTCAGTATACAACACACTAATAAAAGAAAATTTTCAGAATTAAATGAAGCTTTTCTTTGGCACTGTAGACTTGGTCATATTAACGAAACAAGACTAAACAAGCTACACAAAGATGGATATTTAAACTCTTTTGAATATAAATCTTATGCGACTTGCCAGTCTTGTATCAATGGTAAAATGACCAAAACTCCGTTTACAGGACACGGAGAAAGAGCTACTCAGCTCCTGGGCCTCATACATAGTGATGTATGTGGGCTTATGTCTACACAGGCTAGAGACGGTTTTTCATACTTCATTACATTCACTGACGATTTCTCAAGATTCGGTCATGTATTTTTATTAAAGCACAAGTCCGACGCTTTCGAGAAATTCATTGAATATAAACAAGATGTAGAAAAACAAACCGGCTTGAGTATTAAGATGCTTCGATCAGATCGAGGTGGAGAGTATCTCAGTACAGAATTTGCAAACTTCCTAAAAGAGAATGGGATTCTCTCTCAGCTCACTCCTCCTTACACACCACAGCACAACGGTGTGTCAGAACGACGGAATAGGACCCTATTAGATATGGTCCGGTCCATGATGAGTGATGCTGAGTTACCAGTCTCGTTTTGGGGACATGCATTGGAGACTGCAGCGTTTCTGCTAAACAGGGTTCCAACCAAAGCCGTGTCTACCACGCCATATGAGATATGGAATGGGAAGAGATCATCTCTTAAAAGAATTAAGATTTGGGGTTGCCCGGCCTATGTTAAAAAGCAGAATCCGGACAAACTCGAGACACGGTCAGTCATGTGTAACTTTGTGGGATATCCAAAGAATTCTTATGGATATCTGTTCTACCACAAAGAGGAACAAAAGGTGTTTGTTTCTCAGTATGCCACATTCTTGGAAAAAGAGTTTTTCACAGATAAAGATGATGGCAAGGTAGTAGATCTAGAAGAGGTTCTGGAGACACAAACTACAAATGACGATTTGGTTGAACCGGCTGTTGCAACAGAAACTGAAGAACCTCGGCCACTCCGTAGATCTGGTAGGACTTCTCGCCCACCGGAGAGGTACTACGGTTTCCTCATTGATGGTAACGGAGAAGATTGCATCATGGATGATGATGATCCTACCAGTTTTCAGCAAGCTATCACGAGTGGTGACTCTGTGAAGTGGCTGGATGCCATGAGATCCGAAATGGAGTCTATGTACACCAACAAAGTATGGACTTTGGACGTTGTACCCCCTGGGGTAAAACCTGTAGGGTGCAAATGGATCTTTAAAAGAAAGATTGGTGTGGATGGGCAGGTAGAGACCTATAAGGCAAGACTTGTGGCGAAAGGTTTTCGTCAAAGACCAGGTTTGGACTATGACGAAACTTTTTTGCCCGTAGCCATGCTTAAATCCATTCGGATCCTACTTGCTATTGCTGCTCACTACGACTATGAAATCTGGCAGATGGACGTTAAAACAGCATTTCTAAATGGAGATTTAGAAGAATGCGTTTATATGGATCAGCCAGAGGGCTTCATTGACAGTGGGAGCAGCGGGAAAGCATGTAGATTGCTTAAATCCATATATGGGTTAAAGCAGGCATCTCGGAGTTAGAATATCTGTTTCGATGATGTCATCAAAGAGTTTGATTTCATCAAAAATCCAGATGAACCTTGTGTTTATAAGAAGGCTGTAGGAAGAGCTGTCACATTCCTCGTATTGTACGTGGATGGCATTCTTCTGATAGGAAATGATATTCCTATGCTACAGTCGGTCAAATCATTCTTATCACTAAGGTTCTCCATGAAGGACCTGGGTGATGCCACATACATCCTGGGCATAAGGATCTATAGGGATAGATCCAAAAAGTTATTGGGATTGTCCCAAACCAGGTACATCAACACCATCCTAAAGAGGTTTAGTATGGTAGACTCCAAGCGGGGTGCCTTACCCGCTTGCCATGGAGTCACTCTCTCCAAGGATTCTTGTCCAAAGACCGATGAAGAGAGAGCTCGCATGAGCATTATACCTTATGCTTCGGCAGTAGGATCTATAATGTATGCGATGTTATGTACACGCCCAGATGTAGCTTATGCACTTAGTGTTGTAAGCAGGTATCAATCCAACCCAGGGGAGAACCACTGGACAGCTGTGAAGAACATTCTTAAGTACTTACGAAGGACTAAAGAATTGTTCTTGGTGTATGGTAATACAGATCTCCAAATGGAGGCCTTTACCGATTCGAGCTTCCAGAGCGATAAGGATGACAGCAAATCTATCTCAGGGTTTGTATTTACCCTCAATGGAGGGGCGGTAAGTTGGAAGAGTTCCAAACAAGATACCGTTGCAGACTCTACGATGGAAGCTGAGTACATTGCTGCAAATGATGCCGCCAAGGAAGCCGTCTGGATGAAGAAGTTCGTCTCGGAGCTAGGAGTAGTTCCAACCATTATTGATCCAATACCTTTGTATTGTGACAATAATGGGGCGATGGCGTTAGCCAAGGAGCCCAGATCCCATCAGCGGTCCAGACATATCCTGAGGCACTTTCATTTGATCCGGGAGATTGTAGATCGCCGCGAGATCGAGATTAAGAGAGTAGACACAAAGAACAACGCCGCGGATCCACTCATCAAGGCCCTCCCTCAGCCACAGCATGAGCGACTTTTTGAGATGTTGGGTATGAGATACGCCAATAACTGGCCTTAGTTCTAGTGGGAGATTGTTGGATATATGTATGCCCTAGAGGCCATTATGTGATAGTGGATGTATCTATACATGTATATATATTCAGTTTGCATTCTTGCTCGACATGATAGTATGCTATCTGGTTCTTCTTTATCTGACATGTTTATTTGATCATGCTTCTATTCATTCATACATGCTGATAAAGCCCTGAGGATATCGGCTTGACTACTCTGATTATGATGGAGATCATACTAGTGGGACATCTGTAGTCTATAAGCATATCCTGGAACGTCCCTAGTCGTAGGTATATCGAGACGGGGCATTGATATACCAGAGTAGACTAGCGTATATGATACTAGACCCATACGATGGGCGATGAATGTTCCCACATTCATCGATGTTTGACATCAAGATCATATACGGGTGCTCAGTGGTGACTGGGTACACTGGACGGACTCACCGAGAACTCCTATATGGAATTATATCTATCGTCGGATAGCAGTTCTCAGGTGACACTGGTACAGGTTAGTCTGTAGACCCGAGATCGTCATAGAGCCTTGTGTGTTCTCCCACTGTACTTTGATTACCATCCTACCACGGCTCTACTGAGTCGTGCAAGCAGGTGGCCGTTGGGTACAGTCCCGAGACACACGAAGGCAATGAGCGATAGGAGGGGTTTCTTCTCTCCCGATATTGGGAGTTGATGCTGTACTGTGCCCGACTGGTTATAATAGCAAGTCCCTGGCCAGGGCTGCTTAGATTTGCTGATAAGTGTTATCAGTAGTTTCTCGATCTGTTATAGACCATTCACCGGCACGACTTATTGAGTTATTGGGGTCGACGTGACCATCCCTAGGCTCAATATGCAGCATATCTGACGAAGAGACCGGACTGTACGGTAGTGTTGCCGGATGGCTCGACGGGAGTTGTAGCAGGTTCGCTTGTTGTCTTCTGATCGCTCAATACCCGGGTGGCCGTTATGTTTAGCTGACCGCTTGCGGATTGAGGGTACATGATATGATCATTACCCTCTGCCGGCGTATTGACGAGTCTTAGAGTCCCACAAAGGAGTTTCCCAGTCCAGACGAAACGTTGTGGTGCGCGTATGTGATATGCGCTTACACCCGATTGAAATGTGCGTATATGATACCGAACATTGATCGGGTGGCCTGATTTTGGTGGGGTCATATGAGATATGACCGGATTGATAAATTAAGTGTTGATTTGTCATCTAACCATTAGTTTTCTCACTTGAAACCTTTCTAGGGTTTGATGGATGTATGCATGCATGCATGTGTTTCTTTCTTCCTTTCTAGTTTCATGCACATGTAGATGTGCATACATGTACACATACATACACCCATCCATCATGGTTGATTGCATATGGAAATGGTGGCAATATAAGCCTCACACCATAGATTAAACAATGGATAATTATTTAATTTTGGTTTTAAAGTAAAATGAAAAAGAAAAGGATAATCATTCTTGATTCTACACTCTTCTTCTAACCTAACCTATCTCAACTACCACTAACCTATGGTTATCCTTCTATTTATCATTTAAAACCCAAGTTAAACTAACTATCCATCATTTAATCATGGTTGAAGTCAAGAAGGAAATAAATATATATAGTGATATATATTTCTTTTTCTTCTTAACTCAAGGTTATCTTTTACACCTCTTGTTCATTTTAGCCACCATCTTCATCCTCCTTCATCTCTTCCTCTCTAGTCTTTTCTAGTGAGCTAAATACAACTAAAGAAAGGTTTTTGAAGTGAGATTCCAAACCACAACATCATTCTACTCAAGTCTAGCCGACTTGATTAGAGTGTTTCCTTCGGTTTTCCAAAGTAGCGAGCTTGGACGGAGTGCTCCGTGGTGGATCGTCGTGGACGCAAGGGAACTTCAAGAGGACCTCGATTCAACACCCAAGACACCAAGGAGTCCAACAAAGGGGAGATACAAAGGTTGTAGCCTTAAACCCTTATCTTTACTAGCTTAAAGTTTCATAAGCCTAATTTTCTAGGATCGATCCCTTTGCATGTTAGGTTAGCACCTTAAAAATTATAACTTTGGGTCATGTGATGCTTCAAAACACTTCATAGGGTGCTATACTAACCCCTCACATTCATGTAAAAACTTGTATGTAATATTCTTTTATTGGGGCACTTCCAGGTTGCGGAAGATGTCACCGTTTGTATATTATTTACTTTTCCGCACTAGGATAGACCCAAAGAGGAGAGCACAAGTAACCGGGTTCTTAAGTCCAGTGGGAGACCAACTCGAGGAGTCGAGTCCGGGTCTCCTAACTCTAGAATTGGTAGGGTTGCGTGCCGCTCTCGTAGGGGTCTAGGGGTGTGGGGTTGTCTATTCATCACGACCGTGGAATCCGTGTTTTATACTGGCTCGTATTGAAAACACGGACGTCCTAGTATATCCAATATTTTATATGATATTTTTTGCTGCGTTATCTGTGATGTGATCATGTGATTTGTTTAGATAGATATTATATATAGTATATATGATATATTATATAGACGTTGCTTATGTTTTACACCCGCGCTAGCCCTGCCTCGCTCTGGTGTTAGTTACCTAACCTAACGGTGCAGACGGGACATCGAGGCGAATGCGGATGGCATAAGCGTACGTTATATTTATCTGTGATGTTTAGGCGGACTTAAATGATGGGATATTCATTAATGAGATTAATTAAAGAAAATAAACCTAATTGATGTTGCGGAATTGAATTTCAAAATAAAACAGGTAGCTACAGTTCTTGCTTTGCATCGCGGTGTTCCTTGTAGAACATCCTGCACCTTATTCGATAAGGAAAGGACCGAGATCCCTTTGCCGGGAGTGACTCCTTTAGCAATAACTGGCAGATGCTACAACCCTCGGTTTGTCTTTTGAATGCTTCTATAGTTTCTGCTTTGCACAGCGGTATATATGATATATCCTGCACCTTATTCGATGAGGAAAGGGCCGACGATCCCTTCACCGGGAGTGACCCCTTTAGCAAAACTAGAAAAGCCTCAAAAACATTCCATTTAAAAACCGTTTGATTCCGCAACGAGATCAAGTTCAAAGCGTTAAAGGTTTTATTAAAAACCATTCGCAACCCTCCGTCATTTTAGGAAGTAGAGTACTTAGTATTCATGCTATGTTTGTTGACCTTAGTTAAGGCACAGTGTACGGTAGCTAAGTGATGTCTTCCTACACCGCATATGATGCGATTAGTTAGGACAGTCGCGTGACTTTGTTGACCTTAGTTAAGGGTCATGTGGGTGGGTCTAATTAATCACGAAATGACGGGTAGAACTTGACTAGTACTTATGATTTGTTGACCATAGTTAAGGTCATAAGTGCTAGGGGTAAAAATCATTATCGGGAGTTTCAAGTGTTGAAATTTTCAATGAGATTGCATACCTTCTATATGATAGTTGGATCCCGATACCCACTGCGAGTAATTGTTACTCCTGGGAGAGTTTTGCACTTTGCAATTAGCCGATCAAGTAGGTGTCTAGAAAGGTGTCAACGGGGTTACGCCTCTGGGAAAACGAGGTTTACTGTAATTAGGTCTGTGCGAAAGCACGGGGAACCTCCCTCAAAGTACCGACACTGGCCTGGCTGAAAGATTGGCGAACTTGTAGAGTGTAATTAATCCCGGCTAGTCTTTCCTTTTAGGGTTTGAAGGAAGATTTGATAAAAACAGTGGGAGCCATCCTGATTAGATAAAATATATAACCAATCTAATCTTGCAAGAGCGCACGCAGAGTGTTTTCTTCTCTCTCTCTCCAGGTAGCGACCATATCACGCCTTAATCAAGATAATAATATGGATGTATTGACCGAACCCGCTTGTTATACTGAGCTGGGGAATGTTGGTCCCGCTCCAACTTATAATTGTTATAAGAAAGAGCAGGAAATAGGGGAAAACTAGAATTCCTATGCCGCCCAAACGAAGAAAGTGCATATGATGCATCTCCTTCGGGTGTGTTCATTATACAGAACTGTTTCTCAGTATCCTCTGCATCCTGGGTATCTGATACCGGATCAGGATCCCAGATATGTAATCTGTTACATAGGGCAACAGAAAGGCAGAGAACTGAGAACAGGTGATAAGTTTCATGAGACAGAAAACGGGGCAAGTGTTGCAGCCAAGTCTGTTGGTCACTGTCACCCTGTATTACCAGTACATTGATTCTGAATGAATGTTATTAGATACCGAACCTGATATACAAAATCATATCAGTCTCTTTATAAGTAAAGAAATGATAAAATTTTGTATTGTTGGATAATGTTTTGAACATTTCCTATATCAAAAGTTGATCGGTTCAGGCACGTTATCTAAAAGCATTGATGTTCTAAATCAAACTACAGTTCCTAGTATACAGAACACACACAAGAGGAAGAGTTCAGAAATGAATGATTCCTTCTTGAGGCATTGTAGACTAGGTCATATCAATGCGACCCGACTGGCTGAAGTTATATTTTAGATGCATATTTAAATCAGTTTGAATTTACATCTTCTGAAACTTGCCAGTCATGTCACAAAGATAAGATGACCATAGCTCTGTTTATTGGAAACAGAGAAAGAGTTAGTGAACTCTTGGGACTGATACATGATGATGTATGTAAGGTCTCCTGTCTACACATGCCAGGACCGGTTCTTTATACTTCATTACGTTCTCTGATGATCTCTCAAGATTCAGACATATGTTCCTGTTGAAACACAAGTCCGAACCTTTTGAGATATTCACAGAATATAAGTTAGAAGTAGAGAACCAAAATACGGGTATAAGTATTATGTCCTATGATAAGATCAGGGAGGAGAATACTTGTGCATAGAATTCCTGGACTATTCTAAAGGAGAATGAGATTCTCTCTCAGCATTACTCCTCCGTATACACCATAGCACAACGGTGTATCGGGGCGGAGCAACCGCACCATATTAGATATGGTATGCTCTATGATGAATACTACTGAGTTACCTATTTCCTTTTGGGGCTTGTGCACTTGAGAAGTTGCATACCTATTGAATTGGATTCGAATCAAATCAGTGCCTACCACTCCAAATAAGATATGGTACGGGAAGAGACTATCTCTTAAATAAGTTAAGATTTGGGATTGTCCGGCCTATGTCAAAAGCAAAATCCGGACAAGATCGAGGCAAGGTCAGTTCTGTAGAACTGGAAAGGTTCCAGCTATACAAACTGCAGCTGATGATCTGACAGAACCAAAGGATTCAATAATCCATGACGAACCTTAGCCTCTCCGCCGATCTGGTAGGGTTCCTCACCTGCCTGAGAGATACTTCGGTTTCTCGATGACAGTGGGAGCGAGGACTGCATCATGAGATGATGACCCAACTAGATTCGAGCAGGTCATCAAGAGTAGGGACTCTGTAAGAATGGCTGGATGCTTAGCGATCTGAGATGGAATCCATGTACACCAACAAAGTATGGACTTTAGCTGCTATATCTGAAGGGTTAAATCCCCATCAGGAGCAAGTATATCTTGAGAAGATTACTTGGTGTAGATGGAAAAGTTGAGACTTTCAAAGCTAGACTTGTTAAAGGTTTTAGTCATCAACCAGGTGTGGATAATGATGAAACCTTTTCTAGGGACTATGCTTATGTCCATCCAGATCCTACTATCCATTGCTACATACCATGACTACGATATCTGGTGGTTGGGTGCCATGACTACTTTTCTAAATAGTGATTTAGAAGAGAACGTCTATAAGAACACAGCCAGAGGGCTTCGTAAACAGTGGGAGCAGCGGAAACGTGTGCAAGTTGCTTTACATGATAAAGCAGGCATCGCGGAGTTGGAACGTCTGTTTTGATGTGGTAGTCAAAGAGTTTGACTTCATCAAAAATAGTAGATGAACCTTGTATATACAAAACGGTAGTAGAGAGTAAGGTAGTCGTCCTCGTATTGTACGTGGACAACATACTCTTGATAGGAAAATAGTTTACTATACTACGATCGGTCGATCTCCTCTTGTCACATGGATTCTCCAATAGGATAAAGCTGATACCTCCTCGATCCTGGGGAGAATCATTGGAAAAGTTCCAGGGTGATAAAGACAACTGAATGTCAGTCACAGGCATTGTCTTTACCCTCAGTAAAGGGACGGTATGTTGGAAGAGTTCCAAGCTAGATACCGTGGCAAACTAGACGATAAAGGCTGGTAATATTGCTATTAAAGATACTACCAAAGAGGAAGTTTGGGTGTATATTGGTTCATAAGATGAACTAGGTTCCTACCATTGTATGACAATGGAAGTGTGGTTTTGGCCCAGGAACCCTGGTCCCATCAGTGACCCAAACATATTCTGAGGCAGCATCACCTGATCATGGAGATAGATGATCTCCAGGGTGATCGAGGTTAGGAGAGTACACTCAGAGGATAACGCGGCGAATCCACTCACAGAGGCTTTTTCCCAGAGAGAGACTTTTATGGGATGGTTGAGTATGAGATACTACAACCACTGCTACAGATGGCCCTAGTGCAAGTGGGAGATTGTTAGTTATATATATGCCCTAGAGGCCATTACTGTACATTGGATGTATATTGTAGTGGATGCTGGGACATATATAGGTAGGACTTTCTTGCTCGACATGATAGTACGCTATCTGGTTGCTCTTTATCTTAACATGTATACTTTCTGTCTCGCTGTTACATGTTGATAAAGCCCTTAGGATGTGTACTCGACTTCCAGGACTGTGATGCAGATCATACTAGTGGGGCCTGGGTAGTCCATGAGTACATCCTTCAATGTTCCTAGTCGTGGGAATATCGAGACGGGGCATCGATATTCCAGAGTAGACTAGCGTATATCTTCTCGACCCATGTGATGGGCGATGGATGATCCCATATCCATTGGTGTTTGACATCAGAGATGGTATGCGGGTGCTCAGTGGAGACTGGGTACACTGAACGGACTCGTCGAGAACTCCCATATGGTATTATACCTCACGTCAGATGGCAGTTCTCTGGTGACACTGGTACAGCTTAGTCTGTTGACCCGAGATCGTCATAGAGTCTTGTGTGTCTCCCACTGTGCTTTGATTTCCACCCTACCACGGCTCTACTGAGTCGTGCAAACAGGTGGTTTTTGGGTACAGTCCCGATTCACATGGAGGCAATGAGCGATAGGAGGGGATTCGTCTCTCCCGGTATTGGGGGTTGATGTTGCGCTATGCTCAACTGGCCATAACAGGAAATCCCTGGCCAGGGTTGCAGTGATATACTGGTAAGAGTTATCAGTAGTTTCATGATTGTTATGGACCTCACGTCGGCATGACTTATCGAGCAACTGGGGTCTGACGTTTACCACACCTAGGCGAGATATGCGACATATCAGACGAACAGACCGGACTGTACGGTACGTGTTACTGGTTGGATTCACAGGAGTGTGAGCGGGCTTGCTCGTCGATCTTCTGATCGCTCAATACCCGGGTGGCCGTTACGTTTAGCAGACCGCTTGCGGCTTGTGGGTGTTTGATATGATCATCACCTGCTGCCGGCGTATTGACGAGTCTTTAGAGTCCTACACAGAGGTTTCCTGGCTCAAGCGAAACGAAATAGGAGCGCATATGAGATATGTGCGGGACCGAGAATAATGCGTGTATGTGATACCGTATTCTATTCTCGCGATGAATGTATCGAATGGTTGTATGTGATATAACCTAGTTATCGAATCAAGGATTGATTTGATAAGCCGATACATTGGATATTAGTCGGTTATATGCGATATGACCGGATCGTTAAATCAAGTATTGATTTAATGATTTAATGCATAATTATATATTTGATATATTACTTTGCATTAACTAGTATTGGTTCACTTAAATTGGATTTTCTCACTTGATGTACACAAGTTGTATATGTGATATACTTTTGTGCACTTGTTTGTATCATGTTTGATGATACATGCAACCTTGGGCTTGTGTAAAGAATTAAACCATGGTAATGTTAATGGTTAGGGTTTTGATTTACTTACTTATTCATTTATTTATTTATTCATTAATTCATTTTGGGCAAAAATGAAATGTTGGCTTAGTTTGTTTTGTTGTTGAAGCTTCATGAAGCTTTGACTAAGTGACCATTTTGTCTTCATGTCCTAACCCTAACCATTCAACTAAACCCTAGTTAATTCTCTACACTAAACCATGGTTGAGATTATGATAAGTATCATTTTGTTTTCTATTTTAAAATAATACTCATCATATTCTTTCTTCTGCTTCTTCTTCTTCAACAAAGAAGAAACCTTGCCTCCATCAATGGCAACATGAGAAAAAGAGTGAGAAATCCAATTCTAAAGTGAACCCACTTCCTATTTCTTCATCCTCTACCACTTGCCAAGTAGTATAGGGTGTTTTCTTCACAAGTTTCATGGCTTGGTGAAGTTGGAGCTTGATCATGTGTTGCCTCGACATAGATCATCTTCGGCATCGAAGTCGACGACCTAGCCCGCCCATTTCTCCGATGAAGCCGACGCTAGAGCCCGAGATCCGATGATCGCAGCGAGGGGGCTTCATCACGGAGCTATGGAGGTGGAGGACCGGATCTACAAAGGTTGTAGCCCATTTCCTTTAAGTTAAAGTTGTTTACTTGCTTTGCATCGCCTATACATCTAGTTAACGATCCGTATTAGGGTTTGTAGGCACATAAAAAATTTGAATTGGCCATATTTGATCACTTGTAGAACCTCATCGGTGTGCCTAGAATCCCTACACTATAAATATGTATTCGCGATATGTTAAAAGAAACATATACACATATTAAGATAGATATAAACCAAGTAGCATACTACTATGTTGAGCGAGACTGTTAATACAACTGTGAATATCCCAAGCTTCCATTAAGTAAATACAAGCTAGTATGATACAATAATGGCCCCTAGGGCATATACACTAACAATCTCCCACTTGCACTAGGGCCATATACTGGCATATCGAAGACCTATCATCTCTAATAGCCTCTCGAACTGTGTCTGAGGTAAGGCCTTTGTGAATGGATCTGCAATCTTCTCCTCTGTAGCAACTCTCCGGACCTCGATCTCCTGGCGATCTATGATCTCCCTGATCAGGTGATACCGCCTCAAGATGTGTCTGGACTTCTGATGGGACCTGAGTTCCTTTGCTAAAGCTATAGCCCCGTTGTTTTCACAATACAGAGGTATCGGATCAACAATAGATGGAACCACCTGAAGTTCTGTTAGGAACTTCTTCATCCAGACTACTTCTTTTGCGGCATCGCAAGCAGCTATATACTCCGCTTCCATCGTCGAGTCAGCAACGGTGTCCTGCTTGGAACTCTTCCAGCACACCGCCCCTCCATTGAGGGTAAAGACATAACCTGACATGGACTTGGAGTTATCCTTGTCACTCTTGAAGCTGGAGTCAGCATAAGCCCCGATCTGGAGGTCTTTTTCCATCGTAAACCAAGCACATATCCTTAGTCCTTCTAAGGTACTTGAGAATGTTCTTTACTGCTATCCAGTGCTTCTCCCCTGGGTCTGACTGATACCGGCTTACCACGCTCAGTGCGTAAGCTATATCTGGTATGGTGCACAACATCGCATACTTTATAGAGCCTACCGCAGAAGCGTAGGGTATAACTGACATGCGATCCCTTTCCAAATTAGTCTTGGGAGACATCTCTTTGGAGAGGGTGATTCCGTGACAAGCCGGTAAATTACCGCGCTTAGAATTTTCCATATTGAATCTTTTCAGTATAGTGTTGATATACCTGGACTGTGAAAGTCCCAACATCCTCTTAGATCTATCACGATAGATCTGGATCCCCAGAATGTAAGAGGCATCATCCAGGTCTTTCATGGAGAACCTGTGTAACAAGAATCCTTTGACAGATTGTAGCATAGGAATGTCATTTTCTATTAAGAGAATGTCATCCACGTACAAGACGAGGAATATGACAGTTCGTGCTACAATTTTACTATATATACATGGTTCATCTGGATTTTTGATAAAATCATATTCTTTGACCGTTTCATCAAAACAGATGTTCCAACTCCGCGATGCCTGCTTTAGTCCATAAATGGACTTAAGCAACTTGCACACTTTCCCGCTGCTCCCACTCTGATTGAAACCTTCTGGCTGATCCATATAGATGCACTCTTCTAAATTACCATTTAGAAAAGCCGTCTTTACGTCCATCTGCCAGATCTCATAATCATGGAAGGCGGCAATGGCAAGAAGGATCCGAATGGATTTGAGCATAGCCACTGGAGAAAAAGTTTCGTCATAGTCCAAACCAGGTCTTTGACGAAAACCCTTTGCAACAAGTCTAGCCTTATAGGTGTCAACCTGTCCATCTTCACCAATCTTCTTTCTGAAGATCCATTTGCAGCCTACGGGTTTTACCCCTTCTGGAGCAATGTCTAAAGTCCATACTTTGTTGGTGTACATGGACTCCATCTCGGTCCGCATTGCATCCAGCCATTTTACCAAGTCGCCGCTCTGGATGGCTTGCTGGAAGTTAGTAGGTTCATCATTATCAATGACGCAATCCTCTCTATCCCCGTCTATGAGAAAACCGTAGTATCTCTCAGGCGAATGAGACGGCCTACTACTCCTGCGGAGGGGTGCGGGAATGTCCTGTTCTTCTGAAACTACTGGTTCTACCAAATTTTCAGTAGTAATTTGTGGTTCTGGAATTTCTTCCAGTTCTATTGCGCTCCCACTTGTTTCCTTTTCTAAAAACTGTTGTTCTAGAAAATGGGCATTACGAGAAACAAAATCCTTTTGTTCCTCTGCATAATAGAAAAAATACCCCTTAGAGTTCTTTGGATATCCCACAAACTTACACTGTACTGAGCATGCCTCGAGTTTGTTCATATGCTGCTTTTTAACAAAAGCCGGACATCCCCATATCTTCAGATACTGAAGATAGGGTTTCTTCCCACTCTACATCTGATATGGTGTGGTTGGCACAGTCTTGGTAGGAACCCTGTTCAAAAGATATGCAGTTGATTCTAGCGCATGACCCCAGAAAGATCGCGGTAACTCAGCATTACTCATCATGTAACGTACCATATCCAATAGGGTTCGGTTCCGTCTCTCCGATACACCGTTATGTTGTGGAGTGTATGGAGGAGTAAGCTGATAGAGAATTCCTTTCTCTTTTAGGTAACCCAGGAACTCGGCACTTAAGTATTCACCACCTCGATCAGATCTCAGTGTCTTGATACTTTTGTCGGTTTGGTTTTATACTTCATTCTTATATTCTCGGAATTTCTCAAAGGCCTCGGATTTATATTTCATCAAGAAAATAAATCCATACCTAGAGTAATCATCCGTAAAAGTAATGAAATATGAAAAACCGCTTCTTGCATGTGTAGACATTGGACCACATACATCGCTGTGTATTAGTCCTAAGAGCTCGCTCGCTCTTACTCCATGTCCAGTGAATGGAGTCTTTGTCATCTTTCCTTTGAGACATGATTGACAAGTTGCATAAGATTGATATTCGAACGGATCCAAATATCCTTCTCTATATAACTTAGTTAACCTTGTCTCATTGATGTGACCTAGTCTACAATGCCATAAGAAAGCCTGATTTATATCTGGAGGCTTTCTTTTTAGTGTGTTCGGTACATTGAAAATCTATAATTGGTTTAACACGTATATACCGTTATCTAGTGTACCAGACCCAATCAAACCATGATTAAGGTGGATGTTAACAACATCGCTTACAAACGTGAAATCATAACCTTCTTTTGATAACAACGATACTGATATGATATTACACGTTAAACTAGGTACACAAAAACAGTTGCGCAAAACAAAAATATGTCCACTCGTCAATCCAAGGTGATAATCCCCTACGGACACAACATTCACGCTGGCTCCGTTAGCAACCTGGAGGGTCATATCACCAACCTTCAGCACTCTACGGTTTCTCAGTGCCTGCAATGAATTGCATATATGAGATCCTGATCCGGTATCCAATACCCAGGAAGTAGAGTTGATTGACAGACAATTTTCAATTACAAACACACCTGAAGCTGAAGCTACAACTTGCCTCGGGTCCTGGTTCTTGGCAAACTAAGCTTTGCAATGTTTCTTCCAATGGCCTTTCCTGCGCAGTGGAAGCACTCGTCCTTTACCACTACTGGCACCACAACCTTTGCCTTTCCCTTGACTCCCACCTTACCAACACCACCTCTTGGTTTGGTAGCGGCATTTTTCTTCCTTCCTTTGGCCCTTGCCTTGGACCTGGAAGAGGAAGCACCACGAACAAACATAGTGGGTGTTTCTCTTACCTTCTATAAGGTGCCCTCTGCACTTCTCAACATGTTAAGGAGTTCTGGAAGTTCAACTTCTCTACCTTGAATGTTGAAATTCAAGAGAAACTGGGCGTAGGTGGAAGGAAGGGACTGGAGAATCAAGTCTGTATACAACTCGTTCTCTAATGTTGTCGCGAGGTCTGCGAGCTCTTCAATATAGCCAATCATCTTAAGGACATGTTCCCCTACGGATGATCCGACGACCATCCTCGACTGAAACAAGTTCTTCGAGGTCTTGTATCTAGCTATACGAGATTGCTCTCCATACAGTTCCTTGGTGTGGAGAAATATGGATTCTAGATCCATATTCTCATGCCTCCTCTGATGTTCATTATTCATAGAGGCAAGCACGATGCATTTGGCTTTCGCGCAGTCAATCTCCCAAGTCTTGCGGATTTCCTTATCCGCGACACTGGATTCTGGACCAGGGACAGCAGGTGCCTTAGTAGTAAGGACATACCCCAATTTGTCATAGGTAATAACCATCTTAACATTCCGGAACCAATCTTTATAGTTTGACTCTGTCAAAATATTTTTATCTAATAATAACTTAAGGCCTGTCATGTTCTGGGTCGCTGCAATGAGAGAGAGAGGGAAACTTTAGCATGACACTCTTGCAAGTTTAGAGTGGTTTTTAGTTTATCTAAACAGGATGGCTCCCACTGTTTCTCGAATCCCTCCTCAAACCATAAAGGAAGAACTAGTCAGGACTATTCTCACCGTACAATACTTGCTTAACCGTTCAGCCAGGCCGGTGTCGGTACTTTGAGGGAGGTTTTACGACGCTTTCGCGAAGTTCTTTAATTAAATAACCTCTTTTCTCTGGGGGCATAGCCCCGCTGACACCTTTCTCGACACCTACTTGGTTTATAGCATTGATCGTTAAGTGAAAGAATCTCCTGATGAGTAGCGGATACTCACAGTAGGATCAGGATCCAAATATCATCGTGTGATAAAGTTGAAGGAATCCTACCAAAATTATCACACTCCAAATGGTATGCAACTCTTAGCAAATTTCAGTTTCTTTAGAAATTCCCGATATCTTTTTCTGCCCCATACTCTTATGACCTTGGCGTTGGTCAAAATGTCATAAGCCACATGTCAAGTTCTACCCATCATTATCTTGTTAATTTGAACCCATCCGTACATACCCCTGACGTTGGCCAAATGATAGTACGACTGTCCCAAACCAACTCATCTATTTATGCAACAAATGAATACCCGGCAGCTACCAAACACTATGCCTTGGCGTTGGTCAAAATACATAGCTTGAATACTACTGAATACCCAAATGAAATGACGGAGGGCTACGAATGGTTTTGGCGAAACCGTGAACGTAGTGAACTTGATATGATCGAAGGAACCTGATAGCTTTTTAAAAGGAGTGGTTTAAGCTCTGCAATTAAAAAAAATATCTTCTGTTTTAAAATAACCGAGTGTTTTCTTTTAAACTGTTCCAACGATTCAACTTTGGTTTATTTTCTTTGCATTAATATAATGCGTCCCATCAATTAACCTATCATTGCAGAAAACAACGAAAATACAACGTCCTCTTATGCCATCCGCATTCGCCACTGGGGCCCGTCATTCACCCGTTAGGTTACTTAACTAACGACAGAGCGGGGGCTGGGCTAGCGCGGGTGCAAAACATAAGTGACGCCTACTAGATACCATATATAGATATTGTACATTCGTCAGACGCAATAATAGGCATTCCAGATCACAGATGAACATATTGGATTTTCTACGAATCTGCATTCTTTTTGAGCCTGCAAAGAAAGACGGATTACACAGTCGCGATGAATAGCCAAAACCCCACCTTAAACCCCTATGGGTACGGCAAACTACCCGCCTAGTACCCGAAGTGAAGCGGTCTCCCTCAATGACGTGAGTAGGCCACTAAACACTTCAAAGTACCCGGTAGTTTGTGCACCCCACCTTGGGTCTATCCTAGGAGCAGAAAACAGTAAATGAAATAATACAACGGTGGCTACAACCTCAACCCGGATGTGTCCCGCATAAGAATATTACAACAAATTACAATTTACATTTGAATGAAAGAAACACTCATCTCACATCCCTGGCTATCCATTCACGACAATCCAACAAGTCCACATTTACAAACCAGTAAAAACCATTACAGAAATGTGCAACCCCCTGCTAACCGACATACTAGCAGTTAGGGGAGGTTTACGAACACATTAAACACAACACAGATATAATCAAATTAGCCAAACATCTTAGAATTTCGATCAAGCAACACAAATGAATCTAGTCCAAACAATTCTCTGTGCACATAAAACCTGAGCAGAAACAAATCATCACAGAAAATACAACATCAACACAGAACAATAACT
Source organism: Agapanthus africanus (assembly GCA_030015575.1). NCBI lineage: Eukaryota > Viridiplantae > Streptophyta > Magnoliopsida > Asparagales > Amaryllidaceae > Agapanthus > Agapanthus africanus. Next base: position 235,615,397 of record CM057349.1, on the reverse strand, counting down.
GAGCAAGTTTGGGTTGACGCGGAGTCAACTCGGCCGCGGATCCGCGGCGGATCACTTGGATCGGCGACGGTTCCGCGGTGGTATGGCCGATCAACAGTCCCAAATTTCTTCACAATTCTTAAAAAACCCTGCTTGTATTTTTAAGGGTCCCTGAAAAATTTTTAGACCCCGTTTTAAAAACGGCAGAAACTTAGTGAAAAAGTCGTATTTTCGGGATTGTTTTGCGATTGAATTTCTAAAGACATTGCTAACATGTTAGTTATGGTTTAGCTAGGCTCTGATACCACTGTAAGTCGACGTTAGACACCCCACATGATGCGGGGAGACGGAATAGGTAAACAATCATTTTGTTTGAGTTAACATCGACTAACTTTACGGATCTTTGCTAAACCCTAACTAACAACTATCTAGAAGTGATTAACTACTATGATAGATGATTATACCTAAAGATTCAAGTCCTTCTTGTTCTTGTAGTTCACCTCCTCGTCGGCCTCCTCGATGTGATAGAAGATCCACCCAAGAGTTCCTCCTCTAAGTTTTAACCTCTCACTTGAGGTAACTATGTGACTATAATTTCTAATCAAAGTAACCTAGAGAATATAGAGATGGATTAAGGATCTATTAGTCTTGCTAACCCTTGGGATCTCAACACATGAGAGAATTAAGGTTAGCTCTTTGAAGAGAGAGAGCTTGAGGAGAGAGAATGAATTGAAAATATAACTCATTATGTATATAATGAAGCATAATAATTATCAAATAAATAAAAGAGATAATTACAACCATGCTTCATTTAATACAAATGAATGAATCATCTCATGAGTCATTAAGTAATAAATGCTCCATTAACTCATTTGGATGAATCACTTCATGAGTCACAAATTCAATTAATGCAAATTCCACCTAAGCTCTACACCTTATCTTTCTTCTAGAATCTTCTCGACTAATTACGAGAATGCCCCTCCCATCCGTGAAAACATGGAAATACTGAGACTGTATAAATCCAATAATCCAATACTAGAATCTGGCTTAAACTAAAGCCCGCTAGTAAAAACTGTCCGAACATCGTACGTGCATAAATACACGTATGTGTCCGAACCCTGTCGTAAAATCATACGACCTCTATATCGTTTCGCCTGAAGCAGGAAAACTCTCTGTGTGGGACTCTAAAGACTCGACACTACGCTGCCAGTGGGTTTAACCACAGGCCGCAAGCGGTACTAGCTGTACGTATCGGTCCCCAGGTAGATGTCGATAAGAAGGCCGATAAGGAAACCCATCCGAACTCCTACTGAGCCTGATGTGACAATCTCCGTACAGTCCGGTCTGTTCGTCTAAGACTATCGCATATCGGGCCTAGGGAGAGGCAAGCGTCAGTCCCCTAAAAGCGGTATAAGTCGTGTCGGAATGAAGCCCACTACACCTTGAGAAGCTACTGGAAATCCAACCAGTAAATCTCGTTTGCCCTGGCCAGGGATTTTGCGTAATGGCTTTCCAAACACAGCACGATATCAACTCCTAATACCGGAAGAGACGAATCCTATCTAACCGCCACTGCCTCCAAGTGCTTCGGGACTGCACCCAACTGCTACATGTTTGCTCGACTCCTTTGAGCCGTGGTAGGGTAGCAATCTAAGAACAGTGGGAACACACTCGAGACAAAGCAGCAGTGTCAAGTCTGCGGACTATGCTGTACTCATGTCACCTGAGAACTGTTAACCGACGACGGGTATAATACCAACCAACAGTTCCCTACGAGTCCTGTCCGGTGTACCCGTAACCCAACGAGCACCTGCATACTATCTCCAGTACAACGTACTAATGGCTGTGGAACAGACCATCTCCCCTGCTGGGATAAGAAGTGTATACACTAGTCTACTCTGGAGTATCGATACCCTGTCTCGATAATCCTACGACTAGGGACCTGAAAAAGGATGTGCTTGTAGACTACCCAGCCCCCACTAGTGTGACTGCCATCACAATGCTGGTAGTCAAGCAAGATCCTATGGGCTCTATCAATATGTATTCACGATATGTTAAAAGAATCATATACACATATTAAGATAGATATAAACCAAGTAGCATACTACTATGTTGAGCGAGACTGTTAATACAACTGTGAATATCCCAAGCTTCCATTAAGTAATATACAAGCTAGTATGATACAATAATGGCCCCCAGGGCATATACACTAACAGTGGTAACCTTGACGGGGTCAACAAGTTTACCCCACAACATAGAAGATATGCAATCTCATTGCATGTTTCAACACTTGAAACTCTTGATATTGGTTTTTACCCCTAACGTCTTATAACCTTAACGAGGTCATCAAATCATAAGTCGCTAGTCAAGTTCAACCCATCATTTCGTGATTAATTTAGACCCAATCGCACGACCCATAACTATGGTCAACAAAGTCATACGACTGCCCTAACCAATCGCATCATATGCAAGCAGGAATAGCTACCGTACACTACGCCTCAACGAGGTCGACAAACGTAGCGTGAATACTAAGTACCCTATTTTCTAAAATGGCAGAGGGCTACGGCTAGGTTTGAAGAAAACCTTTAACGTAATGAACTTGATATCATCGTAGGAACCGAGTGGTTTTGCAAATTTATAGTAACATAAATTTTTGTTTAAGAGAGAACTCCCGGTGAAGGGATCAAGGCTCTTCCCTCATCAAATGAGGTGCAGGATATTCCTAACCAAATACCTCGATGCAAAGAAAATGACTATGCCAATACAATTTGAAAATTTATAGTAACACAATTTTTTGCCAAAAAAGTCGCTCCCTGTAAAGGGATCTAGGCTCTTTCCTCGTCGAATGAGGTGCATAATATTCCTAACCGAATACCTCTGTGCAAAGCAAAAAATTCGACTATAACACCACAATATATGATATTTTGTCCCTACAATGTGTTTTAGGGTTATTATCTTTGCATTAATCCGAATCAATGCAATCCCATCAAATAGATAATCTCATATTATCTCGCATCTACTCACACCATTACAGATAAAGCATGATATGAAAAGAAAAATAGAATGCACATATACGCTATCCGCATTGGCCATAGGACCTCGGGTCTTCACCGTAAGGTTACTTAACTTACGGCAGGGCGGAGACAGGACTAGCGCGGGTGCAAAACGTATATAGCATTTATATATATACTCTATATATCACATATATTAATATATAATAATGTACATATAATCACATTACAACATGCAAGAGAAAATATCATAGGCAGGTAAACATATAATGAACATCACAGAATAGGAATGGTCGGATCACCTAAGAATCCCGTGTTTCATTCGAGCCACAAACGAAACGCGATATTCCTGGTCATGTGAATAGCTCGTGCGTATCCGAAAGTAGACCCCTAAGAGTGCGACAAGCTACCGGCCAACCCAAGAAACGAGGAAACCCATCATCATCACCATGAGGGGCCTACTCGACACTTTCTCGAATCCAGTTACTTAAGCACTCCTCCGCGGGTATATCTTATACACCCTACAAGCGCGACAAGCAACCCGCCAATCCTAGACTTGAGCCACCCAATCCCAACTCCTTGAGATGGCCACCCGCTGCAATCTAGAATTCATTTGCTCTTGTGTTACTCCGCGGGGTAATCGTAAACCTGTATTATACAACGACGACAACGATCGCAACCCTGATCATGTATCGACAAAAAATAATCCAATAAGAGGCGACTACGGCTACATGTGAACCGCTGAGTCCCGAAACAAAGAATATACAAATAAAGCGGAAATGACGGCCACAAGTTGGAGCTCGTCCTGAACAAATGAATATACAAGATAGCTGCAAGCATGAATGGAAATAACACTTATCGCAATATCACACTTCCGCACGGGGGCTATTCATTTCATGACAATACAACGCATTCCAACAAACCAACATCTCAAACACACTTCATCGCAAATAACTAGTGTACAACCCCGTCAAATTGATCACATCAATTCGACGATGTTAAACATGGCATCTCACATATGCAATCAAACTAACTCAATTGAACACATCATCGAGCTAATTTGAAGCCGCGGCAAACTATTTCACAGCCCACGGAATTGCATACTTGAAATTCCAAGAATCGAATTTCAAATTCATTCTGGTGCCAAAAACCATCTCGTTTCTTGCAAACTTTGAATCACAAATGACCCGAAAAATGCCAGAGACTTCGGGTGGGGAACTCGGGCACGACCTGTGGGCCCCGGGGAGCTTTAGGTGGGGCCCCCAACCCATGGCCACAAGTGTGCTTGCTGGTCCAGCCCTGCATCAGAGACCATTTTATGCTGGTCTCGGGTGTGGGGGTCCACTCTAGCCCCCGGGGACAGCCCTGGGTCACCCCCACTCAACCACGAGGCTCTCGGTCCAAACCGTGAGCCCCGGAGTGAGAGTACAAGTGACAAATGTGGAGATTTTCATGGCTAATTTTCTGGAAAGCTAAAACAGTGAGCAAGTCTTCGAAAATCTTGGGTTTTGAGATCATTTTGCCAGCAAAACAACTACTTGAATTTGAATCGTCTCTCATACCAGTGTTGGTCAGACAGCGCACCTCATCCTATGAGGTCACCGTGGCACCAACTAGTCCCTCAGAACTACATTTTACGCATGTCCCTTCGTGATGGGACTACAACCCATCGGACCCTCCGTATGGGACACCCTGGGAGTAAGAGCCTGTGATTCGCCACACTGTCATATAGTGAGAACGCCCTATGGGTCGGCATTGTTGGATATAGGTGCCCTCAAGTCAATTACTGTAATTGAAGGAGGATCTATACGAGAGAACAATCTTACTCGAGATGGTAGTATGCTATCTGGTTTGTCTTTATCTTTCATGTGATGCATTTTATTCACTATCACGTATCGTTTAGATATAAGATAAAGCCCTAGGATCTTGGTTGACTACCAGGATGATGGTAGAGATCATACTAGTGGGGCCTGGGTAGTTGATAAGTACATCCTTAAATGTCCCCAGTCATAAGAATATCGAGACTGGGCATCAATACTCCAGTTTAGACTAGTGTGTACGTTTCCTGACCCGGTTGGAAAGCGATAACCGATCCTGTAGCTATTGGTGTTTAACATCGAGGATAGTATATAGATGCTCATTGCATGAGTTACACTGGACGAACTCACCAAGAACTCCTAGTTGGTAATATACCAATGTCAGGTAGCAGTTCTCTTATGACACTTAGATCACGTGAAGTCTATAGGACCCCACCGTAACCCAAGTAAGCCGAAAACCCAGAAATCTAAACCTTTTTAGGAAAATATTTTGGAGGTGATGTTTTGAAATAGGGGTATAATGGAAATCAACTTCTTTTTAAAGTATAGATAATGTTCGTTTGAAATACAAGTGGATTATATACTATAATTTGAAAATATTTTCGTCATTTGAAATTTGGGCAGCACCTCCTTTATAAATTTTGATCAAAACCATTTCAAAACAATAATAATATAGGCATCCCCAAGCGGGAGCTAGCTCTTCGCCAATTGGCGGAATCACAACCACGCAATATGAAATATACGACGCCGAAGGCGAAGATCAATCACAGAAAGAAAGTAAAGAAATCCAAACATCATCAAATCCAATATAAATAATAATACAAGTCTCATCTCTAAGTCCAAAGAATATACAAACTGGTCTCTAGGTCTACCAAATATACATAGTCTAGTTGATGAAACTTTTAACTCGATACAAATGAATATAAAGTATACAATGGTGGTTACGCTCTGTACTGTAACCCACCTACCAATGCAAATCACCCAAAAGAAGCAGTATGCTAGCAAGCCGCTACTGAATCCGAGCGGTCGATCCTGTAAGAAAACTATGGCACAACGAGGGTGAGTTTCCAACTCGTGAGTAGAAGACATCATCAGGTAGAAATCGAATGTATGACGATCTCCTAGGTCATACAGTAATATAATAATATCATACCGGGTGGTATCAAAGGTATTCATATATACATATATAAATAAATATATATTGTGCCAGTGTCAATATATGATACCATGTCATCCATATCCTGTATATATACATATCATCCAAGGAGTGTCCATCAACGACACTCGAAATCATCATAAAATCCTGAGTGTCCGGCATCGACACTCGAAATCATCATAAAACCGATGTCCAACATCGACATGTAAATCCTTATATCTCAGGCGCCGTCTCATCGGATTGGCCCTCATATCTCAGGCACCATCTCTTCAGATCGGTCCTCATATCCATCTGTTTCATATCACTTCGGTCGGTATCCTCTGGATATCCATCGAGTCCAATAATGTCACCGATAGGAAGTGTTCCCCTGCTAGGTTCAACGCCTTTCTATACGATCTTCTTGTCCTGGGGTACCGTACCAGGTCCACCATGTATCTGCAATCGGTTTCTCCACCTACCTCGATTCGGATAATCATCATAGCTAAGCACCGAGAACTCTCATAGTGGACGCTGAAATATCATATCAAGAGAAACCGCGTCTTTAAAACAATCACAAGTTTTTAAATAATATCTGCGGTTTCTCAAATCCAGAAATCTGATGAATGCATGGCAGTAATGAAATAATATGTACAAGCACAGAACAATACTGTAATGCATAGCAAGTGTGTTCATATGAGTGTGTTGTGTAGCAAGGTAAAGAAAGTGCAATAACTGAACTAGTATGTGGTACTGGGTACTAAACGGTAACTAAAATACTAACAGGTTATAAGGTGATACGGTAACATAATGAGTTCTATCTGTGTACGTGGCATGGCAATTACCGATGATGTGTGTGTGAGCCGGCAAGTATGTGTACGTGCAACATGTGCATCATCGGTAATGGTGCGTGTGTCCTAGCAAACGAAATCACGTAAAGATAAGGGTATGAAGCGAAGTATATATATCGTAAATGAAAATAATGCGAGCGTATGCAGAAATAAGAAATCGTAACGCGAGCGTAAGCAAAATAGAGAAATCGTAAACGTGAATAATATAAAATATACGCAACTACGTATGGGCCATACATTTATTGTTTAAAATAGTATGAATCGTTGTTTTTAGAAAATAGGGGGCTATGATGTTTTTGAAAAAAGATGCCATTTGGAAAGTCGTAGCGTCCCTTAAATTTATCATTTAAATGTGTGTAACGATTCGTTAGTTTTGAAAATAGGTATGGCTCTAAACATATCATAATATCTACTATGTGAATTTAAACAAGTTTTTCTCGAGTCGATATAAAAGCCGGCGATCCATCCTCATCATATTACGTACAGAATATCCATCGTACGATATCATCAAATCAAAAGTACGGATCTATAGTCACGTACATCATCTCATCTCATATCATCATATATCATCTCATGTCCTCATATATCATATCCAATCATATTGACTCGTGTCATCAGATCAGATCAGATCCTTATCTCATCATATCATATCGTAAATATCCTTATATATATATATGTGTATGTATATATATATATAGTTCATAGGTTAAAGAACAGTAATATGGGTATAACTTCTATAAGTATACTACTATGGTATGATATTCTAGAAAACTTATTAGCTAAGTATACATATCTAGTGTAAATATATAGACATCCTAATTCTATGGTAGATATGCATTTACTCACCTACAATGCCTCGCTCTAGTCGATCAAGACGGATGCCTTGTCCTTCTTCGTCGTCTCGGAAGCCCACGCGCTTGTACTTACAAATCAAAGCATATTGTATCGCATAAAAATCCAAATCGAAAACCGACACGACGTGCGAAGCGCACATAGGTTAGAACCTATGGTCAATGCGTACTAAAACAACAAAACAACCCCTGACGTCGACATACGAACGTCAAACGACCGAGTCAAAACTTAAATATCAAAAACCATGTTTTCAAATATCGCAAAACACTGACAGAAACTTAGTAAAACAACTCCAGATTTTTCTTAAGGTGATATTGGACTTATTAGCGTATGGGGTAGTCTTAGTTATCTAATGAGTGAACTACAAACTAAGTTTCAGAGCCTAATTCCAAAATCGACTTTACAATTGCGGTCAAAAAGATTAAATTTGCGGCCAAGACTTGAGGGTTTAGGCTCGGGCTTCTAGGGTGGCTTCCTACTGGTCTATATATCTCACAGTATCCGCTATTAAATTTTCAGAGAACCACAATCGCTCCAGATTCCATTTGATCACCACAAGTTAAACAAAACCGACGTTTGAAAATTCTAAACTCATCCTTGAATATTCTAAACTCATCTAGGTCAAGGATTTTGTCCCCAATTAAGGTTGTAACCACTAACCAAGTCTCTACTACACCACTACTACTCATATTACCTACCACAACCCACATTTGAAAACTTAAGTTTACAAAACCTACACTAAAAGCCTTAAAACTAACTCTAACTAATATATGAGGTTAGGAAACTTAATAATGTGATCAAGGATGGATGTTTTACCTCATAGGAGCAACTCAAGAAAATTCCTAGGTGGCCAAAGAGGCCCAAAACCCAAACTTGATCACGCCATGTTGCTTAGGTTGAGCTTAGGAACAATTTTTGTGAAGGTTATGTGAGGTTTTGAGTTGATTTTGGTGGTGTTTGTAGGGTGGTAGTGATGGTGGAGGAGGAGATGAAGATGATGAAGGAGAGGAAGAGGATGAAGAAAATAATGAGATGGTAAAAGAATGGCTATGCATCATATCTCCCCCCCCCTTCTCTCATTCTCTCATGCCCATACCTTGGTGTCCCCTCATGTCTCATATCTTTTATTTTTTTATTTTTTTTCTTTTCTTATCTTTTCCATTTTCCTTAAAACATAAAAACCATGCATAGAAAACAAATTGTAAAATGTGTTAACTCTCACAAATACATGTGTCATGGCACTAAGCATGATTAACAAAATAAGTTTGGTTTAATGCATAATTAGTAAAATACTAATCAAGTTTAACATTAAACTTGTATGCAAATAATTATATATAAATTTTATAAAAGTCCAAATCAAATAAATGCTTTCATAATTAATAATTCATTTTAAATTCCAATTATTTTCCAAAAATATAGGTATATAACTATACCATTCTATGAAAACTCAAATCTTTATTCGTATAATATCCGTGAAATTTATTATTTTATTATTTAAATCCAAAAATATTATTTTCTATTTTTTTAAATATTACAGTCTTCCCCTCTTAAATAAATTCGGTCCTCGAATTTAAATTTAAACCCCCAAATTTTAAAATATTTTAGTAAATCAAATCAAATCAACGGGGCTCTGAAATCATGGATAAACTATAAATATCATAGCGCAACACGTGCACATAAAAACAAGTGCAAAACTCAAAAATCGAAACTCCGTCAAGCGTCATCCAAATCATGCGAGTTATGATGAATATGCAAGTTTCAAAATCTACGGTTTAAATGAAGTATAATATAATCAAGACCACAATATATATTTAGTACGCATCCTTGCCAAATCATTTAAATAACTGAAAAATGTATGTAAAATCCTTTTCAAATCGCCGTGTGATGCGTATATCCCGGCACAAGTAGCGGACGTTCATTTTATAAAGAAATACACACATACATACATATGTTTTGCTTAAGATATACGTCTCGCCTATTTGAAAATGATTTAGAAGGGTTTTCCTTTTTGTAAAATTTCGTGTCACTCATAGACACGTAGGAAAATAGTGAGACTATAGCTTTTTATGAAAACCTCTTCAGTAAATATCGATGCATGTAAAAACACTCAGGTACTGTCCTCAGACCAGTCCTGCTATGCTACTACATAATATAGTATATATGTCATAAAATCATGATGCTCGAAAGAAGAAATCAACCTTAACGAGTGTACATGAAAATAAATCCACATGCGTCTGGTGTGCACGGAAATCGAAGTCAATCCAATTGCCATGAATGTCCACGAAAACGAAAATGAAAACTGAGTGCAACGGGTGTGCACGAAAGTATTTGTCAAGTGCAACAGGTGTGCATGACAACAACATCAAGTGCATCTAGAGTGCATGGAAATCTCAATCAAATGCATCAATGGTGCACAAAAAACCCCATCATGTGTGCCGAGTGTGCGCAACAATCTAAATCAAGTACATCAGGTCTGCACAAAATCATCTAGTGCAATAGGGTGCACGGAAATCAATATCTAGTGCAACCGGGTGTACGAAAACGTAAATCTAGTGCAACTGGCATGCACGAAAACCATATAAATGTATCGAATACACAAGTAAACAACATCGAGTGCAATGGATATGCATAAAAACACAAATCAAGTGTAATGGGTGTATAAAAATATAAATCAAGTGCAACTGCTGTGCACAAGGAAGATATCCATCAAGTGCAGCTATGGTGCACGAAAATATCAATCAGGGAAACATAATCATCAAAATACAAGAGTCCAAAACGATGAAAACGTGATATTCGAATCACAAAAACACAAATCACAAATAAATGATATTGAGGTACACCTCCTTCAATGTCGAAAGGTGTCGGTGCACCCGGAGCTGGCAGAGCAAGAATTCTTACTTGCTTCCTGCCCACGGTTTGGTGTCTTCTGTCTGTCTCTAGGTCCTTGTTTTTCTTTGTGGAACACCAATTCTATGATATTTCTGTTCGACGGCCTGGTAAGGAGTAGCAACGGAATAGTCCAGCTATGACGCCTCTTTGAACATCTCTTGGCAAATTAACCTGGCACTCGCAAGGTAGCACGTCAACGACGGTGGCCTCTGGCCCTCTGAGTACGTACCATTCAACCGATTCTGGGTCCAAATCTTTATCATCGTAGCATTCCGGAAAGAACCTGCCATGGTCTCTTCCAATATCATCTTTGCCGAGCTGCCCGGAAGTTGGCACTCTTAAATTAAGCCGTTTTTTTCCGGGACAGTTACAATCTTATCACGACTTTCCTCTGGAAATGTAGCCATATCAAACGCTTCTGCGTATGTATCAAATCTCTGGCATCAACGGAGAGGATCAACCGCTAATTAAGATCTCGCATGAACCTCTTAATCCAGTTTTCTTCAATAACGACTAAATCGGGATCGTATCTTGATAGCTGCGTAGACTGCAATTCATATTCGGCTATGGTCATATCCGGAGTCTTACGCAAAGACTTGAAGCTACAAACTCAGGTATATCCAACACTTGGTGGAAGAAATCTGGCAAAATTCATTCTCAAGAACTTATCCATTCCATTGGAGGAATACGTACTGCTCATCTTCTTTTGATCGATTCACGTCAGGTCTGAACCAGACCCTTCAACTGAAGCTAGCCAACTCACTGATCTCGCATCGGAGCATCCAAACGAATGAAATATCCTAGTCATTTTATCCAAGAATGACTTGGGATCTTCTGTCACATCCTTGCCTATAGCTCATGTGGCTTCAGCTTCGTGAACTCTGGAAGCGATATCTCGTCAATCTCAGGAACGGCTAGTTCATCTGTCTGCACGGTAGACAACACCACGATCTCTAGAGTAGGCTGTACGTCAACAGTCTTCTCAATCCGATTGGCTTCACGCAATAGCCCGATCACCTGGTGCAGATCCCGAATGCTCGTCGTAAACGAGAAATCTTATCATAATGAGAAATCAATCTGTTCCTGCGTCACCGGGATAACACCTTGGTCAGTCCTCGTCTCTGATGAGCTCGCTCTGACCGCATCTCTAGCCGCAACTTTCTTAGCTCGCGTAGCCATGGTGACAGGAACCACAAACAATCATCGATGAGGATAGATCACAAGAACGAATAGAATAACAGATCTCGAGATATGTACATCCTAAGGTTACTTAAGGGGAGCATCGTATCGTAAGTATGCTGCGAAACATACATATCGTACGCCACTCTACTTGAGTTACCTACTCCATCAACCAAGGTCAACCTACGCAACGAAAGTTCGGGTCTAATACCCCCTCAGTCAAGTCTAAGTTTCGTAAGGTTAAATCTAGGTTCCGAAATATATACGCTCCAGACTCCGCATAGTCAAATCTAGACTCGAACAAAGGTTAAACCTAATGCTCTAATACTAACTTTGCCATGACCCGGAAATGGCGCATGACAGGCACATAGATCACGTGAAGTCTATAGGACCCCACCGTAACCCAAGTAAGCCGAAAACCCAGAAATCTAAATCTTTTTAGGAAAATATTGTAGAGGCGAAGTTTTGAAACAGGGGTATAACGAAAATCAAGTTCTTCTTTTTAAAGTATAAATAATGTTCGTTTAATATACTATAATTTGAAAATATTTTCGTCATTTGAAATTTGGGCAGCACCTTCTTTGTAAATTTTGATCAAAACCATTACATAACAATTATAATATAGGCATCCCCAAGCGGGAGCTAGCACTTCGCCAATTGGCGGAATCACAACCACGCAATATGAAATATACAACGTCCAAGGCGAAGATCAATCACAGAAAGAAAGTAAAGAAACCCAAACATCATCAAATCCAATATAAAGAATAATACAAGTCTTGTCACTAAGTCCAAAAAATATACAAACTGGTCTCTAGGTCTACCAAATATACATAGTCTGGTAGATAGAGCTTTTAACTAGATACAAATGAATATAAACGTATACAATGGTGGTTACGCTCTATATTGTAATCCACCTACCAATGCAAATCACCTAAAAGAAGTAGTGTACCAGCAAGCCGCTACTGAATCCGAGCGGTCGATCTTACAAGAAAACTATGGCACAACGAGGATGAGTTGCCAACTCGTGAGTAGAAGACATCATCAGGTAGAAATCGAATGTATGACGATCTCCTAAGTCATACAGTAATATAATAGTATCATACCGGGTGGTATCGAAGGTAGTCATGCATACATACATACATACATACATATATATATATATATATATATATATATATTGTGCCAGTGTCAATATATGATACCATGTCATGTATATCCTGTATATATACATATCATCCGACGAGTGTCCATCAACGACACTCGAAATCATCATAAAATCCTGAGTGTCCAGCATCGACACATAAATCCTCATATCTCAGGCGCCATCTCATCGGATCGGCCCTCATATCTCAGCCACCGTCTCATCAGATCGGTCATCACATCCATCTGTCTCATATCACTCTGGTTGGTATCCTCCGGATATTCGCCGAGTCCAATACTGTCACTGGTAGGTAGTGTTCCCCTGCCAGGTTCAACGCCTTTTTATACGATCTTCTTGCCCCGGGGTACCGTACCGGGTCCACCATGTATCCGTAATCGGTTTCTCCCCCTGTCTCGATTTGGATAATCATCATGCTCAGCATCGAGAAATCTCATGGTGGACGCCGAAATATCATATCAAGACAAGCCGCGTCTTTAAAACAATCACAAGTTTTTAAATAATATCTGAGGTTTCTTAAATCCAGAAATCTCATGAAAACAAAATCTCATGAAATGCATGGAAATAATGAAATAATATGTACAGGCACAGAATAATACTGTAATGCATAGCAAGTGTGTTCATATGAGCGTGTCATGTAGCAAGGTAAAGAAAGTGCAATAACTGAACTAGTATGTGGTACTGGGTGCTAAACAGTAACTAAAATATTAACAGGTTATAAGGTGATACAGTAACATAACGAGTTCTATCTGTATACGTGGCATGGCAATTACCGATGATGTGTGTGTGAGTCGGCAAGTATGTGTACGTGCAATATGTGCGTCATCGGTAATGGTGCGTGTGTCCTAGCAAACGAAGTCACATAAAAATAAGGGTATGAAGCGTAGTATATATATCGTAAATGAAAATAATGCGAGCGTATGCAGAAATAAGAAATCATAACGTGAGCGTAAACAGAATAGAGAAATCATAAACGTAAACTGTATAAAATATACGCAACTACGTATGGGCCATACATTTATAGTTTAAAATAGTACGAATCATTGTTTTTAGAAAATAGGGGGCTTCGATGTTTTTGAAAAAAGATACCATTTGGAAAGTCGTAGCGTCTCTTGAAGTTATCATTTAAAAGTGCGTAACGATTCGTTAGTTTTGAAAATAGGTATGGCTCTAAACATATCATAATATCTATTATGTGAATTTAAACAAGTTTTTCTCGAGTCGATATAAAATACGGCGATCCATCCTCATCATATCACGTACGGAATATCCATCGTATGATATCATTAAATCAAAAGTACGGATCTAGTCGCGTACATCATCTCATCTCATATCATCATATATCATCTCATGTCCTCATATATCATATCCAATCATATTGACTAGTGTCATCATATCAGATCATATCCTCATCTCATCATATCATATCATATCGTAAATATCCTCATATATATATATATATATATATATATATATAAGTAGATATAGTTCATAGGTTTTAGTACTAGGGGTATAACTTCTATAAGTATACTACTATGGTATGGTATTCTAGAAAACTTATTAGCTAAGTATACATATTTAGTGTACATATATAAACATCCTAATTCTACGGTCGCGGGAGTGCTATACGCCATCCACCCGATTTCCCCCCGTAAATATGCATCTACTCACCTACAATGCTTCGCTCTAGTCGATCCCGACGGATGCCTTGTCCTTCGTCATCTTGGAACTCCGCGCGCTTGTACCTACAAATCAAAGTATATCATATTGCATAAAAATCCAAATCGGAAACCGACACGATGAGCGAAGCGCACATGGGTTAGAACCTATGGTCAATGCGTGCTAAAACAACAAAACAACCCCCGACGTCGACGTACGAACGTCAAACGACCGAGTCAAAACTCAAATATCAAAATCCATGTTTTCAAATATCGCAAAACATTGACAGAAATTTAGTAAAACAATTCCAGATCTTTCTTAATGTGATATTGGACTTATTAGCTTATGGGGGTATTCTTAGTTATCTAATGAGTGAGCTACAAACCAAGTTTCAGAGCCTAATTCCAAAATCGACCCGATAATTGCGGTCAAAAAGATTAAATTTGCGGCTAAGACTTGAAGCTCGAGCTTCTATGGTGGCTTCCTACTTGTCTATACATCTCATTCGCTATTAAATTTTCAGAGAACCACAATTGCTCCAGATTCCATTTGATCACCACAAGTTCAACAAAACCAATATTGGAAAATTCTAAACTCATCTTTGAATCTTCTAAACTCATCTAGGTCAAGGATTCTATCACTAATTAAGGTTGTAACCATTAACTAAGTCTCTACTACAGCACCACTATCATATTATCCACCACAACTCACGTTTGAAAACTTAAGTTTACAAAACCTACACTAAAGCCTTAAAACCTAATATATGAAGTTAGGAAACTTAATAACTTGATCAAAGATGGATGTTTTTTCTCATAAGAGCAACTCAAGAAAATTCCTAGGTGGCCAAAGATGCCTTAATCCCAAACTTGATCATGCCATGTTGCTTAGGTTGAGTTTAGAAACATTTTTTTGTGAAGGTTATATGAGATTTTGAGTTGATTTTGGCGGTGTTTGTGGGGGTGGTAGTGATGGTGGTGGAGGAGATGAAGATAATGAAGGAGAGGAAGAAGATGAAGAAAATAATGATATGGCAAAAGAATGGCTATGCACCATATCTCCCCCTCTTTCTCTCATTCTCTCATGCCCATACCTTGGTGTCTCCTCCATGTCTCATATCTTTTATTTTTTTACTTTTTTTTTACTTTTCTTATCTTTTCTATTTTCCTTAAAACATAAAACCATGCATTGAAAACAAATTGTAAAATGTGTTAACTCTCACAAATACATGTGTCAAGGCACTAAGCATGGTTAACAAAATAAGTTTGGTTTAATGTATAATTAGTAAAATACTAATCAGGTTTAACATTAAACTTGTATGCAAATAATTATATATAAATTTTATAAAAGTCCAAATCAAATAAATGCTTTCATAATTAATAATTCATTTTAAATTCCAATTATTTTCCAAAATTATAGGTATATAACAATACCATTCTACGAAAACTCAAACCTTTATTCGCATAATATCCGTGAAATTTATTATTTTATTATTTAAATCCAAAATTATTATTTTCTATTTTTTGAAATGTTACAGACATCGAGGATTGTATACAGGTGCTCATTGGATGAGTTACATTGGACGGACTCACTGAGAACTCCTAGTTGGTAATATACCAATGTCAGGTAGCAGTTCTCTTATGACATGGGTACAGGGTAGTCCCTAGGACCTGAGATCGCCATAGTGTCTCATGTGTGTTTCACTATACTTAGATTTCTACCCTACCACGGCTCAAAAGAGCCATGTAAACAGGTTTTTGTTGGGTATAGTTCCGAAGCACGTGGAGGCAGTGAGTGATCGAGGGGATTCATCTCTCCCGATATAGAGAGTTGATGTCGCGCTGTGCATGGCATGACTATAACCACAAGTTGTTGTGCATCGCAGTGGAGATAAATTTTTAAGTGTTATCAGTTGTATCTCCGGTTGATTGTCGCACGACTTATTGAGTTATTAGGGTCCGACAGATTCCAAATCTTAGACACGATATATGATTTTCTAAGACGAAGAGACCGGACTATACGGTAATATTACTGATAGACTTTTCAGGGTTCAGATGAGCTTGCTTGTTAACCTTCTTTCGATCAATGCCTGGGTAGCCGTTATATGCAGTTAGCACCGCTAACATGCTTGTGGGCTATGGATATGATCCTGACCTACTGCCAGCGTATTGTTTAGTTTTTTGACTCCGACACAGAGGTTTCCCAGCACATGTGAAACGATGCAGAGCACGTATAGGGATACGTGCAGGAATTCAATTAAACACATGTATTTGATACACGTATTTTAATCGGGTGTTTAATGATATTAGCCAGTATATATATGATATAGTCGGATTATTAAATCAAGTGTTGATTTAATAATTAAATATATATTGATATATTTATATATTAACTAATATTATACTCATTTTATTATTTTCTTCTCTTTAATAATATTTATATCTGATATAAATAATGAGACATGTATGTTGATACATAAGTGATGGGTGTATAAGACTTATATGATAGAAATGAGAATGAGTCATGGTTTAAGTTGGTTGTAGAAATCATAAGATGATTCTTTTTAATGACTCATTTTTATGAGTCATTATTTGGTTGTGACTCATTTTTGTTTCTAGTTCATATGATTATTGAACCTTATCTTCTTCTCACTCTCATCTCCTCCATGGTGCTTCTTCCTCTTGATTTTCTTCAAGTGAAGAAAAAAAAGAAAAGAGAGAAAATTAAGTGAGCTAATTATTCTACACCTACTACTAATCATTCTTAGCAAGTTTAATTAGTAGGTTGCTTCATTTTGATGAGATCAATTTGAAGCTATAGCTTTTGTTGGCGTAATCTCAAGGTGGATCATCTTCAACGAGGAGATCATCGAGCAAGCTTGTTCCGGGCTTTGTGGAGACTAGCTGGAGTCCAAGGAGAGGTGGCTAACGCGCTACAAAAGTTGTAACCCGCCAAACTCTTTGTTTTAGCTTACTAGTTTAGTGACAAGTTTAGTAGTTTGGTTTGATTCTTGGTTTGGATTTGCTAAAGCTCTCTAGATTTTTAGAATTACTGCTTCTGCCGCGCTTTAAACCCTACTAGAAGTGCCCAACAACTCTACAGTGGTTTCAGAGCCATACCAAAAGACTACAACTTGTTTTGGGGACAATGGAATTCATGAAACCCAAAATTTTCAAAACCAGTTTGGTTTGATTCTTGGTTTGGGTTTGCTAAAGCTCTCTAGATTTTTAGAATTACCACTTCCACCGCACTTTAAACCCTACTAGAAGTGCCCAACAACCCAACAGTGGTTTCAGAGCCATACCAAAAGACTACAACTTGTTTTGGGGACATTGGAATTCATGAAACCCAAAATTTTCAAAACTAGTTTTAAATATTTGCAAGAAAAGTTCTCATTTTTCGCTTGTGCTGGAGCTACCGGATTCTTGGTTTGGACCAAGAGTTTAGAGTAGGCTCACGATAACCCGAACCCACCCAATTTGAGCTCAAATTGGCCTCGATCTCTACCACTCCTTGGAATTACTCCAACACAATCCTTAGCTTCAAATTGATCTCATCAAAATGAAGCAACCTACTGATTAAACTTGCTAAGAATGATCAGTGTAATTAGCTCACTTAATTTTCTCTCTTTTCTTTTCTGCCTTGCTCCGGCCCTGAAACGGGGGCTGAATCAGCCAATAGATCTGCCCCGATTTAGGGCTGATCTCACCCCTGATTCAGCCCCGTTTTAGGGCCAAATCAAGGCTCATATAGTGTGGGGTTTTATGGGGTTATTGGCGATTTCGCGCAAAAATGAGGGGATTTTTGTTGCCGGGATGAACATGAAATTTAGTTTTTGGAATTTCAAGTTAGCGATCTCGTGGGTTATGAATTCTAATGTCATGGTTCAAATCGACTAAATCAAAGTGATTGATTTATTCAGCTCGGACACGGTTACAATAAGGATATGTGTTGGTGAATGTCGCCTAATTGCTATATGATCAATTAGACGAGGTTGCGCATTTGTTATTGTGATTGTTGTTGAAATATGTTGATATATAGCATTGTTGTAATGTGTTGGATTGTCGCGAAATGAGTAGCCCCCGTGCGGAAGTGTGATATTGCGATAAGTGCTATTTTCATTCATACTTGTAGCCATCTTGTATATTCATTAGTTCGGGACGAGCTCCAACTTGTTGCCGCCGTTTTCGCTATATGTATATTCTTTTTCGTGGCGAGCGATCGACTTGTGGTCGTCATTATTATTATTTGTCAGAATACGATCTGGTTGCGATCGTTGTCGCCGTTGTATAATACAGATTTAGGATTACCCCGCGGAGCAGCGCACAAGCAATTGAATTCTAGATTGCAGCATGTGGCCATCTCAAGGAGTTGAGATCCAGTCGTTCGAGTCTAGGATTGGCGGGTTGCTTTTTGCGCTTATAAGGGGTATAGGATAGACCCGCGGAGGAGTGCTCAAATCACCGGATTCGAGAAAGTGTCGGGTATCCCCCTCGTGATGATAATGTTGGGTTGCCTAGTAGCTTGCCGCACTCGTAGGGGTCTGCTTTTAGCTGCGCACGGGCTGTTCACACGATCGGGGAATGTCGCATTTCGTTTGTGGCTCGAACGAAAAGCTGGATTCTTAGGTGATCCGACCATTCCTATTCTGTACTTTTCATTACTTGCTTGTGATATGTTTACTTGCCTATGATGATATTTATCGCTTAGCTGTAATGATGGTTATCTGCCTGTAATATTTTATATGATTATATATTGATATATTGGATATATATGATAAATAAATAAATGCTATATACGTTTTGCACCCGTGCTAGCCCTGCCCCCGCCCTGCTGTAAGTTAAGTAACCTTACGGTGAAAACCCGGGGCCCATGGCGAATGCGGATGGCGTATATGTGCATTATATTTTTCTTTTCATATCATGCTTTATCTTTAATGGTGTGAGGAGATGCTAGGTAATGTGATTATCCTTTTGATGGAATTGCATTGATTCGGATGCAAAGATAATAAACCTAAAACACGTTGTAGAAACCAAATATCAGATATTGTGGTGTTATAGTCGAATCTTTTGCTTTGCACAGAGCTTAGGTTAGGAATATCCTGCGCCTCATTCGATGAGGGAAGAGCCTTGATCCCTTCACCGCGCTCTTAAGTAAAAGTTTATGTTACTATAAATTTGCAAATTTTATAGTCGTAGTCTTTTGCTTTGTAATGAGATATCTGATTAGGAATATCCTGCACCTCATTCAATGAGGCAAGAGCCCTGATCCTTTCATGGGGAATCCACACTTAAGCAATAGTCTACATAACTATAAATATGCAAAACCACTTGTTTCCTGTGATGAGATCAAGTTCATTACGTTAAAAGTTTTCTTCAAACCCAGCCGTAACCCTCTATTATTTCAGGAAGTAGAGTACTTAGTATTTGTGCTGTGTTTGTTGACCTCCGTCAAGACGTGGAGTACGGTAGTTAAGTGATGTTTTCCTGTTTGCATAGTGATGCGATTAGCCGGGACAGTCACATAGCCTTGTTGATCTCCGTCAAGGACTTATGCGGGTGGATTCGAGTTAATCACGAAATGACGGCAGAACTTGGCCTATGGTTTGTTGACTTCTGTCAAGGTCATAGGTCATTAGGGGTAAAAACCAATATCGGGAGTTTCAAATATTGAAACTTGCAATGAGATTGCATACCTTCTATGGAGTGGGGTGACTTGTTGACCTCCGTCAAGGTAACCAAGCCATGATAGTTTGGATCCCGATTCCCACTGTGAGTAATAGTTACTCTCGGGATATGATCCTGGCTAATTCTCCTTTTAGAGTTTGAAGGAGGATTCGACAGAACAATGGGAGTTGTCCTGATTAGATACATATACCAATCAAATCTTGATAGAGTGCGTGATGAGTGTTTCTTTTCTCTCTTTGGCAGCGACCTTAGATCGACCCTAAACTAAAAACTCATAAACCAAGTTAACCGAACCTTTTTACAATCAATGGTTTTGGAATGTCATAATTGCCCTATTTCACGATATAGTCACATATGTCCTTACCCCTCCCACTTCCCCTTTTGCTTCCTCCAGAACACTATGTATCCGATAAAGAGATTCATATTGCTTGGAAGGCCATCGTATAATTAGATACGATCTCGAAGAAATTGTTTCAATTGAGGATGGCCGCAGGATCTGGAGAAAGTGAATTGTATATGATACAATTCATTTGTCTCTCCTCTCCACCTTATCTCAAGTTTGAAAGCTCCTTAAATAATGAGTATATACTAGTTACGCTTATTGGATAGTCTTTTTCCAATCTCGATGCTGGAGCTGAAAGGAAGGGTAAGAAGAAAACCAACTAGCATAAGTCTGGGATATACAGGGTAAGAAAGAGAGACAACAATAGGGGACAAAATGAGAGGAAAGGAAAATGTAACTACTATTATGACCCTGGGCAATGAAAGAGGCATAACATGGAATACTCAGCCACCCCTTGAAATATTTTTGATGTTTCATGTTTTCTATGTGATTGTAATCGAAAACTGTTTTCCAATTAATTCTAATTCCTGGGTATATAGCGACTGGATTAACATCCCACATCTGTAAGTTGTTACAGATGCTGAGAAGAATCAGATTATTGGAAAAAGTGATTTGATCCTCAATGTCGGATATCAGAGCAATTGTTGTTATTGGGAAAATCACCTGGTTTTGTCTTTCGGCAAACTTTTGGTTTTGAATATCTATTATTATGCACCAACTTTTAAAAGCTGATATATCCGTCTCTTTATTTGATAAAGTGGGAAATAAATTTTCAAAAAATTATGTTGTGATGATTGAGTAAGGTGCATTGAATAATGGGATATACATTGTAAACCAAAATATAGTTTTCAATTTATAATAATACACAGTGTATGAGTTAGTGAACTCATAGGACTTATACATAATGATGTATGTTGTTCGGTGTTCGCACGTATAAGGGGTTGGTACTCATACTTCGTTTCGTTTTATTATGAGTTCTCTGATTTTATACACGCATTCTTGTTGAAATGCAAAGTCCAAAATTACTCAGAAGGCCATAAGATATAGGAATAAAGTAGAGAACCAAACGTTGGAAGTATCAAGATTCTTCGAAGTGTTCAAAGATGTGGATACTTATGCTAGATATTCCGTGGTAATATAATCGAGGATTCTCTCTCAGATTGCTCAGCCGCGGGGTGCGCTCCATGATGAGTAATGCTGAATCGCCTTTTTCGATTAAGAGATGCACTAGAAATAGATGTATATCAATTGATATCGGTTCTAACTAAATCAGTACCTCAAATTCTATATGTGATATAGCATATGATATCATCTTAAGATTGTTAAGATGTTGAGTTGACCCGTTTATGCTTAAAATCAGAATCCGGATTAACTCAAGTCATGTTTCAGTAATGGCAGTTTGTGGGTTATCCCGGGCATTGACGAGGGTTTAGCTTTCTACCATTTTCGTGATCAAAAGTTGTTTTGTTCTCGGCATGCCACCTTTTTAGAAAAGGAATTTCTTGCAAAATAAATTAGTGGGAGTATAGTAGAACTAGAAGTGATTCCAGAACCACAAACGATTACTGAAAATTTAGTAGAACCTAAAAATTCAATTGATCCTGACAAACCTTAGCCACTCCGCAGATTTGGTAGATGACATCAGCCACCTAAGAGGTACTACAGTTTCTTCGTTGATGGTGTCAAGGAGGCTTGCATCATGTGATGATGACCCTACTAGTTATCAGCAGGCCATAGGAAATGGTGACTTTCGATTGATGGCTGGATACTGAGTTATCCTAGTTGGACTCCAATAAAGTATAGACTTTGTTGGATGCTCCTGAAGGGGTAAAACCTATAAGGAAAAAGTATATCTTTCGAGATCAGTGCAAATGGAAAGGTACTGACCTAATAAGGCTAGACTTGTAGTAAAAAGTTTTCATCAAATACCCGTTGTGGATTGTGATGAAACTATTACTTCATTGTCTGTGCTGAAGTCCATACGGATATAACTTGCCACTGTTGTTTTTCATGACTGTGATATCTGGCAAATGGATAACTATAACGTCTTTCTAAATTGGATTTAGAAGTGTACGTGTATATGACTTTGTTAGAGGGTTGTCTTAGTCAATGGGAGTAGCGGTAAGTGTGCAAGTCGCTTAAGTCTATGTTTAGACTAAAGCAGGCATAGCGGAAATGGATCATCTATTTTGACGTCACGGTCAAAGTGTTTGACTTAATCAAAATGAGAGATGAACCTGGTATTTGTAAGAAGCTAGTAGAGAGTGGTGTCAGATTCCTTATATGGTATATGGATGACATACTCATGATAGGAAGTGATGTTCCTATGCTGCAAATCGATAAAACAATGGTGGTCATATGTGTTTTTCCATGATATGGATATCAGTCCAATCCTGGAGAAACAGGGGTAGCAGTGTAGAGCATTTGATATTCTTGGAATATGGTAATGGCAGCCTCCTAAAAAGGAGGTGGTTACCGATTCTTGCTTCCCAGGTAACATGGTAGACATAGTGTCTGTCGTGAGTTAGACAGTTTACCTTCTTTTGAAAAGCAGTATATTGGAAAGAGTTCCAAGTGAGATATTGAGGTAGTCATGACGCTAGATGCTAATTGTGAATCAGCAAAGGATACCGCCTGAGAATTTGCTGGATAAAATTGTTCATTTATGGACATAATCCCATCATCTGTCCAGGAAAATACGAAGGCTGGTATCGCTCAGTTCGGGAGATATTTGATCTTCGCGAAGTTGAGATTCAAGGAGAAATAGAGAGAAGCGCTGTGTCGGGTCCACTCATTGAGGATAGTTCTAGAACACAGTTTGTGAAACTGTTAGTACAAAATTTAGGTATGCGATACCTTAATAATTGGCCTTAAGTGCAAGTGGGAGATTGTTGGATATAGTTGCCCTTAAGTCAATTATTGTAATTGAAGGAGGACCTATACGAGAGAACAATCTTACTCGAGATGATAGTATGCTATCTTGTTTATTTTTATCTTTCATGTGATGCGTTTTATTCACTATCACGTATCGTTTAGACATGAGATAAAGCCTTAGGATTTTGCCTGACTACAAGGACGATGATGGAGATCATACTAGTGGGTCCTGGGTAGTTGATAAGTACATCTTTAAATGTCTCTAGTCATAAGAGTATCGAGACTGTGTATCGGTACTCAAGTTTAGACTAGTGTGTACGATTCCTAACCCGGTTGGAGGGCAATACCTAATCCTGCAGCTATTGGTGTTTGACATCGAGGATTGTATACATG
The DNA here is from genome assembly GCA_030015575.1 of Agapanthus africanus. Classification (NCBI taxonomy): domain Eukaryota; kingdom Viridiplantae; phylum Streptophyta; class Magnoliopsida; order Asparagales; family Amaryllidaceae; genus Agapanthus; species Agapanthus africanus. The sequence goes on along the minus strand of CM057349.1, from coordinate 235,591,575 downwards.
TGCTCATTGGATGAGTTACACTGGACGGACTCACCGAGAACTCCTAGCTGGTAATATACCAATATCAGGTAGTAGTTCTTCTGTGACATGGGTACAGGGTAGTCCCTAAGACCAAAGTTCGCCATGGTGTCTCATGTATGTTCCCACTATACTTAGACTTCTACCCTACCACGGCTCAAAGGAGTCATGCAAACAGGATTTTGTTGGGTATAGTCCCAAAGCACGTGGAGGCAGTGAGCGGTCGAAGGGATTCATCTTTCCCGGTATAGGGAGTTGATGTTGCACTGTGCAGGACATGACTACAACCATAAGTCGATAGCCATTGCAATGGAGATAAACTGATAAGTGTTATCAGTTGTATCTCCGATTGGTTATGAGTACTCTATCGCATGACTTCTCAAGTTATTGGGATCTGACAAATTCCAAACCCTAGACCCGATATGCAATACTCTAAGACGAAAAGACAGGACTGTACGGTAATGTCACTGATAGACTTTGCACGGTTCATATGATCCTGCTTGTTGACCTTCTTTCGATCAATATCTGGGTAGCCGTTACGTGCAGCTAGTACTCCTGACATACTTGTGGGCTATGAATACGATCCTAACCTACTGCCAGCGTATTGTCGGGTCTTTAGAGTCCTAAACAGAGGTTTCCCAGCACATGAGAAATGATGTAGAGCACGGATAGCGATACGTGCATGAGTTCGATTAAACACATGTATTTGATACACATATTTTAATCGGGTGTTTATTGATATTAGCTGGTATATAATATAACCGGATTATTAAATCAAGTGTTAATTTAATAATTAAAAGTCTATTTATATATTGATATATTAACTAATATCATGCTCACTTTATTATTTTCTTCTCTTTAATAATATTTATATTTGATATAAATAATGAGACATGTATGTTGATACATAAGTGATGAGAGTATAAAACTTATATGGTAGAAATGAGAATGAGTCATGGTTTAGAATTCATGAAATGATTCTTTTTAATGACTCATTTTTGTGAGTCGTTATTTGGTTATGACTCATTTTTGTTTCTGGTTCATATGATTATTGAACCTTATCATCTTCTCACTCTCATCTCTTCCATGGTGCTTCTTCTTTCTCTTGATTTTCTTCAAGTGAAGAAAAGAAAAGAAAAGAGAGAAATTAAGTGAGTTAATTATTCTACATCTCCTATTAATCATTCTTAGTAAGTTTAATTAGTAGGTTGCTTCATTTTGATGAGATCAATTTGAAGCTATAACTTGTGTTGGAGTAATCTTAAGGTGGATCATCTTTGGTGAGGAGATCATCGAGCAAACTTGTTCCGGGATTTGTGGAGACCAGCAGAGTCCAAGGAGAGGTGGCTAACGCTCTACAAAGGTTGTAACCCGCCAAATTCTTTGTTTTAGCTTACTAGTTTAGTGACACGTTTAGCAGTTTGGTTTGGGTTTGCTAAAGCTCTCTAGATTTTTAAAACTATCTATTCCGCCGCGCTTTAAACCCAACTAGAGGTGCCCAGCAACCCAACATGCACTGCCTAGTAGCTCTGGTACCAATGTTGGGAAGGGTGCTACGATAGCTGACGGCGGTAGAAAGATCAACAAAAATAATTAAGAACATAGCACCATTCCCGGTCCCAAAATCATTCAAATTCTAGTAGTTATCAAAAACAAAGAGAGCAAGTTAGGGAATGCAACCTTTGTAGCGCGTTAACCACCTCTCATTGGACTCTGGCTAGCCTACTTGAAGTCCGGAACAACCTTACTCGGTGATCTCCTTACCGAAGATGATCTTCCTTGATATAACTTCAACACAAGCTTTAGTTTTAAATTGATCTCATCAAAATAAAGCAACCCACTAATTAAACTTGCTAAGGATGATTAGTAGTAGATGTAGAATAATTAGCTCACTAAATTCTTCTCTTTACTTTTTCATTCCTCACTTGAGAAAAAACTCTTGATTGGTAGCCATGGAGATAAGTGTATGAAGAAGATTAGGTTCTAGATGAGAACAAAACCAATCTTGAGAAAAAAACTCTTGATTGCTATGTTTGTTGACCTCGTTGAGGCATAGTGTACAGTAGCTAGGTGATGTCTTCCTACTAGCACGTGATGCGATTAGTTAGAACAGTTGTACGACTTTATTGACCTCGTTAAGGGTCATGCGGGTGGGTCTAAATTAATCACAAAATGATGGGTTGGACTTGACTAGCGACTTATAATTTGTTGACGTCGTTAAGGTCATAAGCCGTTAGGGCTAAAAACCACTATCGGGAGTTTCATGTGTTGAACCTTGCAATGAGATTGCATACCTTCTATAGTGTGGGATGACTTGTTGACTCTGTCAAGATTACCACTCCATTATAGTTTGGATCCTGATTCCCACTGCGAGTAATTGTTACTCTTAGGAGATTTTTCTATAGAAAATCCCAGCAAGTTCTCCTTTTAGGGTTTGAAGGAAAATTCGACAGAACAGTGGGAGCCATCCTGATTTGATAATTATATCATTCTAATCAAGATTAGAGTGCACGCTGAGTGTTTCTTTTCTCTCTTTCTAGTAGCGACCCTAGAATGACCTTAAATTAAGACTCGTTGACCACATTGACCGACCTTTTTACAAACTCAAAGCTTTGGAATGTCTGGATTGCACTAATCCACGACATAGTCACATATGTCCTTACCTATCCTACTTCATCTTCTGCTAACTCCAGAACTCTCTGTATTCGGTACAGAGATCCATATTTCTTGGAAGGCCATCGTATAGTTAGATACGAACTCGATAAAATTGTTTCAGTCCGAAGATGGCCACTGGTTCTGGATTAGATGAATAGTTCGTTTGTCTATCCCTTTTACCTTATCTCAAGTTCGAGGGCTCCTTACATATAAGGAGAGTATACCAGTTACACTTATTGGATAGTCTTATTCTAATCCCGAAGCTGGTGCTGAAGGAGTGAAAAGAAGAAAACCAAGTAGCATAAGTTCGGTATACAGAAATTTAAGATGGAGAGACATGAAAAGGGGTTGAAGTGTGAAGAATGGAAATTGTGACTTTGTCATGAGCATGGGCAATGAAAAAGACAATACTATGAATACCCGACAAACCCCCTGAAATATTTTGATGTTTCGGATTTCCTGTATGTGTTTGTATCTTGGAAAACTATTTCTCAATAAACTCTAACTCCTAGGTATATAATTTTGGATATAGGTGCCCTCAAGGCAATTATTGTAGTTGCAGGAATGGAATTACTGAATTCGAGGAAGGCCTATACCAAAAACAATCTTGCTCGAGACGATAATACGCTATCTAGTTTGTCTTTCTCTGTCATGTGTATATGTGTTACTAGTTATCATGTATCGCTAATACATGAGATAAAGTCCATAGGATATTTGCTTGGCTACTAAGATTATGATAAGGATCATACTAGTGGGGCATGATAGTTTATAAGGACATCCTTAAATGTCCCTAGTCTTAGGAGTATCGAGACTAGGCATCGATACTCCAGTTTAGACTAATGTATACGTTTCATGACCCTGTAAGGGGTGATGGCTGATCCTATAGCCATTGGTGTTTCACTGATGATTGTATACAGGTGCTTATTGGATGAGTTACACTGGACAGACTCGCCGAGAACTCCTAGATGGTATTATACCAATGTCAGATAGCAGTTCTCTAGTGACATGAATACAGGATAGTCCCTAGACCTGAAATCGCCACAGTAACTTGTGTGTGTTCCCACTGTACTTAGATTACTACCCTACCACGGCTCTACTGAGTCGTGCAAAAAGGTTTTAGTTGGGTACAGTCCCGAAGCACATGCAGGCAGTGAGCAGTCGAGGGAATTCGTCACTCCCGGTATTAGGAGTCGATGTCGCACTGTGCAGGACACGACTATAGCCAAAAGTCCATGGTTACGGCAGTAGAGATAAACTGGTAAGTGTTACCAGTTGTATCTCTTTGGTTATGAGTTCTCTGTCACCACGACATATAGGGTTATTGGGGGTCTGATAGATTCCACTCTCCAGACCCGGTATGTGATACTCCTTGACGAAGAGACCACACTATACGGTGACTGTCACTTATAGACTTTGTCGGGTCCGGATGAGTTAGCTCGTCGACCTGCCTTTATCTTGCTCATACCTGGGTAGCCATTACGTACAGCTAGTGCCACCGACAAGCTTGTGGGTTAACCCGAAAGAGGGTTGAATCTGAAAGTGTTTCAGATTCAATTGGATACGATCCTATATAACTTACTACCAGTGTATTGACAGGTCTTTAGAGTCCCGCAACGAAAGTGCCTGCCCGGGCAAAATACAATGTGACGTACGTATAAGGATACGCGCATGAGTTCGATAAAACGTGTATATTGGATATGCATGTTTAATGGGACGACTGTTATACTAGCCGGTTTAAAAGCCGGAATATCAAGTCAAGTGTTGACTTGATAATCGTATTTATGATGCGGTTTCTAGTATAGTATATATGATACACACACTCTCTACAGTACATGATACTGAGAAGATATTGATGGCATTTCGTGTATTACATGATATGTATGTGTGTAGGATACATGTACTAATATATATATATATATATATTATTTCCCACCATTAAATATCATGTGTAAATAAATATACATATATATATGTATGTAAATGTGTGTGTGTGTATTATTTATTTATTTGTTATGCTTAGTTAATGATGGGACTCACCCTCTCTCTTGTATGTGTGTGTCACACATGAGAGAAAGAGAGAGAGTGGGAAAAGGAGAGGTGTCATATATTATTTGACATGGGTGAGAAAAAGAGAAAAATGAGATAATTCATTTTTTTACTAACCATCAATTTATTCTTCTTCTTCCTCAAATATGAGCTTGAGCTCTCTAGGTTAATGGCATATATTGCCATGGTGAGAGAGTGAGAAAAAGAGAGAGTACCCAGGATTCGCACCGCCTTCCTCCACGCCCAGCGAGCCTCTAAAAGAAGTTTCTCCGCCCGGTGACGGAGTTGGAGCTCGAGCAGCCCGCTTTCAACACGGTTCATCTACGGCGAGGCGGTCGGCGTTCAAACGTGTTTGGGAGCTCACGAAGTTTAGACGGGGTCTTCCGGGATCAGCCGGACATGTTACAAAGGTTGTAGCATCTTTCTACTCTTTCTTATTGCTCTTTATTTTTGCTAGATACTAGTGTTTAGACGATTTTTGGCGTACGGTCGATCGCTCTCCTATGGAACTTTTGATTTACATTCAGTCTCGCTTCCGCCGCGCGCACGCCCGGAGCGCGTCTGACCTTACAGTGGTATCAGATCCAGCCAAGCACTAGGACTGGCTTAGGCGGTGTTTTAGTTTCGATCGACAATTTTCCGATTCCCATTTCCAAGTTAAAACCCCTTCACTGTTCGATTTTTTAAAAACGTTTTAAAATTTTTTTAAAGTATTGCAGAATGTTGGTTTTGATGTAAAAATGACATGGGAGAAAACTGGGGGGATTTGGCCTTGATGGGGCAGCTACGGGCGAGGATCTGGCGGTTTTCTTGTCCCCAAATGCCTCAGTTTTCTCCGGGGGCTTAAACTTGTAGAAATATGATTTTTGGTATTATTTGTTTTTCCCAGTATTGAGATTTGATCTCGTATTGTTTTGGAAATTTATCGATCAAAACTGTAACATCATAGCGTTTCCGTATTACTGATGTTAAAGTGTTTAACTCAGTTAATACGATGATACATACTTGCTGATATGTATTTGTGAGTATGTGATGTTCTATGTTAATATTATTTGGTTTGAATTGGATTGTCACGAAATGAATGGCTCTGTGCGTAATTGGATGTTGCGATGTTATCTGTATCATTTCATTCATGTTGTAGCCAAAATGTATATTCTTTTATTGGGGACGAGCGTCCGGTTTGTGGCCGCCGTTTCCACTTATTGTATTATTATTTGTCGGGGCTCGATCGGATTGCGATCGATGTCACCGTTGTATTAATACAGGTTTTAGGATTACCCCACGGAGAAGCGCACTGACAGCTGGGTTCTAGATTGCGGCGGGTGACCATCTCAAAGAGTTGAGATCGGGTCACTCAATTCTAGAATTGGCAGGCTGCTTGCCGCGCTTGTAGGGGTTTAGGATAGACCCGCGAAAGAGTGCACAAGTTATTGGATACGAGAAAGTACTGGGTGGCCCCATGATGATGATGATGCACAAGTTATCGGATACGAGAAAGTACTGGGTGGCCCCATAATGATGATGATGCTGGGTCATCTCGTTTCTCGGATTAGCAGATGACTTGCCGCACTCGTGGGGGTCTGCTTTTGGCTACGCATGGGCTATTCATGCGACCGAGGAATGTCGCGCTTGATTTGTGGCTCGAACGAAACACGGGATTTCTAGGTGATCCGACCATTCCAACTCTGTGATATTATTTTACCGCGTGTTGTAATGTGATTATTTGCGTGCGATGATATATTGATATATGTGATATATGATATATGTAAATGTTGTATACGTTTTGCATCCGCGCTAGCCCTGTCCCTGCTCTGCTGTTAGTTAAGTAACCTAACGATGCATGATGGGGTCCCGTGGCGAATGCGGATGGCGTATATGTGCATTATATTTTTTTTCCTTTTCATACTTTTCTGTAATGTTTGTGTGAGAAGGATAATTCTAGATAATGTGATTATCTAAATGATGGGATTATATTAATTGCATTAATACAAAGTAAAATAAACCTGTACATTGTAGGAACCAATTTTTCTAAAAGGGGAAATTTTAGTTGATTCTCTTGCTTTGCATCGTGGCATTCGGTTAAGAATGTCCTATACTTCATACGATGAGGAAAGAGCCTTGATCCCGTCACTGAGAGTTCGCTCTTGGGCAAAAGTTTTTGTTGCTAAAATTGTTTTTGTAGCCGTATTCTTTTGCATTGCGTTGGGGTATTTGTTTATGAATATCATGCACCTCATTTGAGGATGAAAGGGTCTAGATCCTTTCATGGGGAGTTCACTCTTGAGCAAAAGTCTACACTACTATAAACTTTCAAAACCACTCGGTTCCTACGATGAGATCAAGTTCACTACACCTTGACACAATCAACAAACGTAGCACGAATACTAAGTACTTTACTTCCTGAAATGACAGAGGGCTACAGCTGGTTTTGAAGAAAACGGTAGATAAGTGATGTTTTCGTGCTTGCATATTGATGCGATAGGTTAGGACAGTTGTGTAACCTTGTTGACTGTGTCAAGGATTATGTGGGTGGGTCTAAATCAATCATGAAACGACGAGTTGAACTTGACTAGCAACTTATGGTTTGTTGACCGTGTCAAGGCCATAAGCCGCTAGGGGTAAAACCTAATATCGGGAGTTTCAAGTATTGAAACTTGCAATGAGATTGCATACCTTCTATGGTGTGGAGTGACTTGTTGACTGTGTCAAGGTTACCACTCCATGATAGTTTGGATCCCGATTCCTACTGTGAGTAATTGTTACTCCCGAGAGATTTTCTATACGAAATTCCGGCTAGTTCTCTTTTTAGGGTTTGAAGGAGAATTTGACAGAACAGTGGGAGCCATCCTGATTAGATAAATATACTGATCTAATCTAGGTTAGAGTGCACACAGAGGGTTTCTTTTCACTCTCTCTGGCAGCGACCCTGGGCTCACCTTAAACTAAGACTCATTAACCATATTGACCGACTTTTTTACAATCGATGGTTTTGGAATGTCTGGATTGCCCTAATCCACTTCATAGTCACATATGTCCTCACATATCCTACTTCCCCTTCTGCTAACTCCAGAACCCTCTGTATTCGGTACAGAGATCCATATTGTTTGGAAGGCTATCATATAGTTAGATATGAACTCGATGAAACTATTTCAGTCTGAGGATGGAAACTGGTTCTGAATTAGATGAATTGTTCGTTTGTCTCTCCCTCTTACCATATCTTAAGTTCGAGAGCTCCTTATAATAAGGAGTGTATACCAGTTACACTTATTTGATAGTCTTCTTCCAATCCTGAAGCTAGTGCTAAAGGAATAGAAAGAAGAAAACTAACTAGCATAAGTTCGGTATGCAGAAAGCTAAAATGGAGAGACATCAATAGGGGTTGAAGTGAGAAAAGGAAATTGCGACTACTGTCATGAACCTGGGTAATGGAAAAGGAAATACTGAGAATACCCGACTAAACTCCACTGAAACATTTTTGATGTTTCGGATTTCCCATGCGTCTGTGTTTTGAGAAACTATTTCTCAATAAACTCTAACTCCTGGGTATATAGATACTGGATTAGAATCCTACATCTGTAGAGCGTTACAGATGCTAAGAAAGAGCAGAGAATTGAGAATGGATGTTTTTTCCTCAATGTCAGTTTTCGGAGCAATTGTTGCTATTGAGGAAAATCATCAAGTTTTACCTGAGTGACAAACTTTTGGTTCCAATTAACCGAAAGAATGTTTTCAATTAACATCACACAGAAAATGAGTTAGTGAACTCTAGAGACTTATACATATTGATGTATGTCATCCGATATTCATACGGACATGGGGTTGGTACCAGGTATTCCGTAACGAGAATGTGATTCTCTCTCAGATTGCTCATCCGCGGGTGTGCTCCATGATGAGTAATGCTGAGTTGCCTTCTTCAATTTTGGGGATGCATTAGAAATAGATGCATATTAATTGATACTGGTTCCACCTTAACAAGTGCCTATTTTCTATATGTGATATAGAATAATGTTCATCTTGAAGTTGTTAAGATATGGGGTTATCCGGTTTGTGTTTAAACCCATAATCCGGATAAACTCAAGGCATGTTTCAGAAATAACAGTCTGTGGGTTATCCCAGAAAGCAAGGGATAGCTTCTATCATTTTCAAGTTCAAAATGTTTTGTTCTTGACTCGCCATCTCCTTGATTAAGGAATTTCTTGCAAAAGAAATTAGTAGGAGTATGGTAGAACTGGAAGTCATTCCAGAACCACAAACTGTTACTGAAAGTTTAGTAGAACCTGATAATCCAATTGACCCTAACAGACCATGGCTACTCCACAGATTTAATAGGTGACCTTTACCACCCGAGAGATACTTCAGTTTTCTCGTAGACGGTGATGAGGAGGCTTGCATCATGTGATGATGACCCTACTAATTATCAGTAGGCCGTAAGAAGTGGTGACTTCCGAATGATGGGTAGATGCCAAGATTATCCATGTTGGACTCCATGCACTACAACAAATTATAGATTTTGTTGTGTGCCCCTGAAAGGGGTTAAACCTATAAGGAGCAAGCAGATCTTTCGAGATTGGTGCAAATGGAATTGTATTAACCTAATAAAGCTAGACTAGTAGTTAACATGTATTCATCAAATACCTGATATGGATTGTGATGATACTGTTACTTCAAAGTCAGTGTTGAAATTCATATGGATAAAATTTGCCACTATTGTTTTCATGACTATGATATCTGGTATGAGTATGATTATAATGTCTTTCTAGATTGGATTTAGAAGTGTACGTGTATATGACTCCATCAGAGGGTTGTCTTAGTCAGTGGGAGCAGTAGATATTGTGTAAATTACTTAAGTCTATTTGTAGACTAAAGCGGGCATTGCGGAGATGGATCATCTGTTTTGATGTTGCGGTCAAAGTGTTTGACTTCATCAAAATTAGAGATGAACCTAGTATTTGTATGAAAGCTATAGGAAGTACTGTCAGATTCTGCATACTAATGTGGATAACATACTCTTGATAGGAAGCGATATTCCTATACTACGATTCGGTCAAACATTGGTCGTCACTGTTTTTCCTTTATGGATTATATATTCATCATTGATTCTGGTGACTTGGTTTATAAATTTAGATCTAGTAAGGGATTTGAGATTATCCCAATTCAGGTATAATGACATCATTCTAAAGTGGTTTAGAAAGGAGGACTCCCAGTGACGTATTGTACCCGCAGGTAATGGGGTCACTCTCTCTAAAATGATTTCTTCCAGGGACTGATGAAAATAGAGACCCGCATGAATGACATTTGACATGCTACGGTAGTGAGGTCAATCATGCGATGATATATACCAGACAATATGATGCTTTTACACTTGGTGTAGTAAGCAGATATTAATCCAATCCTGGAGAAACATAGGAAGAAGTGAAGAACATATAAGATGTTCTTGGTGTGTGGTAATGGCAGACACCTTCGGGAGGCGATTACCGATTTCAGCTTCCGTAGTAACAAAGTATCTGTCGTGAGTCATTAGTTTACCCTCTTATGAGGAGCAGTATATTGGAAGAGTTCCAAGCGGGATACTGGGGTAATCAAGGTGCTAGATGCTGATTGTGAATCAGCAAAGGATACAACCTAAATATTTTTTTGGATAAATGCGTTCATTTGTGAACAAGGTCCCGTCAGCTATCCAAACAATATTCTAAGGTAAGTATCGCTCATTTCCGGGGATAGTTAATCTCCGCACAGTTGAGATTCAGAGAGAGGCAGTTAGAAACATTATAGCGAATCCACCAACTGAGGCTATTTCTCGAACACAGTTTCCGAAACTGTTAGTACGGAAGTTGGGTATGCAGTAGAACATGAGATGTGTGTATGCGATACCGTAATAATTGGTCTTGAGTGCAAGTAGGAGATTGGTGGATATAGGTGCCCTCAAGGAAATTATCGTAGTTGCAGGAATGCAATTACTGAATTTGAGAAGGGCCTATACCAAGAACAGTCATACTCGAGATGATAGTACACTATCTGGTTTGTCTTTATCTGTCATGTGTATATGTGTTACTATTTATCACGTTTCGCTACTATATAAGATAAAGCCCATAGGATTTTTGCTTGGCTACCAGAATTATGATAAGGATCATACTAGTGGGGCTTGATAGTTTATAAGCACATCCTTAAATATCCCTAGTCATAGGAGTATTGAGACTGGGCATCGGTACTCCAGTTTAGACTAGTGTATACGTTTCATGACCCTGTAAGGGGTGATGGCTGATCCTATAGCCATTGGTGTTTGACACTGATGATTGTATACAGATGCTCATTGGATAAGTTACACTGAACGGACTCGCCGAGAACTCCTAGATGGTATTATACCAATATCAGATAGCAGTTCTCTAGTGACATGAGTATAGGGTAGTCCCTAAACCTGAAATCGCCACAGTGTCTTGTATCTGTTCCCATTGTACTCAGATGACTACCCTACCACGGCTCTACTGAGTCGTGCAAACATGTTTTTGTTGGGTACAGTCTCGAAGCACATGGAGGCAGTGAGCGGTTGAGGGAATTCTTCACTCCCGGTATTGGGAGTTGATATCGCACTGTGCAGGACACGACTATAGCCAAAAGTTCGTGGCCACAGCAGCAGAGATAAACTGGTAAGTGTTACAAGTTGTAACTTTTTGGTTATGAGTCCTCTGTCAGCACGACTTATAGGGTTATTGGGGGTCTGATGGATTCCACTCCCCAGACCTGGTATGTGATACTCCTTGATGAAGAGACCGGACTGTACGGTGACTGTCATTGTAACATTTCAAAAAATAGAAAATATTATTTTAGAATTTAAATAATAAAAATAATAAATCTCACGGATATTATATGAATATAGATTTGAGTTTTCGTAGAATGGTATAATTATATACCTATATTTTGAAAAATAATTAAATATTAAAATGAATTGTTATTTCTGGAAACATTTATTTTATTTGGTTTTTTCATAAATTAATATATAATTATATCCATATTAGTTGATATTAAACTTAATTAGTGTTTTACTATTTGTGCATTAAATCTAGCCTTATTTTGTTAACCATTCTTACAGAGGTTTAAATACTTTAGCTTGTGATTTTGAATATGGTTTTATATATATATATTTTTTTAAAGGAAAAGATAAGAAAAGAAAAGGAAAATGAGTGAGAGAGGGATAAAGGGACAACGAGGCATGGGCAAGTGAGAGAAAGAGAGAGAAAGAGAGAGAGATGGTTTCTTCGCCTTAGCCATTTCATTTCTTCACCTCCCTCTTTCTTCATCTCCTCATGGCTTGTTCAAGATTTCGTTTTGGGGAGCTTTGGCCATCTAGGAATTTTCTTGAATTGCTCCTTTGAGGTAAAACACTCACCTTTCAACAAGTTCTATGTTTCTTAACTTCACAAATTAGTGTAGAGCTCAAAAGTTTATGTTTAGTGAACTTGGAAAATTCTAGGATGAGTTTTGGGAGATAAGGCTTGTAGTAATGATGTATTAGGGGGTTCAGTGAGTGTTTATCGGTTTTCATTGAGTTTTGGTGATCAATTAGAATCTGGAGCTATTAGGAATCTCTGAAAATTAAATAGCAGATACTGTGAGATGTATAGACCAGTAGGTAGCCACCTTAGAAGCCCGAGCCCAAACCATGAAGTCTTGGCCGCAATTTTATTGCTTTGGACCGCAAATTTCGGGTCAAATTTGGAATTAGGGTCTGAAACTTGGTCTGTAGCTCACTCTTTAAATAACTAAGACTACCCTATATGCTAAAAAGTCTAATTTCACCTTAAGAAAAATCTGGAGTCATTTTACATGATTTCTGTCAATGTTTTTCGACATTTGAAACTTGGTTTTTTTATTTTCTTGATCTGACTTGGTCGTTCGACGTTCGTATGTCGACGTCACAGAGTATTTTGTCGTTTTAGTATGCGTTGACCATAAGTTCTAGCCTATGTGCGCTTCGCTCGTCGTATGGGTTTTTGATTTGGATTTTTATGCATTATGATATGCTTTGATTTGTACGTACAAGTGCGTGGACTTCCAGAACGACGAAGGAGGACAAGGCATCCGTCGGGATCGACTAGAGCGAGGCGTTGTAGGTGAGTAGATGTATATCTACGGGGGAAATCGAGTGGATGGCGTATAGCACCCTCCGCAACCGTAGTATTAGGGTGTGTGTGTGTGTGTGTGTGTATATATATATGACGATATGATTCTGATATGATGTTATGAGTCGATATGATTGGATATGATGATACGAGGCGATATATATAATATGATTTGAGATGGCATGACATGATACGATATGACATGAGATGAGATGATGTATGTGACGATAGATCCGTACTTTGATTTGATGGTATCGTACGATGGATATTCCTTACGCGATATGATGAAGATGGATCGCCGAAATTTATTCAACTCGAGAAATATTGTTTTAAAATCACTTAAGTAGATAATATGATATGTTTAGAGCCATACATATTTTCAAAACTAACGAATCATTACGCACTTTTGAATGATAACTTCAAGGGACGCTACGACTTTCTAAATGGTGTCTTTTTCAAAAACATCGTAGCCCCCTATTTTCTAAAAACAACGATTTGTACTATTTTAAACTATAACTGTATGGCTCATACGTAGTTGCGTATTTTTATACTGTTCACATTACGATATCCTTATTCCGTTTACGCTCGCGTTACGATTTTTTATTTCTGCATACGCTCTCATTATTTTCATTTACGATATATACACTACGCTTTATACCCTATCTGTACATGACTTCATGTACTAGGATACACGCACCATTACCGATGATGCACATGTTGCACGTACACCTACTTGCCGGCTCACACATACATCATCGGTAATTGCCATGCCACGCATACATTAGAAATCGCTATGTCACCGTCTCACCTTATAACCTGTTAGCATTTTAGTTACTGATTAGTACACAGTACCCCATATTATTGTAGATATTGCATTTTCTTTACTTTACTACACGACACGCTCATATGAACACACTTGCTATGCATTACAGTGTCGTTCTTTGCCTGTACACATTATTTCATTACTACCATGCTTTTATGAGATTCTGTTTTCATGAGATTTCTGGATTTGAGAAACCGCAGATATTATTTAAAAACTTATGATTGTTTTAAAAACGCGGTTTCTCTTGATATGATATTTCGACGTTCACCATGAGATTTCTCGGTGCTGAGCTTTGATGATTACCCGATTCGAGAAGTGAGGAGTTACCATCTACGGGTACATGGTGGACCCGGTACGGTACACCATGGCAAGAAGATCGTATAAAAAGACATTGAGCCTGGCAGGGGAACACTACCTGCCGGTGACAATACTGGACTCGACGGATATCCAGAGGATACCGACCGGAGTGATATGAGACAGATGGTTATGAGGATCGATCTGATTAGACGGTGCCTGAGATATGAGGGCCGATCCGATGAGATGACACCTGAGATATGAGGATTTACATGTCGATACTGGGCACGGGATTTATGATGATTTCGAGTGTCGATGCTGGGCACTTAGTATTTTATGATGATTTGATGTGTCGTTGATGGACACACGTTGGATGACACACACACACACACATATGACACAAATGACATGATATCATATATTGACACAGGCATGATATTATTATACTCATATGTATACACGATCACCTTCGTTACGACACGATATGATAATATTATATTACAGTATGACCTAAGAGATTGTTATACATTCGATTTCTAACTGATGATGTCTTCTACTCATGAGTTGGCAACTCACCCCAGTTATGCCATAGTTTTCTTGTAGGATCGACCGCTGGAATCAGTAGCGGCTTGCTGGCACATTGCTTCTTTGGGTGATTTTCATTGGTAGGTGGGTTGTACAGAGCGTAATCACCGTTGTATACTTTTATATTCATTGTATCTAGTTAAAAGCTCCATCAACCAGACTATATATATTTAGTAGACTTAGAGACCAGTTTGTTTATTCTTTGGATTTAGAGTCGAGACTTGTATATTCTTATATTGAATTTGATAATTTTTTGGTTTTCTTTACCCTTTTTTTGTGTTGATCTTCACCTTAGGCGTCGTATATTTTACTTGCGTGGTTGTGTTTCCGCCAATTGACGAAGAGCTAGCTCCCATTTGGGGATACCTATATTATTCTTGATATGTACTGGTTTTGGATTAAAATTTACAAAGAAGGTGCTGCCCAAATTTCAAATGACGAAAATGTTTTCAAACCATAGTATATAGTCCACTTGTATTTCTATAAACTTTACTTACTATTTAAAAGAAATAACATGATTTCCTTTATACCCATATTTTAAAACTTCACCTGCACAATATTTTCCTAAAAATGTTTAGATTTCTATGTTTTCGGCTTAGTTGGGTTACGGTAGGATCCTATAGACTTCACGTGATCTAAGTGCCGGTCATGTGCCATTTCCAGGTCGCGACAGTTACTTATAGCTTTGTCGGGTCCAGATGAGTTCGCTCGTCGACATGCCTTTATCTTGCTCATATTTGGGTAGCCGTTACGTATAGCTAGTGCCACTGACGAGCTTGTGGGTTAACTCGAAAGGGGGTTGAATCTGAAAGTGTTTCACATTTAATCGGATATGATCTTATTGTTGGAGATAGTGCCCTCAGAGTCAATTATTGGATCACAGGCACGTGATTGCAATGATTGAGGGAGGACCTATCCCGGTGGGACAGTCTTACTCGAGATGATAGTATGCTATCTGGTTTATCTTTATCATCGTGTACTGCTTTAGGTGACCTGACACGTCGCTATTACACGTTGATAGAGCCCCTAGGATTCTTGCTTGACGACCAGCAGTATGATGGCGATCATATACGTGGGAGCTGGGGTCTATAAGCACATCCTTAAAAGGTCCCTAGTCGTGGGAGTTTCGAGACTGGGCATCGATACTCCATTAGTAGACTAGTGTATACAGTCGAGACCCCGACGAGGGGCGGTGGCCGGTCTCACAAGCCACTGGTGTCAGTTGGTTCACCTAAGATGTATACAGGTGCTCATTGGGTTATGAGTACACCGGACAGGACTCGCCGGGAACCTGCTAGTTGGGATTATACCAGACGTCAGATAGCAGTTCCCAGGTGACATGTGTACAGGTTAGTTCATCGACCTGAGATCGTCATTTGTCTCGTGTGAGTTCCCACTGTACTTTGATTACTACCCTACCACGGCTCAAAGGAGTCGTGCAAACAGGTTTTAGTTGGGTACAGTCCCGAGCCACATGGAGGCAGTGAGCGGATCTGCAGGGGTTCGTCTCTCCCGGTATTGGGGGTGAGGTCGCGCTGTGTCTAGGAGAGCCATTACGCAAAGCCCTCGGCCGAGGCAGGAGATTTACTGGTAGGTATTCCAGTAGTATCTCAGGGCGTTCTGGGCTACGCTCCGACACGACTTGTACCGCCTTTGGGGGTCTGACTTTTACCAACCCCCTAGGCCCGCCATGCGATACTCATAGACGAACGGACCGGACTGTACGGATATTGTCACTGACAGGCTCAGTTGGGTGTCGGGGTGAGCTTCCTCATCGACGTCCCTTTTGGTCAATAGCTGGTGGCCCGTCACGTATTGGCTTATACCTCTGACGTGCCAGTGGTTAAATCCACAGCCATAGTATTGACGAGTCTTTAGAGTCCACCACACTTACAGTTACTCAAGCTTTCGGGCGAAACGCTGTAGAGGCCGTATGGAGATATGGCAGGGTCCGATCAGATACGTGCGGTATTGCACGGATCAGGATCGGACAGTTTTGTACTAGTGGCCGTATAGTAATATGGCAGGGTTTGATCTGATACGTGCGGTATTGCACGGATCAGGATCGAACGGATTTTACTAGCCGGCTTTGGCTTAAGCCGGTCTTAGTCTAGTACAGTGTAGATTTTGTCTCATTGCATTTGTATCCGGTCGGAATACAGATGCGGGTGTGTATGCACAGTATCGGGGTTTTCCTGTAATTTATTACGGGACCAGTTTTCTGGAGTTGCCAGTTTGCATTCCGTTCCGGCCGGTTTTCCTTTGTTCTTTCCCGGCCGGACTTTTCCGATGGAGGGGGTTATTTGCAGTTTTGCAAATAACACTTTGTGGAGGGGTTTTCTTTGCATAATGTTTGATTATGATACCTTTCATTTCTTTCATCCATTGACTTGCTTTTTATTGTGATTGAAAGGGTATGGTTTGGATTTGATATAAGCATGGTTGATGTTTTGTTGTCCTTGGATGTGGTCACCTTTTCTTTGCTCCTACCATCACCTCCCTTGTATTAGTTCCTCCTCCACTATTCTCATTTTGATATGATAAGTCTTTCATGGTTATGAGAAAAGAGAGAAGAAGAAAAAGAAAGAGAGAAAGAAAATGAATGAGAGAGTTCATCTTTGTTATGGGAGGAATTCTTCATCTCCTTCTTCTTCTTGTTTCGGAAAAATGCAAGCACCATTTTTCCTAACCCCAATCCTCCATCATGGCAACAACAAACCCCAAAGGAGACTATGATTCTACACTACACTTCCTACAGCATATCTTGAGCATGTCGAGTTGCCGGCTTCATGCTCGAGTTGTCTCGGTATTGAGGCTGGAGCCCGTAAAAGACGAAGGCGATGTGGTGCCCTTTCCGGCGAGGAGGCGACGATTTGGAGACTACACTTTCCGCGGGAGATCGGGGCGATGATGAGAAGACCGGAGGACTCGGATCTCGTGGTATACTTCTCACCCTATCTCTTGATTGCTAGCATTAGGTTAATGGTAATCGATCCGGGTTTTCATTGTCCGCGGTAGCGCCGGTTTCCGAGTAAGGAAAATTTTTGATTCCGCAATTTGGCCTCGAGTAAGACGGCCGGGACGCTGCCGTGGCGCAACATGGTATCAGAGCCACGCCATTAACCTTACCTAGCTTCGTTTGATGTGTTTGCGTTTCCGATCGACCGAAATTTCCAAAAACCGTATTTTTCTAGCACATCAGTTTCTGTCGAAATATTTTGGAGTCTAAAAATTTTTCAGGTGGTCTCAGAATGATGTGCAGGGTGTTCTAAGTACACTGGAAAAAGTTGGTCACACAATTCCTCCGTAAGACCGCGGAAGGGCGGCCAAAACCCACTTTTGGCCGCGCTTCCGCCGCAGGTTAGTGGGATCGTGTGATTATTTTTTTGCAGTGGGCTTATGGGCTGAAATTAGGGGTTTTGGAATATTAAATTTGGGCCCAGGTTTTCTGTGACTGCTACAGTTTTGATTGGGGGCCCACTTGTTAATTTTTGGTCAATCGGAAATTTTTAAACACATTTTTTCACAGTATTTACATTATATCTGCGATCGTGAATGTCACTCGATCGGTAAATCCGGTCTAACTGCTATAGCCCGGTTAGACGGATTTGCGAACGTGACTTTCACGTTGATGTTTTATGTTTATGCTGTGATGTTGCGGATCGGTCGTGGGGGATAGCCTGGATGCAATGCTAGTGCAGTTTTGTTGTATTATGTACATTTGATATTGCGGGGCGAGCGTCCGACATGTGGACTGCCGTCACTGCCTGTTTGTATTATTCTTTTGGGGCACGACCTGGTTGCGGTCGATGTACCCGGTGTATGTATATTTTACTTTCTGTACTAGGGTTGCCCCGCGGTGGGGTGCACGGATAGCCGGGTTCTGGAGGGCAACGGGCCCGCATCTCAGGGCATTGAGACGGAGGGGGCTTCAGTCCAGGATTGGCGGGCTATTCGCCGCACTCGTAGGGGGTACAGGTTGACCCAGGAGGGGTGCCCAAGTTACCGGATTCCGTGAAGTGCTGGGTGGTCCATTCACGGTGCTGGAGGGGGCTGCCTCGCTTCAGGTTTTGGCGGGTGACTTGCCGCGCCCGTAGGGGTCTAGGATTTCATTGCACAGGCTATCCACACGACCAGGGGAACGTCGGGTTTCAGCAGCGGCTCTGTGAAACCCGGGGCTTCCAGATATCTGTATTGTTCTGTGATGCTGTACATTTCTGTGATGTTGCATTTTATTCACGCCTTGAGCGAAATACTACATATTGGTATATATATTAGTAGATGTTGTATATGTTTTTCATCCGCGCTAGTCCAGTCCCCGCTCTGTCGTTAGTAAGCTAACCTAACGAGTGATGACGGGACCCAGTGGCGAATGCGGATGGCATATACGTACGTCAGTATATTTTCGTTCTTTGTGGTGTGATCATATGATGGGACTGCGTTGATTCGGATCAATGCAAGTTAAACAAACCTATTCTGATGTTGTTGGAACACTTTTCAAAAAGCTGTTATTGCAAGGACGTTCACTTTTGTTTTGCATCGTGGTATTCATCTGGAATATCCTGCTCCTCAGTCGACGAGGCAAGGGCCGAGATCCCTTCACCGGGAGTGACCCCTTGGACAGAAGTTTGCGTCAGGGAATTAACTTCACTATAGCCGTTTACTTTTGCTTTGCATCGTGGTATTCAGTTGGAATATCCTGCACCTCATTCTACGGGGAAAGAGCCGAGATCCCTTCACCGGGAGTGACCTCTTTAGTAAAAGTTTTCGTCACTATATTTTATAAAAGGTTATCCAGTTCCTTCAACGATATCAAGTTCATTACGTCAAAGGTTTTTCGCCAAAAACCTTTGACGTAGCCCTCCGTCATTTCAGATTAGTATTACTTAGTATTCGTGCTGCGTTTGTCGTGCATTGCCGTGGCGTAGTGTTCGGTAGCTATGTAATGTTTTTCTGTCACAAGGATAAGTGGATTGGTTAGGACAGTCGTGCGGTCTTGTTGGCATTGTCAAGGACTCGTACGGGTGGGTTTAATGCAATCAAGATAATAACGGGTAGAACTTGACTAGGACTCTTTGATTTGTTGGCATTGTCAAGGTCACTTGGGTCCTAGGGGTAAAAACAAACATCGGGAGTTTCAAAAGAACTGAAACTTGCCAGACATGCGCATACCTTCTGGAGTGTGGTGACGTGAGTGGATTCCGTCACGTTATCATGCGGTGATAGTTGGATCCCGATTTCCACTGATGAGTTGGTTTACTCCTCGGGTGATCCTGACTAATTCTTCTTTCAGGTTTGGAGGAGAATTTGAGGTACAGTGGGAGGTTTCCAGATTAGTTAAAGTGATAACCATTCTGATCTAGGTTAGAGTGCACGCTGAGTGTTTCTTTTCTCTCTCTCTGGAAGCGACCATTGACCCGACCCTGGACTATGACTCAGTGACTAAGTTGACTGAACCTTCTTAACACTGGCTTTTTGGATTGTCAGAGTTGCAGACCTCATTGCCACTCCTACTTTTACCCTTTTCTCCAGGACACCCCGTATTACTACGAACGTCCACTTCCATTGGACAAAACCATCGTATGGTTAGATACGAACTCGAAGGACTTCGAGGATGGTTTCTGGTTCTGGAGAAAACGGATAGGATTATTCAGTTGTCTTTTCTTTTCACCTTCTCTCAGGTTGCGAGTATTCCTTGGTTTAGGAGTAGTACACCTATTACGCAAATTGGATAGTCTTCTTCCAAACCTTAGGCTGGTGCCGACCGGTAGGGAATGAAGGAAACCAATTAGCATAACGATGGTATGCAGAAGGTATTAAGTTAAGACAAAGCAAGGGATTCGTAAGAGGGCAACGTAAATTGCGACTGATATTCACGACCAAACCAAGTATTTCTTCGCCAATCCTAAATTACCTTTGTATTTCTCCAGGACACTCCGTATCACTACGAAGATCCCATTTTATTGGATACTCCATCGTATGGTTATATACGAACTCGAAAGGAACTTGTTCCAGTTCGGGGATGGATTCTGGTTCAGGAGAAATAGGAATAAAGTACATTCAGGTGTCTTTTATCTTCACCTTCTCTCGCGTTGCGAGTGCTCCTAGGATTAGGACAGTACACCCTTTATGCTTTTTGGATAGTCTTCTTCCAAACCATAGGCTGGTGCCGAACGGTAGGGAAGGAAGAAAACCATTTGGCCTAAAGGGGTGTACAGAAGGTAATGACTAAAGACATAGAAAGGGATTTGGAGAGGTGGCAAAGAGATATACGGTTACAGTTGTGAATCTGGATAATGGTAGAGGCATTACTAGGAATACCAGGATACCCCATCGAAACATTACAATGTTTCAGTTTCACTGTGTAATGTTAAAAGAAAAACTGATTTCCCGATTAGACACTTACTCCAGGGTATGTATTTGCCAGGTATGATTCTCACATCTGTATGGTTTTACAGATGACGAGTGGGAGTAAGTTATTGGGAATTGGGTGATCATCCTCATTATATCGGGATTCGTTGTAATCGGTGATATTTGAGGAAGTCACCTGGGTTGTTTGCCGGTCGGCAAATATTTGGTTATGAATATCCGCTGTTGTGCACCAATTTCAAATTGATATATCTGTACGTCTATTTTCATAGAGTGAGATATACCTTTTGATATTATGTCGATGACATTTACCTATATCAGTGGATGGTTAGGTAAGGAGCATTAAACAGCGGTGTAATTCTTCTTAACCATAAGTACAGTTTTCAACCTACGACACACAGTGAAAGAGTTGTTAGACTCAGCGGACTTATACAGAGTATTGTATGTTGTCCAGTGTCCATCAGGACAGAGGGGTTGGTCCTCGTACTATATTCGGTTTACTTATGACTTCTCTCGATTTTAGACAGCTGTTTCATGGAAACACAGGGTCTAAGTTTTGAGGAGTTATAGGTATTTGAATAGAGTAGAGAACCAGCTGTAGCAAGTATCGGGATTCTTCAAAGAGATCGAAGATGTAGATACTTGTGTATGGTATTCAGTTGATAGTAATGAGAACTTGCTTCTCTTTCAGGTTACTCATAATTGGAAGCATTCCTAAGTTGAGTAACGCTGATCGGCCTCCTTCCATTTAGTTGACATGCACTGGAGACAGCTGCATGATTTGAATCTGGTTCAATTAAATCAGTGCCTCTGGTTCTATATTGGATATAGAACAGTTCATATCTTAACGATGTTAAGGTACGGGGAGTTGTCCGGCTTATGCTTAAAACCAGACTCCGGATAACTCAAGGCACGTTTCTGTAATGGCTGTTTGTGGGTTGACCCAGGCTATGACGAGGGTTGACTTTCTACCATCTGGCAGATCAATAGAAATATTGTTCTAGACTCGCCACAGTTTTATTAAAAATGGATTTTTTCAAAAACAGTAGTGGGAGTATGGTAGAACTGGAAGTGATTCCAGAACCGTAAACGATTACTGAAGATTTGATAAGGAACCTAAAGATTCAATCTGATTTGACATTCCATTGCCACTCCGCAGATAAGGTGGGTAACTTCAGGCACCCGAGAGGTACTCCGGTAGCCTCAAGGACGGTGACAGGGAAGTTCTTGTTTACCCACACTTGCCATTGTTGTTGTTCCAGGCTGCGAGACCCGGCAGGAGGATGAGTATAGCGTCGTTCTAAACTAGCTTTAGAAGTGCACGTCTATATGACTCTGGCAGAGGGTTGTCGTAGTCAGTGGGAGCAGCGGAAGCATTGCTGGACTTTATGCTTATGTCTATTTATAGACTAAAGCAGATATAGCGGAGTTAGATCATCTGTTTCTGATGTGACAGTCATGGGTTTGACGTCATCAGAATAGGGGATGGATCTGTTGAGAAGGTAGTAGGAAGTGACATTCCTATACTACGATCGGTTATACTTTGGTCGTCACACAGTGTTTTCTCCACATGGGACTTGGATATTATATCAGACATACTGGTTACTAGATCTATGGTTTTAGATCTAGATTTGGGTGGTTTCCCAATCTGGGTACCTTGACAGCATTCTATGAGTATTTAGAATGGACGACTCCTGGCACGGTAGTACACCTGCAGGTAATGGAGTCACCCTCTCTAAAGGTGTCTTACAGACTAAAGTGGAGAGGGATACGCATGATTGACAGATCACTTGCTTAGGCAATTGAGTCAATCATGAGATGTCAAGTACCACACCAGATGTTGTTCTTGCACTAGATGCAATAAGTAGATATTGATCCAATCCTGGAGGAATAGTCGGAAGCAGTTTTAGAACATAAGTGAATGTTCTAGGGATATGATAACGGCTGCCTCCTTTAGGAGACGGTTATCACTCCAGGCTTCCAAGGTGACATGGACGACAAGGAGGTTGTCAGAGTTATAGTTCTCCCTCTGATGAGGGACTGTATTTTGGACAGGCGGTCCAAGGCAATACTGAGGGAGGCATGGCGCAGGATACTGATTAAGTTCAGTTGTTGATACAGTCTAAGAATTTTGGATTTGGAGTTCATTTATGAGCTAGGTCCCATCAGACATCCAGACATTCAAAGACAGGTATTGCTCATTTCGGGAGATGGCTTTCTCCGCGAACTTGAGATATAGAGAGACATAGAAAGAAACATCACAGCGGATCCACTCACTGAGGCTATTCCTCGAACGCAATAGTTTCGCAAACAGGCTTTGTGCGACTGACTAGTAGAGGAGTTGGGTGTTCGGTATCACACGGGCTGTGAGTATGCGACATCGCAATAATTAGCCTTGAGTGCAAGTGGGAGATTGTTGGAGATAGTGCCCTCAGAGTCAATTATTGGATCACAGGCACGTGATTGCAATGATTGAGGGAGGACCTATCCCGGTGGGACAGTCTTACTCGAGATGATAGTATGCTATCTGGTTTATCTTTATCATCGTGTACTGCTTTAGGTGACCTGACACGTCGCTATTACACGTTGATAGAGCCCCTAGGATTCTTGCTTGACGACCAGCAGTATGATGGCGATCATATACGTGGGAGCTGGGGTCTATAAGCACATCCTTAAAAGGTCCCTAGTCGTGGGAGTTTCGAGACTGGGCATCGATACTCCATTAGTAGACTAGTGTATACAGTCGAGACCCCGACGAGGGGCGGTGGCCGGTCTCACAAGCCACTGGTGTCAGTTGGTTCACCTAAGATGTATACAGGTGCTCATTGGGTTATGAGTACACCGGACAGGACTCGCCGGGAACCTGCTAGTTGGGATTATACCAGACGTCAGATAGCAGTTCCCAGGTGACATGTGTACAGGTTAGTTCATCGACCTGAGATCGTCATTTGTCTCGTGTGAGTTCCCACTGTACTTTGATTACTACCCTACCACGGCTCAAAGGAGTCATGCAAACAGGTTTTAGTTGGGTACAGTCCCGAGCCACATGGAGGCAGTGAGCGGATCTGCAGGGGTTCGTCTCTCCCGGTATTGGGGGTGAGGTCGCGCTGTGTCTAGGAGAGCCATTACGCAAAGCCCTCGGTCGAGGCAGGAGATTTACTGGTAGGTATTCCAGTAGTATCTCAGGGCGTTCTGGGCTACGCTCCGACACGACTTGTACCGCCTTTGGGGGTCTGACTTTTACCAACCCCCTAGGCCCGCCATGCGATACTCATAGACGAACGGACCGGACTGTACGGATATTGTCACTGACAGGCTCAGTTGGGTGTCGGGGTGAGCTTCCTCATCGACGTCCCTTTTGGTCAATAGCTGGTGGCCCGTCACGTATTGGCTTATACCTCTGACGTGCCAGTGGTTAAATCCACAGCCATAGTATTGACGAGTCTTTAGAGTCCACCAGACTTACAGTTACTCAAGCTTTCGGGCGAAACGCTGTAGAGGCCGTATGGAGATATGGCAGGGTCCGATCAGATACGTGCGGTATTGCACGGATCAGGATCGGACAGTTTTGTACTAGTGGCCGTATAGTAATATGGCAGGGTTTGATCTGATACGTGCGGTATTGCACGGATCAGGATCGAACGGATTTTACTAGCCGGCTTTGGCTTAAGCCGGTCTTAGTCTAGTACAGTGTAGATTTTGTCTCATTGCATTTGTATCCGGTCGGAATACAGATGCGGGTGTGTATGCACAGTATCGGGGTTTTCCTGTAATTTATTACGGGACCAGTTTTCTGGAGTTGCCAGTTTGCATTCCGTTCCGGCCGGTTTTCCTTTGTTCTTTCCCGGCCGGACTTTTCCGATGGAGGGGGTTATTTGCAGTTTTGCAAATAACACTTTGTGGAGGGGTTTTCTTTGCATAATGTTTGATTATGATACCTTTCATTTCTTTCATCCATTGACTTGCTTTTTATTGTGATTGAAAGGGTATGGTTTGGATTTGATATAAGCATGGTTGATGTTTTGTTGTCCTTGGATGTGGTCACCTTTTCTTTGCTCCTACCATCACCTCCCTTGTATTAGTTCCTCCTCCACCATTCTCATTTTGATATGATAAGTCTTTCATGGTTATGAGAAAAGAGAGAAGAAGAAAAAGAAAGAGAGAAAGAAAATGAATGAGAGAGTTCATCTTTGTTATGGGAGGAATTCTTCATCTCCTTCTTCTTCTTGTTTCGGAAAAATGCAAGCACCATTTTTCCTAACCCCAATCCTCCATCATGGCAACAACAAACCCAAAAGGAGACTATGATTCTACACTACACTTCCTACAGCATATCTTGAGCATGTCGAGTTGCCGGCTTCATGCTCGAGTTGCCTCGGTATTGAGGCGGGAGCCCGTAAAAGACGAAGGCGATGTGGTGCCCTTTCCGGCGAGGAGGCGACGATTTGGAGACTACACTTTCCGCGGGAGATCGGGGCGATGATGAGAAGACCGGAGGACTCGGATCTCGTGGTATACTTCTCACCCTATCTCTTGATTGCTAGCATTAGGTTAATGGTAATCGATCCGGGTTTTCATTGTCCGCGGTAGCGCCGGTTTCCGAGTAAGGAAAATTTTTGATTCCGCAATTTGGCCTCGAGTAAGACGGCCGGGGCGCTGCCGTGGCGCAACACTTATATAACTTACTGCCAGCGTATTGACAGGTCTTTAGAGTCCCGCAATGAAAGGGCTTGCCTGAGCAAAACGCTATGTGACGTACGTATAAGGATACGTGCATGAGTTTGATAAAACATGCATATTGGATATACACGTTTAATTGGACGACTGTTATACTAGCTGGTTTAAAAGATGGAATATCAAGTCAAGTGTTGACTTGATAACCGTATTTATGATGCGGTTTCGAGTATAGTGTATATGATACACACAATCTCTATAGTATATGATACTGAGAAGATATTGATGGCATTTCGTGTATATGATACATGATGTGTACGTGTATAGGATACATGTACTAATACTTATTTAATATATATATATATATATATATATTAATTCCCACCATTAAATATCATATGTAA
The DNA here is from genome assembly GCA_030015575.1 of Agapanthus africanus. Taxonomy (NCBI): domain Eukaryota; kingdom Viridiplantae; phylum Streptophyta; class Magnoliopsida; order Asparagales; family Amaryllidaceae; genus Agapanthus; species Agapanthus africanus. The sequence goes on along the minus strand of CM057349.1, from coordinate 235,565,590 downwards.
ATAAACACACACACACACACACACACATATATATATATATATATTTAATGGTGGGACCCACCCTCTCTCTTGTTTGTGTGACACACACATGAGAGAGAGAGAGTGGAAAAGGAGAGGTGTCATATATTATTTGACATGGGTGAGAAAAAGAGAAAAATGAGATAATTCCCATGAGCTTGAGCTCTCTAGGTTAATGACACATATTGCCATGGTGAGGGAGTGAGAAAATAGAGAGTACCCAAAATTCGCATCGCCTTCCTCCACGTCTAGCGAGCCTCTAGAGGAAGTTTCTCTATCCGGTGACGGAGTTGGAGCTTGGGCAACCCGCTTTCAATGCAGATCATCTACGGCGAGGTGGTCGGCGTTCAGACGCGTTCGGGAGCTCACGAAGTTTAGATGGGGTCTTCTGGGATCAGCCGGACACGCTACAAAGATTATAGCACCTCTTTACTCTTTCTTATTGCTCTTTATTTTTGCTAGATACTAGTGTTTGGACGATTTTGGCGTACGGTCGATCGCGCTCCTATAAAATTTTTGTTTTTCATTCAGTCCCGTTTCTGCTGTGCGCACTTGCGGAGCGCCCCCGACCTTACATATAGATACCGGATAAGAATCCCACATCTGTAGAGCGTTACAGATGCTGAGAAGGGGCGGAGAACTGAAATTGGTTGATTTTATTCTCAATATCGGTTTTCGGTGCAATTATTGCTATTGAGGAAAATCACCAAGTTTTGCCTGACGGAATTTTTGTTGGTTTCTTTTAACCAAAAGAATGTTTTTCAATTAACAGCACAAAAAGGAATTGAGTTAGTGAACCCAAGGCACTTATACATATTGATGTATGTTGTCCGATGTCCATACGGACATGGGGTTGATACTTTGTATTCCGTATTGAGAATGTGATTCTCTCTTAAATTTCTCATCCGCAGATGCACTCCATGATGAGTAATGTTGAGTTGCCTTCTTCAATTTTGGGGATGCATTAGAAATAGATGCATATAAATTAATACTGGTTTCACCTAAACAAGTGCCTCTTTTCTATATGTGATATAGAATGGTGTTCATCTTGAAGTTGTTAAGATGTTGAGTTATCCGGTTTGTGCTTAAAATCATAATTCAGACAAACTCGAAGCATATTTCGGTAATAGTTGTTTGTGGGTTATCCCAACCTTATGCAAAGGATAGCTTCTACCATTGTTCAAGATCAAAACTGTTTTGTTTTTGACTCGCCACCTCCTTGGTAAAGGAATTTCCTGTGAAAGAAATTAGTAAGAGTATGGTAGAACTGGAAATGGTTTCAGAACCACAAACGGTTATTGAAATTTTAGTAGAACCTGAAAATTCAATTGACCCTGACAGACCATAGTTACTCCGCAGATTTAGTAGGCGACCTCAGTCACCCGAGAGATACTTCAGTTTTCTCGTAAACGGTGACAAGGAAGCTTGCATCATGTGATGATGACCCTACTAGTTATCAGTATGCCATATGAAGTGACGACTTCCGACTGATGGCTGGATGCCAAGTTATCCAAGTTGGACTCCATACACTACAACAAATTATAGACTTTGTTGTGTGCTCCTGAAAGGGGTAAAACCCATAAGGAGAAAGCAGATCTTTCAAGATCAGGGCAAATGGAAAGGTATTAAACTAATAAGGCCAGACTTGTAGTTAACATGTATTCATCAAATACCCGATGTGGATTGTGATGATACTGTTACTTCATTGTCTGTGCTGAAGTCCATGCACATATAATTTGCCACTGTTGTTTTCATGACTATGATATCTGGTATGAGGATGACTATAACGTATTTCTAAAATGGATTTAGAAGTGTACGTGTATATGACTTTACCGAAAGATTTTATTAGTCAGTGGGAGCAGCGGATGATGTGCAATTTGCTTAAGTGTATTTGTAGATTAAAGCAGGCATAGCGGAGATGGATCATCTGTTTTGATGTTGCGGTCAAAGTTTTTGACTTCATCAAAATTAGAGATGAACCTGGTATTTGTAAGAAGGCGGTAAGGAGTAGTGTCAGGTTCCTCATATTGATATGGATGATATACTCTTGATAGTAAGTGATGTTCCTATTCTATGATTCAGTCAAACATTGGTTGTCACCGTTACTTCCTTATGGATTATATATATATATCATTGATTCTGGTGACTAGGTCTATAAATTTAGATCTAGTATGGGTTTTGGGATTGTCCCAATTCAGGTATCTTAACACCATTCTAAAGTGGTTTAGAATGGAGGACTCCTAGTGAGGTAATATACCCGCAGGTAATGGAGCCACCCTCTCTAAAGAGATGTCTTTCCGGACTAATGAAGAGAGGGACTCACATGAATGATATTCGACATGCTTCGGCATTGAGGTCAATCATGTGATATTATATACCAGACCAGATATTGCTTTTACACTTGGTGTAGTAAACAAATATTAGTCCAATCCTGGAGAAACAAAGGAAGAAGTGAAGAACATATGAGATGTTCTTGGTGCATGGTAATGGCAGACTCCTTCGGGGTCTGATTATCGATTCCAGCTTCCGTAGTGACAAGGGTGACAGAGTATCTGTTGTGAGTAATTAGTTTACTCTCTTATGAGGAGCGGTTTATTGGAAGTGTTCCAAGCGGGATACTGAGGAAGTCAAGGCTCTAGATGCTGATTTTGACTTAGCAGAGGATACATCCTAAGTGTTTGTTTGGATAATACGTTCATTCGTGAACATGGTCTCATCAGCTTTCCAAACAAAGTGCTAATGTAAGTGTAAGTGCACGGCGGCGCCCCGGCCGTCAATCCGACGCCGGAATGCGGAAGCGGTGATTTACTTTAACTTTTCAAACCGGCACCACCGCTCACTATATACCCGGATCGTGCCATTAAACTAGTCCTAGCTAACTACAAGATGGGAAGAGAGATATACCGAGTGATCCGAGTCCTCCGGTCTTCTCGTCGTCGTCCCGATCTCCCGCGGAGTCTCCGGTCTCCACCTCGTCGCCGGAAGGGCACCACGTCGCCGGCGTATTTTACGGGTTCCCACCTCTATACCGAAGCAACTCGGGCACGAAGTTGGCGAGCCGACGTGCCCAATGTTTGCTGTAGAATGTATAGTGCTCATGTCTCATTTCGGGGTAGTGGATGTTGCCTTTTGGTGGAGGGATGAACCATGGAGTTTTACTTGGGAATTTTTGGTGAAGAAAAATGATATGAGATCAACCAAGAACCCCCACTCAAAATGGGACAGCCCCCATTAGAAGTGGCCGGCCGTGCATATGGGAGTGGAGAGAAAAATGAGAGAGAGTGTGAGTGAAAAAGATAGCCACAAGAATAATGCAAGTGAGAGGAATAGTCATCATGCAAGAATCATCATCACTAGCAAAACCACACTCCATCAACATGATCAACCATCATCATCAAGCATGATGGTTCCAAAAGGTCAAGCCATCATGAACAAAGAAAGTCAAGTGATGGTGCACCATCAAGATACAACAATATGCAAATACCCCCTTCCAAATTGCTTATTTGCACAATTGCAAATAAGCCCTCCTCCACCAATTTTCGGCCAATGAAGGATACAAAGAAATATGGCCGAAACGAAAAGCAAACTGGCAACTCCAGAAAACTGGTCCCGTAATAAATTACAGGAAAACCCCGATACTGTGTATACACACCCGTATTTGTATTCCGGCCCAAATACAAATGCAATGAGACAAAATCTACACTGTACTATACTAGGATCCGGCTTAAACCAAAGTCGGCTAGTATTATCCGTCCGATCCTGATCCGTGCAATACCGCACGTATCTGATCGAACCATGCCATATCTCCATACGGCCTCTACAGCGTTTCGCCCGAAAACTTGAGCAACTGAATGTGGGGGACTCTAAAGACTCGTCAATACTATGGCTATGGATTTAACCACTAGCACGTCAGAGGTATAAACCAATACGTGACGGGCTACCAGCTATTGAGCAAAAGGGATGTCGATGAGCGAACTCATCCTGACACCCTACTGAGCCTGTCAGTGACAATATCCGTACAGTCCGGTCCGTTCGTCTATGAGCATCGCATGGCGGGCCTAGGGGGTTGGTAAAAGTCAGACCCCCAAAAGCGGTACAAGTCGTGTCAGAGATCAGCCCAGAACACCCTGAGATACTACTGGAATACCTACCAGTAAATCTCCTGCCTTGGCCAAGGACTTTTCATGTTCTGGCTCTCCTAGACACAGCGCGACCTCACCCCCAATACCGGGAGAGACGAACCCCCGAAGATCCGCTCACTGCCTCCATGTGGCTCGGGACTGTACCCAACTAAAACCTGTTTGCACGTCTCCTTTGAGCGTGGTAGGGTAGTAATCAAAGTACAGTGGGAACTCATACAAGACAAATGACGATCCTCAGGTCGATGAACTAACCTGTACACATGTCACCAGGGAACTGCTATCTGACATCAGGTATAAGACCAACTAGCATGTTCCCGGCGAGTCCTGTCCGGTGTACTCATAACCCAATGAGCACCTGTATACATCTTAGGTGAACCAACTGACACCAGCTGCTTGTGAGACCGGCTACCGCCCCTCGTCGGGGTCTCGACTGTATACACTAGTCTACTCTGGAGTATCGATGCCCTGTCTCGAAACTCCCACAACTAGGGACCATTTAAGGATGTGCTTATAGACTACCAGCTCCCACGTATATGATCGCCCTCAAACTGCTGGCAGTCAAGCAAGAATCCTAGGGGCTCTATCAACGTGTAATAGCGACCTGTCTGGTCACCTAAAGCAGTACACGATGATAAAGATAAACCAGATAGCATACTATCATCTTGAGTAAGACTGTCCTACCGGGATAGGTCCTCCCTCAACCATTGCAATCACGTGCCTGTGTTCCAATAATTGACTCTGAGGGCACTATCTCTAACAATCTCCCACTTGCACTCAAGGCTAATTATTGCGATGTCGCATACTCACAGCCCGTGTGATACCGAACACCCAACTCCTCTACTAGTTAGTCTCACAAAACTAGTTTGCGAAACTATTGTGTTCGAGGAATAGCCTCAGTGAGTGGATCCGCTTTGATGTTTCTTTCTATGTCTCTCTATATCTCATGTTCGCAGAAAAAGCCATCTCCCAAAATGAGCAATACCTGTCTTAGAATGTGTCTGTATGTCTGATGGGACCTAGCTCATAAATGAAGTCCAAATCCAAACTTCTTAGACTGTATCGTCAACTGAACTTAATCAGTATCCTGCGCCATGCCTCCCTCAGTATTGCCTTGGACCGCCTGTCCAAAATACTGCCCCTCGTCAGAAGGAAAACTATAACTCTGACAACCTCCTTATCGTCCAGGTCACCTTGGAAGCCTGGAATGATAACTGTCTCCCAAAAGAGGCTGTCGTTACCATATCCCTAGAACATCCACTTATGTTCTAAAACTGCTTCCGACTGTTTCTTTAGGATAGGATCAACATCAACTTATTGCATCTAGTGCAAGAACAACATCTGGTGTGGTACTTGACATCTCATGATTGACTCAATTGTCTGAGTAAGTGATCTGTCAATCATGCACATCCCTCTCCCCTTTAGTCTGTAAGACACCTTTAGAGAGGGTGACTCCATCACCTGCAGGTACACCACCGTGCCAGGAGTCCTCCATTCTAAATACTCTTAGAATGCTGTCTAAGTACCCTTAATTGGGAAACCACCCAAATCTAGATCTAAAACCATAGATCTAGTAACCAGTATGTCTGATATAATGTCCAAGTCCCATGTGGAGAAACCACTGTGTGACGACCAAAGTATAATCGATCGTAGTATAGGAATATCACTTCCTACTCTGTGTATGTCATCCAATTACCATGACATCACACCCTACTACCTTCTTAACAGATCCATCCCCTATTCTGACGAAGTCAAACCTATGACTGTCACATCAGAAATAGATGATCTATCTCCGCTATATCTGCTTTAGTCTATAAATAGACATAAGCCACTTGTCTACCAATGCTTCCGCTGCTCCCACTGACCACGACAACCCTCTGGCAGAGTCATATAGACGTACATTTCTAAAGCTAATTTAGAACGACGCTATACTCATCCTCCTGCCGGGTCTCACGATCTGGAACAACAGCAATGACAAGTCTGGGTAAACAAGAACTTCCCTATCACCGTCCTTGAGGCTACCGGAGTACCTCTCGGGTGCCTGAAGTTACCCACGGTATCTGCGGAGTGGCTAATGGAATGTCAAATACAGATTGAATCTTTAGGTTCTTATCAAATCTTCAGTAATCGTTTGCGGTTCTGGAATCACTTTCAGTTCTACCATACTCCCACTACTGTTTTCTGAAAAAATCCATTTTTATTAAAACTGTGGCAAGTCTAGAACAATATCACTATTGATCTTTCTTATGGTAGAAAGTCAACCCTCGTCATAGCCTGGGTCAACCCACAAACATCCATTACAGAAACGTGCCTTGAGTTGTCCAGTGTCTGGTTTTAATCATAAGCCGGACAACTTCCCGTACCTTAACATCGTTAAAATATGAACTGTTCTATATCCAATATAGAAACAGAGGCACTGATTTAATTGAACCAGATTCAAATCATGCAGCTCTCTCCAGTGCATGTCAACTAAATGGAAGGAGGCCGATCAGCGTTACTCAACTTAGGAATGCTTCCAATTATGAGTAACCTAAAAGAGAAGCAAGTTCCCTAAATCATTACTATCAACTTAATACCATACACAAGTATCTACATCTTCGATCACTTTGAAGAATCCCGATACTTGCTACACTTGGTTCTCTACTCTATTCAAATACCTATAACTTCTCAAAATTCGGACCCTGTGTTTCCACGAAACACCTGTCTAAAAACTAGAGAAGTCATAAGTAAACCGAATATAGTACGAGGACCAACCCCTCTGTCCTGATGGACCCTGGATAACATACAATACTCTGTATAAGTCCCTTGAGTCTGATAACTCATTCACTGTGTGTCGTAGGTTGAAAACCGTACTTATGGTTAAGAAGAATTACACCGCCGTTTAATGCTCCTTGCCTAACCATCCACTGATATAGGTAAATGTCACGGACATAATTTCAAAAAGGTATATCTCACTCTATAAAAATAGACGTACAGATATATCAATTTGAAATTGGTGCATAACAACGGATATTCAAAACCAAATATTTGCCGACCGGCAAACAACCCAGGTGACTTCCTCAAATATCACCGATTACAACGAATCCCGATATAATGAGGATGATCACCTAATTCCCACTAACCTACTCCCACTCATCATCTGTAAAACCATACAGATGTGAGAATCATACCTGGTAAATACATACCCTGGAGTAAGGACTAATTGGGAAATCAGTTTTCCTTTAACAGTACACAGTGAAACTGAAACATTGAAATGTTTCAATGGGGTATCCCGGTATTCCTAGTAATGCCTCTTCCAGTTTCATGACTATAACCGTATAATTCTTTGCCACCTCTCCAAATCCCTTTATATGTCTTTAGTCATTACCTTCTGCACACCCCTTTAGGACAAATGGTTTTCTTCCTTCCCTACCGTTCGGCACCAGCCTACGGTTTGGAAGAAGACTATCCAATAAGCATAATGGGTGTACTGTCCTAATCCTAGGAACACTCGCAAAGCGAGAGAAGGTGAAGATAAAAGACAACCGAATAAACCTTATTCCTATTTCTCCTGAACCAGAATCCATCCCCGAACTGGAACAAGTTCCTTTCGAGTTCGTATATAACCATACGATAGAGTATCCAATAAACTGTGGATCTTCGTAGTGATACGGAGTGTCCTGGAGAAATACAAAGTTGATTTTAGGATTGGCGAAGAAATACTTGGTTTGGTCGTGAATAGCAGTCGCAATTTACTTTGCCCTCTTACTAATCCCTTTCTTTGTCTTTACATAATACCTTCTGTACACCACCGTTATGCTAATTGGTTTTCTTCATTCCCTACCGGTCGGCACCTGCCTATGGTTTGGAAGAAGACTATCCAATTTGCGTAATAGGTGTACTATCTCCTAAACCAAGGAGTACTCGCAACCTGAGAGAAGGTAAAAGGAAAAGACAACTGAATAGTCCTATCCATTTCCTCCAGAACCTGAAACCATCCTCGAATAAATTCTTTCGAGTTCGTATCTAACCATACGATGGTTTTGTCCAATGGAAGTGGGCGTTCGTAGTAATACGGGGTGTCCTGGAGAAAAGGGTAAAAGTAGGAGTGGCAATAAGGTTTGCAACTCTGACAATCCAAAAGCTAGTGTTTAAGAAGGTTCGGGCAATTTTGGTCTCTGAGTCATAGTCTTAGGGTTGGGTCAATGGTCGCTGCCAAAGAGAGAGAGAAAAGAAACACTCAGCGTGCACTCTAACCTAGATCAGAATGGTTACCAATTTATCTAATCAGGAAACCTCCCACTGTACCGTCAAATTCTCCTCCAAACCTGAAAGAAGAATTAGTCGGGATCACCCGAGGAGTAAACCAACTCATCAGTGGGAATCGGGATCCAACTATCATCGCATGATAACGTGACGGAATCCGCTCAAGCTATCATACTCCAGAAGGTATGCGCATATCTGGCAAGTTTCAGTTTCTTTTGAAACTCCCGATGTGATTTTTGCCCCATGCTCTTATGACCTTGACTTTGGCCAACATATTATAAGTCACATGTCAAGTTCTACCCGTCATTCTCCATGTTAATTTGAGCCCACCCGTACATACCCTTGACTTTGGCCAAAATAGTAATATGACTGCCCCAAACCAACGCATCTATCTATGCTGCATATGAATACCCAATAGCTACCAATCACTGTGCCTTGACTTTGGCCAACATACACAGCTTGAATACTATTGACCACCCATATGAAACGACGGAGGGCTACGAATGGTTTCTGGCGAAAGCCTTTAACGTAATGAACTTGATATCGTTGAAGGAACGGATAGCTTTTAAAAATATAGTGACGAAAACCTTTGCTAAAGTGGTCACTCCCGGTGAAGGGATCTCGGCTCTTTCCCAGTAGAATGAGGTGCAGGATATTCCAACTGAATACCACGGTGCAAAGCAAAAGTAATCGGCTATAGTGAAGTTAATGCCCTGACGCAAACTTTTTGTCCAAGGGGTCACTCCCGGTGAAGGGATCTCGGCCCTTGCCTCGTCGACTGAGGAGCAGGATATTCCAACTGAATACCACGATGCAAAACAAAAGTAAACGTCCTTGCAATAACAGCTTTTGGAAAAGTGTTCCAACAACATCAGAATAGGTTTGTTTAACTTGCATTGATTCGAATCAATGCAGTCCCATCAATTGATCACACCACAAAGAACGAAAATATACTGATGTACGTATATGCCATCCGCATTCGCCACTGGGTCCCGTCATTACCCGTTAGGTTAGCTAACTAACGACAGAGCGGGGACTGGACTAGCGCGGATGCAAAACATATACAACATCTACTAATATATATACAAATATATAATTTTTGCTCCAGGCGTGATAAAATGCAACATCACAGAAATGTACAGCATCACAGAACAATACAGATATCTGGGATCCACGGGTTTCACAGAGCCGCTGAAACCCGACGTTCCCCTGGTCGTGTGGATAGCCTGTGCAATGAAAATCCTAGACCCCTACGGGCGCGGCAAGTTACCCACCAAAACCTGAAGCGAGGCAGCCCCCTTCTGCAACGTGAATGGACCACCCAGCACTTCACGGAATCCGGTAACTTAGGCACCCCTCCTGGGTCAACCTGTACCCCCTACGAGTACGGCGAATAGCCCGCCAATTCTAGAGTGAAGCCCCCTCCGTCTCAATGCCATGAGATGCGGGCTTGTTGCCCTCTAGAACTCGGCTATCCGTGCACCCCTCCGCGGGGCAATCCTAGTACAGAAAGTAAAATATACATACAACGGGTACATCGACCGCAACCTGGTCGTGCCCCAAAAGAATAATACAAACAGGCAGTGACGGCAGGTCGGACGCTCGCCCCGCAATATCAAATGTACATAATACAACAAAACTGTACTACCACTGCAACCAGGCTATCCCCACAACCGATCCGCAACATCACAGCAAAACCACAGAACATCAACGTGAAAGTCACGTTCGCAAATCCGTTTAACCGGGCTATAGCAGTTAGACAGGATTTACCGATCAAGTGACATTCACGGTCGCAGATATAATGTAAATACTGTGAACTAATGTGTTTAAAATTTTCCGATCGATCAAAATTTTACCAAGTGGGCCCCAAGCTTTACTGTAGCAGATAAAGAAATTCTGGGCCCAAAAAGAATGTTCCAAAACCCCTATTTTCACTGTTTAAAGATTATTGTGCAAAATTGGTGCACTGAAGGCTCTATACTGCGGCGGAACCGCGGCCCAATGGGGGGTTTGGCCGCGGTTCCGCGGTCATCTTGCTTTATCAGTACACCAAATTTTCACAGATGTCTTATCTTTCTCTGCACATCACTCTGCAACATACTGAAAAAATTTTGGAGACAAAAAAATTTCGACAGAAACTGATTGTACTGAAAAACGCGGATTTTGGAATTTTTGATCGATCGGAAATATAAACTCAATAGACAAAGCTAGACTATGTTAATGGCGAGGCTCTGATACCACTGTAAGTGCACGGCGGCGCCCCGGCCGTCAATCCGATGCCGGAATGCGGAAGCGGTGATTTACTTTGACTTTTCAAACCGGCACCACCGCGCACTATATACCCGGATCGTGCCATTAAACTAGTCCTAGCTAACTACAAGATGGGAAGAGAGATATACCGAGTGATCCGAGTCCTCCGGTCTTCTTGTCGTCGTCCCGATCTCCCGCGGAGTCTCCGTTCTCCACCTCGTCGCCGGAAGGGTACCACGTCGCCGGCTTCTTTTACTGGCTCCCACCTCTATACCGAGGCAACTCGGGCATGAAGTTGGCGAGCCACGTGCCCAAGGTTTGCTGTAGAATGTGTAGTGCTCATGTCTAATTTCGGGGTAGTGGATGTTGCCTTTTGGTGGAGGGATGAACCATGGAGTTTTACTTGGGAATTTTTGGTGAAGAAAAATGATATGAGATCAACCAAGAACCCCCACTCAAAATGGGACAGCCCCCATTAGAAGTGGAGAGAAAAATGAGAGAGAGAGTGAGTGAAAAAGATAGCCACAAGAATAATGCAAGTGAGAGGAATGGTCATCATGCAAGAATCATCATCACTAGCAAAACCACACTCCATCAACATGATCAACCATCATCATCAAGCATGATGACTCCAAAAGGTCAAGCCATCATGAACAAAGAAAGTCAAGTGATGGTTCACCATCATGATACAAAAATATGCAAATACCCCCTTCCAAATTGCTTATTTGCATAATTGCAAATAAGCCCTCCTCCACCAATCTTCGGCCAATGAAGGATACAAAGAAATATGGCCGAAACAAAAAGCAAACTGGCAACTCCAGAAAACTGGTCCCGTAATAAATTACAGGAAAACCCCGATACTGTGTATACACACCCGCATTTGTATTCCGACCGAAATACAAATGCAATGAGACAAAATCTACACTGTACTATACTAGGATCCGGCTTAAACCAAAGCCGGCTAGTATTATCCGTCCGATCCTGATCCGTGCAATACCGCACATATCTGATCGAACCCTGCCATATCTCCATACGGCCTCTACAGCGTTTCGCCCGAAAACTTGAGCAACTGAATGTGGGGGACTCTAAAGACTCGTCAATACTATGGCTATGGATTTAACCACTAGCACGTCAGAGGTATAAGCCAATACGTGACGGGTTACCAGCTATTGACCAAAAGGGACGTCGATGAGCGAACTCATCCTGACACCCTACTGAGCATGTCAGTGACAATATCCGTACAGTCCGGTCCGTTCGTCTATGAGCATCGTATGGCGGGCCTAGGGGGTTGGTAAAAGTCAGACCCCCAAAAGCGGTACAAGTCGTGTCAGAGATCAGCCCAGAACACCCTGAGATACTACTGGAATACCTACCAGTAAATCTCCTTCCTTGGCCAAGGACTTTACATGTTCTGGCTCTCCTAGACACAGCGCGACCTCACCCCCAATACCGGGAGAGACGAACCCACGAAGATCCGCTCATTGCCTCCATGTGGCTCGGGACTGTACCCAACTAAAACCTGTTTGCACGTCTCCTTTGAGCGTGGTAGGGTAGTAATCAAAGTACAGTGGGAACTCACACGAGACAAATGACGATCCTCAGGTCGATGAACTAACCTGTACACATGTCACCAGGGAACTGCTATCTGACATCAGGTATAAGACCAACTAGCATGTTCCCGGCGAGTCCTGTCCGGTGTACTCATAACCCAATGAGCACCTGTATACATCTTAGGTGAACCAACTGACACCAGCGGCTTGTGAGACCGGCCACCGCCCCTCGTCGGGGTCTCGACTGTATACACTAGTCTACTCTGGAGTATCGATGCCCTGTCTCGAAACTCCCACGACTAGGGACCATTTAAGGATGTGCTTATAGACTACCAGCTCCCACGTATATGATCGCCCTCATACTGCTGGCAGTAAAGCAAGAATCCTAGGGGCTCTATCAACATGTAATAGCGACCTGTCTGGTCACCTAAAGCAGTACACGATGATAAAGATAAACCAGATAGCATACTATCATCTTGAGTAAGACTGTCCTACCGGGATTGGTCCTCCCTCAACCATTGCAATCACATGCCTGTGTTCCAATAATTGACTCTGAGGGCACTATCTCCAACAGTAAGTATCGCTCATTTTGGGAGATAGTTGATCTCTGCAAAGTTGAGATTCGAGAGATACAGTTGGAAACATTATAGCGGATCTGCTCACTGAGGTTGTTTCTCGAAGATAAATAAAATGTTAGTACAGAAGTTGGGTATGCAGTAGCACATGAGATGTGTGTATGCGTTACAGCAATAATTGGCCTTGAGTGTATGTGGGAGATTGTTGGATAAAGGTGCCTTCAAGGCAATTATCATAATTATAGGAATGCAATTACAGAATTCATGAGGACCTATACAGAAAACAGTCTTACTAGAGCTGGTATGCTATCCGGTTTGTATTTATCATTAATGTGCATACATTTTACTTGTTATAACGTATCACTAATAAATAATGATAAAGTCCATAGGATCTTTGCTTGACTACCAGGATTGTGATATGGATCATACTAGTGGGGCCAGGGTAGTCTATAAGCAAATCCTTAGGTCTCTAGTCATAACAGTATCGAGACTGGGCACCAGTACTCCAGTTTAGACTAGTGTATATGTTTCATGACCCTGTACAGGGCGATGGCTGATCCTATAACCATTGGTGTTTGACACCGATGATTGTATACATGTGCTCATTGGATGAGTTACACTGGACGAACTCGCCGAGAACTCCTAGATGGTATTATACCAATCGTCAGATAGCAGTTCTCTGGTAACATGAGTACAAGGTAGTCTCTAGACCTAAGATCGCCATAGTGTCTTCTGTGTGTTCCCATTGTACTTAGATTGCTACCCTACCATGGCTTTAAAGAGCCGTGCAAACAGGTTTTAGTTGGGTACAGTCCCGAAGCATATGGAGGCAGTGAGCGGTCGAGGGAACTCGTCTCTCTCGGTATAGGGAGTTGATGTCGCACTATGCACAGCTGGCTATGACCATAAGTCCTTAGCCAAGGCAGAAGAGATTTACTGATAAGTGTTATCAGTAGTTTCTCTGGTGGCCATGAGCTTAACGTCAGCACAACTTATCGAGTTATTAGGAGTCTGGCGGTTTCCATCTCCCAGACCCGGTATGCGACAGTCTTAAACGAAGAGACTGGACTATATGGTGAATGTCACTAATAGGCTCTTGCAGGGTATGGACGAGCTTGCTTGTCGACCGGCTTTTCGTTCAATACCTAGGTAGCCGTTATGTACAGCTAGTACCGCTAACGTACTTGTTGGTTTAACCCGCTGGGGGATTGATCTAAAAGTGATTCGGATCAATTAGATATAATCCTGACCTACTGGCAGCATATTGTCGAGTCTTTAGAGTCCTACACAGAGATGCGTGCAGGGTCCAATTAAACATGTGTATGTGATACTACATGTATTAATCGGACGGTTAATACTAGCTGGTTTATGGTTGAACCGGATCATTAAATCAAGTGCTGGTTTAATGATATTGCTTATATATGATGATGCATATATAAACTAATATTAATCATGTCATTCTTTTTATCTCTTCTTGTGTAAGGTTACATCACATGTACTTGTGTGGTTATAGCAAGGGTTCTATCCTTTAGTTCACATGGCTTAGCCATTTGTTCTTTGACTTTTCTTTATCATCCAAGATCAATTAAAGAAATGAGAGGTAGGAAAAAGAAAAGTGAGAGCCAAAGAGAGTACACACATCAAATTCGAAAATTTGAACGTATTTCGGAACGCGAAAATCCAAGCGAGAAGAAATTACGATTCTGCCCATCTTGCACGATAAAATTTGGTATCGCCGGAACGCTGCGATTTTTCACCACTGTGATCCGCTCGAGATGCTCTACGAAGCCAAGTGATTTAAATTCAAAAATTTGAACGTGTTTCGAAACGCGAAAATCCAAGCGACAAGAAATTACGAGTCTGCCCTTCCTTCACGATAAAATTTGGTATCACCGGAACGCTTCGATTATTTAACTACGTGATGTGCTCGAGATGCTCTACGAACCCAAGTGATTCAAATTCGAAAATTTGAACGTGTTTCGGAACGCCAAAATCTAAGCGACAAGAAATTACGTGTCTGCCCTTCCTGCATGATAATGTTTCGTTCTGCTGGAACGCTGCGATTTTTCCACTATGTGACGACCTCGAGATGCTCTACGAACCCAAGTGATTCAAATTTGAAATTTTGAATGTGTTTCGGAACGCGAAAATCCAAGTGACAAGAAATTACGATTCTACCCCTCCTTCTCGATAAAATTTAGTATCGCCGAAAAGCATCAATTTTTCACCAACGTGATCTGCTCGAGATGCTCTAAGAACCCAGTTGATTAAAATTCGAAAATTTAAACGTGTTTCGGAACACGAAAATCCAACCGACAAGAAATTACGAGACCGCCATTCCTACACGATAAAATTTTGTATCCCCGGAACGCTGTGAGTTTTCCCCTACGCGATACCCTCGAGATACTCTACGAACCTAAGTGATTGAAATTCGAAAATTTGAACGTGTTTCGGAACACGAAAATCGAGGCGATAAGAAATTACGATTATGCCCATCCAGCAAGATAAATTTCGTATCGCTATAACACTTTGATTTTTCACCTACGTGATATGTTCGAGATGCTCTATGAACCCAAGTGATTCAAATTCAAAAATTTGAAAGAATTTCGGAATGTGAAAATCAAAGCGACAAGAAATTACGAGTCTGCCCTTTCTGCACGATAAAATTTGGTATCACCGAAACGCTGCGATTATTCACCTATGCGATGTTATTGAGTTTCTCTACGAACCCAAGTGACTGAAATTTGAAAATTTGAACATGTTTCGAAACGCGAAAATCAAAGCGACAATAAATTACGATTCTGCCCTTCCTGCATGAAAAAATTTGGTACCACCGGAGCGCTGCGATTTTTCACCACTGTGATTCACTCGAAATAAATACTCTACGAATCCAGGTGATTCAAATTCGAAAATTTTAACGAGTTTCAGAACGCGAAAATCCAAGCGATAAGGAATTATGAGTCTGCCCTTCCTGCACGATATAGTTTGGTGTCGCCGTAACGCTTTGATTTTTCAACTATATGATGCACTCGAGATGCTCTATAATCGCAAGAGATTCAAATCCGAAACTTTGAACGTGTTTCGGAACACCAAAATCCAAGCGGTAAGAAATTACAAGTCCAGCCTTCCTGCTCGGTAAAATTTGGTACCTCCGGAACGACGAAAATTTTCACCTACGTGACTCCCTTGAGCTATTCTGCGAATTCAAGTGATTCAAATTTGAACGTGTTTCGGAACACCAAAATACAAGCGAAAAGAAATTACGAGTCTGCCCTTCCTACACGATAAAATTTAGTATCGCCGGAACGCACAATTTTTCACCTTCGTGATCCGCTCAAGATGCTTTACGAACCCAAGTGATTAAAACTCAAAAATTTGAACGTGTTTCGTAACGCGAAAATCTAAGTGAAAAGAAATTACGAGTCTACCCTTCCTGCACGATAATATTTGGTATTGGCAGAACGCTTCGAGTTTTTAACTATGTGATGCACTCGAGATGCTCACGAACCCAAGTGATTCAAATTCGAAAATTCGAACGTGTTTCGAAAAGCCAAAATCTAGGTGACAAGAAATTACAAGTCTGCATTTCCTACATGATAAAATTTGGTACTGTGGGAACGCTGTGATTTTTCCCCTATGCGAAGCCCTCGAGATGCTCTACGAACCCAACTGATTAAAATTCGAAAGTTAGAAAGTGTTTCGGAACGCGAAAATCCAAATGACAAGAAATTACGATTCTGCCCTTCCTGCACGATAAAATTTGGTATCGCCGTAACACTTCGATTTTTCACCTACGTGATCTGCTCGAGATGCTTGATTGTTAGAGTTTCTGCGTGTTCAAGTTTAGTTAATTACCGCAATCAAAACGGTTTCGCTTGTAGCTAGCCGGTTGAGTACGGGTCGTCCGCAGGGAGATGGGAATCTTTTTCTATGTGCTTTAACGAGTAAAGTCCAAAAGTCCAGATTTGTTTATGATTAACTAAGTGTTAAAATGATATGTAAAGAGAGCTTGTTAGGGTTAGGATTAGGTTAGTTTGAGTTAGGAGTCGCTCACTTCTTTCGTTGCCACTCTTAATATCGGTGTTACGGTAATCGGCAACAACGGGGATTAGCACGACTAGGAAGGAACTTGCGAGTATAAGCTAGGCTTTCCAACGCTTAAGTTCTTCCTTTTGGTGCTTGTCCGTCCGTTCTTGGCTCTTAGCCATAACCTCCGGTTAATTCAACCACAACCGGTCTCACTACGTAATCACTGTTAGTTATATGTATGCCCTAGAGGCCATTACTGTACATAGGATGTATATTGTAGTGGATGCTGGGACATATATAGGGAGGACTTTCTTGCTCGACATGATAGTATGCTATCTGGTTACACTTTACCTTAACGTGTATACTGATTGTCTCTCTGTTACATGTTGGTAAAGCCCTTAGGATCTGTACTTGACTACCTGGACTATGATGTGGATCATACTAGCGGGGACATGGTAGTCCATGAGTACATCCTTCAAAGTCCCTAGTCGTGGGTGTATCGAGACGGGGCATCGATATACCAGAGTAGACTAGCGTATACCTTCTCGACCCATACAGATGGGCGATGGATGATCCCATATCCATTGGTGTTTGACATCAGAGATGATATACGGGTGCTCAGTAGAGACTGGGTACACTGGACGGACTCGCCGAGAACTCCCAGATGGTATTATACCTCATGTCAGATGGCAGTTCTCTGGTGACACTGGTACAGAGTAGTCTGTTGACCCGAGATTGTCATAGAGTCTTGTGTGGTTCCCACTGTGCTTTGATTTCCATCTTACCACGTCCAAGAGGGCGTGCAAAACGGTGGTTTTTGGGTACAGTCCCGAGTCACATGGAGGCAATGAGCGATAGGAGGGGATTCGTCTCTCCCGGTATAGGGGGTTGATGTTGCGCTGTGTTCGATTGGCTATAACAGGAAATCCCTGGCCAGGGTTGCTGAGATTTACTGGTAAGTGTTACCAGTAGTTTCTCGAACAGTTATAGACCTCATATCGACACGACTTATCGAGCTATTGGGGTCTGACGTTTACCACCCCTAGGCGAGATATGCGACATATCAGACGATCAGACCGGACTGTACGGTAGTGTTACTGGTCGGATTCACTGAGATATGAGCGGGCTTGCTCGTCGATCTTTAGATCGCTCAATACCCGGGTGGCCGTTACGTTTAGCAGACCGCTTGCGGCTTGTGGGTGTTTGATATGATCATCATCCGCTGCCGGCGTATTGACGAGTCTTTAGAGTCCTACACAGAGGTTTCCTGGCTCAAGCGAAACGAAATAGGAGCGCATATGAGATATGTGCGGGACCGAGAATAATACCAGTATGTGATACTGGATTCGATTCTCGCGATGTGACATTGATCGGTTATATGCGATATAGCCGGGTTATCGGATCAAGTGTTGATTCGATAAGTTGTTACTATAGATACCAGTCGGTTATGTGCGACATGACCGGATCATTGAATCAAGTGTTGATTTAATGATTTAATGTATAATTATATATTTGATATATTACTTTGCATTAACTAGTATCGGTTCACTTTAGACGGATTTTCTCACTTGGTTCGTGCGCATTGCATATGCGATATGTTTTTGTGCACTTGTATGTATCATGTTTGATGATGCATGCTAACTTGAGTTTGTGTAAAGATTAAACCATGGTTATTCAAATGGTTAGGGTTTTGTTTTTCATATCTATTTATTTATTTATTTATTTATTTTCTTTTTGGAAAAAGAAATGAGAAGAATGGTGGCTTTCTTTGGATTGTAGTTGAAGATTCATGAACCTTTGACTTTGTCCACCATTCTTATCTCATGCTTAACCTAACCATTTGATTTAACCCTAGTTCAATCTCTACACTTGACCATGGTTTAGATTATGATAAGTTTTGATTATTCTTTTCTTTTTCTAATTAACTTATCATAACTATTTTCCTTCTTCTTCTTCATTCTTCAAGTGAAGAAAACCAAGCTCCATCAATGGTGATTGTTGGAAAAGAGTGAGAAATCCAAAACTAAAGTCTACCCACTTCCTATTTCTTCATCCTCTACCTCTTGCCAAGTAGTAGAGTGTGTTTACTTCACAAGTTTCTTGACTTGGTGAAGTTGTGAGCTTGATCTAGCGATGCCTCGACGTAGATCATCTTCGGCATGGACATCGACGACCTAGCTCCCTTTTTCTCCGACGAAGCCGACTCTAGAGCCCGGATTTGATTTGGACAGCGGAGAGGACCTCGTTGCGGAGCTATGGAGGTGGAGCACCGGATCTACAAAGGTTGTATTTCCGTTAAACTTTTAGTTAAGTGTTAACTAGTTAGTTTTTCGCCTAGACATCTAGCCGACGATCCGTAGTTTAGGGTTTGTAGGCACCGTGGAATTTGAAATTGGCATGGTTGATGCCTTGTGAGACCTCACCAGGCTGCCTAGGAACCCTACAGTGGTATCAGAGCCTAGCTAGAGCCTTAGGCGAAGTCCAGACGGAATTTGAAGTCCGATCCAACCAAAACTTAACCCGGAAAATTGCTCTCTGTACTTTTTCAGAAAACGTGGATTTTTCCAAATTAAAAATATGCAGAGAACGCAGTAGGAAATTATAAGAATTACGGTGGAATTATTTTTTCATGAACAGTGCATTAAGGCGCGGATCCGCGGCATATTCCTTAGTTAGGCGGCGGTTCAGCGGCTTATTGCTGACGTCAGCCTTTAAAAATTGCACAGTAATTCACTGTTTTCAGTGCTGAGTTCTCTGGATGTTTTTAAATTTTATTCCAGAGTTGAAATTTCTGCAGTTGTTTTGGGGATTCGGTGTTTCGATCGGGGTATCAAATTTTGTCTGTTTGGCTTTCCGGATAAATCTTAGAATATGTTAAAAAGTTCGACCGGATATAAATACCCAATTTTTTCCCTGTCGGGAAATTTCCAAGTGTTGGATTTTTCCGAAGTTTAACGACGTTCTAAGTAGTGCAAGTAACGCGATGGTCCCTCTAGAAGACAACAAATCTTAACTTGATTATGTGACCGTCTTGAACTGCCCTTTGAACCTT
This sequence comes from Agapanthus africanus, assembly GCA_030015575.1. Classification (NCBI taxonomy): domain Eukaryota; kingdom Viridiplantae; phylum Streptophyta; class Magnoliopsida; order Asparagales; family Amaryllidaceae; genus Agapanthus; species Agapanthus africanus. The sequence goes on along the minus strand of CM057349.1, from coordinate 235,545,732 downwards.
CGGGTTTGGGGCAGTACGGCGTGCCACATGTGAGGCGTTGGCTTGACCCTTCTACGGCTGGACCGTTGGTACTGAGGTACGAACTGAATGTTGTTAGACTTATTTCATGTGTTGATCTGTATGGGGAAAAGTTGGGTGTTCGATTGTTTGATCGAAAAGTTTAACATTTTCTATTTATCCGGAATGGGATACAATAATTGGAATTCACAAAAGTTATGAGATAACTAAATGAATGTTATAAACGTAGCAATTTAGTCTCACTTGATCGGTTGCCACGGAATTTTGATGTGATCAAAAGTCCGTCGCAATCATGTAGCGTACACGGATACTCGCCGGGTAAACTTAATAGACAGCCTCACTCCATAGCCCCGACCAAGTGACTGTAGGAGAACCCCGTCGCCGAAAGCATCCGTTTGGGTGCTCGCGGTAGCGGTGTTCCGCCTTGGTGCACTTCGTCGACGGTATCGGGGGTGCAGCCGTCTACTGAAGTTTGCGACGAGCATTCGATCAGACTGTCGGGAATCTTGTTGAATTGCCCGACTTGATATTGAAAAGTGTTTTCGATTTTGAGACTAAAATGCGGGGTTTATAATTGTTAGGCATGCGATGTCTAAGTAATTCATTTGGTCAGGCATGCGATGTCTGAGGTGGTTGTGGATTCCAACTGTTGTAGTTTTACACTTTCTTTTCTGTGACCGTAAGTGTAATATGTGATATCGCCGGTTTCGTTGCTATATGTCAACGACAATTGGGATGGACATATTTACTTACGTTGATGACATGTGATGTTATGTGTTGCTGGATATGTTATATTGGATCGTCGTGTTTGAATAGCCGGGGGTTTTTATGTGAGATGAGTGTTTTTCATTTTCATTCATGTAAAAACTTGTATGTAATATTCTTTTATTGGGGCGCTTCCAGGTTGCGGAAGTTGTCACCCGTTGTATATTATTTACTTTTCCGCACTAGGATAGACCCAAGGAGGAGGGCACAAGTAACCGGGTTCTGGAGTCCAGTGGGAGACCAACTCGAGGAGTCGAGTCCGAGTCTCCTAACTCCAGAATTGGTAGGGTTGCTTGACGCTCTCGTAGGGGTCTAGGGGTGTGGGTTTGGCTATTCATCACGACCGTGGAATCCGTGTTTTATACTGGCTCGTATTGAAAACACGGACGTCCTAGTATATCCAATATTTCATATGATTCTTCTGCTGCGATATCTCTGATGTGATCATGTGATGTTCTGTGATAGATACAGTATATAGTATATATGATATATTATATAGACGTTACTTATGTTTTGCACTCGCGCTAGCCCTGCCCCGCTCTACCGTTAGTTACCTAACCTAACGGTGCACGAGGGTACATCGAGGCGAATGCGGATGGCATAAGTGTACGTCGTATTTATCTGTGATGTTTAGGTACATAATTGATGGGACTTCATTAATGTGATTAATGAAATAAAAGAAACCTAAAGATGTTGTAGAATCGAATTTCAAAATAAAACAGGTAGCTACAGTTCTTGCTTTGCACAGCGGTATATACGATATATCCTGCACCTTATTCGATGAGGAAAGGACCGAGATCCCTTCACCGGGAGTGACTCCTTTAGCAATAACTGGCAGATGCTACACACTCGGTTTGTCTTTTGATTGCTTTTAAGTGTTTTTGCTTTGCACAGCGATATATATGATATATCCCGCACCTCATTCGACGAGGAAAGGACCGACGATCCCTTCACCGGGAGTGACTCCTTTAGCAAAACTAGAAAAGCCTCAAAAGCACTCCATTTCAAAATCATTTGATTCTACAACGATATCAAGTTCATTACGCAATAGGTTTTCAGAAAAACCTGTCGTAGCCCTCCGTCATTTTAGGAAGTAGAGTACTTAGTATTCGTGCTACGTTTGTCGACCATAGCCGAGGCGTAGTGTGCGGTAGCTAAGTGATGTCTTCCTACACAGCATATGATGCGATTAGTTAGGACAGTCATGTGGCTTTGTTGACCTTAGCCAAGGGTCATGTGGGTGGGTCTAATTAATCACGAAATGACGGGTAGAACTTGACTAGTACCTATGATTTGTTGACCTTAGCCAAGGTCATAGGTGCTAGGGGTAAAAACCATTATCGGGAGTTTCAAGTGTTGAAATTTGCAATGAGATTGCATACCTTCTATGAGATAGTTGGATCCCGATACCCGCTGCGAGTAAGAGTTACTCCTGGGAGAGTTTTATACATTACAATTAGCCGATCAAGTAGGTATCTAGAAAGGTGTCAACGGGGTTACGCCTCTGGGAAAACGAGGTTTACATTAATTAGGTTCGTGCGAAAGCACGGGGGACCTCCCTCAAAGTACCGACACTGGCCTGGCTGAAAGATTGGCGAACTTGTAGTGTGTAATTAATCCCGGCTAGTCTTTCCTTTTAGGGTTTGAAGGAAGATTTGATAAAAAGCAGTGGGAGCCATCCTGATTAGATAAAATAATAACCAATCTATTCTTGAAAGAGCGCACGCTGAGTGTTTTCTTCTCTCTCTCTCCTGGTAGCGACCATATCACGCCTTAATCAAGATAATAATACGGAATATTGACCGAACCCGCTTGTTATACTGAGCTGGGGAACGTTGGTCCCGCTCCAACTTATAATTGTTATAAGACAGAGCAGGAAATTGGGGAATACCAGATTTCCCGTGCCGCCCAAACGAAGAGAGTGCATGTTGATGCATCATCTTCGGGTGTGTTCATTATACAGAACTGTTTCTCAGTATCCTCTACGTCCTGGGTATGTGATACCAGATCAGGATCCCAGATATGTAAAATGTTACATAGGGCTACAGATAGGTAGAGAACTGAGAACGGGTGATAAGTTTCATGAGGCAGAAAACGGGGCAAGTGTTGCAGCCAAGTCTGTTGGTCACTGTCACCCTGTATTACAATACATTGATTCTGAACGAATGTTATTAGATACCGAACCTGATATACAAAATCATATCTGTCTCTTTATTAGTAAAGAAAGGATATAATTTTGTATTGTTGGATAATGTTTTGAACATTTCCTATATCAAAAGTTGATCGGATCAGGCACGTTATCTAAAAGCGTTGATGTTCTAAATCAAACGACAGTTCTTTAGTATACGGAACACACATAAGAGGAAGAGTTCAGATATGAACGAATCCTACTTGAGGTATTGTAGACTAGGTCAGATCAATGTGACCCGACTAGCTAGAGTTACATATAGATGCATATTTAAATCAGTTTGAACTTACATCTTGTGAAACTCGCCAGTCATGTCACAAAGATAAGATGACCACAGCTCTGTTTATTGGAAACAAAGAAAGAGTTAGTAAACTCTTGGGACTGATACATGATGATGTATGTAACGTCTCCTGTCTACAAATGCCAGGACTGGTTCTTTATACTTCATTACGTTCTCTGATGATCTCTTTAGATTCAGACATATGTTCCTGTTGAAACACAAGTCCGAACCTTTTGAGATATTCACAGAATATAAGTTAGAAGTAGAGAACCAAAATACGGGTATAAGTATTATGTCCTATGATGAGATCAGGGAGGAGAATACTTGTGCATGGAATTCCTGGACTATTCTAAAGGAGAATGAGATTCTCTCTCAGCATTACTCCTCCGAATACACCATAGCACGATGGTATATCGGGACGGAGCAATCACACCCTATATGATATGGTGTGCTCTATGATGAGTACTACTGAGTTACCTTTTTCCTATTGGGTGTTATGCACTTGAGAAGCTGCATACCTATTGAATAGGGTTCGAATCAAATCAGTTGCCTACCATTTCATATGTGATATGGAAAGGGAAGAGCCCATATCTTAAGTTGGTTAAGATTTGGGGTTGTCCGGCCTATGTCTAAAAGCAAAATCCGGACACGCTCGAGGCAAGGTCTGTTATGTAGAACTGGAAATGTTCCAGCTATACAAACTACAGCAGATGATTTGGTACAACCAGAGGATTCAGTGGAAACCAACGAACCTCAGCCTCTCCGCCGATCTAGTAGGGTTCCTCACCCACCTGAGAGATACTTCGGTTTCTCTATGACAGTGGGAGCGAGGAATGCATCATGAGATGATGACCCAACTAGTTTCGAGCTGGCCATCAGGAGTAAAACTCTGTAAGAATGGCTGGATGCTTATCGATCTCAGATGGAATCCTTATACACCGACAAAGTATGGACTTTGGTTGCTATATCTGAAGGGTTAAATCCCCATCAGGAGCAAGTATATCTTGAGAAGATTACTTGGTGTACATGGAAAAGTTGAGACTTTCAAAGCTAGACTTGTTAAAAGTTTGTATCATTGACCAGGTACGGATAATGATGAAACCTTTTCAAGTAGCTATGCTTAAGTCCATCCAGATCCTACTTGCCACGGCTACATACCATGACTACGATATCTGGCGGTTGGGTGCCATGACTGCTTTTCTAAATATTGATTTAGAAGAATGCGTCTGTAAGTACACAGCCAGAGGGCTTCGTAAACAGTGGGAGCAGCGGAAACGTGTGCAAGATGATTTATCTGATAAAGCAGGCATCGCGGAGTTGGAACATCTGTTTTGATGAAGTAGTCAAAGAGTTTGACATCATCAAAATGGTAGATGAACCTTGTATAAACAAAAAGGTAGTAGGGAGTATGGTGGTGATCCTCGTATAGTACGTGGATAACATACTCTTGATAAGAAAGGAGTTTCTTATGCTACGCTCGATCAATCTCCGTATATCACAAAGATTCTCCGTGTAGGATCAAAATGATACCTACTAAATCCTGGATTTTGGATCTATGAGATAGATCTAATTGGATGTTAGAATACTCACTAGTTGTAGTGAGATCGTATCAATTGATCCTGGGGAGAATCAATGGAAGGGTTCCAGGGTGATAAAGACGACTGAATGTCAGTCGCAGGCATTGTCTTTACCCTCAGTAAAGGGACGGTATGTTGGAAGAGTTCCAAGCTAGATACCGTGACATACTAGACGATAAAGGCAGGATACATCGCTACTTAAGATGCTACCAAAGAGGCTGTTTGGATGTATAATGGTTCATGAGATGAACTATGTTCCTCCCATTGTGTGACAATGGAGTTGTGGCTTTTGCCAAGGAACGTCCGTCCCATCAGTGATCCAGACATATTCTATGGCAGTATCACTTGATCATGGAGATGGTTGATCTCCAGGGAGATCGAGGTTAGGAGAGTAGACTCAGAGGACAACACAGCGGATCCACTCACAAAGGCCTGTTCCCAGAGAGAGACTTTTATAGGATGGTTGAGTATGAGATACTACAACCACTGCTACAGATGGCCCTAGTGCAAGTGGGAGATTGTTAGTTATATGTATGCCCTAGAGGCCATTACTGTACATAGGATGTATATTGTAGTGGATGCTGGGACATATATAGGGAGGACTTTCTTGCTCGACATGATAGTATGCTATCTGGTTACACTTTACCTTAACGTGTATGCTGATTGTCTCTCTGTTACATGTTGGTAAAGCCCTTAGGATCTGTACTTGACTACCTGGACTATGATGTGGATCATACTAGTGGGGACATGGTAGTCCATGAGTACATCCTTCAAAGTCCCTAGTCGTGGGTGTATCGAGACGGGGCATCGATATACCAGAGTAGACTAGCGTATACCTTCTCGACCCATACAGATGGGCGATGGATGATCCCATATCCATTGGTGTTTGACATCAGAGATGATATACGGGTGCTCAGTAGAGACTGGGTACACTGGACGGACTCGCCGAGAACTCCCAGATGGTATTATACCTCACGTCAGATGGCAGTTCTCTGGTGACACTGGTACAGAGTAGTCTGTTGACCCGAGATCGTCATAGAGTCTTGTGTGGTTCCCACTGTGCTTTGATTTCCATCTTACCACGTCCAAGAGGGCGTGCAAAACGGTGGTTTTTGGGTACAGTCCCGAGTCACATGGAGGCAATGAGCGATAGGAGGGGATTCGTCTCTCCCGGTATAGGGGGTTGATGTTGCGCTGTGTTCGATTGGCTATAACAGGAAATCCCTGGCCAGGGTTGCTGAGATTTACTGGTAAGTGTTACCAGTAGTTTCTCGAACAGTTATAGACCTCATATCGACACGACTTATCGAGCTATTGGGGTCTGACGTTTACCACCCCTAGGCGAGATATACGACATATCAGACGATCAGACCGGACTGTACGGTAGTGTTACTGGTCGGATTCACTGAGATATGAGCGGGCTTGCTCGTCGATCTTCAGATCGCTCAATACCCGGGTGGCCGTTACGTTTAGCAGACCGCTTGCGGCTTGTGGGTGTTTGATATGATCATCATCCGCTGCCGGCGTATTGACGAGTCTTTAGAGTCCTACACAGAGGTTTCCTGGCTCAAGCGAAACGAAATAGGAGCGCATATGAGATATGTGCGGGACCGAGAATAATACCAGTATGTGATACTGGATTCGATTCTCGCGATGTGACATTGATCGGTTATATGCGATATAGCCGGGTTATCGGATCAAGTGTTGATTCGATAAGTTGTTACTATAGATACCAGTCGGTTATGTGCGACATGACCGGATCATTGAATCAAGTGTTGATTTAATGATTTAATGTATAATTATATATTTGATATATTACTTTGCATTAACTAGTATCGGTTCACTTTAGACGGATTTTCTCACTTGGTTCGTGCGCATTGCATATGCGATATGTTTTTGTGCACTTGTATGTATCATGTTTGATGATGCATGCTAACTTGAGTTTGTGTAAAGATTAAACCATGGTTATTCAAATGGTTAGGGTTTTGTTTTTCATATCTATTTATTTATTTATTTATTTATTTTCTTTTTGGAAAAAGAAATGAGAAGAATGGTGGCTTTCTTTGGATTGTAGTTGAAGATTCATGAACCTTTGACTTTGTCCACCATTCTTATCTCATGCTTAACCTAACCATTTGATTTAACCCTAGTTCAATCTCTACACTTGACCATGGTTTAGATTATGATAAGTTTTGATTATTCTTTTCTTTTTCTAATTAACTTATCATAACTATTTTCCTTCTTCTTCTTCTTCATTCTTCAAGTGAAGAAAACCAAGCTCCATCAATGGTGATTGTTGGAAAAGAGTGAGAAATCCAAAACTAAAGTCTACCCACTTCCTATTTCTTCATCCTCTACCTCTTGCCAAGTAGTAGAGTGTGTTTACTTCACAAGTTTCTTGACTTGGTGAAGTTGTGAGCTTGATCTAGCGATGCCTCGACGTAGATCATCTTCGGCATGGACATCGACGACCTAGCTCCCTTTTTCTCCGACGAAGCCGACTCTAGAGCCCGGATTTGATTTGGACAGCGGAGAGGACCTCGTTGCGGAGCTATGGAGGTGGAGCACCGGATCTACAAAGGTTGTATTTCCGTTAAACTTTTAGTTAAGTGTTAACTAGTTAGTTTTTCGCCTAGACATCTAGCCGACGATCCGTAGTTTAGGGTTTGTAGGCACCGTGGAATTTGAAATTGGCATGGTTGATGCCTTGTGAGACCTCACCAGGGTGCCTAGGAACCCTACAATCACCGCTATCATGTAGGATAGGGTGCCGTAGGGAGCGGATTGTGGTTCAATTAACGGGAGTCGATTTAAGATGTTGGGCAAGGAAAGAGTGAGAGAGATTTCCTTCTCTCCAACTTCGCTTATCCTACCTTAACAAGTATGAAACTACTCACCCATTATACGGAAAAGAAAATAAAAAAAAAGAGGAAGATAGAAAGAAGGAGATTAGAAGATAACAACTAACTATTTGCGACCTCACCTCGGCAAGGATCAAGCGTATGCATCATGGTTGTTTAAGGATAAAGGAAAAGAGAAAAGAAAGAAACAAACACAAATAACAACAACTAAATTAACAAATGAAAATTACAAGCAATAATAATTTAACTAAAGAACAAGACAAGCATGATAAGTATAATAACTCCTTTATTCATTCTTCACTCACAAAAGCTCACTGCAAGTTTTTTAATGGAGAAGAGATGAGAGGAGGAAGAAGAACAACAACTAAAACCTAAAATCTAAATACAAGATTAAGCACCTTTGGCTTCACAAGGTTCTGGGCTATTTATAGGCAGGGAACTGGAAATCTAGGGCAAAATTCTGCCTTACATGAAAATACCAAAATACCCCTAAAAAATCTTCAACTGCAGCGCCTAAACGGCCGCGGAACCGTGGCCTAGACCCCCTATTGGCCGCGGTTCCGCGGCCGTTTAGGTGAGTTGGGCTCTCTGCTTTTTTGTGCTTCCCTGGTCTTCTATTTCCTTTATTCTGGTACATGTTTTTTCTCAGATTGTCTTCACGATTTTTCCAGAATTTCTGTTGAACAAAAAGGTGATGAATGTGGATCTTTTTGTCATGATTTTCTTGAGCTCCGCGTAGATTTCTTGGATCTTGTGTTGCCATTGAGCCTTGTGCATGAAAATGACAATCGATTTGCCATTTTGTCTCTTAAACTGGGTGTGGCAACATACGGATAGAGAGCGGAGACCCGTCTTTTATCTGTGGTTAGCAGGAACCCGGATTTTGTCGTGCTTTTCCATGAATTTTATCTTTTAGAGCCGAGAACCTGTATCCTGCAATTGACTAGCAAACACGGCTCAAGAGTACCTACCGATAAGCAATATGATAAAAATTGGGCGGTATAAAAATGCAAAAATCTGATATGAACAAATACCCCCAAACTTATCATTTGCTCGTCCCGAGCAAAGCCAATTTATTCACAAAAAATTCCTAACCTCACTTTCGCAGGGAACGCGATTGCACTGAGCATGTGCAACAAGCCATTAAACCTCTAGGTGTCCCTAGTAGGAGGAGTGTTGTCTCCTGTGGGTTTTCAGCGGATACTACCCACAAAATCCGGTCAAACTAGTTTTGCAAAATAACTATGATTCAAACCCTAAAGTTTTGTTTCAGAAAATAACAATTCTATTATCCTAAGTCTAGACTATCGAACCTTTATTTTTCACACCTCGCTTCTTATTTAACTACAGATTTTATATGTCTTTACGTGCAGTGCAAATAGTGTCGTTAAGTTTCCAGAAGGATCGATTTAAGTCATCATGTCACACAACAAAGCCCAGATAAAAATTTTAAAAGGATCACATAAGTTTTATAAAGATTTAAGCATTTTTCAAGTTTCGTTTTCCAGTAAAGTTTCAACTTCAGAATTTCTATCTTCCCTAACAGGAAACTAGGTCTTATTTTTCACTCCACCTTTTTCTTGTTTTCATTTCATACACACCTCTGTGAACGTGCAATAGTCTTTATCATAGAATAAAACCTTCATATCTCCACTAAATTTTTTTATAAAAGCTTGTCTTTTATCAAGATTATTCTCACACAAAGAACCGTTAGGAATTTTAACTCGGAGAGAACACTTGCTTGACTTTGTTTTAATCTGGACTTTCTAGGCTTCTTAGCGAGCTTTGGGCCAATGCACCCAAACCAGTTGGCTTTAGGGCATTAGGTGTAGAAACACCCCAGCGGACTTAATTACTCAAGTTACCTAGGTCCAAAAACAATAGACAGTTTGGCGTGAAAATCATGATGATTCAATGCGAACGGAGACATAACCGGCAGTTCAATTATTTTTTTGGATAAAAGACGTGTTTAGTGGGTTCGGTGTGTAATCATTCCAATAAAGTTTCAGATGGGTTATTTTTCAGACTTAGTTCCAATTAAGGCATCAATAACATTCCTTCATATTCACTTCACTTCATAAACTATTCTTGATATTACTTATTTCAGAACAAACCTATTTGATCCTCAGAAAATCATTTATCCATTAAAAAGTTTTTAGACATAAAAGACTTGTCATCTAATTTCCAAAACTCACGACACGTGTAGTGTGATGTAAAGACGTATATCAGCTATAGTTAACTCCAAAGGAGAGTTATCTTTCAGGTTTTCAAAATCTAAAAATAAGATTTAGGTATTTTTATTTTATCAAACAAAACCGTCGAAATGTTGAATCAGAGTCCTCCCACTAGCTAACTTGACAAAAAAGTTTTTATGTTTTTAGAAAATTTTCTGATTTTTATGGATTTTATGGATTTTAATATGCAGATGCAAAATATACATATGAATGCGAAGGTAAGAAATGCGTACCGAGCGTACCCCCAAACTTAAACTGGACAGTGTCTTCACTGTCATTGCATGAAGAGATCATTTGAAGGGTCAAAATTGTCTGTTAGATATACACATTTTTTTTTTGTTTTTAAAGAAAAGAAAAAGAGCAAGAATATCTACAAATATAAAATGGTATATACATACCCCCAAACTTATTTGGAACAATGTCCACTGTTCTTGGCTGGATAACCGAAGTTTGGTGGCAGGCAGAGGAAGATTATGCAAGGTAAACCGGCTCCTGTAAGAACAGGAGCTCCTCTGTTGGTTCGGCGCTAAAGTACGGTTTTAGTCGGTGTCCGTTCACTTTGAAAAATGAACCGTCCTTTGGATTCTCCAAATCCACAGCGCCATGCGGATACACATTCCGCACACAATACGGCCCTTTCCAGCGAGATCTGAGCTTTCCTGGATGGAAGTGTAGTCGGGTGTCGTAAAGCAGTACCTGCTGACCAGGTACGAAGGTTTTGCGCAAAAGGTGCTTATCGTGAAACACCTTCGTTCGGTTCTTAACGACAACCGCGTTATCGTAAGCCTCATCCCTAAGCTCGCTTAATTCGTTCAACTGCAGCTTCCGATGGCTGCCCGCATCTTCGAGAGACAGATTCAGCTCCTTTATCGCCCAAAATGCGCGATGCTCTATTTCGACAGGTAGGTCGCAAGCCTTTCCGTACACAAGCCGATAGGGAGACATGCCAAGATCGGTCTTATAAGCGGTTCGAAATGCCCAAAGGGCATCAGTGAGTTACAGCGACCAATCCTTACGGTTCTTGGAAACCGTCTTCTCCAGTATCTACTTGATTTGCCAATTTGAAACTTCGGCCTGCCCACAGGTTTGGGGGTGGTAGGGCGTGGATAGCTTATGATTAATGGAATATTTCCGCATCAAGGCCTCGAAAGTCTTATTGCAGAAATGAGTTCCATTGCCGCTAATGATCGCTCGGGGGTGCCCAAACCGGGAGAAAATGTTTTCTTTAAGAAACCTAACGACAACCTTGTTGTCGTTAGTCCGGCTCGGCACAGCCTCGACCCACTTAGAGACGTAATCAACAGCTAGAAGGATGTACAAGTTCCCGAAAGAGCTGGAAAACGGCTCCATGAAATGTAAGTCCATGCTACCTCTCCCGATACTTTCGGGCATGCGGAATTTGGTGAAAAACAATTTTCTAGAGGCGGTAACATGGACTCAAAACCGGATCTTGGTTAAACATCTAACTAACAACCTAACTAGGAGTTGTTAACTACTCGGTTATGGGGTTATACCTTTCTTTCTTGAACTCCTTCGTCTTCAAGCCTCGATGGTTGTCCGGATCGGCTTCACCCCGTCGTCTCCTTGCGCCGAAGATCGATCCACCTGAAAGCTTCTACCTTTGGCTTCTTCTTCGGTCTTTGAAGAAACTAGTTCACTTTGTTTGCTAAACCTTATGAACTAGAGTGAGTAGAGAAGAGTGTGTTGGGATTTTCTCTATGGTTCTTGGTTCTCAACACATGAGACAAGTGAACCATAGACTAAAGAGAGGGAGAGCAAGAGGAAGAAGATGAGAGCTCAAGAACAAGAGAGAGAATCAAAATGATAGAATGAGAAAGACTTTTCTCACTTGGCTCTCATAATCCAAAACCATCATCACAAAAATAGTAATCAAGTATTGTGTAAAATGGTTCAAGTCAAAATGGCTAAATCATTTCATGCACTCATATTGCACAAGAGAACAAGCAAGTAAAAAGTCTTTGCCATGAAATGATAGCCATTGTCATCATGATGGTCAACTAGTCCAACCTAGTCAACCGGTCAACAAAGTCAACAAGTCAACAAAGTCAACCCCTCTACAACCATGTCACCACAATACTTAATTAATATTATTGTTAATCATATATCATATTCTCATTAGGGTTGAGCAAAAAGTCAATAGTCAACAGTCAACGGTCAACAACCCTAATGAGAATCCTCTGCCTCTGTCTCTCCGCCAACTGTGCATACACAACCGCATCCGCGTTCCGAGGAACACGAATACAAACTGGATAAAACCAATCCCAATACGTACACTAGGATCTGGCTTAAACCAAAACCCGCTAGTGTAAACTGTCCGGACACTAAACGTGCACAAGTGCACGGATGTGACTGAACCCTGTCGCAAAACCATGCGACCTCTACTCTTTTGCCTAAAGGCGAATAGCTTTCTGTGTGGGACTCTAAAGACTCGACACTACGCTGGCAGTGGGTTTAACCACAGACCGCAAGCGGCACTAGCTGTGCGTAACGGTCCCCAGGTAGATGCCGACAAGAAGACTGACGAGGTGAAACCCATCTGAACTCCTACTGAGTCTGACTGTGACAATCACCATACAGTCCGGTCTGTTCGTCTGATACATCGCATGGCGGGCCTAGCGGGGCGGTAAAACATCAGTCCCCAAATAGCAGTACAAGTCGTGTCGGAGTGAAGCCCAATACACCCTGAGATAACACTGGAAGCCTACCAGTATATCCCGTTTGCCCTTGCCAGGGACTACTCGTGTAATGGCTCTCCTAGACACAGCGCGATGTCAACCCCCAATACCGGGAGAGACGAATCCTGTCTAACCGTCACTGCCTCCAAGTGCTTCGGGACTGCACCCAACTACTACCTGTTTGCACGACTCCTTTGAGCCGTGGTAGGGTAGTAATCAAAGTACAGTGGGAACACACTCGCGGCGAAGTGATAGTGTCAAGTCAGCGGACTAAGCTGTACTCATGTCACCTAGGAACTGATAACTGACGATAGGTATAATACCAACCGGTCAGTTCCCGAAGAGTCCTGTCCAGTGTACTCATAACCTAACGAGCACCCGCATACTATCTCCAGTACGACGTACTGATGGCTGTGGGACAGACCATCTCCCACACTGGGATAAGAAGCGCATGCGCTAGTCTACTCCGGAGTATCGATGCCCTGTCTCGATAGTCCTGCGACTAGGGACCTGCATAAGAATGTGCTTATAGATTACCCAGCCCCCACTAGTGTGACTGCCATCACAACGCTGGTAATCAAGCAAAGATCCTAAGGGCTCCACTAATACGTATAGGTGATATAATAAAATAAACACATGTACACATTTAAGTAGAAACAAACCAAGTAGCATACTACTATTTTGAGCAAGATTGTATATACAAGGTGAATATCCCAAGCTTCCATTAAGTAATATACAAACTAGTATGATACAGTAATGGCCTCTAGGGCATATACACTAACAATCTCCCACTTGCACTAAGGCCATGTACTGGCGTATCGAAGACCTATCATCTCGATCAGCCGCTCGAACTGAGTCTGGGGCAAGGCCTTAGTGAATGGATCTGCAGTGTTATCTTCTGAAGCAACCCTCCGAACCTCGATCTCCTGGCGATCCACGATCTCCCTGATCAGGTGATACCGCCTCAAGATGTGTCTGGATCTCTGATGGGACCTGGGTTCCTTCGCTAAAGCTATAGCCCCGTTGTTGTCGCAATACAGAGGTATTGGATCAACAATGGACGGAACCACCTGAAGTTCTTTCAAGAACTTCCTCATCCAGACAGCTTCTTTTGCGGCATCAGATGCAGTGATGTATTCCGCTTCCATCGTCGAGTCTGCAACGGTTTCCTGTTTGGAACTCTTCCAACACACCGCCCCTCCATTGAGGGTGAAGACAAAACCCGACATGGACTTGGAATGATCCTTGTCACTCTGAAAGCTGGAGTCAGCAAAGGCCTCGATCTGGAGGTCTTTTCCGCCCTATACCAAGAACATCTCCTTAGTCCTTCTCAGGTACTTGAGAATGTTCTTTACCGCTATCCAGTGTTTCTCCCCAGGGTTTAACTGATACCGGCTTACCACACTCAGTGCATAAACTACATCCGGTCTGGTACACAACATCGCATACATTATAGAGCCTACCGCAGAAGCGTAGGGTATAATAGACATGCGATCCCTCTCTAAATCAGTTTTGGGAGACATCTCTTTAGAGAGGGTGATCCCGTGACAAGCCGGTAGGTTACCGCGCTTGGAATCTTCCATACTGAATCTTTTCAGTATGGTGTCGATGTACCTGGACTGTGAAAGTCCTAATATCCTCTTGGATCTATCACGATGGATCCGGATCCCCAGGATGTATGAGGCATCACCCAGGTCTTTCATGGAGAACCTATGTGACAAGAACCCCTTGACAGATTGTAGCATAGAAATGTCATTTCCTATTAAGAGAATGTCATCCACGTATAAAACGAGGAATACTACAGTTCTCGCTACAAATCTACTATAGATGCATGGTTCATCTGGATTTTTGATGAAGCCAAATTCCTTGACCGTCTCATCAAAACAGATGTTCCAACTCCGCGATGTCTGCTTTAGTCCATAGATGGACTTAAGCAACTTGCACACCTTTCCGCTGCTCCCACTCTGAATGAAACCCTCTGGTTGGTCCATATAGACACACTCCTCTAAATTTCCATTTAGAAAAGCAGTCTTTACGTCCATCTGCCAGATCTCATAATCGTGGAAGGCAGCAATGGCAAGAAGGATCCGAATGGATTTCAGCATAGCCACTGGAGAAAAGGTTTCGTCATAGTCCAAACCAGGTCTTTGACGAAAACCCTTTGCAACAAGTCTAGCTTTATAGGTCTCAACCTGTCCATCTACACCAATCTTCCTTTTGAAGATCCACTTGCATCCTACGGGTTTTACCCCGTCTGGAGCAATGTCCAACGTCCATACCTTGTTGGTGTACATGGACTCCATTTCGGTCCGCATTGCATCCAGCCATTTTACCGAGTCAACGCTCTGAACGGCCTGCTGGAAGCTAGTAGGCTCATCATAATCTATGATGCAATCCTCTCTATCCCCGTCTATGAGAAAACCGTAGTATCTCTCGGGCGGATGAGACTGCCTACTACTCCTGCGGAGCGGCGTAGGAATCTCTTGTTCTTTTGAACCCTCTGGTTCCACTAAGCTTTCAGTAATAGTTCGTGGTTCTGGAATTTCTTCCAATTCTACTGTGCTCCCACTTATCTGGTTTTCCAAAAACTCAGTTTCCAAGAAGTAGGCTGTAAGTGCACGGCGGCGCCCCGGACGTCAATCCGACGGCCAAATGCGGAAACGGTGATAAACTTTAATTTTGCGGACTTAGCAAACCGGCACTACCGCACACTAAACACCCGGATCGAACCACTAACTAGTCCTAGCTAACTAACAAGACGGGTTAGAGATATACCGAGTGATCCAAGTCCTCCGGTCTTCTCGTCGTCGTCCCGATCTCCTGCGGAAACTCCGGTCGTCGCCTCCTCGCCGGAAGGGCACCACATCGCTTGCATCTTTTACAGGCTCCCGCCTCTATACCGAGGCAACTCGGGCATGAAGCTGGCAAGTCGACATGCCCAAGATGTGCTGTAGAATGTAGTGTAGAATGCGCTTTGTCTCAATGGGGTTATGTTGCCTTGATGGAGGAATCAACAAGATATGAACTTGGGAATTTTTGGTGGCAAGCTAAAATGAGATGGATGCTTAATTTCTTGCCACACCAAAAATGAAATCAACCCCACTCCAATTCCATGAAGTGGCCGGCCATATAGGTGTGAGAATGGTGGAGGAAAACAAAAACATAAGAGGGAGGTGAGTGTAGGAAATGAGAAGAGGTGACCACACCAAAACACCATCATAACAAACTTACATCCAAACCATACCCTTTCTTATCTCAATTAATGCAAGTAATGGTGCAACAAAAGAAAAGATGGAAAAGGAATCTAAAGATGCTATCATAATCACCCATCTCACAAATAAACCCTCCACAAAATGTTATTTGCAAACTTGCAAATAACCCCCTCCATCGGAAAAGTCCGGCCGGGAAAGAACAAAGGAAAACCGGCCGGAACAGAATGCAAACTGGCAACTCCATAAAACTGGTCCCGTAATAAATTACAGGAAAACCCCGATACTGTGCATACACACCCGCATCTGTATTCCGTCCGGATACAAATGCAAAGAGACAAAATCTACACTGTACTATACTAGGATCCGGCTTAAAACAAAGCCGGCTAGTAATATCCGTCCGATCCTGATCCGTGCAATACCGCACGTATCTGATCGAACCCTGCCATATATCTATACGGCCTCTAGTACTAACCGTCCGATCCTGATCCGTGCAATACCGCACGTATCTGATCGGACCCTGCCATATCTCCATACGGCCTCTACAGCGTTTCGCCCGAAAACTTGAGTAACTGAAAGTGTGGTGGACTCTAAAGACTCGTCAATACAATGGCTGTGGATTTAACCACTAGCACGTCAGAGGTATAAGCCAATACGTAACGGGCCACCAGCTATTGACCAAAAGGGACGTCGATGAGCGAACTCATCCTGACACCCTACTGAGCCTGTCAGTGACAATATCCGTACAGTCCGGTCCGTTCGTCTATGAGCATCGCATGGCGGGCCTAGGGGGTTGGTAAAAGTCAGACCCCCAAAAGCGTTACAAGTCATGTCGGAGTGTATCCCAGAACACCCTGAGATACTACTGGAATACCTACCAGTAAATCTCCTGCCTTGGCCAAGGACTTTGTGTAATGGCTCTCCTAGACACAGCGCGACCTCACCCCCAATACCGGGAGAGACGAACCCCCGAAGATCCGCTCACTGCCTCCATGTGGCTCGGGACTGTACCCAACTAAAACCTGTTTACACGACTCCTTTGAGCCGTGGTAGGGTAGTAATCAAAGCACAGTGGGAACTCACATGAGACAAATGACGATCCCCAGGTCGATGAACTAACCTGTACACATGTCACCTGGGAACTGCTATCTGACGTCAGGTATAATACCAACTAGCATGTTCCCGGCGAGTCCTGTCCGGTGTACTCATAACCCAATGAGCACCTGTATACATCTTAGGTGTACCAACTGACACCAGTGGCTTGTGAGACCGGCCACCGCCCCTCGTCGGGGTCTCGACTGTATACACTAATCTACTCTGGAGAATCGATGCCCTGTCTCGAAACTCCCACGACTAGGGACCTTTTAAGGATGTGCTTATAGACTCCAGCTCTCACTTATATGATCGCCCTCATACTGCTGGCAGTCAAGCAAGAATCCTAGGGGCTCTATCAACGTGCAATAGTGACCTGTCAGGTCACCTAAAGCAGTACACGATGATAAAGGTAAACCAGATAGCATACTATCATCTCGAGTAAGACTGTCCTACCGGGATAGGTCCTCCCTCAATCATTGCAATCACGTGCCTGTGATCCAATAATTGATTCTGAGGGCACTATCTCCAACAATCTCCCACTTGCACTCAAGGCTAATTATTGCGATGTCGCATACTCACAGCCCGTGTGATACCGAACACCCAACTCCTCTACTAGTCAGTCGCACAAAGCCTGTTTGCGAAACTATTGCGTTCGAGGAATAGCCTCAGTGAGTGGATCCGCCTGGATGTTTCTTTCTATGTCTCTCTATATCTCAAGTTCGCGGAGAAAGCCATCTCCCGAAATGAGCAATACCTGTCTTAAAATGTCTAGATGTCTGATGGGACCTAGTTCATAAATGAACTCCAAATCCAAACTTCTTAGACTGTATCGTCAACTGAACTCAATCAGTATCCTGTGCCATGCCACCCTCAGTATCTGCCTAGATCACCTGTCAAGAATACTGCCCCTCGTCAGATGGAAAAATATAACTCTGACAACCTCCTTGT
Organism: Agapanthus africanus; assembly: GCA_030015575.1. NCBI lineage: Eukaryota > Viridiplantae > Streptophyta > Magnoliopsida > Asparagales > Amaryllidaceae > Agapanthus > Agapanthus africanus. The sequence goes on along the minus strand of CM057349.1, from coordinate 235,527,861 downwards.
CGTCCATGTCACCTTGGAAGCCTGGAATGATAATTGTCTCCCAAATGAGGCTGTCGTTATCATATCCCTAGAACATCCACTTATATTCTAAAACTGCTTCCGACTATTTCTCCAGGATTGGATCAATATTAACTTATTGCATCTAGTGCAAGAACAATATCTGGTGTGGTACTTGACATCTCATGATTGACTCAATTGCCTAAGCAAGTGATCTGTCAATCATGCACATCCCTCTCTACTTTAGTCTATAAGACACCTTTAGAGAGGGTGACTCCATCACCTGCAGGTATACTACCGTGCCAGGAGTCAACCATTCTAAATACTCATAGAATGCTGTCTAAGTACCCTGATTGGGAAACCACCCAAATCTAGATCTAAAACCATAGATCTAGTAACCAGTATGTCTGATATAACGTCCAAGTCTCTTGTGGAGAAACCACTGTGTGACGACCAAAGTATAACCGATCGTAGTATAGGAATGTCATTTCCTATTTTGTGTATGTCATCCAAAACCCGGATATCACACCCTACTACCTACTCAACAGATCCATCCCCTATTCTGATGAAGTCAAACCTATGACTGTCATATCAGAAATAGATGGTCTATCTCCGCTATATCTGCTTTAGTCTATAAATAGACATAAGCCTAATGTCCACCAATGCTTCCGCTGCTCCCACTGACTACGACAACCCTCTGGCAGAGTCATATAGACGTGCACTTCTAAAGCTAGTTTAGAACGACGCTATACTCATCCTCCCACCGGGTATCGCAGCCTGGAACAACAGCAATGGCAAGTGTGGGTAAACAAGAACTTCCCTGTCACCGTCCTTGAGGCTACCGGAGTACCTCTCGGGTGCCTGAAGTTACCCACCGTATCTGCGGAGTGGCCAATGGAATATCAAATCAGATTGAATCTTTAGGTTCCTTATCAAATCTTCAGTAATCGTTTGCGGTTCTGGAATCACTTCCAGTTCTACCATACTCCCACTACTGTTTTTGAAAAAATCCATTTTTATTAAAACTGTGGCGAGTCAAGAACAATATCACTATTGATCTTTCTTATGATAGAAAATCAACCCTCGTCATAGCCTGGGTCAACCCACAAACAGCCATTACAGAAACGTGCCTTGAGTTATCCAGAGTCTGGTTTTAATCATAAGCCGGACAACTCCCCGTACCTTAACAACGTTAAGATATGAACTGTTCTACATCCAATATGGAACCAGAGGCACTGATTTAATTTAACCAGATTCAAATCATGCAGCTGTCTCCAGTGCATGTCAACTAAATGGAGAGAGGCCGATCAGCGTTACTCAACTTAGGAATGCTTCCAATTATGAGTAACCTGAAAGAGAAGCAATTTCTCTTTATCATTACTATCAAATGAATACCATACACAAGTATCTACATCTTCGATCACCTTGAAGAATCCCGATACTTGCTACACTTGGTTCTCTACTCTATTCAAATACCTATAACTCCTCAAAACTTTGACCCTGTGTTTCTACGAAACACATGTCTAAGAACTAGAGAAGTTAAAAGTAAACAGAATATAGTATGAGGACCAACCCCTCTGTCCTAATGGATACTGGACAACATACAATCCTCTGTATAAATCCGCTGAGTCTAATAACTCATTCACTGTGTGTCGTAGGTTGAAAACTGTACTTATGGTTAAGAAGAATTGCACCGCTGTTTAATGCTCCTTACCTAACCATCCACTGATATAGGTAAATGTCATCGACATAATATCAAAAGGTATATCTCACTCTATGAAGATAGACGTACAGATATATCAATTTGAAATTGGTGCACAACAGCGGATATTCAAAACCAAATATTTGCCGACCGGCAAACAGCCCAGGTGATCTCCTCAAATATCACCGATTACAACGAATCCCGATATAATGAGGATGATCACCTAATTCCCAATAACTTACTCCCACTCATCATCTGTAAAACCATACAGATGTGAGAATTAAACCTGGTAAATACATACCCTGGAGCAAGTGTCTAATCAGGAAATCAGTTTTCTTTTAACAGTACACAGTTGAACTGAAACATTGAAATGTTTCGATGGGGTATCTTGGTATTCCTAGTAATGCCTCTACCATTATCCAGATTCACAACTATAACCGTATAATTCTTTGCCACCTCTTCAAATCCCTTTATATGTCTTTAGTCATTACCTTCTGCACACCCCTTAGGCCAAATGGTTTTCTTCCTTCCCTACCGTTCGGCACCAGCCTATGGTTTGGAAGAAGACTATCAAATAAGCATAATGGGTGTACTGTCCTAGTCCTAGGAGCACTCGCAATGCGAGAGAAGGTGAAGATAAAAGACAACCGAATAAACCTTATTCCTCCTAGACCAGAATCCATCCCCGAACTGGAACAAGTTCCTTTCGAGTTCGTATATAACCATACGATGGAGTATCCAATAAACTGTGGATCTTCGTAGTGATACGGAGTGTCCTGGAGAAATACAAAGGTGATTTAGGATTGGCGAAGAAATACTTGGTTTGGTCGTGAATATCAGTCGCAATTTACTTTGCCCTCTTACTAATCCCTTGCTTTGTCTTAATCTTAATACCTTCTGCACACCATCGTTATGCTAATTGGTTTTCTTCATTCCCCACTGTTCGGCACCAGCCTAAAGTTTGGAAGAAGACTATCCAATTTGCGTAATAGGTGTACTATCTCCTAAACTAAGGAGTACTCGTAACTTGAGAGAAGGCAAAAAGGAAAAGACAACTGAATAATCCTATCCGTTTTCTCCAAAACCGGAAACCATCCTCGAATTCCTTCGAGTTCGTATCTAACCATACGATGGTTTTGTCCAATGGAAGTGGACGTTCGCAGTAAAACGGGGTGTCCTGGAGAAAAGGGTAAAAGTAGGAGTGGCAATGAAGTCTGCAACTCTGACAATCCAAAAGCCAGTGTTTAGAAGGTTCGGTCAACTTGGTCACTGAGTCATAGTCTAGGGTCGGGTCAATGGTCGCTGTCAAAAAGAGAGAGAAAAGAAATACTCAGCGTGCACTCTACCCTAGATCAGAATGGTTACCAATTTATCTAATCAGGAAACCTCCCACTATACCTCAAATTCTCCTCCAAACCTGAAAGAAGAATTAGTCTGGGTCACCCGAGGAGTAAACTAACTCATCAGTGGGAATCAGGATCCAACTCTCATCGCATGATAACGTGACGTAATCCGCTCACGTCATCACACTCCAGAAGGTATGCGCATATCTGGCAAGTTTCAGTTCTTTTGAAACTCCCGATGTAATTTTTACCCCATGCTCTTATGACCTTGGCGTGAGGTCAAAATATCATAAGTCACATGTCAAGTTCTACCCATCATTGTCCAGGTTAATTTGAACCCACCCGTACATACCTTTGACGTAGGCCAAAATAGTAGTACGACTATCCCAAACCAACGCATCTATCTATGCAACAGATAAATACCCGGTAACTACCAAACACTATGCCTTGGCGTGAGGTCAAAATACATAGCTTGAATACTACCGAATATTTAACTGAAATGATGGAGGGCTACGAATGGTTTCTGGCGAAAACCTTTAACGTAATGAACTTGATATCGTTGAAGGAACGGATAGCTTTTTAGAAAATATAGTGACGAAAACCTTTACTAAAGAGGTCAATCCCGGTGAAGGGATCTCGGCTCTTTCCCCGTAGAATGGGGTGCAGGATATTCCAAATGAATACCGCGATGCAAAGCAAAAGTAATCGGCTATAGTGAAGTTAGTGCCCTGACGCAAACTTCTGTCCAAGGGGTCACTCCCGGTGAAGGGATCTCGGCCCTTACCTCGTCGACTGAGGAGCAGGATATTCCAAATGAATACCACGATGCAAAACAAAAGTGAACGTCTTTGCAATAACAGCTTTTTGAAAAGTGTTCCAACAACATCAGATTAGGTTTGTTTATCTTGCATTGATTCGAATCAATGCAGTCCCATCAATTGATCACACCACAAAGAACGAAAATATACTGACGTACGTATATGCCATCCGCATTCGCCACTGGGTCCCGTCATCACCCGTTAGGTTAACTAACTAACGGCAGAGCGGGGACTGGACTAGCGCGGATGAAAAACATATACAACATCTACTAATATATATACCAATATATAGTATTTCGCTCAAGGCGTGATAAAAATGCAACATCACAGAAATGTACAGCATCACAGAACAATACAGATATCTGGGATCCCCGGGTTTCACAGAGCCACTACTGAAACCCGACGTTCCCCTGGTCGTGTGGATAGCCTGTGCAATGAAATCCTAGACCCCTACGGGCGCGGCAAGTCACACGCCAAAACCTGAAGCGAGGCAGCCCCCTTCAGCACCGTGAATGGACCACCCAGCACTTCACGGAATCCGGCAACTTGGGCACCCCTCCTGGGTCAACCTGTACCCCCTACGAGTGCGGCGAATAGCCCGCCAATCCTGGAGTGAAGCCCCCTCCGTCCCAATGCCATGAGATGCGGGCTTGTTGCCTTCTAGAACCCGGCTATCCGTGCACCCCTCCGCGGGGTAACCCTAGTACAGAAAGTAAAATATACATGCAACGGGTACATCGACCGCAACCTGGTCGTGCCCCAAAAGAATAATACAAACAGGCAGTGACGGCAGTCCACATGTCGGACGCTCGCCCCGCAATATCAAATGTACATAATACAACAACACTGTACTAGCATTGCATCCAGGCTATCCCCCACGACCGATCCGCAACATCACAGCAAAACACAGAACATCAACGTGAAAGTCACGCTCGCAAATCCGTCTAACCGGGCTATAGCGGTTAGACCGGATTTACCGATCGAGTGACATTCACGGTCGCAGATATAATGTAAATACTGTGAAATAATGTGTTTAAAATATCCGATCGATCAAAAATTAACAAGTGGGCCCCCAAGCAATACTATAGCACTCACAGAAAATCTGGGCCCAATATTAATATTCCAAAACCCTTAAAATAAGCCCAGAAGCCCACTGGAAAAATATGATACAGTGACGACACCAATGTGCGGCGGAACCGCGGCCCAAAGGGGGGTTTGGCCGCGGTTCCGCGCTTCGGTGATCGAGTCACTGCGTCGAATTTTTACAGCAGTCTTAGAACTCCCTGCACATCATTCTGAGACAACCTGAAAAATTTTTCGAGACCAAAAAATTTCAACAGAAAACTGATGTGAACAAAAATGTAGATTTTGGAATTTTGGTCGATCGGAAATGCAAAACACATCAAACGAAGCTAGACGAAGTTAATGGCGAGGCTCTGATACCACTGTAAGTGCACGGCGGCGTCCCGGACGTCAATCCGACGGCGAAATGCGGAAACGGTGATAAACTTTAATTTTGCGGACTTAGCAAACCGGCACCACCGCGCACTAAACACCCGGATCGAACCACTAACTAGTCCTAGCTAACTAACAAGACGGGTTAGAGATATACCGAGTGATCCGAGTCCTCCGGTCTTCTCGTCGTCGTCCCGATCTCCTGCGGAAACTCCGGTCGTCGCCTCCTCGCCGGAAGGGCACCACATCGCCTGCATCTTTTACGGGCTCCCGCCTCTATACCGAGGCAACTCGGGCATGAAGCTGGCAAGTCTACATGCCCAAGATGTGCTGTAGAATGTAGTGTAGAATGCGCTTTGTCTCAATAGGGTTCTGTTGCCTTGATGGAGGAATCAACAAGATATGAACTTGGGAATTTTTGGTTGCAAGCTAAAATGAGATGGATGCTTAATTTCTTGCCACACCAAAAATGAAATCAACCCCACTCCAATTCCATGAAGTGGCCGGCCATATAGGTGTGAGAATGGTGGAGGAAAACAAAAACATAAGAGGGAGGTGAGTGTAGGAGATGAGAAGAGGTGACCACACCAAAACACCATCATAACAAACTTACATCCAAACCATACCCTTTCTTATCTCAATTAATGCAAGTAATGGTGCAACAAAAGAAAAGATGGAAAAGGAATCTAAAGATGCTATCATAATCACCCATCTCACAAATAAACCCTCCACAAAATGTTATTTGCAAACTTGCAAATAACCCCCTCCATCGGAAAAGTCCGGCCGGGAAAGAACAAAGGAAAACCGGCCGGAACGGAATGCAAACTGGCAACTCCATAAAACTGGTCCCGTAATAAATTACAGGAAAACCGCGATACTGTGCATACACACCCGCATCTGTATTCCGTCCGGATACAAATGCAAAGAGACAAAATCTACACTGTACTATACTAGGATCCGGCTTAAAACAAAGCCGGCTAGTAATATCCGTCCGATCCTGATCCGTGCAATACCGCACGTATCTGATCGAACCCTGCCATATATCTATACGGCCTCTAGTACTAACCGTCCGATCCTGATCCGTGCAATACCGCACGTATCTGATCGGACCCTGCCATATCTCCATACGGCCTCTACAGCGTTTCGCCCGAAAACTTGAGTAACTGAAAGTGTGGTGGACTCTAAAGACTCGTCAATACAATGGCTGTGGATTTAACCGCTAGCACGTCAGAGGTATAAGCCAATACGTAACGGGCCACCAGCTATTGACCAAAAGGGACGTCGATGAGCGAACTCATCCTGACACCCTACTGAGCCTGTCAGTGACAATATCCGTACAGTCCGGTCCGTTCGTCTATGAGCATCGCATGGCGGGCCTAGGGGGTTGGTAAAAGTCAGACCCCCAAAAGCGGCACAAGTCGTGTCGGAGTGTAGCCCAGAACACCCTGAGATACTACTGGAATACCTACCAGTAAATCTCCTGCCTTGGCCAAGGACTTTGTGTAATGGCTCTCCTAGACACAGCGCGACCTCACCCCCAATACCGGGAGAGACGAACCCCCGAAGATCCGCTCACTGCCTCCATGTGGCTCGGGACTGTACCCAACTAAAACCTGTTTGCACGACTCCTTTGAGCCGTGGTAGGGTAGTAATCAAAGCACAGTGGGAACTCACACGAGACAAATGACGATCCCCAGGTCGATGAACTAACCTGTACACATGTCATCTGGGAACTGCTATCTGACGTCAGGTATAAGACCAACTAGCATGTTCCCGGCAAGTCCTGTCCGGTGTACTCATAACCCAATGAGCACCTGTATACATCTTAGGTGTACCAACTGACACCAGTGGCTTGTGAGACCGGCCACCGCCCCTCGTCGGGGTCTCGACTGTATACACTAATCTACTCTGGAGAATCGATGCCCTGTCTCGAAACTCCCACGACTAGGGACCTTTTAAGGATGTGCTTATAGACTCCAGCTCTCACTTATATGATCGCCCTCATACTGCTGGCAGTCAAGCAAGAATCCTAGGGGCTCTATCAACGTGCAATAGTGACCTGTCAGGTCACCTAAAGCAGTACATGATGATAAAGGTAAACCAGATAGCATACTATCATCTCGAGTAAGACTGTCCTACCGGGATAGGTCCTCCCTCAATCATTGCAATCACGTGCCTGTGATCCAATAATTGACTCTGAGGGCACTATCTCCAACAGTAGGCATGACAAGAAACAAAAACCTTTTGTTCCTCTTCGCAGTAGAAGAAATATCCCTTGGAGTTCTTTGGATATCCCACGAACTTGCACTGTACTGAGCGTGCCTCGAGCTTGTCCGCATGCTGCTTTTTAACAAAAGTTGGACTTCCCCATGTCTTAATGTGATTAAGATAGGGTCTCTTCCCACACCACATCTCATATGGTGTAGTAGGCACAGTCTTAGTGGGAACTCGGTTCAAAAGGTATGCGGCTGATTCTAGCGCATACCCCCAGAATGATCGCGGTAACTCAGCATTACTCATCATGGACCATACCATAGCCAATAGGGTTCGGTTCCGTCTCTCCGATACACCGTTATGTTGCAGAGTGTATGGAGGAGTAAGCTGAGAGAGAATTCCGTTCTCTTTTAAATAGTCCAGGAACTCGGCACTCAAGTATTCACCACCTCGATCCGATCTTAGGATGTTGATACTTTTGCCGGTTTGTTTTTCTACTTCATTCTTATATTCCTGGAATTTTTCAAAGGCTTCGGACTTATGTTTCATTAAGAAGACATAACCGTACCTTGAAAAGTCATCCGTAAAAGTAATGAAGTAAGAATAACCGCTTCGTGCATGTGTAGACATTGGACCGCACACGTCGCTGTGTACGAGTCCCAAGAGCTCGCTCGCCCTTACTCCGTGTCCAGTGAACGGAGTCTTTGTCATCTTTCCTTTGAGACAGGATTGACAAGTGGCATACGATTGATATTCGAACGCATTCAGATATCCTTCTGTATGTAACTTCGTCAACCTTCTCTCATTGATGTGACCCAGTCTACAATGCCACAAGAAAGTCTGATTTATTTCTGGAGACTTTCTTTTGTGTGTATTCTGGACATTGAAAATCTGTGGTTGGTTTAATACGTATATACCATTACTCAATGTACCTGACCCAATCAGAACTTGATTAAGGTGAATGTTTACAACATTGCTTACAAACACAAATTCATAACCTTCTTTAGAAACCAAAGATACAGAAATGATATTATAAGTTGCGTTGGGTACAAAAAAGCAATTACGCAAAACCAAAACATGTCCATCTGACATTCCCAGGTGATAGTCCCCTACGGCCTTAGCATCCATGCTAGCTCCGTTTGCAACTTTGAGAGTCATGTCACTTGCCTTCAAAACCCTACGGTTTCTCAACGCCTGCAAAGAATTACAGATATGAGATCCTGATCCGGTATCCAATACCCAGGAAGTAGAGTTTATTGAAAGACAGTTTTCAATAACATACACACCTGAAGCTGAAGCCGCAACCTGCTTCATTTCCTGTGTCCTGGCTTTCCAAGCCCTGCAATCATTCTTCCAGTGTCCCTTCTTATGAAAATAGAAGCATTCTTCCTTATCCACAAGCTTTCCCACTTTCTTTGTTGCTTTTGCCTTTTCCTTCGTATCCACTTTACTAACACCGCCCCTTGGTTTGGCGGGGGCTTTCTTCTTCTTTCCCTTGGCTTTCGCCTTGGGCCTAGAAGAGGAAGATCCTCCTACAAACAAAGTGGATGTTTCCTTACCTTTCTGTAGGGTGCCCTCTGCACTCCTCGGCATGTTGAGGAGTTCTGAAAGTTCAACTTCATTTTCTTGTATGTTGAAGTTCAGGATAAACTGGGCGTAAGTGGAAGGAAGGGACCGGAGAATCAAGTCCGTATAGAGCTCATTCTCCAACGTGGTCCCAAGGTCCGCGAGCTCTTCTATGTAGCCAATCATCTTAAGCACGTGTTCCGCTACCGATGATCCGACGGCCAACCTTGCCGAAAATAACTTCTTCGATACTTCGTATCTTGCGATACGAGACTGCTCTCCATACAGTTCTTTTGTATGGAGAAATATGGATTCGAGGTCCATATTCTCGTGCCTCCTCTGATGTTCGTTTTCCATAGAGGCAAGCACGAGGCACTTGGCCTTCGCGCAATCTAGTTCCCAGGTCTTACGGATTTCCTTATCCGCGACGCTGGTTTTGGGACCTGGGACAGGGGGAGCTTTGGTGGTAAGAAGATACCCCAGCTTGTCGTAAGTGATTGCCATCTTGACATTCCTGAGCCAATCTTTGTAGTTTGGCCCTGTCAGTATGTTTTTATCTAGAAGTAACTTAAGTCCGGTCATGTCGATTGGTCGCTGCAATTAGGAGAGAGAAGAAACACTCAGCATGATGCTCTTGCAAGTTTAGAATGGTTTTTAGTTTGTCTAAACAGGATGGCTCCCACTATTTCTCGAATCCCTCCTCAAACCAAAAAGGAAGAATTAGTGAGGATCAATCTCACCGTACAATACTTGCTTAACCGTTCGGCCAGGCCAGTGTCGGTACTTCGAGGGAGGTTTTCCAACGCTTTCGCGAAGTTCCTTAATTAAATAACCTCTTTTCCCTGGGGGCGTAGCCCCGCTAACACCTTTCTAGACACCTACTAGGTTTATAGCATTGATCGTTCAGTGAGAAATTTCCCGAGGAGTAGCATATACTCACAGTAGGATCGGGATCCAAATATCATCGCGTGACAAAACTGAAGGAATCCTACCAGAATCATCACACTCCAAATGGTATGCAACACTAGCAAGTTTCAGTTCTTTTGAAACTCCCGATGTGGATTTTTGCCCCATGCTCTTATGACCTTGACTTTGGCCAACAAATCATAAGTCACATGTCAAGTTCTACCCGTTCTCCAGGTTAATTTGAATCCACCCGCACCTACCCTTGACTTTGGCCAACAAGGCAGTACGACTATTCCAAACTAACGCATCTATCTATGCTGCACATGAATACCCAATAGCTACCAATCACTATGCCTTGACTTTGGCCAACAAACATAGCTTGAATACTATTGACCATCCATGTGAAACGACGGAGGGCTACGAATGGTTTTGGCTAAACCGTGAACGTAGTGAACTTGATATAATCGATGGAACGAGATAGCTTTTAAAAGGAGTGGCTCAAGCTCCGCATTTAAAAGTTAGTTTTGAAAAGAACCGAGTGGTTTTTCGAAAGTGTTCCAACGACTTTTACTTGGTTTATTTTTCTTGCATTAGTTCTTTTAATGCGTAATATTCTTGCATTAGTTCTTTTAATGCGTCCCATCATTTAATCCTACCATTGCAGAAAACAACCAAAATATGACGTACGCTTATGCCATTCGCATTCACCACGGGGCCCCGTCATTACCCGTTAGGTTACTTAACTAACGACAGAGTGGGGGCTGGGCTAGCGCGGCTGTAAAACATAAGCAACGCCTAAATAATATCATATATAGATATATTGCAATGATAGCCATTTCAGATCACAGATGAACACATTTGATATACTAGAAACCCGCAATTCGTACGAGCCTGTAACGAAAAGCAGATTACACGGTCGCGGTGAATAGCCAATACCCCACCCAAGACCCCTACGGGTGCGGCAAACTACCCGCCAAGTATCCGAAGCGAAGCAACCTCCCTCATCTCCGTGAGTAGGCCACTCGGCACTTCGGCATACCCGGTAGTTTGTGCACCCCCTCCATGGGTCTATCCTAGGAGCAAAAACAGTAAAAAGAAATTATACAATGACGGCTACAACCCCGACCCGGTTGTGCGGCCATACAAATAATTATTATATCAATTTACAAATTTACATGAATTGAAAGAAAAGAAAACTCTCGTCTCACAACCCACCGGCTATTCACCCGCGACAATCCAATGAATTCATATACACATTCCAATAACATTACAGATCACAGATTTGTATAACCCCCACTAATCGACATATAGCGATTAGTAGACGTTCAATACAAATATCACATCACAGAAAAACCCGTCAGCTTAAGTCTTTTAGAAGTTCGATCAAAAATACGGATTTTCAGGCCCCAAACACAAAATTTTCGATCTGGAAAATCTGGGCAGAAAATACATATTCCAAAAATCCCAAAACAACCCCCAGAATAACACTGCACAAAATTTGGACCTCGGCCGAGTCAACTCGGCCGCGGAACCGCGGCGGGAGCGTGCTCCCGCCACGTTTCCGCGGCGCTTTGACCGGTTCGTGGGACCAAATTTCGTGGGTGTTTAATAAAAACCCTGAGCCGATTTTTAAGATGAAATTTATCAATTTTACAGAACTTTAAAAATCGACAGCAACTTTGAATTTTCGGGTTTATTTCGGGACTTTTTCTCCGATCGAATTTCTAGCTACTATGCTAACATGTTAGATAGAGTTTAACCTGGCTCTGATACCACTGTAAGTCCATGCTACCTCTCCCGGTACTTTCGGGCATGCGGAATTTGGTGAAAAACAATTTTCTAGAGGCGGTAACATGGACTCAAAACCGGATCTTGGTTAAACATCTAACTAACAACCTAACTAGGAGTTGTTAACTACTCAGTTCGGGGGTTATACCTTTCTTTCTTGAACTCCTTCGTCTTCAAGCCTCGATGGTTGTCCGGATCGGCTTCACCCCGTCGTCTCCTTGCGCCGAAGATCGATCCACCTGAAAGCTTCTACCTTTGGCTTCTTCTTCGGTCTTTGAAGAAACTAGTTCACTTGGTTTGCCAAACCTTATGAACTAGAGTGAGTAGAGAAGAGTGTGTTGGGATTTTCTCTATGGTTCTTGGTTCTCAACACATAAGACAAGTGAACCATAGACTAAAGAGAGGGAGAGCAAGAGGAAGAAGATGAGAGCTCAAGAACAAGAGAAAGAATCAAAATGATAGAATGAGAAAGACTTTTCTCACTTGGCTCTCATAATCCAAAACCATCATCACAAAAATAGTAATCAAGTATTGTATAAAATGGTTCAAGTCAAAATGGCTAAATCATTTCATGCACTCATATTGCATAAGAGAACAAGCAAGTAAAAAGTCTTTGCCATGAAATGATAGCCATTGTCATCATGATGGTCAACTAGTCCAACCTAGTCAACCGGTCAACAAAGTCAACAACTCAACAAAGTCAACCCCTCAACAACCATGTCACCACAATACTTAATTAATATTATTGTTAATCATATATCATATTCTCATTAGGGTTGAGCAAAAAGTCAATAGTCAACAGTCAACGGTCAACAACCCTAATGAGAATCCTCTGCCTCTGTCTCTCCGCCAACTGTGCATACACACCCGCATCCGCGTTCCGAGGAACACGAATACAAACTGGATAAAACCAATCCCAATACGTACACTAGGATCTGGCTTAAACCAAAACCCGCTAGTACAAACTGTCCGGACACTAAACGTGCACAAGTGCACGGATATGACTGAACCCTGTCGCAAAACCATGCGACCTCTACTCTTTTGCCTAAAGGCGAATAGCTTTCTGTGTGGGACTCTAAAGACTCGACACTACGCTGGCAGTGGGTTTAACCACAGACCGCAAGCGGCACTAGCTGTGCGTAACGGTCCCCAGGTAGATGCCGACAAGAAGACTGACGAGGTGAAACCCATCTGAACTCCTACTGAGTCTGACTGTGACAATCTCCGTACAGTCCGGTCTGTTCGTCTGATACATCGCATGGCGGGCCTAGGGGGGCGGTAAAACATCAGTCCCCTAATAGCGGTACAAGTCGTGTCAGAGTGAAGCCCAATACATCCTGAGATAACACTGGAAGCCTACCAGTATATCCCGCTTGCCCTGGCCAGGGACTACTCGTGTAATGGCTCTCCTAGACACAGCGCGATGTCAACCCCCAATACCGGGAGAGACGAATCCTGTCTAACCGTCACTGCCTCCAAGTGCTTCGGGACTGCACCCAACTACTACCTGTTTGCACGACTCCTTTGAGCCGTGGTAGGGTAGTAATCAAAGTACAATGGGAACACACTCGAGGCGAAGTGATAGTGTCAAGTCAGCGGACTAAGCTGTACTCATGTCACCTGGGAACTGATAACTGACGATAGGTATAATACCAACCGGTCAGTTCCCGACGAGTCCTGTCCAGTGTACTCGTAACCTAACGAGCACCCGCATACTATCTCCAGTACGACGTACTGATGGCTGTGGGACAGACCATCTCCCACACTGGGATGAGAAGCGCATGCGCTAGTCTACTCCAGAGTATCGATGCCCTGTCTCGATAGTCCTGCGACTAGGGACCTGCATAAGGATGTGCTTATAGATTACCCAGCCCCTACTACTGTGACTGCCATCACAACGCTGGTAATCAAGCAAAGATCCTAAGGGCTCCACTAATACGTATAGGTGATATAATAAAATAAACACATGTACACATTTAAGTAGAAACAAACCAAGTAGCATACTACTATTTTGAGCAAGATTGTATATACAAGGTGAATATCCCAAGCTTCCATTAAGTAATATACAAACTAGTATGATACAGTAATGGCCTCTAGGGCATATACACTAACATGAAATCTATCCCCCAAATATCAAAAATCTCCACAACCAAGATCGGTTGGAGCGGCATCTCGTTCCTCTGGGATATCCGGCCCAAGTGTTGGCACCGGGAGCAAGTCTTGCAATAGTCATGAGCGTCTTTGAAGAGTTGTGGCCAGTAGAAACCACATTGCAAGATCTTCTCAGCTGTTTTTCTGGGGCCAAAATGCCCACCATATGCTTGATCGTGGCAAAATGACAGCACACTCCTGAATTCCTCGTCAGGGACACACCGACGAATAATCTGGTCGGGACAGTACTTGAACAGATAGGGTTCGTCCCAGTAAAAGTGTTTTACTTGGGATAAGAAGCGAAGTCTGTCCTGACTTGACCATTCAGTCGGTAGTAACCCTGTGGCCAAATAGTTCACAATATCTGCGACCAGGGTTCGCAAGATATAGTTAAGAGCTGTTCATCCGGGAAAATGTCGTTGATCGGAATTGGAAGTGAAGGCGAAGAAGGAAGTCGTGAGAGATGGTCGGCAACTACGTTTTCACATCTTCGTTTGTCCTTAATGACAAGGTCAAACTCTTGAAGCAAAAGGATCCAACGTATTAGCCAAGATTTTGCATCTTTCTTCGCAAAAAGATGGCGCAGAGCAGAATGGTCTGTGTAAACAATGACTGGAGAGCCGATGAGGTAGGGCCTGAACTTTTCTAAAGCAAATACAACAGCCAAGAATTCCTTCTCAGTTGTTGTATAATTGAGTTGGGCGTCGTTCAGGGTTCGGCTCGCATAATAGATTACGTGCAGCATCTTGTTGATGTGTTGTCCAAGGACAGCACCAATGGCAAGGTTGGATGCATCGCCCATAATCTCAAATGGGTGCGTCCAGTAAGGTGAAGAAAGAACGGGAGCAGAAGTGAGTGAGCTTTTCAATGACTCGAACGCAGTCACACAGCTCGAGTTGAAGTCGAATAGCGTGTCCTTGGCCAGTAGAAGAGTCAAGGGCCTAGCAATCTTGCTAAAGTCCTTGATGAACCGTCTATAGAAACCGGCATGGCCAAGGAAGGCTCGGATGTCTCGGACGCATCTGGGAGGAGGGAGATTGGAAATGACCTCAATCTTCGCTTTGTCAACCTCTTTGCCATTTTGCAAGATGATATGTCCTAAGACAATACCTTCGCCCACCATGAAGTGGCACTTCTCCCAATTCAAAGTGAGGTTCTTGTCCTTACATCGGGTAAGGACAGCGTCGAGATGCATCAAACACTCGTTGAAGGAATCGCCGAAGATGGAGAAATCGTCCATGAAGATCTCCAGAAATTTTTCCACCATGTCTGAGAAGATTCCCATCATACACCGCTGGAAGGTAGCGGGCGCATTGCATAACCCAAAGGGCATGCGACGATATGCAAACGTGCCGAAAGGACAAGTGAATGTAGTCTTGTCCTGGTCTTTTTCTGCGATAGGAATTTGATTATATCCGGAGTAGCCATCAAGAAAGCAGTAGTACTCGTGTCCGGCCAATCGTTCAACCATTTGGTCAATGAAAGATAGCGGAATGTGGTCCTTCCGCGTTGCGGCGTTGAGTTTTCTGTAATCAATGCATACTCGCCACCCAGTTTGGGTGCGAGTAGGGATTAACTCGTTCGCCTCGTTGGTTATGACCGTGATGCCTGACTTCTTGGGGACAACATGAATGGGGCTAACCCACTGGCTATCAGAGATAGGGTAAATGATACCACTATCCAGAAATTTTACGATCTCCTTCTTCACAGCCTCTTTCATGACTGGGTTGAGACGTCTTTGTGGATCCCTGGCTGGTTTGGCATCATCCATCAGATGAATGTGATGTTCAACGATCAGGGGACTAATCCCCTTGATGTCTGCCATGGACCAGCCAAAAGCTTGCCTATTGCTGTGCAAGACCGCAAGAAGGGCTTTCTCTTGCTCGGGAGCTAGAGAAGCCGAGATGATAAACGGGAGGGTCTCGTTCTCACCCAAGTAAGCGTACTTAAGGTGAGACGGCAAAGGCTTGAGTTCGAGCGTTGGAGGTGAAACGATGGAAGGCAAGATTGGTGAAGAGGTCTCGAACTCAAAGGACTCCAGCAAAGGTTCAAAACGAGTGTAAGCGACCGAGTTGGATGGTTCAGGTAACTCATCCGGAAATTCGAAGGATTCAAACTCGGGTGGTGAGTGGCTAAGATCGTTCATGAAAGTGAAACACTCGTAGTCATTGTCGGGTGCAGAAACAGCAGCAGGTTCGAAGAGGAACGCACTAGTGGCGTTAAGATTATCGTGATCGAACAGAAACTCCTCGAATTCACACTCTTCTGGGGTGATCTCCTGGATTGAGCAAACGTCGAGTATATTAGCATTAGGTTCGGAGGGCTGATTCCCCAACCTGAAAATGTTGAGTTCAATTGTCATATTTCCAAAAGATAGGTTCATCGAACCATTGCGACAATTGATCACAGCATTTGAGGTTGCAAGGAATGGGCGACCGAGTATCACCGGAATTTGATTCCGGGGGTTAGCTACAGGCTGTGTGTCTAATACAATGAAGTCAACGGGGAATATGAAGTCCCCGACTTTGATTAACACATCCTCTAGCTCACCCCTAGGATGGGTGATCGATCGGTCGGCCATTTGGAGAGTACAGTGTGTGGGTTTCAGCTCTCCTACACCTAATTGCTCGTATACTGAGTATGGAAGTAGGTTAACACTGGCACCAAGATCTAATAGTGCGCGGTTGATATTCTTATCCCCAATAGTAATAGAAATCGTAGGACAGCCAGGGTCCTTCGGTTTTTGTGGTAAAGATTGGGTAAGAGCATCACTCACAGCACTGGCCAAGAAAACTTTCTTGGGTACCTGAGACTTCCTCTTTTTCGTGCACAAGTCATTTAGGATTTTCGCGTAGGACGGGACTTGTTGGACAGCATCTAAAAGGGGAATGTTAATGTTAACCTGCTTAAATAACTCCAGAATCTTCTCCATTTGTGGATTTTGTTTGGTGGACTTCAACCGGTTTGGAAATGGAACGTTTTTAAAATTGGCTGAGTCCAATGCTGGAGGAGGAGATTGTGGAGTTGGAACGGATCCCAGAACTGGTGTTTTCGTGGAGTGAGAATTGGGTCCGTTCAGAGCAGAAGAAGAAGAAGAAGAAGAAGAAGAAGAAGAAGAAGAGGAGGAGCCTTTTGACGAATGGAGAATAGGCTCAGAAGACGAAGAAGAAGAAGAAGAAGAAGAAGCAGCGGCCGGGGTGTCATCGTCGATTCGTGTGCCAATGTTGTTTTGCAGCATCCTTCCCGATCTCAATGTGGTCACGGCACTCACATTATGATTCTGTTGTTCAAGAACAACATGTACATTATGTGGGTGACCGGGATTTGGGAGTGGCTGGAACGGGAGCTTCCCCTTCTCTCGCTCGCTTAAGGCCGTATTCAGCTGTGCTATCTGGGCATCGATGGTTTTGATGCTTTGCCCGTGAGCGGCGGTGTGTTGAACTGAAGACTGGATGTTGGCGGTGGACCGAGTTGATTGTTTAACGAACGCCTCCAGACTTCGTTCGAGCGAGGAAACCTTATCGCTGTTTGACGGAACAAAATTGTTTTGGGGAAAAGAATTGTTGGGTGCAAAGTTGTTCGTCTGATTTTGAAAAGGTTGGGGTTAGAAGGGCTGCTGAAACTGATGTTGAGTTTGTTGTTGCGCTTGTTGTTGCGGAGGAGGGGGCCTCTGGAAATTGTTGCCTTGGAATTGATGCTGATTCTGATTCCAGGCGAAATTGGGGTGGTTCCTCCAACCGGGATTGTAGGTGGAAGAGTATGGATCATTCCTCGGTCTTTGCTGAAATGCAGCATTAACCTGATCCTGTCCTTGAGATGGTGGATTGTAAGGACACTCTTCGGTTAAGTGAGAAGGATCAGAACAACAAGCGCAAATGGTACGAAGGGGAAGAACAGGGGTAGGAGCAGGAGAAGAATTGCTCTCTATCGCTTCAAGCTTTCTCGTTATTGCAGCCATTTCAGCTTTCATCGCAATAGAGACATCAAGTTGGTGAATTCCTACCCTAGACTGACCGGTAGAAGTGGAGGTAGAAGGAGAAGAAGTCGGTCTGGTGCTCTCCCATTGTAGCGTTTGCTCCGCAAGGTCGTCGAAGAATTGCCACGCTTCCTCGTCAGATTTCGATAGGAAGTGGCCCTGACAAATGGTTTCCAACAACTGCTTGGTTGCTAGGTTCAGGCCCTCGCATAAGGTTTGGCAAAGTCGCCATTTCTCGATACCATGGTGAGGACACTGAACAAGAAGGTCTTTATACCGGTCAAAGCACTTCCAGAAGGGTTCAGAAGGATGCTGGGAGAATTGGTTGATTTCGTTACGGATCCTTGCGGTTTTATGATTCGGATAGAATTTTTTGAGAAACGCTTTAACAAACTCATCCCAACTGGTTATGGAGTGGGAAGCGGTGCTATACAGCCATTTTTCAGCAAGATCGCATAAAGTGAACGGAATGACCCGTAGACGTATAGCATCGTCCGACAGCTGGGTGGTTTTCATCGTGGCACAAACGTTTTGAAATTTGTTGATGAAGATATAGGCATCTTCAGATTCAAGCCCATGAAATCGCGGAAGCATGTTAATGAAGTGGGGCTTAATTTCAAAATTATCCCCATTGGCCGGTGGAAGAGAAAGACAGGTGGGAAGTGCAGAACGGGTGGGATAGAAACGATCCTGGAGCGCGATTCGTTGCGGCGCTACAACAGGCGATGGTGGTGGGTTATTTGCCTCCATAGGAGGTGGAGTCAATCCCGGGGGAGTCAAAGAGATGTTTGGATTAAGTCCTGACATTGCGGAAGAAGAGGTTGGTGATGGTGAAGGTGAAGATGTATGAACAGAATTCCGGTCAACGTCGGAGTTGGCCGGCAAAGGTAAGGGTGAAAGAGGCATGGACGGAGTTTCGACGTCCGAGTCGATTGCGTAGTCGGTAGCGACTAACGTAACGCGGACTAGGCGGGCGCTAGTGTCCCGAGTCCAAGCGGACATACACTAAACGAGTTTAGTATAGTCAAAGCGGAGAAGGTGAGTGTAAGAAAACGTCAATGGAGAAATACGATGGGTGGAGGGTGAAAAATGGGATAATGGCGACAAAGGGCAAGTTTTTATAAAAAGTTTTTGATTTTTTTTCTTTTTTTTTTAGAAAGTGCTTTACAGAAATATGTACAGAATTACGGCTTTAAGCAATCACAAACAAGATATGCACAATCACACCTAGATCTAGGGTCACCTAGGTCAGCTAGACAGCTCCCAACTGTTCCAAACAGCTAGAAACAGGACCCCAAACCGCCTCTTCTCCAACAATTGCGACCAGGTAAGTGCCAGGTAAGTGGGAGGCTCCCCACTACGTAAGTAGTGGTCCTAATTAAGTAACCACTTGCCTTCGACACACTTGCCTAGACATCGCAAAAGTCAGGATAGGATAAACGGCTGATGCCTGTAACTAGTCCTCTGTCCTATTGAGCGCGAAGTCCTTAGGGCCGAGTCTAGTATTTTTTAATTAACAATGGTCAATGCATATGTTTTTTATGATTTCTGGGGTCCTGGGAAGGGTGATGAAATCCCCACCCAATCTGAATTGGTTTCAAGCCCCTTAAAGTCCGTATTAATGAATGCAAAGCAGTAACAAATCAACTGCAAACAATTTTTTTATTTTTAAGCGCGGCGCAAAGAATCCTGCACAAAAACAGTTTATTGGAAGGGGGAGAGAATTTGCGCAAAGAATGCTGCAGAAAACACAGTTTATTGGAGTCCAGAGGAATTGGGAGAGGGAAAGAAACTTACCCAGAAAGTTTTGCACCCTGAAGGCACCAAACGGCCGCGGTTCCGCGGCCTAAGCTTGCTTATGCCGCAGTTCCGCGGCCGTTAGATGAGATTGGGACATCATTTTTCTTGGGTTTGCTGAGTTGGGTGTCCTTTTCTGTTTTCAAGACCCTGAATCTGGATTTGCTCACTGGAACTGCTCCAGAATCTTTCAGTAGACCGTTTTATCCGTCTTGAATCTGTCGCGGTGTAGCCGCGAAATATGGGTCTATCTTCCCACGTCTTTGGCACTGAACTCGAACTTCGTATATCCCACGTCTTTGGCACTGAACTCGACCGTCTTTTGTTCCTGCACACTTGCACAAAAACTAATCAAAAATAACAAGATGGTTTTTTTTTCAATGTATTTTTTTTTTGTTTTGTTTTTTCGGTTATTCACAAATTAACCCGAAATTACACAAAGAAATAAACTACCGTCTCCCCGGCAACGGTGCCATTTGATTGTTAGAGTTTCTGCGTGTTCAAGTTTAGTTAATTACCGCAATCAAAACGGTTTCGCTTGTAGCTAGCCGGTTGAGTACGGGTCGTCCGCAGGGAGATAGAAATCTTTTTCTATGTGCTTTAACGAGTTAAGTCCAAAAGTCCAGATTTGTTTGTGATTAATTAAGTGTTAAAATGATATGTAAAGAGAGCTTGTTAGGGTTAGGATTAGGTTAGTTTGAGTTAGGAGTCGCTCACTTCTTTCGTTGCCACTCTTAATATCGGTGTTACGGTAATCGGCAACAACCGGGATTAGCACGACTAGGAAGGAACTTGCTAGTATAAGCTAGGCTTTCCAACGCTTAAGTTCTTCCTTTTGGTGCTTGTCCGTCCGTTCTTGGCTCTTAGCCATAACCTCCGGTTAATTCAACCACAACCGGTCTCACTACGGAATCACCGCTATCATGTAGGATAGGGTGCCGTAGGGAGCGGATTGTGGTTCAATTAACGGGAGTCGATTTAAGATGTTGGGCAAGGAAAGAGTGAGAGAGATTTTCTTCTCTCAAACTTCCCTTATCCTACCCTAACAAGTATGAAACTACTCACCCATTATACGGAAAAGAAAATAAAACAAAAGAGGAAGATAGAAAGAAGGAGATTAGAAGATAACAACTAGCTATTTGCGACCTCACCTCGGCAAGGATCAAGCGTAAGCATCATGGTTGTTTAAGGATAAAGGAAAAGAGAAAAGAAAGAAACAAACAAAAATAACAACAACTAAGTTAACAAATGAAAATTACAAGCAATAATAATTTAACTAAAGAACAAGACAAGCATGATAAGTATAATAACTCCTTTATTCATTCTTCACTCACAAAAGCTCACTGCAAGTTTTTTAATGGAGAAGAGATGAGAGGAGGAAGAAGAACAACAACTAAAACCTAAAATCTAAATACAAGATTAAGCACCTTTGGCTTCACAAGGTTCTGGGCTATTTATAGGAAGGGAACTGGAAATCTAGGGCAAAATTATGCCTCTACATGAAAATACCAAAATACCCCTAAAAAATCTTCAACTGTGGCGCCTAAACGGCCGCGGAACCGCGGCCTAGACCCCCTATTGGCCGCGGTTCCGCGGCCGTTTAGGTGAGTTGGGCTCTCTGCTTTTTTGTGCTTCCCTGGTCTTCTATTTCCTTTATTCTGGTACATGTTTTTTCTCAGATTGTCTTCACGATTTTTCCAGAATTTCTGTTGAACAAAAAGGTGATGAATGTGGATCTTTTTGTCATGATTTTCTTGAGCTCCGAGTAGATTTCTTGGATCTTGTGTTGCCATTGAGCCTTGTGCATGAAAATGACAATCGATTTGCCATTTTGTCTCTTAAACTGGTGTGTGGCAACATACGGATAGAGAGCGGAGACCCGTCTTTTATCTGTGGTTAGCAGGAACCCGGATTTTGTCGTGGTTTTCCATGAATTTTATCTTTTAGAGCCGAGAACCTGTATCCTGCAATTGACTAGCAAACACGGCTTAAGAGTACCTACCGATAAGCAATATGATAAAAATTGGGTGGTATAAAAATGCAAAAATCTGATATGAACAATGCTCTACGATCCCAGCTGATTCAAATTCGAAAATTTGAACGTGTTTTGGAACGCGAAAATCCAAGAGACAAGAAATTACAAGTCTACGCTTCCTACACGATAAAATTTAGTATCACCGTAGCGCTTCAATTCTTTCATTTACGTGATTCACTCGAGATGATCTACGAACCAAGGTGATTAAAATTCGAAAATTTGAACTTGTTTCGCAACGCGAAAATCCAAATAACAAGAAATTACGATTCTGCCCTTCCTCCATGATAAAATTTTGTATCCTGCGATTTTTCACCATTGTGATCCGCTCGAGATGCTTTATGAACCCAAGTGATTCAAATTCAAAAATTTGAACGTGTTTCTAAACGCGAAAATCCAAGCGACAAGAAATCACGTGTCTACACTTCCTGCATAATAAAATTTGGTATCGCCGGAACGATTCGATTTTTTAACTACATGGTGAGCTCGAGATGCTCCAGGAACCCAAGTGATTCAAATTCAAAAATTTGAACGTGTTTCGGAACGCCAAAATACAAGCAACAAGAAATTACGAGTCTGCCTTTCCTGCACGATGCCCTCGAGATGCTCTACGAACCCAAGTGATTCAAATTCGAAAATTTGAATGCATTTCGGAACACGAAAATCCAAGTGACAAGAAATTACGATTCTGCTCTTCTTGCTCGATAAAATTTGGTATCGCCGGAAAGCTTCAATTTTTCACCAATGTAATCCGCTCGAGATGCTCTAAGAACTCAGTTGATTCAAATTCGAAAATCCAAACGTGTTTCGGAACGCAAAAATCCAAGCGACAAGAAATTACGAGACTGCTCTTTCTGCACGATAAAATTTTGTGTCGCCAGAAGGATGAGAATTTTCCCCTACACGATCCCCTCGAGATGCTCTACGAACCTATGTGATTGAAATTCGAAGATTTGAACGTGTTTTGGAACACGAAATCCAGGCGACAAGAAATTACGATTCTGCTCTTCCTGCACGATAAAATGGGTATCACTATAACACTTCAATTTTTCACCTATGTGATCCGTTCGAGATGCTCTACGAACCTAAGTGATTCAAATTCGAAAATTTGAACGTGTTTAGGAATGCGAAAATCGAAGCGACAAGAAATTATGAGTATGTCCTTTCTGCACGATAAAATTTGGTATCGCCAGAACGCTGCGACTATTGACCTATGTGACGTTCTCGAGATGCTCTACAAACCAAAGTGATTCAAATTCGAAAATTTGAACGTGTTTTGAAACGCTAAAATCAAAGTCTTTCGCCTCCGATTCAATGACAAGCGACAACCACGATGCTCCCAGCACGAGCCGTCCAGGCCTCCACAACGTGGGGCAGAAATGGCCGTACTCCCCCTCCTAATGTCATCAACGCCCTATCTACTCGAATTGATAAGCTCACGGCAATGGTGGACGCGCTCGCCCGAGTCCAAGCGGCCAGCCATGCCACCAAACCTCAGCATCCTCTCCCGGGGTGACGACGTGCACAGGGAAATGGAAGGGCACGATCAGGTTCTTGACCTCACTTGCACTCATCTTGATGTTGCCGAACACCGGTGTGCCGATTCCGACATTCATGGCCCGCATGCGAGAAACAATTCCATGACCCATTGGGCACCGGATAGCTCGACACCGCGATCTCAGGGGAGACCGGGCTATCACTTCAACGCGCGCTGCTCTTTCTCGCTCCTTGAGGAAGTGTCGGTCAAATCACCTGATTCCAGGCTAGACCCGGGCCGCCACTTCTGTCATGGTCACGCATACGGTGAGCGCCGGGGCTATCCACGAGGGGTCCACCCTGAAGATTTAAGGAACGTGGTAGAGCGGAGATGAAGCCACTGCATTGCACAAGCCAGGAGCAGAGATAGCAGGCGCTCCGACTGTGAAGAATCCTTAGGGTACCAACAACAAATCGAGGCCCTTGAAAAGAAAATCGAAGACATACGACAGGATGACCGTACGGCTGGCGAAGGCGTGTAGTACTCCGCTGACTCACTCACAAGGTCCTTTACCGAGCGTGTCTCATCCAGGAACAAACCGTCTAAAGTGGCCCTCTTCGACGGGAATTCCGACCCGAAGGAAAACTTGGACGCGTTTACGGCAGGCATGGGTTTCCAAGACAACTCAGATGCAGCTCAATGCCGAGCCTTCCCCACTACCCTCATCCGGGCTGGCCGAGATTGGTTTCGAGGGCTTGTGCCGCGCTCGATCTCGACCTTTAACGAGTTGGCGACCCAATTCCTTGGTCATTTCGTCGGTAACCGGCGGCAAAAAAAGACGGTCGACTATCTGTTTACTATCAAGAGCGGAGACAAGGAATCCTTCAAGGGGTACGTCACCCGCTTCTACAATGCCCTTTTAGAGGTTTCCGAGCATCGCGATGAAACGGTTATCACCATCTGTGGTCAGATCTTAGGCACAAAGTGTGGTTTTGCTCTTTTGCATCAACACAACCTAGGACCATGGCCGAAGTAAAAGCATGGACTGAGCGAGAGATTCAACTCGAGTCGGAGGTGAACGCCAACCTGCCCTAGGGTGATCAAGTAGACCGAAAAAACGGGACAGAGAGGATTAAAAGAAAGCCGACCGTCCAAAACCCTATTACCCGAGATTCTATGAGTACGCTCCTCTGAACATTTCCCAAACAGAATTGCTAGAGGAGGCTAAACACGAGAGGTTTTTCAAGCTCCCACCGGCAACCCAAAGGGAGGGCAAGCGGCTCCGGGGCCCGTATTGCGCTTACTACAGGTCACAGGGGCACCCGACTAAGAGTTGTATGTAACTCCGTGACTATATTGAGGAACTGATCCGCTTAGGACACTTGACGAAATACCTACGAGACAAGCGGCAGGAGGAACAAGAGCAAAAAGACCAACCCCCTCCCAGGGAGTTAACAATCGGACAGATCATAGTCTTTTCGACGCATCCGACTCTGGACAGTGAGGGCGACCGCTGCCCCCTACCAGTCATGGCCATTAATAATCCGCCCTAAAAGAAGCATAGGAAGGATGACCCGATCACCTTCACCGATGAAGAACTTCACAGCATATCACTCCCACACAATGACCCCTTATGATAGCAGCCCGAGTTCACCATTACGAGGTCCGGAGAATATTGGTCGATTCGGGGAGCTCAGTGGATATCCTGTTCTACGACTGTTTCCAGCGTATGGGATTAGGTCCCTCCGATCTCCAACCGACCTCACATGTCCTCTCAGGGTTCACCAACCATTCCATCCCGGCTGAGGGTTCGATCACCCTCCTCTTCAACATTGGGGATGTGGGCAAAACGTGAACCATATCGGTGAACTTCCTCATTGCCAAGATCCCATCATCCTATAACATCCTCCTGAGATGCCTTACCTTAAACGCCCTTCGGGCTCAAATATCAACATACCACCTCGCGCTCAAATTCCCTTTGGATGACGGGGGGATAGGCCGTGCCTATGTAGATCAGCAAACTGCCAAGATCTGCCTCGCTTCTACATCTCCCGCTGGGGAGCATGGCGATGATTTTGAAGATACCCATGATCCACAGGGCACCTTGGACACACGCGACGACCGAAAGGAAATCCGAGGCCCACCGGTGGAAGCGTTAGCGGAAGTTCCCCTCATAGAAGGGGTCGACGGCCGGACTGTCCAGATTGGCTCTCTCTTGATAGGGGCATCCACGAAGACCTGATCTGCTTCCTCCGAAACAACTCAGATGTGTTCGCTTGGATGCCAGCGGACATGCCCAGGATCGATCCCAAGGTGATTTCCCACATGCTCGGGGTCGACCCGAAAACCAAGCCAATCCGACAAAAGAAGAGAAGTTTCACGCCAATAAAACAAAAGGCGATAGAGGAGGAAGTGGACCGATTGCTTGCTGTCGACTTCATATATACTTGGCGTTCTTCCGATTTATACGCGGCGCACGATCATCACCTCGACTCCGGGTGATGGTAAACGCCGGTCTACCTATGCTTGACTTTCGCCAGCTCTTACGTCACGCTCGCCCAGCACTCGACACTCGACTTTGCATGTGCTGGACGTCCGCTGGACACCGACCTATCTGCACTTACAAAAATAGAAGCACTACAAAGGCCAGCTAAAAATACTTGTGAGCTAAAAGTACTTTATTTATATCCAAAATTGTGTACAAGGTACTATGGGCTGCCCAGCCTTACAAAATGCCCGGAGGCTTACAAAATTTGGTAACCAAGGCAGGGGTAGCTCAAACTGCCTTCTCACCGCCACTTCCCCTTGACCGGCGCCTCCGTCTGGGGCTACGATCGCAACATCCGGCTCGGCGCTTCCGCCCACCGCCTCGCTTTCCCCGGCTGGCTCGGCACCACCCCTTTATGACGCTCCTCGGCTAGGGGATACCTAGTACGAAGCTCCTAATCGTCGAACCCAGGCATGGCTTCCTTAACAGCATCGAGGGCGTTGTGCCATCCGACGGCCGCGAATTCGGCGAGGTCGAGGTAGAACTGGTCGGAAGTCTTATACTCCTCCACGGCCCTTTTCGCTCTACCCTCCGCAAGCTTCGCCGCCTCGCTGCCTCCTGAGCATCCCGCTTGAACGAGTCCATCTGCCTCATAATGGCATCGAAGAGCCTATTGACCTCCCCTATCCAGGCCTGGATAACCCGGTTAGATTCGGTCAGGAGCTGATAGGACTCCTTCAATTTAGCGTCTGTCAGGCCCTCCACAACCAATCTCCAATCGAGAAGGGCCACCTTCTCTTTCGCCTGTTGCAGCCGTGCGAGGAGCTCTTCTTCTCGCGAAGAAGATTCACCCGCCTTCTTCATCACCGGGGCTACCTCCTCGGACTCCATTGCAGCAAGGAGGGCGCAATGCTGGAAGACCTGGGGAAAACATGAGCCGTGTTGGGAGCTAAAACAGAGAAAAAAAACAAAAAAAACACTCGGAGAAATTCTTGGAGAGTTACCGACCTGAACAGCCTCCTGAGCTATCACCGCCACTTATGCCTTCATGGCACCTCGGGGGATCTTGGTCCCCGCTGCCTTCTCCATGTCCGCCAATAAACTATTAGCTACAGAGAGCCCCGAGGGCACCTCGATGCAGAAGTCTCCCTCTTGCACTTGAATCCCGGCTTGGGGGGGAAAGAAATCACCATCTTCTGCCTCTTGAGTGGGGATTCGGCAGGGGGCGGCGCTTCCGTCCTAGCACGGGGGCCCGAATCTCGCGCGTGCTTCTGCCCTCCTCCGAGGCATTCCTCTGGAACGGGGAGTGCTGCGGGAGCCTTGGCTGAAGGTGCTTGCCGGGGAGCCGCGCCCGGAGCAGACCGAGACGAGCTTGCGCCACCTCCCTTCCTCCCTTAGGCCTTGGCGGCTATAATCTTCGAGCGATCCATCGGCTCTGCAAGATACACATAAGAAAAAGATCAGCGACCAAAAATAGCAACTAAATTTGGATAAGTCTAAATAGATCGGCATAAGCCCTAACTTACCCACAAAACGCGCGGGGCTGAGTCCCACCCAGCTTAAAGCCTTCTCGAAAAGTAGGACATCAACCCGCTGGATCGGTTCCCATTGAGACACCACTCTTGCCTCGGGGGCATTCGACTGCCTAACCCTAGGACAGCCGGCCCTATGCCACTTGATGGGAACAGACCAATCCTCACCCTCCGGTGGCCCGACGAAGACAAACTTCTCCTTCCATTCGTGGATGGAAGAAGGGACAACCGCTACCCCGACCTATCCGTCCTATCCTTATGTTTTTTGAATGAAAGGTACACCCAGCTCGGTTCATCCTTACTGGTACCGGGGTGATTTTTAAAGAAAAGAAAAGAAAGGAGTATGCTCAAATCAAAAGGGATCCGATCAATCTTTAACCGGACCAGAAACCCGAGGAGGATTCTCCATGAATTCGGCGCTAGCTGGCCCGGGGCGAGGCGGAAACAATGGAGCACAACACAAACCTCAGGTGAGAAGGGCAGACACAACCCTGCCCGGAATGCTTCCAAGTATAGAGAAATCTCTTTGCCCTGCACCTGGTCTGCCCGCTCGCCTTCCCTGGCCAAACAGAGTGAATAGCTAGAGGGTATATGAAAACGGGCCCGGATGTCGGAAAGCTCATCCAAACGGTTCAAAACTGAGGGCGCATCGTGGGTATTCCCGATGCGCACCATGGGGGCCCTTTTCGCCCCCCCGATAACGAGGGACAAGGGCGTCGTTCTTCCGGGGGGCGAGCCCGACGCAGAAGACGGAGATGAAGAAGAAGAAGAACTCTCTCGGCTATCGGAAGCCGAGGAGGAAGAAGACCCGCTGGGCTCGGATCCAGAAACTGAAGCCTCATCGCCCGACTCAACCCCTACTACGTTAATAGATACTTCGGAGGAAGACATCTAACCTGATTTAAGAAAGGTTTGGCCAAGGAAAGTTTTGTCAGCTAAAGTTTCAACCTAAGCGAATGTTTGCCGAGGAATCTTCAGACGATAAGAGACGGCTAGGGTAAAGTATCGGCCGTGGGATGACTCTTTATTTATACACTCAGCAAGAAGGAATACGACGGCTCGAATCTGTTCCTGCCAAAACGAAGCGTCACACCTATCGGCCACCAAGACTCTACGTAGCGACCGGCCATTGGACAGGTCCCCTCTCACCAGGATTCGGGTGACAGCCCCTCACATCCTGCCACCCAGTGGTGGACACGTGGCGCGTAGCCCAACCGACCGAGCGAACGAAACGGCGCCCCCTTTTTTAAGCGCAATCATTTCACTAATACGCCGACGTCACCAAAAATATGCGCGGGAACTGAGGTGCTTCACGAGCCGCCACGTGGATCCAGGGATTCAAGATGAGTAGCCGCCAAATGTCACGTCTTCGTCCGACAACCCATTGCAGGGGAATCTTAGGCTGAATCGTTAAAAACTGAGCTCACTACTCTCGACCCTAACCCATAAACAGGTTAGGGCGAGAGTGGGGGGCTAATGATGAGGCTCATAAACGAGTATTCCCCAGATCACGACACATAGCGGATGACGTGTCATCCACGTAAGCCCGCTACATTCCTGGTGGCTATGGAGTTGGAATAAGTATGATGCATTGGGGACATTCTTTGGCACCTCGTCTCCGAGGTTGCATCCGACCATTTAGAGACCTTTCCGGAGTACCTTCCCTATTCGCCTAGCAACCAGCTGACAACTCGCCTCCGAGCAATCCTACAGCTGAGCTTCCTCGGCCTCCTCGCTTGCCTCCGAGCAATCCTACAGCTGAGCTTCCTCAGCTTCCCTTTTCAATCGAGAGCATGGAACCCAAGCGCCCCCGTAATGGCTTCGTGTGTCTCTCCATGACGAGATCTCCGCCACTCCACGACCCGCATCTCACGCTCCGTGTATCTCGCTATTAATGAGTGTATTCCGCCATTAATTAGCGTATCCCGCCATTAATAGGCGTGTCCCGCCATCGAAGTGAACGTGACGCAGAGGCGTAACGTACAGCGAGAATCTCGCGCCGGTTCACCTCATGCGACCACTATATAAACCCCCTCCACCAGATGACTAGGGTAAGTGGAATTCATTCCAATACGTCGCTACTCTGCCGTTATTTCTCGGTATTTACTTGATCGTCAGAGGGTCCTACGGTGGTTTCCCACCCTGGGACTTCCCTTGCAAGTAGCTCGGCGTCAACAACATCTAACAACTCATTGAAATCCACACATTCAATTCTCACTCTCAATCACAACCGTTTAGAACTGCTTGCAGCAAGATCGACGGAGGACAACATCTGAGGGAGATTCCGACCTCTATCAAATCGGAATGTGAAAATCTAAGTGACAAGAAATTACGATTGTGCGCCTTCTTCCTACATGATGAAATTTGGTATCGCCGTAACGCTTCAATTTTACACCTACATGATCTGCTCGAGATGCTCTATGAACCCTAGTGATTCAAATTCGAAAATTTGAACGTGTTTTGGAATACGAAAATCTAAGTGACAAGAAATTACGATTTTGCCCTTCCAGCACAAAAAAATTTGGTATCACCAGAATGTTTCGATTTTTTAACTATGTGACGCGCTCGAGATGCTCTACGAACCCAAGTGATTCAAATTCGAAAATTTGAACGTGTTTGGGAACGCCAAAATCCAAGCGACAAGAAATTACGAGTCTGCCAGCACGAAAAAATTTGGTACCGCCGGAATGTTGTGGTTTTTCCCCTACATGACACCCTCGAGATGCTCTACAAACCCAACTGACTCAAATTCGAAAGTTTGAACGTGTTTCGGAATGCGAAAATCCAAGGGACAAGAAATTTCGATTATTCCTTCCTGCAAGATAAAATTTGGTATCACCGTAACCCTTCGATTTTTCACTTATTTGATCTAATTGAGATGCTCTATGAACCCAATAGATTCAAATTCGAAAATTTGAACGAGTTTCGGAACGTGAAAATCCAAGAGAAAAGAAATTACGAGTCTGCACTTTCTGCACGATAAAATTTTGTACCGCCGAAACAATGCGATTTCTTCCCTATGCGATACCCTCGAGATGCTTTACGAACCTAAGGGATTCAAATTTGAAAATTTGAACATGTTTCGGAACGCGAAAATCCAAGCGATAAGAAATTACGAGTCTGCCCTTCCTGCACGATAAAATTTGGTACCGTCAGAACAATACGATTCTTTCCCTACACGACACCCTCGAGATGCTCTGCGAACCCAAGTGATCCAAATTCGAAAATTTGAACGTGTTTCGAAAAGCGAAAATCTAAGCGACAAGAAATTACGATCCTGCCCTTTCTGCAGGTTAAAATTCGGTATTGCCAGAACGCTATGATTTTTCACCATCGTGATCCTCTCGAGATGATCTTCGAACCCAAGTAATTCAAATTCGAAAATTGGAACGTGTTTCGGAACACGAAAATTCAAGTGACAAGAAATTACGATTCTGCCCTTCCTAAATGATAAAATTTTGTATCGCCGGCCATTTTCCCCCTTCACGATGCCTCGAGATGATCTACAAACCCAAGTGATTGAAATTCGAAAATTTGAACGTGTTTCGGTACACGAAAATCCAAGCGACAAGAAATTACGATTTTGCCATTCCTACACGATAAAATTTGGTATCGCCGTAATGCTTCGATTTTTCACCTGCAAGATGCGCTCAAGATGCTCTACGAAACAAGTTATTCAAATTCATAAATTTGAACGTGTTTCGGAACATGAAAATTCACGCGATAAAAAATTACGAGTCTACCCTTCTTGCACGAAAAAATTTGGTACAGCTGGAACGCTGCGATTTTTCCCTTACACGACGCCCTTGAGATGCTCTACGAACCCAAATGATTCAAATTTGGAAATTTGAATGTGTTTCGGAACGTGAAAATCCAAGCGCCAAGAAATTACGAGTAAGCTCTTCCTGCATGATAAAATTTGGTATTGCCGTAACCCGTCGATTTTTCACCTACATGATCCGTTCGAGATGCTCTACGAAATTAGTTGATTCAAATTTGAAAATTTGAACATGTTTCAGAACTTGAAAATCTAAGAGACAAGAAATAACGAGTCTTCCTTTCCTGCACGAAAAATTGGTATCACTATAACGCTTCAATTTTACACCTGTGATCTGCTCGAGATGCTCTACGAACCCTAGTGATTCAAATTAGAAAATTTGAACGTGTTTCGGAACACAAAAATCTAAGCGACAAGAAATTACGATTCTGCCCTTTCTGCACAATAAAATTTGATATCGCCGGAATGCTTCGATTTTTTAACTACGCCATACGCTCGAGATGCTCTATGAACTCAAGTGATTCAAATTCGAAAATTTGAACGTGTTTTGGAAGGGTGTTCATATCAGAAAATTGCATTCTAATACCGTTCATTCATTATCTAATTGTTGTATTTATCGGTATTATTGACCAGTGTCTGCTCAGTATTGCAGATTACAGGTATCCATGACAAAATACTGGAAATGCATCCAACAGCGCGGATATATCACTTGAGGGAAGACACTGCGACCAGAAACGCTAACCGACCGATACTTCAGGAGTTCCTTTATGCAACAAGTTGTGTACACATTTTTTTCTAAATGGTCCAACACAACAAGTGTGTACACAAGACTTTTAAGCACGTGTGGATATGATTTTATATGCAATCAAGGATATGATTTTATATGCAATCATCAAGGATATGATTCTATATGCAATCAAGGATATGATTTTATATGCAATCATCAAGGATATGATTTTATATGAAATCAAGGATATGATTTTATATGCATATGATATTATATGCATTCAAGACTAAAAAGCATGTGTTCAAATCAAAGGCAATCAAACAAATCAGCATGAGCCATAATGGGGCAGATATGAATATTTCTTTCTGAGCCTATAAATAGAGACCAGAGGGAAGAGGAAAGGGTAGCTTTTTCTTTAGTTCTATCTTAGAATTCTTGTAATTTTTCTTTTCATTCTTGAGCTCTTGCCCCTTTGTCTTGACCTTGCAACTTCTCATTTAGAACTTGCAAGCTTAAGGCTTAGGTTCTTGACTTCAAGATCTCTTATAACAAGTTTGTTCTTCAATAAAAGTTCGTATTTTTATTACATGTCTTGTTCCACTTTACATGATTTCAATTGTGAAATTCATGCCTTGCTTTGATCTTGCAACCTCTTAAGTGAGCTTGCAACCTTAAAGCTTGGTATTTGGATCTCACACGTTGCCATGGATTGAACACTGGGAGATAAAACGCTTGAACTCATCGGTTCTCTTTTCCTCTTTATTTCATTGCATGTTTTTATGTATCTTCTCTTTTCTTTCTTGTTAATTTGTAAATATGTGTGAGTAATCTTTCCACTTGTTAAGGGTGTAATATGTTAGATCGTATTCGAAGATTTTCTTTGTCCAAACTTTAAAACCTAAAACTTGCCTATTGAAACTTCGTGCAAATCACCCGCAACTCCGCTCACTAGGCATCCTATCCTACCCCGATAGTGATGATTCCTAATCATGACCGGATTGCCCGTGGTTTGCCGAAGGCTAAAATCAAGAGATAACAACGGAAGGACAAGGGACAAGGAAAACGGATTTAGCGAAATACCGCAAATACCGTATTTCAAGTTCCCTAATCCGCGTTGTTACCTATTGCTTTAGTGTCAATACCAAGTCGGGGCTATAAGGAATTGGCAAACATCACCTTCATACAATCTAACTTATTACTACCCTTAACAAGCCCTTTTTATTCATATCTTTGTTACGACAATTAGTTAACCAACAAATCAAAACACGGAATTAACTCGTTAAAACAAGCAATAAGAAACTTACCATCTCCCTGCGGACGACCCGTATTCATCGCGGCTCGCTACAAGCGACACCGTTTTGATTGCGGTAATTTCAGAATTCTTTTTAAACACGACACAGTTAGAGCGTGACAATCAAATGGCGCCGTTGCCGGGGAGACGGTAATGCTTTTTATACTTGTAGTTTCGGGTTAAATTTGTGCATATTCTGTATAAAACTAACTTCTAACACATTCAAACAAATAACCATTCTTTTTGAAACCAACCACAAACACAAATAAAATTCTTTTCTTCTCTGGATTTGAATTCTGCTAACACTCTGATTTTCTTAATTATTTGTGTTCAGAATTGTGGTTGTTAATATTGCTTTTTGGCTCAAATATCCGTATTTTTCCAACATATGCAGATTTGACGGATTTTGAGCAGCGATCATACGGAACAAAGGGGCATTTTCAAGTGCAAAGGAGGGTGAACACTCAGTGCCAAAGATCCGGGTAGTTAGACCCGCGCAAGCGAACCATTCGACCACTCGGAGGCAATATCAACACGAGTTTCTGAAACTCGTGCTTTTTGGTACGTATTTTTCTAAACTTCCCCTCTCAAACCCGACGCTCCAATATTCTTTTCTTTGCAGGATTCTTAGCAAAAATCGCCGCAAAAAGCCAAAAAAAACAACTAACCGTATTTGTTGCAGCGCCGCATTAAAAGTAAAAAACGATAACTGATTGCTTGAAAACAAAACTTGGTTGAATTTTGCGCATTGCATCATTTAATACGGACTTAAGGGGATCTAACACCAATCCAGATTGGGTGGGGATTTCATCACCCTTCCCAGGACCCCAAAAATCACTAAAGCATATGCATTGTCCATTGTAAATTAAAAAATACTAGACTTCAGCCCTAAGGATTTCGCGCTCATTAGGAGAAGATAAACCGTGTTTAGAACCTCGCTTAACGGTATATTGTTTACGGGGTGTCTAGGAAAGTGTTAAAGGCGCAACCGCCGAAAGAGAAAGGGTTACTTAATTAAGGAACTTCGCGAAAGCGTTGGACAACCTCCCCTTATCTCTGCACTTACCTGGCCTTGTGATCAGTGTATTTTTAAGCCCGTTTCTCGACAATGTTTAACATCGACAATCAAGTTCAGGAGCAGGTCTAGTAGACCTAGGTTACCCTAGATCTAGGTGTGATTGTGCATATCTTGTTTGTGATTGCTTAAGCCGTATATCCGTACATATTTCTGTAAATCTCCTTCTAAAAAAAAAAAGGAAAAATCAAAAACTTTTATAAAAAAAAACTTGCCCTTTGTCGCCAAATCCATTTTTTACCCATCACCCATCGCCTTTCTCCATTGACGTTTTCTTACCCTCACCATCTCCGCTTTGACTATACTAAACTCGTTTAGTGTATGTCCGCTTGGACTCGGGACACTAGTGCCCGTCTAGTCCGCGTTACGTTAGTCGCTACCGACTACGCGATCGACTCCGAAGTCGATACTCCTTCCACTCCTCTTTCACCCCTACCTTTGCCGGCCAACTCCGACGTTGACCGGAATTCTGTTCATACTTCTTCACCTTCACCTTCGCTTTCACCAACCTCTTCTTCCGCGATGTCGGGATTCAATCCGAACATCTCTTTGACCACCCCTGGATTGGCTCCACCTCCTACGGAGACCAATATCCCACCACCTCCGCCTGTTGTAGCGCCGCAGCGAATCGCGCTCCAGGATCGTTTCTACCCCACCCGTTCTGCACTTCCCACCTGCCTTTCTCTTCCTCCGGCCAATGGGGACAACTTTGAAATTAAGCCCCATTTCATCAACATGCTTCCACATTTTCATGGGCTTGAATCTGAAGATGCCTATATCTTCATCAACAAATTTCAAAACGTCTGTGCCATGATGAAAACCACCCAGCTGTCGGACAATGCTATACGTCTACGGGTCATTCCGTTCACTCTATGCGATCTCGCTGAAAAATGGCTATATAGCACCGCTTCACATTCCATAACCAGTTGGGATGAGTTTGTTAAAGCGTTACTCAAAAAGTTTTATCCAAATCACAAAACTGCAAGGATTCGCAATGAAATCAATCAATTCTCCCAGCTTCCTTCTGAACCCTTCTGGAAGTGCTTTGACCGGTATAAAGACCTTCTTGTTCAGTGTCCTCACCACGGTATAGAGAAATGGCAACTTTGCCAAACCTTATACGAGGGCCTGAACCCAGCAACAAAGCAGTTGTTGGAAACCATCTGTCAGGGCCACTTCCTATCCAAATCTGACGAGGAAGCATGGCAATTCTTTGACGACCTTGCGGAACAAACGCTACAGTGGGAGAGCACGAGACCGACGACTTCTTCTTCTTCTACCTCTACTTCTACCGGTCAGTCTAGGGTAGGAATTCATCAACTTGACGTCTCTATTGCAATGAAAGCTGAAATGGCTGCAATAACTAGAAAGCTTGAAGCGATAGAGAGCAAATTTTCTTCTCCTGCTCCTAGCCCTGTTCTTCCACTTCGTACCATCTGCGCTTGTTGTTCCGATCCCTCTCATTTAACCGAAGAGTGTCCTTACAATTCTCCATCTCAAGGACAGGATCAGGTTAATGCTGCATTTTAGCAAAGACCAAGGAATGATCCGTACTCTTCCACGTACAATCCCGGTTGGAGGAACCACCCCAATTTCGCCTGGAATCAGAATCAGAATCAATTCCAAGGCAACCACTTCTAAAGGCCCCCTCCACCGCAACAACAAGCGCAACAACAAACTCAACATCAATATCAGCTGCCCTTCCAACCCCAGCCTTTCCAAAACCAGACGAACAACTTTGCACCCAACAACTCTTTTCCACCAAACAACTTTGTTCCGTCAAACAACGATAAGGTTTCCTCGCTCGAGCGAAGTCTGGAGGCGTTTGTTAAACAATCGACTCAATCCACCGCCAACATCCAGTCTTCGATTCAATCTTTAGTGCAACACACTGCCGCACACGGGCAAAGCATCAAGACCATCGAGGCCCAGATTGCACAGCTGAACGTGGCCTTAAGCGAGCGAGAGAAGGGGAAGCTCCCGTCCCAGCCACTTCCAAATCCCGGTCACCCACATAATGCACATGTTGCTCTTGAACAACAAAACAATAATGTGAGTGCCGTGACTACACTGAGATCGGGGAGGATGCTGCAAAACAACATTGGCACACGGATCAACGATGACACCCCGGCCGCTTCTTCTTCTTCTCCTTCTTCTTCTTCATCTTCTGAGCCTATTCTCCGTTCTTCACAAGGCTCTCCTTCCTCTTCTTCTATGAACGGACCCACTTCTCACTCCACGAAAATACCTATTCTGGGATCCGGTCCAACTCCACAATCTCCTCCTCCAGCATTAGACTCAACCAATTTTCAAAATGTTCCATTTCCAAACCGGTTGAGATCTAATAAACAAAATTCTCAAATGGAGAAGATTCTGGAGTTATTTATGCAAGTTAACATTAACATTCCTCTTTTAGATGCTGTCCAACAAGTCCCGTCTTACGCGAAAATCTTAAAGGACTTGTGCACGAAAAAGAGGAAATCTCAGGTACCCAAGAAAGTTTTCTTGGCTAGTGCTGTGAGTGATGCCCTTACCCAATCTTTACCACAAAAACGGAAGGACCCTGGCTGTCCTACGATTTCAATTACCATTGGGGATAAGAACATCAACCGCGCACTATTAGATCTTGGTGCCAGTGTTAACTTGCTTCCGTATTCAGTATACGAGCAATTAGGCGTCGGAGAGCTGAAACCCACGCACTGCACTCTCCAAATGGCCGACCGATCGATCACCCATCCTAGGGGTGAGCTAGAGGATATGTTGATAAGAGTCGGGGACTTCATATTCCCCGTTGACTTCATTGTATTAGATACACAGCCTGTAGCTAACCCCCGGAATCAAATTCCGGTGATACTCGGTCGCCTATTTCTCGCAACCTCAAATGCTGTGATCAATTGTCGCAATGGTTCGATGAACCTCTCTTTTGGAAATATGACGATTGAACTCAACATTTTTAGGTTGGGGAATCATCCCGCCGAACCTAATGCTCATATACTGGACGTCTGCTCGATCCAGGAGATCACCCCGGAAGAGTGTGAATTCGAGGAGTTTCTGTTTGAACGCGATAACCTTGACGCCACTAGTGCGTTTCTCTTCGAACCTGCTGCTGCTTCCGCGCCCGACTACGACTACGAGTGTTTTACGTTCTCACACGATCTTAGCCGCTCACAACCCGAGTTTGAATCTTTTGACTTTCCGGATGAGTTACCTGAACCATCCAACTCGGTAGCTTACGCTCGTTTTGAACCTTTGATGGAATCCTTTGAGTTCGAGACCTTTTCTCCAATCCAGCCTTCAATCATTTCACCTCCAATTCTCGAACTCAAGCCTTTGCCGTCTCACCTTAAGTACGCTTACTTAGGTGAGAACGAGACCCTCCCGGTTATCATTTCGGCTTCTCTTGCTCCCGAGCAAGAGAAAGCCCTTCTTTCGGTCTTACACGGCAATAGGCAAGCTTTTGGCTGGTCCATGGCGGACATCAAGGGGATTAGTCCCCTGATCGTTGAGCATCATATTCATCTGATGGATGATGCCAAACCAGCCCGGGATCCACAAAGACGTCTCAATCCAGTCATGAAGGAGGCTGTGAAGAAGGAGATCGTCAAATGTCTGGATAGTGGTATCATTTACCCTATCTCCGATAGCCAGTGGGTTAGCCCCATTCATGTTGTCCCCAAGAAGTCGGGCATCACGGTCATAACCAACGAGGCGAACGAGTTAATCCCTACTCGCACCCAAACTGGGTGGCGAGTATGCATTGATTACCGAAAACTCAACGCCGCAACGCGGAAAGACCACTTTCCGCT
Source organism: Agapanthus africanus (assembly GCA_030015575.1). Taxonomy (NCBI): domain Eukaryota; kingdom Viridiplantae; phylum Streptophyta; class Magnoliopsida; order Asparagales; family Amaryllidaceae; genus Agapanthus; species Agapanthus africanus. The sequence goes on along the minus strand of CM057349.1, from coordinate 235,489,942 downwards.
ACCTTTTATTGACCAGATGCTCGAACGATTGGCCGGACATGAGTACTATTGCTTTCTTGATGGCTACTCTGGCTATAATCAAATTCCCATCGCCGAAAAAGACCAGGACAAGACTACTTTCACTTGTCCTTTCGGCACGTTTGCATATCGTCGCATGCCCTTTGGGTTATGCAATGCGCCCGCTACCTTCCAGCGGTGTATGATGGGAATATTCTCAGACATGGTGGAGAAATTCTTGGAGATCTTCATGGACGACTTCTCCATCTTTGGCGATTCCTTTGACGAGTGTCTGCTGCATCTCGACGCTGTCCTTACCAGATGTAAGGACAAGAATCTCACTTTGAACTGGGAGAAATGCCACTTCATGGTGCGCGAAGGTATTGTCTTAGGACATATCATCTCGCAGAAAGGCATTGAGGTAGACAAAGCAAAGATTGAGGTCATTTCCAATCTTCCTCCTCCCCGATGCGTCCGAGATATCCGAGCCTTCCTTGGCCACGCCGGTTTCTATAGACGGTTTATCAAGGACTTTAGCAAGATTGCTAGGCCCTTGACTCTTCTACTGGCCAAGGACACGCCATTCGACTTCAGCCCGAGCTGTGTGGCTGCTTTTGAATCATTGAAACACTCACTCACTTCTGCTCCCGTTCTCTCTTCCCCTGACTGGACGCACCCATTCGAGATTATGTGCGATGCATCCGACTCTGCCATCGGTGCTGTCCTTGGACAACACATCAACAAGATGCCGCACGTAATCTATTACGCTAGCCGAACCCTGAACGACGCCCAACTCAATTATACAACAACTGAGAAGGAATTCTTGGCTGTTGTATTTGCTTTAGAGAAGTTCAGGCCCTACCTCATCGGCTCTCCAGTCATTGTTTACACTGATCATTCTGCTCTGCGCCATCTTTTTGCGAAGAAAGATGCCAAATCTCGGCTTATACGTTGGATCCTCTTGCTTCAAGAGTTTGACCTTGTCATTAAGGACAAACGAGGATGTGAAAACGTCATTGCCGACCATCTCTCACAACTTCCTTCTTCGCCGTCGCTTCAAATCCCGATCAATGACGTTTTCCCGGATGAACAACTCTTGACAATATCTCGCGAACCTTGGTTCGCAGATATTGTGAACTATTTGGCCACAGGGTTACTACCAACCGAATGGTCAAGTCAGGACAGACTTCGCTTTTTATCCCAAGTAAAACATTTTTACTGGGACGAACCCTATCTGTTCAAGTACTGTCCTGACCAGATTATTCGTAGGTGTGTCCCTGATGAGGAATTCAAGTGTGTGCTGTCATTTTGCCACGATCAAGCGTGTGGCGGGCATTTTGGCCTCAGAAAGACAGCTGAGAAGATCTTGCAATGTGGTTTCTACTGGCCACAACTCTTCAAAGACGCTCATGACTATTGCAAGACTTGCTCCCGGTGCCAACATATGGGCCGGATATCCCGGAGAAACGAGATGTCGCTCCAACCAATCTTGGTTGTGGAGATTTTCGACGTGTGGGGGATAGATTTCATGGGGCCGTTTCCCAGCTCTTTCGGGAACTTGTACATCCTTCTAGCTGTTGATTACGTCTCTAAGTGGGTCGAGGCTGTGCCCAGCCGGACTAACGACAACAAGGTTGTCGTTAGGTTCCTTAAAGAAAACATTTTCTCCCGTTTTGGGCACCCCCGAGCGATCATTAGCGACAATGGAAGTCATTTCTGCAATAAGACTTTCGAGGCCTTAATGCGGAAGTATTCCATTAATCATAAGCTATCCACGCCCTATCACCCCCAAACCTGTGGTCAAGCCGAAGTCTCAAATCGGCAGATCAAGCAGATACTGGAGAAGACGGTTTCCAAGAACCGTAAGGATTGGTCGCTGAAACTAACTGATGCCCTTTGGGCTTTTCGCACTGCTTATAAGACCGACCTTGGCATGTCTCCCTATCGGCTTGTATACGGAAAAGCTTGCCACCTCCCTGTCGAAATAGAGCATCGCGCATTTTGGGCGATAAAAGAGCTGAATCTATCTCTCGAAGATGCGGGCAGCCATCGGAAGCTGCAACTGAACGAACTGAGCGAGCTTAGGGATGAGGCTTACGATAACGCGGTTGTCGTTAAGAATAGAACGAAGGTGTTTCACGATAAACACCTTTTGCGCAAAACCTTCGTACCTGGTCAGCAGGTACTGCTTTACGACACCAGACTTCATTTCCATCCAGGAAAGCTCCGATCTCGCTGGAAAGGGCCGTATTTTGTGCGGAATGTGTATCCGCAGGGCGCTGTGGATTTGGAAAATCCAAAGGACGGTTCATTTTTCAAAGTGAACGGACACCGACTAAAACCGTACCTTAGCGCCGAACCAACAGAGGAGCTCCTATTCTTACAGGAGCCGGTTTACCCTGCCTGATCTTCCTCTGCCCACCTCCAAACTTCGGTTATCCAGCCAAGAACAGTGGACACTGTTCCAAATAAGTTTGGGGGTATGTATAAAGCCTTTTGTATATATTTGTGAATATTCTTTTCCATTCTTTTTCTTTTTCTTTTCTTTACAAACAAAAACAAATAAAAATTGTGTATCGCTAACCGACAATTTTTGACCCTTCAAATGATCTTTTCATGCAATGACAGTGAGGACACTGTTCAGTTTAAGTTTGGGGGTACGCTCGGTACGCATTTCTTACCTTCGCATTCATATGTATATTTTGCATCTGCATATTAAAATCCATAAAATCCATAAAAATCTGAAAATTTTCTAAAAACATAAAAACTTTTCTGTCAAGTTAGCTAGTGGGAGGACTCTGATTCAACATTTCGACGGTTTTGTTTGATAAAATAAGAATAACTAAATCTTATGTTTAGATTTTGAAAACCTGAAAAATAACTCTCCTTTGAAGTTAACTATAGCTGATATACGTCTTTACATCACACTACACGTGTCGTGAGTTTTTGGGAATTAGATGATAAGTCTTTTATGTCGAAAAACTTTTAAATGGATCAATGATTTTCTGAGGATCAAATAGGTTTGTTCTGAAATAAGTAGTGTCAAGAATAGTTTATGAAGTAAAGCGAATATGAAGGAATGTTATTGATGCCGTAATTGGAACTAAGTCTGAAAAATAACCCATCTGAAACTTGATTAGAATGATTACACACCAAACCCACTAAACACGTCTTTTATCCAAAAAATAATTGAACTGCCGGTTATATCTCCGTTCGTATTAAATCATCTGATTTTCACGCCAAACTGTCTTTTGTTTTTGGACCTGGGTAACTTGAGTAATTAAGTCCGCCGGGGTGTTTCTACACCTAATGCCCTAAAACCAACTGGTGTGGGTGCATTGGCCCAAAGCTCGCTAAGAAGCCTAGAAAGTCCAGATTAAAACAAAGTCAAGCAAGTGTTCTCTCCGAGTTAAAATTCCTAACGGTTCTTTGTGTGAGAATAATCTTGATAAAAGACAGACTTTTTTAAAAAAATTTAGCGGAGATATGAAGGTTTTATTCTATGATAAAGACTATTGCACGATTCACAGAGGTGTGTATGAAATGAAAACAAGGAAAGGGTGGAGTGAAAAATAAGACCTAGTTTCCTGTTAAGGAAGATAGAAATTCTGAAGTTGAAACTTTTTACTGGAAAACGAAGCTTGAAAAAAATTGCTTAACTCTTTATAAAACTTATGTGATCCTTTTAAAATTTTTATCCGGGCTTAATTGTGTGATATGATGACTTTATTCGACCTTTCGGGAACTTAACGACACTATTTGCACTGCACGTGAAGACATATAAAAGCTGTAGTTAAACAAGAAGCGAGGTGTGAAAAATAAAGGTTCGATAGTCTAGACCTAGGATAATAGAATTGTTATTTTCTGAAACAAAACTTTAGGGTTTGAATCTTAGTTATTTTACAAAACTAGCTTGACCGGATTTTGTGGGTAGTATCCGCTGAAAACCCTCAGGAGACAACACTCCTCCTACTAGGGACACCTAGAGGTTTAACGGCTTGTTGCACTTGCTCAGTGCAATCGCGTTCCCTGCGAAAGTGAGGTTAGGAAATTTTTTGTGAATAAATTGGTTTTGCTCGGGACGAGCAATAGATAAGTTTGGGGGTATTTGTTCATATCAGAAAATTGCATTCTAATACCGTTCATTCATTATCTAATTGTTGTATTTATCGGTATTATTGACCAGTGTCTGCTCAGTATTACAGATTACAGGTATCCATGACAAAATACTGGAAATGCATCCAACAGCGCGGATATATCACTTGAGGGAAGACACTGCGACCAGAAACGCTAACCGACCGATACTTCAGGAGTTCCTTTATGCAACAAGTTGTGTACACATTTTTTTCTAAATGGTCCAACACAACAAGTGTGTACACAAGACTTTTAAGCACGTGTGGATATGATTTTATATGCAATCAAGGATATGATTTTATATGCAATCATCAAGGATATGATTCTATATGCAATCAAGGATATGATTTTATATGCAATCATCAAGGATATGATTTTATATGAAATCAAGGATATGATTTTATATGCATATGATATTATATGCATTCAAGACTAAAAAGCATGTGTTCAAATCAAAGGCAATCAAACAAATCAGCATGAGCCATAATGGGGCAGATATGAATATTTCTTTCTGAGCCTATAAATAGAGACCAGAGGGAAGAGGAAAGGGTAGCTTTTTCTTTAGTTCTATCTTAGAATTCTTGTAATTTTTCTTTTCATTCTTGAGCTCTTGCCCCTTTGTCTTGACCTTGCAACTTCTCATTTAGAACTTGCAAGCTTAAGGCTTAGGTTCTTGACTTCAAGATCTCTTGTAACAAGTTTGTTCTTCAATAAAAGTTCGTATTTTTATTACATGTCTTTTTCCACTTTACATGATTTCAATTGTGAAATTCATGCATTGCTTTGATCTTGCAACCTCTTAAGTGAGCTTGCAACCTTAAAGCTTGGTATTTGGATCTCACACGTTGCCGGGGATTGAACACTGGGAGATAAAACGCTTGAACTCATCGGTTCTCTTTTCCTCTTTATTTCATTGCATGTTTTTATGTATCTTCTCTTTTCTTTCTTGTTAATTTGTAAATATGTGTGAGTAATCTTTTCACTTGTTAAGGGTGTAATATGTTAGATCGTATTCGAAGATTTTCTTTGTCCAAACTTTAAAACCTAAAACTTGCCTATTGAAACTTCGTGCAAATCACCCGCAACTCCGCTCACTAGGCATCCTATCCTACCCCGATAGTGATGATTCCTAATCATGACCGGATTGCCCGTGGTTTGCCGAAGGCTAAAATCAAGAGATAACAACGGAAGGACAAGGGACAAGGAAAACGGATTTAGCGAAATACCGCAAATACCGTATTTCAAGTTCCCTAATCCGCGTTGTTACCTATTGCTTTAGTATCAATACCAAGTCGGGGCTATAAGGAATTGGCAAACATCACCTTCATACAATCTAACTTATTACTACCCTTAACAAGCCCTTTTTATTAATATCTTTGTTACGACAATTAGTTAACCAACAAATCAAAACACGGAATTAACTCGTTAAAACAAGCAATAAGAAACTTACCATCTCCCTGCGGACGACCCGTATTCATCGCGGCTCGCTACAAGCGACACCGTTTTGATTGCGGTAATTTCAGAATTCTTTTTAAACACGACACAGTTAGAGCGTGACAATCAAATGGCGCCGTTGCCGGGAAGACGGTAACGCTTTTTATACTTGTAGTTTCGGGTTAAATTTGTGCATATTCTGTATAAAACTAACTTCTAACACATTCAAACAAATAACCATTCTTTTTGAAACCAACCACAAACACAAATAAAATTCTTTTCTTCTCTGGATTTGAATTCTGCTAACACTCTGATTTTCTTAATTATTTGTGTTCAGAATTGTGGTTGTTAATATTGCTTTTTGGCTCAAATATCCGTATTTTTCCAACATATGCAGATTTGACGGATTTTGAGCAGCGATCATACGGAACAAAAGGGCATTTTCAAGTGCAAAGGAGGGTGAACACTCAGTGCCAAAGATCCGGGTAGTTAGACCCGCGCAAGCGAACCATTCGACCACTCGGAGGCAATATCAACACGAGTTTCTGAAACTCGTGCTTTTTGGTACGTATTTTTCTAAACTTCCCCTCTCAAACCCGACGCTCCAATATTCTTGTCTTTGCAGGATTCTTAGCAAAAATCGCCGCAAAAAGCCAAAAAAAAAAACTAACCGTATTTGTTGCAGCGCCGCATTAAAAGTAAAAAACGATAACTGATTGCTTGAAAACAAAACTTGGTTGAATTTTGCGCATTGCATCATTTAATACGGACTTAAGGAGCTCTAACACCAATCCAGATTGGGTGGGGATTTCATCACCCTTCCCAGGACCCCAAAAATCACTAAAGCATATGCATTGTCCATTGTAAATTAAAAAATACTAGACTTCAGCCCTAAGGACTTCGCGCTCATTAGGAGAAGATAAACCGTGTTTAGAACCTCGCTTAACGGTATATTGTTTACGGGGTGTCTAGGAAAGTGTTAAAGGCGCAACCGCCGAAAGAGAAAGGGTTACTTAATTAAGGAACTTTGCGAAAGCGTTGGACAACCTCCCATTATCTCTGCACTTACCTGGCCTTGTGATCAGTGTATTTTTAAGCCCGTTTCTCGACACTGTTTAACTTCGACAATCAAGTTCAGGAGCAGGTCTAGTAGACCTAGGTTACCCTAGATCTAGGTGTGATTGTGCATATCTTGTTTGTGATTGCTTAAGCCGTATATCCGTACATATTTCTGTAAATCTCCTTCTAAAAAAAAAAAAAGGAAAAATCAAAAACTTTTATAAAAAAAAACTTGCTCTTTGTCGCCAAATCCATTTTTTACCCATCACCCATCGCCTTTCTCCATTGACGTTTTCTTACCCTCACCTTCTCCGCTTTGACTATACTAAACTCGTTTAGTGTATGTCCGCTTGGACTCGGGACACTAGCGCCCGTCTAGTCCGCGTTACGTTAGTCGCTACCGACTACGCGATCGACTCCGAAGTCGATACTCCTTCCACTCCTCTTTCACCCCTACCTTTGCCGGCCAACTCCGACGTTGACCGGAATTCTGTTCATACTTCTTCACCTTCACCTTCGCTTTCACCAACCTCTTCTTCCGCGATGTCGGGATTCAATCCGAACATCTCTTTGACCACCCCTGGATTGGCTCCACCTCCTACGGAGACCAATATCCCACCACCTCCGCCTGTTGTAGCGCCGCAGCGAATCGCGCTCCAGGATCGTTTCTACCCCACCCGTTCTGCACTTCCCACCTGCCTTTCTCTTCCTCCGGCCAATGGGGACAACTTTGAAATTAAGCCCCATTTCATCAACATGCTTCCACATTTTCATGGGCTTGAATCTGAAGATGCCTATATCTTCATCAACAAATTTTAAAACGTCTGTGCCATGATGAAAACCACCCAGCTGTCGGACGATGCTATACGTCTACGGGTCATTCCGTTCACTCTATGCGATCTCGCTGAAAAATGGCTGTATAGCACCGCTTCACATTCCATAACCAGTTGGGATGAGTTTGTTAAAGCGTTTCTCAAAAAGTTTTATCCAAATCACAAAACTGCAAGGATTCGCAATGAAATCAATCAATTCTCCCAGCTTCCTTCTGAACCCTTCTGGAAGTGCTTTGACCGGTACAAAGACCTTCTTGTTCAGTGTCCTCACCACGGTATAGAGAAATGGCAACTTTTCCAAACCTTATACGAGGGCCTGAACCCAGCAACGAAGCAGTTGTTGGAAACCATCTGTCAGGGCCACTTCCTATCCAAATCTGACGAGGAAGCATGGCAATTCTTTGACGACCTTGCGGAACAAACGCTACAGTGGGAGAGCACGAGACCGACGACTTCTTCTTCTTCTACCTCCACTTCTACCGGTCAGTCTAGGGTAGGAATTCATCAACTTGACGTCTCTATTGCAATGAAAGCTGAAATGGCTGCAATAACTAGAAAGCTTGAAGCGATAGAGAGCAAATTTTCTTCTCCTGCTCCTAGCCCTGTTCTTCTACTTCGTACCATCTGCGCTTGTTGTTCCGATCCCTCTCATTTAACCGAAGAGTGTCCTTACAATTCTCCATCTCAAGGACAGGATCAGGTTAATGCTGCATTTCAGCAAAGACCAAGGAATGATCCGTACTCTTCCACGTACAATCCCGGTTGGAGGAACCACCCCAATTTCGCCTGGAATCAGAATCAGAATCAATTCCAAGGCAACCACTTCCAAAGGCCCCCTCCACCGCAACAACAAGCGCAACAACAAACTCAACATCAATATCAGCAGCCCTTCCAACCCCAGCCTTTCCAAAACCAGACGAACAACTTTGCACCCAACAACTCTTTTCCACCAAACAACTTTGTTCCGTCAAACAACGATAAGGTTTTCTCGCTCGAGCGAAGTCTGGAGGCGTTTGTTAAACAATCGACTCAATCCACCGCCAACATCCAGTCTTCGATTCAATCTTTAGTGCAACACACTGCCGCACACGGGCAAAGCATCAAGACCATCGAGGCCCAGATTGCACAGCTGAACGCGGCCTTAAGCGAGCGAGAGAAGGGGAAGCTCCCGTCCCAGCCACTTCCAAATCCCGGTCACCCACATAATGCACATGTTGCTCTTGAACAACAAAACCATAATGTGAGTGCCGTGACTACACTGAGATCGGGGAGGATGCTGCAAAACAACATTGGCACACGGATCAACGATGACACCCCGGCCGCTTCTTCTTCTTCTTCTTCTCCTTCTTCTTCTTCATCTTCTGAGCCTATTCTCCGTTCTTCACAAGGCTCTCCTTCCTCTTCTTCTATGAACGGACCCACTTCTCACTCCACGAAAATACCTATTCTGGGATCCGGTCCAACTCCACAATCTCCTCCTCCAGCATTAGACTCAACCAATTTTCAAAATGTTCCATTTCCAAACCGGTTGAGATCTAATAAACAAAATCCTCAAATGGAGAAGATTCTTGAGTTATTTAAGCAAGTTAACATTAACATTCCTCTTTTAGATGCTGTCCAATAAGTCCCGTCTTACGCGAAAATCTTAAAGGACTTGTGCACGAAAAAGAGGAAATCTCAGGTACCCAAGAAAGTTTTCTTGGCTAGTGCTGTGAGTGATGCCCTTACCCAATCTTTACCACAAAAACGGAAGGACTTGTGCAACATCAACTCCCAAAACCGGGAGAGACGAAACCCCTTCTATCGCTCACTGCCTCCATGTGACTCGGGACTGTATCCAAAAACCACCTGTTTGCACAGCTCATTTGAGCCGTGGTAGGGAGGAAATCAAAGCATAGTGGGAACCACACAAGACACTATGACGATCTTGGATCTACGGACTAACCTATACAAGTGTCACCAGAGAACTGCTATTTGATGATAGGTATGGTACCATCTAGGAGTTCTCGACGGGTCCTGTTTGGTGTACTCATTCTCCAATGAGCACCTGTGTACAATCTTTGATATCAAATACCAATGGTTATGGGATCAACCATCGCCCCATACAGGGTCAAGAAACGTACACACTAGTCTACTCTGGAATATCGATGCCCTGTCTCGATACTCCCTTGACTAGGAACTTTTAAAGATGTGCTTGTGGACTACACAAGCCCTACTAGTATGATCTGCATCACTGTCCTGGTGGTCAAGCCAACAGCCTAAGGTCTTTATCAACATGTATCAAAAAGACAGTAAACTAAAACAAGTGCACATGTTAAGATAAAGAACAACCAGATAGAATATTATCATGTCGAGCAAGAAAGTCCTCTATATATATATGTCCACGCATCCACTATAATATACAATAATGGCCTCTAGGGCATACATATTCCAATAGGTGTATGGTAACAGAGAACTTTAAGTAGAGTCCTTTACCGATTCGAGCTTCCAGAGCGATAAGGATGACAGCAAGTTTGTCTCGGGTTTTGTCTCACCCTTAATAGAGGGGCGGTATGTTGGAAGAGCTCCAAGCAGGATACCGTTGTAGACTCGACGATGGAGGCTAAATACATTGCTGCTAACGATGCTGCCAAAGAGGCTGTCTGGATGAAGAAGTTCATTGTTGAACTTGGTGTGGTTCCATCCATCGAGGATCCAATACCCTTGTATTGTGATAACAAAGGAGCTGTGGCTTTGGCCAAGGAACCCCGGTCCCATCAGCGATTCAGACATATTCTGAGGCGGAATCACCTAATCTGGGAGATAGTTGATCGCCACGAGATTGAGGTCAGGAGAGTAGACACGAAAGACAACACGGCAGATCCACTCACGAAGGCCCTTCCCCAGACACAGTTTGAAAGACTTTTTGGAATGTTGGGTATGCGATACTACAACAACCGGTCTTAGTGTAAGTGGGAGATTGTTAGGAATATGTATGCCTTAGAGGCCATCATTGTATATTATAGTGGATGTGTCACGTCCCGAAAGTACGGAACATGACCGGCACTTAAACTACGAAACGTCTCGAGGTGTACGTAATCCAAGTAAGCCGAAAACCCAGAAATGTTAAACCAAGAAAAGTAGTAGAGTGAAGGAAAACCAATTTAAATAAGTAGTTTTAATAGCATAAGCCGAATTATGCGGGTTTCTAAAAACATCAAAAATTTCCTGAAAATTTCGGCAGAGTCTCCTTTGTAAATACTGGCCCCCAAACGGGATACAACATGAATAGTATACGAAATCAATAAAAAGGCATCCCCAAGCGGGAGCTAGCTCTTCGTCAATCGACGGTCACAACCACACAAGCAATAAAATATACAACGCCAACGGCGAGGATCAAAACTCAAAAGGAAACTCAAAACCACAAGAAAACCACAGAAATATAACGCGCGACTCTAAGGTCGAAAGAATAAACATCACTGGTCTCTATCTCAAATAAATACATGTTTGGTTGATGGAACTTCTAGATACAACAGAATAATAATATACAAGATATATAATGGGGGTACGATACAAGTAAACCCACCTACTAGCAAATCACCCGAAGGAAACTATGCCCGCAAGCCGTAATGAAACCTGTACGGCAAACCTGCAAGAAACTGGGGCACAACGGGGGTGAGTTGCCAACTCGTGAATAGAAAAACATCTACGCACAGAAATCGCATAAATAATGCAACCTAGGTCAATGATCATAATATATATCCTCAAATATATGTATAACATGCAGCCTATAACAATGGCTAGGGTAATATCTAACCCGAGTGTGATCTCATGTGCCCGTGTCAGTGCCTCAGGTAGCAATATATCATATGAATGAGGTATGAATGCATGAAAACAGAATACATGTAAATGAAGAAACTATTTTCATAAATTAGTGAGATTTCCTTTGTATTTTTAAAATGAGGTATCATAAATGAACTCAGCTTCAACAGTGTCTAGCATCGACACAAAATATAAATCTCAATGTCTCAAAACCTCAGGCTCCGACTATCCGGACTGGCCTGTATCATCAAATCTCAGTACCTCAATATCTCGAAATCTCAATGTCTCAATCTCAATATCTAGGGCGCCGTCAGTCCAGACCGGCCCCTACCATCCATCTCAAGAACACGACGGTATCCTCCGGATATCCGACGAGTCGGGTAATATCACCGGTAGGTAGTCTCCCCTGCCAGGCTCACATCATCATCATCACGCGCTTCTTGCCCCGGGATACCTTACCGGGCCCACCATGTACCCGAAACGGTTCATCCGTCTCCTCAAATCGGGTCTCGAAATCCATCAGCAAACTCATGGTGGACGACTCATACATCATGGGAAAACCGCACTTTTTATTTAAAAAGAGAGACAAAAGGTTTATTTATGTTTTGCGGTTTTCCTCCAAATCCAAGAAATCTCATGAAATCCGAATCCAAATCATCAATAGCATGTAAACAGTGAATATAGGCATGAAAATCCATGAATGCGGCACAACAGTGAATAATAACATGCATGAAGTAGCAGGCAATAACTATAATGTCTAAACTATTAGCTAACAACCTATGTCAATAAAATAGTATTTCTAAAGTATTCGTGACATGGCAGTTACCGATGAAGATGTGTGTGAGCCGGCAAGTAAGTGTACGTGGTACATACGCATCATCGGTAATGGTGCTGGTGTCCTAACCACAAGATATCAACAGTAGAATATGAATCATAATATAAGCATGTGATGCGGAGCGAACAACAATAGTGAGCGGGAGCTGAATACTAGACGCAACTATAACTAATCTGCATTAATCTAATATAAGTCCTACAAATGGTGCCTTTTGAAATAACACGAATCATGGGGTTTTGAAAATAGGGGCTACGGTGTTTTTATGAAAAGATACGTCTTTTGAAATATCCGTAGGATCCCTTGGGCTGTCTTTTAAAATACCCACGATTCGTTAGTTTTTAAAATAGGTAAGAATCGAATCTAATCTAACAACTAAATTAAACTAAAGGGCTAAGCTAACAAGCTGGACTACAGGTAAGGAAACCGCCTAACATCTGAGTCGATCCATATACATACCTGTATATATATTAGTCGGTGATCCCACCTCAATAATATCATATCCGATACCATATCTATAATCAGACATCCCAAGTCAAGAGTGCGGATCAATCATCAAGATATAGCTCGTACGTAAATCCGTCGTACGGCATCCCCAAATCTGGGTACGGGTCAATATCATACTCATCACACTGTTCATCTGGTATCCTCTTTATCAAGATCATCATCTGGGGTACTGACCTACGTCTAGTACACTACTAATATCACTATTCACGTGGCATTGTCATCCAAAGATCCGCTATAATATCAGGACGTATCTCAAGTACGAATCCTGCCATATCACCGATCTCACGGCCTCAACTCAAATCACATCGACTCATCTCAAACCCAAGTATCATCCGCAAATCCAGTATGTGAACACCTAGTCCCATACCCAGGTGAACACATAACCACCTCTCCCCATATACGCACAGGTAATAGCATAGATGTATGCATGTGTGTGCGTGTGTGCGTGGGTGTAACAACTACTCTAGGCTTTCGCAACTGACACTAAACTAATCCATGAACACCTAGAATCCACCTTTATCATCAAGTCTCATATCAACATAATATATATAATCAAAATATATGTGTGTATACGTATTCGTATACATCACCACGAACTGCGGGGGTGCTATACGCCATCCACCCGACTTCTCCCCGTAGATATAAATCTACTCACCTGGTCCTCGCTCGCCGGTGCCGACGTCGCCACGCGCTTGCTTGTCGTCTCGAAGTCCGCATGGGGTACCTACATATCATAATGCACCGTATTGCATTAAAATCCGACTCATGACCAAAACGACTCACGAATCCCACATAGGTCAAAACCTATGGTTGCCTTTATAAATCAACCCCAAAACCCTCGATGTCGGCATACAAACGCCAAACCATCGAGAAAACCCAAACACACTCATTTGCACAATCACATGCACTAATTATAATATAAAATAGGTTAAAATTCACAAAAAACTCAAACTCACTTTAAAAGCCATTTTTTCGAAAATCTAGCAAGCAAAAATTTATCGTTTTAGTACAAAAATCGACGTTTAAACAAATCTATCAGCCGCAATATCCACTCAATATCATAACCAAGTCATATAAATCATTACAATAATTTATTCTCATCAAAATATATATATTTACAAAACCTAGTTAACAAAACCAGCACAATTTTCCATTTTAGCTCAAAACTTGGTGTTTTAATCAAATTTAACTATTTTAACAATTCTAGTGGCTAAAATGCCCACTAAATAACTTAATTAAGTCACCCAAACCCAAACTAAATTTTAAACTCGCTGATTATAATAGATCTAAAAAAACTAGTTTGCAATTAGCTTAATTATGATAATTTAGATGTAGAAATTAGCAAATTTGGCACTTAGATTACACTTTGCATGACTTAGCATGATAACTACACTATACAATCATAAACAATGTTAAAAACCCTCACTTGATTTTAAAAACCCAATTCTAGAATTTCCAAACCCTAACTTTAAAATTCTAACTAGCAATTCAAAACTTAATTTAAACCACTCATTAACTTAATTGAAGAAATAATCAAACAATTTAACAAAAAGCCAAGATTTATTATACCTCAAGAACAATGGAACATACATAGAACATGGCCTCCAAATTGAAATCTTTGCATCAAGATCCATGCTAAAAGAGATAAGGGAAAATGGGTAGGGATTGGATTTTTATTTTGTGGGATTTTTGTGTTGATTTTTGGGCATTTTGTGATGAAATTTTGATGAGAAATGAGAGGAAAAGAGAGAGGGGCTGCTGTTGTGGGAAGGAGAGAGAGAGGGTCGGCTGAATGGGGAGGGGGGAGAGAGAGGGAGGTGGGGAAAAAGTCAAGGCAATACCCAAAAGTCAAAGCCCAAACTCCTTTTGCCCAATTTCTTTCATTCCTTTGTTCTCTTTTCTTTGTTTTTTTTTGTGAGATGAGAGGCCCAAGAATGGTGGGCTGTAAAGGGGCCGGCCAGAGCTATAGGGGAGGGGGTGTGGGTTTTGTTTGGGTGAGAAAAAAGATAAATGTTGTACCCCACTTCCATTAACACTAATTTCACCGAAAAAAGCCCTTTTTCGATATTTTCTAAACCGTTTTGGCAAACGATTTCATTTCAAAAACCACATGATAAAATTTTATTTAATGTGTCATGATGCACAAAATTGTTTTCAACTCATTCCAATTTGTAATTTTCCCTAATTAAATGTATTAGTGACGGCTTAAAATAATAATAAAATAATTTTTTTTCAGAAAATTTGAAATTTCACCAGTGGCTCAATAAACACCAAATACTAGCCATTACATAGCTAGAATATGTATATTTAATTTTTATAATAAGATATTTGCATTTTGACTTTTTACAGAAAACCCCCTTATTTTACCGATTTTCCGAAATTTCACCGAAACGATTTTCAAAACGCTACAGGATGCTTGGACACACACACATACACACACACACACACACACACATATATATAGGACTTTCTTGCTCGACATGATAGTATGCTATCTGGTTGCTTTTTATCTTAACATATACACTTGTTTTAGTTTACTATCTCATTGATACATGTTGATAAAGCCCTTAGGATGTTGGCTTGACTACCAGGACTATGATGCAGATCATACTAGTGGGGCTTGTGTAGTCCACAAGCACATCCTTAATAGTTCCTAGTCGAGAGAGTATCGAGACAGGGCATCGATATTCCAGAGTAGACTAGTGTGTACATTTCTTGACCCTGTATGCGGCGATGGTTGATCTTATAGCTATTGGTGTTTGAAATAAAAGATTGTACACAGTTGCTCATTAGAGAATGAGTACACCGAACAGGACTCGCCGAGAACTCCTAGATGGTATCATACCTATCGTCTGATAGCAGTTCTTTGGTGATACTTGTACAACTTAGTCTGTGGACCCAAATCATCCTAGTGTCTTATGTGGTTCCCGCTGTGCTTTGATTTCCTCCCTACCACGGCTCAAATGAGGCGTGCAAACAGGTGGTTTTTGGGTACAATCCGGAGTCACATGGGTGTAGTAAGCGATAGAAGGGGTTTCGTCTGTCCCGGTATTGGGAGTTGATATTGTGTTATGCTCGATTGGCTATAACAACAAGTCCCTGTCCAGGGCTGATGAGATTTACCGATAAGTGTTATCAGTAGTTTTTCGAATGGTTATAGGCCACACATCGACATGACTTATCGAGTTATTGGGGTCTGACGATTCCACCCTCCAAACTCGATATGCGACATATCATACGAAGAGACCGGACTGTACGGTAAGTGTTGCTTAAAGGCTCTACGGGAGTTTGGACAAGTTTGCTTGTTGATCTTCTATTCGTTCAAACCTGGGTAGCCATTACGTCCAGCTAGTACCGTGACGGCTTGTAGGTATCTGATGTGTTCATTACCAACTGCTGGTGTATTGATGAGTCTTAGAGTCCCACTTAAAGGTTTCCTAGCTCAAGAAAAATGAAGTAGGGCACGTATGGAGATATGTGCAGTAGCTTGATTAAATACGAGTATATGATACCGTATTTTAATCTAGCGTTATATGATATATGATATAACCAGATTATTGAATCAAGTGTTGATCCAATGATTTGATATATATATTCATATTACCATGGTTGTATATGATATAACCGGATCATTGAATCAAGCGTTGATTCAATGATTTGATATATATATATATATATATATATTCATTTGTATCATCGTTGATGATACATTGAACTAGGATGTGTGAGAATCACATTAGAGAAAAGATAATGATAAAGATATATGAATTAAATAAAAGAATAATGAGTCATTTTCTTTGGATGCTTGGAGAAATCTTGAGAAGCCATGACTCATATCCTTTTCTTGTTTTATTCATAAATATTTATCATTTTTCTTGTGCTCATCTTATCTCATGGTTAACTCTTTCACATCCAAGTTCATCTTCTTCATCTCCTCTCTAGATTTTTCTAGGTTGAGAAAAAGAAAAAGAAAGAAAGATTTTTTGTGAGCAAAATTCCTATTTCATCAACCTAAACTACTCTAGAAAATTAATATAGGTTGTTAACTTCTATAATACTTTGATTTGTGAAGTATGAGCTTGAGTGTGAAAAATTTCAAGGTGGATCATTTTCGACGAAGAAGACAACTAGCAAACTTGTTCCTTTCTTCAAGTGGAGCTCTAGAAGGAGTTCAAGAGACTATTACAAGGAGCTTTTGAAGTGAAGGACTAGACTACAAAGGTTGTAGCACCTCTTCACTTAGTTTAGAACTTGTTTTGCTTAACTTTGAAACCCTAATTCTCTAGTTCGATTCTTGTTTAGTATACTTTGACCTCTAGATTTTTTAAATTGCATACATGATACTCATAGAACCCTAGTAAAGGTGCTAAGACATACTTTCACAATACAGCATTACTCATCAAGGAGCACATCCACGGATGAGTAACATGTGAGGGAATCAAGTTCTTAATATTACTATGATGGAATACCTAGAATATTTGTTGGAGTTTTAACACTCTAATGTGAATTTAGAAGGAAGTTAGAATGGTTTTCAAAAAACCTAGAGAGCAAAAACTCCACAAACCATAGGATAAAGGCTAAAAAATTAAACTTGACAATAAAAAGGAGAGCTTTTTAACTATATGGATGGAATTACAACCATTGTAGCGTGTCCTTCGTCTTCTAAAACTCCACTAGAATACTTGAACAATCTTTGTTGATGAAC
Organism: Agapanthus africanus; assembly: GCA_030015575.1. Classification (NCBI taxonomy): domain Eukaryota; kingdom Viridiplantae; phylum Streptophyta; class Magnoliopsida; order Asparagales; family Amaryllidaceae; genus Agapanthus; species Agapanthus africanus. The sequence goes on along the minus strand of CM057349.1, from coordinate 235,472,640 downwards.
TAATTTGAGATAATACTAACACAAGCTCTCACTTCACTAAACAATCTAGCAGTGAAGAAAACAATCTGAACTAATTTGCTAATATAGTTTAGATTGACGAAGTAGGATTTTTGCGCACTTATTTTTCTTTTCTTTTACTTCACTCTTGCATGAAGAAAAAAATCAAGAGGAAGAAGATGAAGATAAGAATGGTTAAGGATTCTTATGATGAGAACAAAAATATCATAGCTTATTTAAATAATAAATCATAATGAGTCATATATATTCTAGACCATTCTAACAAATGACTCATTGATTCATTTATTTAAATGAGCAAATTTGTTTAATCCTTTGTAACATCTTAAAATTTATTAGAGTTAATTATAATTTAATTAGCGATATAACATGGGTTTTTCAATAAAACTTAGTTAATAATAATTTTTTAAATTAATTAATTATTTATTTTAAATAATATATAAACATACATGCACATTTAACCTAGAAATGATAATATGTTAGTTTAAACCTAAACCAATAAAGCAGCCATGACAATAAATATAAAAATTCTTTCGGAAACATTTAGCTAAATTAAATGGTTTGGAGAATATAAAAGAAAAGAAAATAATGATGAGGCATGAGACATGGAGGTATGGGGGCTTGATGGGTATAATAAATGAGAGGAATATGTGCTGCATGGCTAATACTAGCCATCCACCTCTTCTCTCTCTTTCTCTTCTTCATTCCTTCTTCTTCATTTCTTCTTCTTTTCTTCATCCCCCATCACAAAATCCTTCTATAGACCCTCCTAAAACAATTACACACACCCACTTAAAAATCCTCCCAAGATCATAATTTTTGTTCCATTGGAAGCCAAATCCTTAAAATAGAGGTATGAGCCAACCTTAATCAATGTTTTAATAAATTATTGCTTTAATAACTCCTAATCTAAATTAAAGTCATTGTTTTGTGATGTTTTAAAATTTAAAGTGAGGTTTTGAGTTCAAATTGGGGTTGTGAAAATTTTTAGGGTAACCATAACCTAAATTAGTGCTAATTATCCTTGTTTAGCCAATCAAGACTTCACGAATCTACCATGATAATTGAATTAGTGTTAAAACTAGTAATTAGTTAAATGTTAGGGTTTCAAATTAAATCTTCTATTAAACCAGTAACTTCATAATTATTTTGCAATTACTGGAAGATAGTTATTAGGCCCTAAGTGCACCCTCGAAACCCGAGCCCATCCCTCCAAAACTTGGCCGCCAAAAAATGCGTTTTGACCGCAATCCGCAGGTCATTTTGGGAGTTAGGGTCTAAGTTTTTGTCGGGAGCTCTCTAAGACTCTAATTAGACCTTTGGTATATGCAACTTTTTCCATTTTTGCAAATACAAAAATCTGGGAGCGTTTTACCTTACTTTTGGCGATATTTTAACGTACGATTCGGATATCCCGATTTTCATTTTAGTGTTTTAGTTGGTTAACAGCCCTTCACGGTAGTCCTAGATATTTGTTGCATACGTATAACACACTAAGTTCACACGTGTTAACTTGTGAGAGTTTAGTTCGTTTGTGTATGTATATATGTGTCGTATCAGAATTCTAGCCCTCATGTACTAAGGTTTTGTTCGATGCTAGGATCGGTTGCCGGGGCTTCGGATGCGGTAAGGAAAGGGAAGGAGGTGATTGGATTCGACTAGCTCGAGGCCTTTCCGGTGAGTAGATTTAACATTTACGGGGGAATCGTTTGGATGACGTTAAGCGCTCGAAGTCTAGATTCATGTTATACAACCTTACACACACACACACACATACATTCACATGTTGCATACTCATTACCATACGCATTTTATTGCTTGCTACGCATTGATACATGCTCGTTAGAACAATTACACCATTACCAATGGTTCATGCCGCACGTGCACCAACTCATATATACACACACCATTGGTAATTGACATGCCATATACACTATAGAACTTGCCACGATATCTTGCATTGTACTGCATCCTCGTTTATTTCATACTAGCATGCATCTTGCCAACATCATGTACATTTTCCATTATCACCATATTCTTATATGATATTATTCGTGAGATTTCTGTATTCATGAGATTTGAGAAACCGCAAAACATATTTTCAAAACTTGGATTCATTTAAAAATGCGGTTTTCTCTTGATATGATATTTGTTGTCCACCATGAGTTTTCTCGGTTCTGAGTTATAAGTATACCCGATTCGAGGAGTGAGGAGTCACCGTCTGTAAGTACATGGTGGACACGGTACAACACCCCGAGGCAAGAATCTCGTATAGAAAGGTGTTGAGCCTAGCAGGGGAACACTACCTACCGGTGATAGTATGGAAACTCGACGGATATCCGGAGGATACCGACCGGAGTTATATGATCATATGGATATGAGAGCCGATCCGAGTGACGGCGCCTGAGATATTGGGATTTCGAGTGTCGATACTTGACACAGGTTTTATGATGATTTATTGACGGTACTTCTGTTTTTATCTTATTAGAATTGTTATGACATGTTCAGTTTCATATACCTGTTACACCCTTGATATTATACTTCGCTCATTTATATATGTCGCATCCATACCATTATACATCATTATAACTATATACTTTGGATTTGTCGCTGTTTCGTTCATGCATGCGATTGCCACTTATGATGTTACTTACTGCTCACGAGCTGGCATCTCACCCCCATTGTGCCATAGTTTCTTGCAGTGTAATCACGGCAGAGCATACTAATACAACTTTTTTAGCGTGATCTTTTGTTAGGTGGGTTGCGAGTATTCTTTTGTCCGCTATCTTATACACTTATTCATTGTATCTAGTATACTCCATCTACCACATGTATATATTGACTTAGAGACGAGACTAATTTTGACTCTGGGTGTCGTACTCGTGTGAGCCGACTTTTGTTTTTATGTTGTGGTTATTGTTTTCTTTTCTTATTTGCTTGTTTCTTCGCCTATGGCGTCATATATTTTACTGTGTGGTTGTTTTCCACTAAATAGGCGTTGAGATTTGCTCCCAAATGGGGATGCTTTTATATTATTGCTTATGTATCGGTTTGGATAAAATTTTACAAAGGAGATACTACCGAAAATTTTAACGATGACTTGTTTTCAAAATGTTTTGCAACAACTCTTTACGCATTAAATTAACATTTCTTTTTCAAAAGAATTTCACCTCTTTACCTTAATTAAGGTTTTAGATTCTGGTTTTTTGGTTTACTTGAATTACGTTACGCCTTTAAACGTTGCATGATTTAAGTGTCGATCACGTTCCGCATTTGGGTTGTGACATCCTTATCTTTGAATCCTATGTGATCTTATACACACATCTAATGTGTATATACAACGATGACAAATGATATATATATATATATTATTTATATCATATATAAATAATATATAAAGAATCATATATAATCCGGCTAATATTAAATAACATTAGATTAAAAATGGTATCATATATCCATATTTAATCGAGCTCACGCACATATCGTTATACATGCCCTACTTTGTTTTGCTTGTGCTAGGAAAGCTCTGTGTAGGACTCTACAAACTCGTCAGTATGCTGGCTGTAGGTAATGATCAAAACAAATACCTACAAGTACGTCAATGGCACTAGCTGTACGTAACGGCTACCCAGGTATAGAATGAATAGGAATATCAACAAGCTAACTTGTCCGAAATCCAACAGAGCCTAAAAGCGACACTTACTGTACATTCTGGTCCCTTCGTCTGATATGTTCCTGATTAGAAGAGATTTTACGTGTCGTATTTATGTTTTAAAGTAACAACAATCAATACGGCGTCGCGTGTAAGTTATCATTAAAGTAATAGCAATCAAGTGGCACTAGCCGTGATGAGTACGGGTCGTCCGCAGGGAGATGGTACGTTTTAGGTTCTTGTTCTCACGAGTTAAGCCAAAGGTCACAAAAGCTTGATTCTAACCTATGTGTTTTGTATATATGCAAACGAAATGCTTGTTAGGGATAGAGATAGGTTAGTTTAAGTAAGGAAAATCCGTACTCATTCCTTTGTGCCTCACTTGACTATTGAAGCTAAGGTAATCGGCAACAACGTGGATTAGGGTGCTTAAACACGGTAATTGCAATTGTGCGTGAAATCCGGCTTATCTCTTGTCTTTCCGTTCTTGTCTCTTGACCTTTGCCTTCGGCCATACCAAACGCAACCGGTCATGGTTAGGAATCACCGCTATCTTGGTAGGATAAGATGCTTAACGGAGCGCTTGCGTGAGGTTTAGGCGGAATTCAATTAGTAAGTTTTGGGAAAAGGAAATGAGTAAAGAAAACCTTAACTTAAACAACCCTTCTCATTCCCTAACAAGATCAACTATTCACAAACCATTACAAAAGTAAAAAGAAAACACAAGAGAGGAAAGATCAAAGAAAACAACATTGCAAGTAACTGAAGTGCAAGAAAATTAATTGCAAGAAAGTAAAGGTAAGAAGATACTAAGAACCATGTTGCAAAAGTATAAGCTTCATTAGAATTCAAAATGAGAGTACAAGATAATGAATTCAAATACTAAAATCTAACCTTGCAAGCTCAGTTAAGTGGTTGCAAGATTAGATAAAAGCAAAGAACTCAACATTAACCCTATCTACTATGTACAAAGTTTAAACAAGATTACAAAATGTAAGAATGAAAAATGAAGTGAAGTGTGATAAACTATGGCTCCCAAGCTTGCTCTCTATTCTGGTATATATAGGCACTTCATCAACAAAAACAAAAAATAAACTTGAGATGATCTAACAACTTGGAATGACCAGAAGAAAAATTGAGGCAATAAGAGCAAGTGGGACCGCCGGTGGCGGTGTTTTGGCTCTTTCTGGCTGTTTTTCTTTGAGTGGTGGGGCCCGTCTTTGTGTGGTGATCTCATGTCCTCTTCACTATCTCTCTAGCGTTATTTGATTATTTTATAAACACTTGAGTTTTAATCTGTAGATTTGGAGGGAAATGCAAGCTTTAAATCACATCAACACTTTTCAAGCACTCATTACATATGCCCACTTGCTCATCCACTTGCACAAACCATGATTTTTAAAGCCAACTTGTTTGCCCACTTGTGCTAAGCTATCCCATGAGCTAAAAATATGTGTTCACACTTGTAACTAATCATGTCATGTTGGACCATTCTTGATAAAAAAATGTTGTGGAAACATATTTGTTGCAAAACTCTTGAATATTGATCGGCTTTCTGTTTCAGCTATAGTTTAAGCTCACAAATGTCATATCCGTGCATTTGAGTGTGTTTCCAATGTTCTGTCATGAATACCTGTAATCTGTACTTATTGAGCAAACACAGACTAACAATACCAATATAACACAAAAATGATAATGAACGAGCGGTATTGAAATGCAGTTTTCCGTGATGAACAAATACCCCGAAACTTATCTTTTGCTCGTCCCCCAGCAAAACAAAATCCAAATCTCACTTTCGCAGGGAACGCGATTGCACTGAGCTCGTGGAACAAGCCGTTAAATTTTTAGGTATCCCCAATAGGAGGAGTGTTGTCTCCTGAGGGTTTTCAGCGGATTACACCCATAAAATCCCGTCAAGCTAGTTTCGTGAAATAACCGTCGATTCTAACCTTAAGATTTAGTATTTAAGCTAGAAATTCTATTAGCCTAAGTTAGAAATATTGAACCCTTATTTTTCACACCTAATTTCTTATTTAACTTAAGATCCTATGCGTCTTTACATGCGGTGAAAAATAGCGTCGTTACGTTTCAAAAGGTTCGATTAGAGTCATAATGTCACAAAATAAAGACTGGATAAAACTTCAAAAGGATCATACAAGTTTATAAAGAGTTAAGTTTTTCTCAACTTTCATCCTCCGGCTAAGTTTCAAATTTAGAATTTCTATCATCTCTAATAGAAAACTAGGTCTTATTTTTCACTCCACCTTTTACTTTTTTTTGTTCATACACACCTTCGTGAACGTGTATTAGTCTTTATCAAGTAAAACCTTCATATCTCCGTTAAAAAATATTTTTATAAAAACTTGTCTTTTAGCCAAGATTATTCTCATACAAATAAGTGTGAGGAATTTTAACTCGGAGATAACACTTGCTTGACTTTGTTTTAAAATAAACTTTCTAGGCTTCTTAGCGAGTTTTGGGCCAATGCACCCAAACCAGTTGGTTTCAGGGCATTAGGTGCAGAGACACCCCGACGGACTTAATTGCTTAAGTTACCTTGGTCGTAAAACAAAAAGACTCATTTTGGCGTGAAAATCATAACAATTCAATGCTAACGGAGATATAACCGGCTGTTCAATTCTTTTCAAGTTAAACGACGTGTTTGTGTAGATAATGTGTGTAATCACTCCAATCAAGTTCCAGATGGGTTATTTTTCAGACTTAGTTCCTATTAAGGTTTCAATAATATCCCTTCATATCCACTTCAGTTTATAAACTATTCTTGTTATTACTTATTTCAAAACAAACCTGTTTGATCCTAAAAAAATAGTTTATCAATTAAAAGTTTTAAGACATGTCAGACTTGTGATCTAATTTTGAAAACTCACGATACGTGTAGTGCGATGAAAAGACATATATTAGCTATGGTTAAACTCAAAGGACAGTTATTTTTCAGGTTTTCAAAATCTAAAAATAGGATTTAGTTGGTCATATCGTATCAAACTAAATCGTCGGAGTTTTGAATCTAAGTTCTCCTACTAGCTAACTTGACGACAAAATTTTTTCTCTTTTTGGAATTTTTTGATTTTTCTGGGTTTTCAAATATGTATGCAAATGCAGAATATACAAATGAATGCAAAAGATAGATATGCTTACCGAGTACACCCCTAAATTTAAACTTGACAGTGTTCTTACTGTCATGCTACACAAAGAGGGTCAAAATTGTTGAGGGATCAAAATATGTCGGTTCGCTCTTTTTGTATTATACACACACACACACACAAAAGAAAAAGGAAACAAAATATATACACAAAAAGGTCCTCCCAAACTTAAGTGAAACAGTGTTTCCACTATTAAGCGTTGAAGATCAAAGTTAGGGGGAGGGAATATCATCAATCTATACAAGGCCTTACACAGACCAAAGGTTAACACCAACCATTCAAAAATTATATCGTGATGCGACCAGTGTTGGTGGAAGAATACGGAGAGAAAGAAAAAGAAGAATACGCGAGACCGTGTGTAGATGGAAGTGGTATATAGGCTCGGTAGATGAGGAGATGAATGGAAGGGAGAAAGAAACGGAGTGTGAACTCGAGCTTGAAAATTGATTGAGTAAATTGGTATAGTCTGTAATGATCGAAGTGTAAAATTGGATTGTACTAATCTATCAATACTTCAAGAAATGGGAGCAAACCTGTCAAGATTCATTAGAAAACATGGGCTCGAACTAGGTGAACCAGATGTAGGAGATGAAAGTATCAAGTAGTCTTGTGTTAGGGAAATGATGGGAACGATGTAGGGAAGTGACTGAGGAATGGTATCGGTTAAAAGCTCAGGAGGATGTTCACAATCAATGGAGGGGACATGATGATTCAGAAAATCCGACTCATCCAATAAAACGTGTTTATCCTCAAAGATTTCCTCTGAATTCACCTCAAAATTGAGCTCACCCATGCAATTGATCAACTCATCATCAACAAACTCAAGATGCACATGGGGTTCAGGAGAAATAGTTGATGGTTCGGGATAATGTCCACACGGATCTGAGGGGCAGTGTTGAATTGGTGATAAAAATTCACCCAAATTTGTGGATTCATCATCAAAATTATCCCCAATATCAATATCCTCAATCAAGTCAAACTTAAAGTTCTCAAACACCTCAACAAAAGCAGGATTTTCAGTCGGTTGGGTTTCTAGATTTAAGATGTAGAGATCAAAGGAAGTGGCATTGGTTTCACTTGAAGGGGACCCTTCAAAATCGGGTAAATCAAACACTACATAGTTGCACAATTCATCAAACATTTATCTTCAATTGCTGAACCATTTGGTCTACTCGATAGACTTTCAGAACTTGGGTTGTGGAGTTCAATTGGGAATGGGTTGGTTTGATTTTGAAGGGTGTAAGGCTCACTTTTGTAGGGTTCCTAGGCACTCTCAAGAAGTCTCACAAGGCATCAACCATGCCAATTTCAAAAATTATGGTGCCGAGAAACCCTAGTGTACGGATCGTTGGCTAGAAATCTAGGCGAAAAGTAAACTAGTTAACACTTAACTAAGAGATACGAAAATACAACCTTTGTAGATCCGGTTCTCCACCTCCATAGCTCCGCAATGAAGTCTCCTCGCTGTCCATAACAAGTCCCGGGCTCTAGCGTCGGCTTCATCGGAGAATGGACGGGCTAGGTCATCGATGTCCATGCCGAAGATGATCTACGTCGAGGCATCGCTAAATCAAGCTCCGACTTCACCAAGTGATGAAACTTGTGAAGAAAACACACTCTACTACTTGGCAAGAGGTAGAGGATGAAGAAATAGGAAGTGGGTAGACTTTAGATTTGGATTTCTCACTCATATTCATCAATCACCATTGATGTAGTCAAGCTTTTCTTCTTGAAGAATGAAGAAGAAGAAGAGCAAGAAGATGATAAGTGTTATGATAAGTTAATTCCCAAAATAGAAAATAAAAAGAATGCTTATCATAAACTAACCATGGTGAAGTGTAGAGAATAAACTAGGGTTAAATCAAATGGTTAGGGTTAAGCATGAGATAAGAATGGTGGACAAAGTCAAAGTTTCATGAATCTTCAAATACAAACAAAGAAAGCCACCATTCTTCTCATTTCTTTTTCCAAAAAGAAAATAAATAAATAAATGAATAAATAGATATGAAAAACAAAACCCTAACCATTTAAATAACCATGGTTTAATCTTTACACAAACTCAAGTAAACATGTATCATCAAACATGATACAATCAAGTGCACAAAAGTATATCACATATACAACATGTGAACTTCAAGTGAGAAAATCCATTTAAAGTGAACCAATATTAGTTAATGCAAAGTAATATATCAAATATATAATTATACATTAAATCATTAAATCAACACTTGATTTAACGATCCGGTCATATCACATATAACCGACTAATATCCAATGTATCGATTTATCGAATCAATCCTTGATTCGATAACTAGGTTATATCGCATACAACCATTCGACACATACATCGCGAGAATAGAATACGGTATCACATACACACATTATTCTCGGTCCCGCACATATCTCATATGCGCTCCTATTTCGTTTCGCTTGAGCCAGGAAACCTCTGTGTAGGACTCTAAAGACTCGTCAATACGCCGGCAGCAGATGATGATCATATCAAACACCCACAAGCCGCAAGCGGTCTGCTAAACGTAACGGCCACCCGGGTATTGAGCGATCAGAAGATCGACGAGCAAGCCCGCTCACACTCCTGTGAATCCAACCAGTAACACTACCGTACAGTCCGGTCTGATCGTCTGATATGTCGCATATCTCGCCTAGGGGTGGTAAACGTCAGACCCCAATAGCTTGATAAGTCGTGTCGATATGAGGTCTATAACTGTTCGAGAAACTACTGGTAACACTTACCAGTAAATCTCAGCAACCCTGGCTAGGGATTTCCTGTTATAGCCAATCGAACACAGTGCAACATCAACCCCCTATACCGGGAGAGACGAATCCCCTCCTATCGCTCATTGCCTCCATGTGACTCGGGACTGTACCCAAAAACCACCGTTTTGCACGCCCTCTTGGACGTGGTAAGATGGAAATCAAAGCACAGTGGGAACCACACAAGACTCTATGACGATCTCGGGTCAACAGACTACTCTGTACCAGTGTCACCAGAGAACTGCCATCTGACGTGAGGTATAATACCATCTGGGAGTTCTCGGCGAGTCCGTCCAGTGTACCCAGTCTCTACTGAGCACCCGTATATCATCTCTGATGTCAAACACCAATGGATATGGGATCATCCATCGCCCATCTGTATGGGTCGAGAAGGTATACGCTAGTCTACTCTGGTATATCGATGCCCCGTCTCAATACACCCACGACTAGGGACTTTGAAGGATGTACTTGTGGACTACCATGTCCTCACTAGTATGATCAGCATCATAGTCCAGGTAGTCAAGTACACATCCTAAGGGCTTTACCAACATGTAACAGAGAGACAATCAGTGTACACGTTAAGGTAAAGGTCAACCAGATAGCATACTATCATGTCGAGCAAGAAAGTCCTCCCTATATATGTCCCAGCATCCACTACAATATACATCCTATGTATAGTAATGGCCTCTAGGGCATACATATAACTAACAATCTCCCACTTGCACTAGGGCCATCTGTAGCAGTGGTTTGATGTATCTCATACTCAACCATCCCATAAAAGTCTCTCTCTGGGAACAGGCCTTTGTGAGTGGATCCGCTGTGTTGTCCTCTGAGTCTAGTCTCCAAACCTCGATCACCCTGGAGATCAACCATCTCCATGATCAAGTGATACTGCCTTAGAATATGTCTGGATCACTGATGGGACGGACGTTCCTTGGCATAAGTCACAACTCCATTGTCACACAATGGGAGGAACATAGTTCATCTCATGAACCTATATACACCCAAACAGCCTCTTTGGTAGCATCTTAAGTAGCGATGTATCCTGCCTTTATCGTCTAGTGTGTCATGGTATCTTGTTTGGAACTCTTCCAACATACCGTCCCTTTACTGAGGGTAAAGACAATGCCTGTGACTGACATTCAGTCGTCTTTATCACCCTGGAACCATTCCAGTGATTCTCCCCAGGGTCGATTGATACCGTCTCACTACAACTAGTGAGAGTCCTAACATCCAATTAGATCTATCTCATAGATCCAAAAACCCAGGATTTAGGAGGTATCACTTTGATCCTATATGGAGAATCATTGTGATAAGCGGAGATTGATCGAGCGTAGCATAGGAAACTCCTTCCCTATCAAGAGTATGTCATCCACGTACTCTACGAGGATCGTCACCATACTCCCTACTACCTTCTTGTTTATACAAGGTTCATCTACCATTTTGATGATGTCAACTTCTTTGACTAATCCATCAAAACAGATGTTCCAACTCCGTGATGCCTGCTTTATCCTATAAAGCATCTTGCACACGTTTCCGCTGCTCCCACTGTCTACGAGGCCCTCTGGCTGTGTACTTATAGACGTACTCTTCTAAAACATCATTTAGAAAAGCAGTCATGACACCCAACCACCAGATATCGTAGTCATGGTATGTAGCCGTGACAAGTAGGATCTGGATGGACTTAAGCATAGTTGCTTGAAAAAGTTTCATCATTATCCACGCTTGGTTGATGACGAAAACCTTTAACAAGTCTAGCTTTGAAAGTCTCAACCTTTCCATATACACCAAGTAATCTTCTCAAGATATACTTGCTTCTGATGGGGATTTAACCCTTCAGATATAGCAACCAAATTCCATACATTGTTGGTGTATATGGATTCCATCTCAGATCGCTAAGCATCCAGCCATTCTTACAGAGTCTTACTCCTGATGGCCAGCTCGAAGCTAGTTGGGTCATCATCTCATGATGCAATCCTCGCTCCCACTGTCATAGAGAAACCGAAGTAACTCTCAGGTGGGTGAGGAACCCTACTAGATCGGCGGAGAGGCTGAGGTTCGTTGGAATCTACTGAATCCTTTGGTTCTACCAAATCATCAGCTGCAGTTTGTATAGCTGGAACATTTCCAGTTCTACATTACAGACCTTGGCTCGAGCTTGTCCGGATTTTGCTTTTAGACATAGGCCGGACAACCCCAAATCTTAACTAGCTTAAGACATGGGCTCTTCCCTTTCCATATCTCATATGGAGTGGTAGGCAACTGATTTGATTCGAACCTATTCAATAGGTATGCAGCTTCTCAAGTGCATAACCCCTAAAAGGAAATAGGTAACTCAGTAATACTCATCATAGAGCACACCATATCATATAGGGTGTGATTGCTCCGCCCCGATATACCATCGTGCTATGGTGTATTCGGAGGAGTAATGCCGAGAGAGAATCTCATTCTCCTTTAGAATAGTCCAGGAATTCTATGCACAAGTATTCTCCTCCTTGATCTCATCATAGGACATAATACTTATACCCGTATTCTGGTTCTCTACTTCTGTCTTATATTCTATGAATATCTCAAAAGGTTCAGACTTGTGTTTCAACAGGAACATAGGTCTGAATCTCGAAAGATTATCAGAGAATGTAATGAAGTACAAAGAACCGGTGTTGGCATGTGTAGACAGGGGACCTACATACATCAACATGTATCATCCCAAGAGTTCACTAACTCTTTCTCTGCTTCCAGTAAACAGAGCTATGGTCATTTTATCTTTGTGACATGACTGGCAAGTTTCACAAGATGTAAATTCAAACAGATTTAAATATGCATCTAAATGTAACTTCTAGCTAGTCGGGTCGCATTGATATGACCTAGTCTACAATACCTCAAGAAGAATTCGTTCATTTCTGAACTCTTCCTCTTATGTGTGTTCCATATACTAAGAACTGTAGTTTGATTTAGAACATCAACGCTTTTAGATAACGTGCCTGAACCGATCAACTTTTGATATAGGAAATGTTCAAAACATTATCCAACTATACAAAATTTTATCATTTCTTTACTAATAAAGAGATAGATATGATTTTGTATATCAGGTTCGGTATCTAATAACATTCGTTCAGAATCAATGTATTTGGAATACAGGGTGACAGTGACCAACAGACTTGGCAGCAACACTTGCCCCGTTTTCTGCCTCATGAAACTTATCACCCGTTCTCAGTTCTCTACCTAGCTGTAGCCCTATGCAACAGATTACATATCTGGGATCTTGATCTGGTATCACATACCCAGGACGTAGAGGATACAGAGAAACAGTTTTTTGTAACGAACACACCCGAAGATGATGAATCAGCATGCACTCTCTTCGTTTGGGCGGCACGGGAATTCTGGTAATCCCCAATTTCCTGCTCTGTCTTATAACAATTATAAGTTGGAGCGGGACCAACGTTTCCCAGCTCAGTATAACAAGCGGGTTCGGTCAATATTCCGTATTATTATCTTGATTAAGGCGTGATATGGTCGCTACCTGGAGAGAGAGAGAAGAAAACACTCAGCGTGCGCTCTGTCAAGAATAGATTGGTTATTATTTTATCTAATCAGGATGGCTCCCACTGCTTTTTATCAAATCTTCCTTCAAACCCTAAAAGGAAAGACTAGCCGGGATTAATTACACACTACAAGTTCGCCAATCTTTCAGCCAGGCCAGTGTTGGTACTTTGAGGGAGGTCCCCCGTGCTTTCGCACGAACCTAATTAATGTAAACCTCGTTTTTCCAGAGGCGTAACCCCGTTGACACCTTTCTAGACACCTACTTGATCGGCTAATTGTAATGTATAAAACTCTCCCAGGAGTAACTCTTACTCGCAGCGGGTATCGGGATCCAACTATCTCATAGAAGGTATGCAATCTCATTGCAAATTTCAACACTTGAAATTCCCGATAATATTTTGCCCCTAGCTCGCTATGACCTTGACGAATGCCAAACAACCCATAGTCCACTAGTCAAGTTCAACCCGTACATTTCTTGATCGAATTAAACCCACCCGCACGACCCTTGACGAACGCCAAACAACGCCGTACGAATACCCTAATCCAATCGCATCATATGCTCAAGCAGATAAATACTAGTTAGCTACCGTACACTACGCCTTGACGAATGCCAAACTACCGCAGCACGAATACTAACTAGTACATATCTGAAATGACGGAGGGCTACGACAGGTTTTTCTGAAAACCTATTGCTTAATGAACTTGATATCGTTGTAGGATCGAATGAATTTTGAAATGGAGTGTTTTTGAGGCTTTTCTAGTTTTGCTAAAGGAGTCACTCCCAGTGAAGGGATCGTCGGTCCTTTCCTCGTCGAATGAGGTGCGGGATATATCATATATATCACTGTGCAAAGCAAAAACACTTAAAAGCAATCAAAAGACAAACCGAGTGTGTAGCATCTGCCAGTTATTGCTAAAGGAGTCACTCCCAGTGAAGGGATCTCGGTCCTTTCCTTATCGAATAAGGTGCAGGATATATCACATATACCGCTGTGCAAAGCAAGAACTGTAGCTACCTGTTTTATTTTGAAATTCGATTCTACAACATCTTAGGTTTCTTTTATTTCATTAATCACATTAATGAAGTCCCATCAATTAAGCACCTAAAACATCACAGATAAATACGACGTACACTTATGCCATCCGCATTCGCCTCGATGTCCCCTCGTGCACCGTTAGGTTAGGTAACTAACGGCAGAGCAGGGCAGGGCTAGCACGGGTGTAAAACATAAGTAACGTCTATATAATATATCATATATACTATATACTGTATCTATCACAGAACATCACATGATCACATCACAGATATCGCAGCAGAAGAATTATATGAAATATTGGATATACTAGGACGTATGTGTTTTCAATACGAGCCGGTATAAAACACGGATTCCACAGTCGTGATGAATAGCCAAACCCACACCCCTAGACCCCTACGAGAGCGGCAAGCAACCCTACCAATTCTAGAGTTAGGAGACCCGTACTCGACTCCTCGAGTTGGTCTCCCACTGGACTCCAGAACCCGGTTACTTGTGCTCCCCTCCTTGGGTCTATCCTAGTGCGGAAAAGTAAATAATATACAAAAGGTGACAACCTCCGCAACCTGGAAGTGCCCCAATAAAAGAATATTACATACAAGTTTTTACATGAATGAAAATGAAAAACACTCATCTCACATAAAAACCCCCGGCTATTCAAACACGACGATCCAATATAACATATCCAGCAACACATAATATCACATGTCATCAATGTAAGTAAATATGCGCATCCCAATTGTCGTTGACATATAGCAACGAAACCGGCGATATCACATATTACACTTACGGTCACATAAAAGAAAGTGTAAAACTACAACAGTTGGAATCCGCAATCACCTCAGACATCGCATGCCTGACCAAATGAATTCTTTAGACATCGCATGCCTAACAATTATAAACCCCGCATTTTAGTCTCAAAATCGAAAACACTTTTCAATATCAAGTCGGGCAATTCAACAAGATTCCCGACATCCTGATCGAATGCTCGTCGCAAACTTCAGTAGACGGCTGCACCCCCGATACCGTCGACGAAGTGCACCAAGACGGAACACCCCTACCGCGAGCACCCGAACGGATGCTTTCGGCGACGGGGTTCTCCTACAGTCACTTGGTCGGGGCTATGGGGTGAGGCTGTCTATTAAGTTTATCGGCGAGTATCCGCGTACGCTACGTGATTGCGACGGACTTTTGATCACATCAAAATTCCGTGGCAACCGATCAAGTGAGACTAAATTGCTATGTTTATAACATTCATTCAGTTATCTCATAACTTCTTGTGAATTCCAATTATTGTATCCCATTCCAGATAATTAGAAAATGTTAAACTTTCCGATTGAACATTCGAACACCCAAGTTTTCCCGATACAGTTCAACACATGAAATAAGTCTAACAACATTCAGTTCGTGCCTCAGTACCGACGGTCCAGCCGTAGAAGGGTCAAGCCAATGCCTCACATGTGGCACGCCGTACTGCCCCAAACCCTAAGGTTCAAAGGGCAGTTCAAGACGGTCACATAATCGAGTTAAGGTTTGTTGTCTTCTAGAGGGTCCATCGAGTTACTTGCACTACTTAGAACGTCGTTAAACTACGGAAAAATCCAACACTTGGAAATTTCCCTACAGGGGAAAAATTGGGTATTTATATCCGGTCGAACTTTTTAACATATTCTAAAATTTATCCGGAAAGCCACACAGACAAAATTTGATACTCCGATCGAAACACCGAATCCCCAAAAACACAGCAGAAAATTCAACTCTTGAATAAATTTTAAAAATTCCCAGAAAACTCAGCATAATTTATCAGGAATTACTGTGCAAACAAAGTGGGCTGACGTCACCACCTAGCCGCGGAACCGCCGCAGAAGCTGGGCTTCTGCCGCGGTTCCGCGCTCTGTTAGATGAATCATGGGTCCAGTTTTGCGCCGTAACTCATATATTTCCCTGCTGAATTTTTTAGCAATTTTTAATATAGAAAAACTCACTGTTTTCAAAAAAGTACAGAGAGCATGATCGGAATTGGGTTTCAGGTTCGTTCGGACTTCAAATTCCGTCTAGACTTCGCCTAAGGCTCTAGCTAGGCTCTGATACCACTGTAGGGTTCCTAGGCACTCTCAAGAGGTCTCACAAGGCATCAACCATGCCAATTTCAAAAATTATGGTGCCGAGAAACCCTAGTGTACGGATCGTTGGCTAGAAATCTAGGCGAAAAGTAAACTAGTTAACACTTAACTAAGAGATACGAAAATACAACCTTTGTAGATCCGGTTCTCCACCTCCATAGCTCCGCAATGAAGTCTCCTCGCTGTCCATAACAAGTCCCGGGCTCTAGCGTCGTCTTCATCGGAGAATGGACGGGCTAGGTCATCGATGTCCATGCCGAAGATGATCTACGTCGAGGCATCGCTAAATCAAGCTCCGACTTCACCAAGTGATGAAACTTGTGAAGAAAACATACTCTACTACTTGGCAAGAGGTAGAGGATGAAGAAATAGGAAGTGGGTAGACTTTAGATTTGGATTTCTCACTCATATTCATCAATCACCATTGATGTAGTCAAGCTTTTCTTCTTGAAGAATGAAGAAGAAGAAGAGCAAGAAGATGATAAGTGTTATGATAAGTTAATTCCCAAAATATAAAATAAAAAGAATGCTTATCATAAACTAACCATGGTGAAGTGTAGAGAATAAACTAGGGTTAAATCAAATGGTTAGGGTTAAGCATGAGATAAGAATGGTGGACAAAGTCAAAGTTTCATGAATCTTCAAATACAAACAAAGAAAGCCACCATTCTTCTCATTTCTTTTTCCAAAAAGAAAATAAATAAATAAATGAATAAATAGATATGAAAAACAAAACCCTAACCATGGTTTAATCTTTACACAAACTCAAGTAAACATGTATCATCAAACATGATACAATCAAGTGCACAAAAGTATATCACATATACAACATGTGAACTTCAAGTGAGAAAATCCATTTAAAGTGAACCAATATTAGTTAATGCAAAGTAATATATCAAATAGATAATTATACATTAAATCATTAAATCAACACTTGATTTAACGATCCGGTCATATCACATATAACCGACTAATATCCAATGTATCGATTTATCGAATCAATCCTTGATTCGATAACTAGGTTATATCGCATACAACCATTCGACACATACATCGCGAGAATAGAATACGGTATCACATACACGCATTATTCTCGGTCCCGCACATATCTCATATGCGCTCCTATTTCGTTTCGCTTGAGCCAGGAAACCTCTGTGTAGGACTCTAAAGACTCGTCAATACGCCGGCAGCAGATGATGATCATATCAAACACCCACAAGCCGCAAGCGGTCTGCTAAACGTAACGGCCACCCGGGTATTGAGCGATCAGAAGATCGACGAGCAAGCCCGCTCACACTCCTGTGAATCCAACCAGTAACACTACCGTACAGTCCGGTCTGATCGTCTGATATGTCGCATATCTCGCCTAGGGGTGGTAAACGTCAGACCCCAATAGCTTGATAAGTCGTGTCGATATGAGGTCTATAACTGTTCGAGAAACTACTGGTAACACTTACCAGTAAATCTCAGCAACCCTGGCCAGGGATTTCCTGTTATAGCCAATCGAACACAGCGCAACATCAACCCCCTATACCGGGAGAGACGAATCCCCTCCTATCGCTCATTGCCTCCATGTGACTCGGGACTGTACCCAAAAACCACCGTTTTGCACGCCCTCTTGGACGTGGTAAGATGGAAATCAAAGCACAGTGGGAACCACACAAGACTCTATGACGATCTCGGGTCAACAGACTACTCTGTACCAGTGTCACCAGAGAACTGCCATCTGACGTGAGGTATAATACCATCTGGGAGTTCTCGGCGAGTCCGTCCAGTGTACCCAGTCTCTACTGAGCACCCGTATATCATCTCTGATGTCAAACACCAATGGATATGGGATCATCCATCGCCCATCTGTATGGGTCGAGAAGGTATACGCTAGTCTACTCTGGTATATCGATGCCCCGTCTCGATACACCCACGACTAGGGACTTTGAAGGATGTACTTGTGGACTACCATGTCCTCACTAGTATGATCCGCATCATAGTCCAGGTGGTCAAGTACACATCCTAAGGGCTTTACCAACATGTAACAGAGAGACAATCAGTGTACACGTTAAGGTAAAGGTCAACCAGATAGCATACTATCATGTCGAGCAAGAAAGTCCTCCCTATATATGTCCCAGCATCCACTACAATATACATCCTATGTATAGTAATGGCCTCTAGGGCATACATATAACTAACAACTTTCACTGCTCAACTCATCAACATATTCAATCGCCACATCATACATTGTATGAGGTTGTATGAGTGTGGCCATGGATGCATTCAATTCTTCCATCTATCGGCACGAAGCTACCTGAAATTCTTCTGATGATTGTCCAAGACTAGACATGGGTTGTGAAGAGGTTTTAGTAAAAGATTCAAATTCGTTTAAATACGCGAAACTCCCAAATTGATGTTCAGAAGAAATGTCTACGGAAGGTGTGAAAGTCGGATAGGATTTATAGGAATCGAATAGTTGCGTGGAATGGGTAGGATTAGGATCAACATCTTGATAGGAAGATGGTTGGAATTGTTGTCCTTAAGAATTCGGAGTGGTGAAAGGTGTGAAAGATCGGCTACGGTATTCTGCAATATGTCCAGCAATGGACATGGGTTTAAGAGTCGCCACGTTATCCTCAGAAAGGGTATCAATATGAGAAGGGGTGAAAGTTTGAAAAGGTTGATATGACGTGGATTGTGGTGTCCAAGTGGTGTTTCTAGAAGCATCTATCCGATCTTTAAAAGAGATTTTGGGCATGGATGGATCGTTTGAAGTTCTACCAAAACAAGAGCCATAGGAAGAAATATCTGGTTGAGGGTACCAAAATTCAGCAAGAGTTGGTCGATATGTGGTACCCATAATATGAAAGAAGTAGGGATGAAATAGGAGGTGAAGGTTTTTTTATAGGTTAGTTATTAACAAAAGAATGAAATATACACACAAAATGTAAAGCAAAAACAATCACGACACAAATACCAACCACCTAATCAGGCTAGGGTTCACCTAGGTCAACTAGACCTGCTCAAGAACTTGATTGGCGAAGTAAAACTGTGTTGAGAAACGGGCTCAAGATATACTGATCACGAGGCCAGGTAAGTGCAGAGATAAGGGGAGTTTTTCCAACACTTTTGCAAAGTTTCTTAATTAGAATAACCAATTCTCTTTTGGTGGTTGCGTTGTTAACACTTTGCCTAGTCACCCCGTGAACGATATACCGTTAAGCAGTGTTCTAAACACAGTTAACTTCTCATAATGAGTGTGAAGTCCTTAAAAGCTTAAAGTCTAGTTTCATTTAAAAATTTGTGCGGGTAAACGTTATGCTCAGTTTTGTGATTTGTGGGCCACAAAAAAGGTGATGAAATCCTTTACCGTATGTTGTGGGGTTTGCTTGCCCTTAAGTCCGTATTAATGGATGCAATACGCAAATCAATGAACAACCATTTTTTAAGTTTAAGCACGGCGCTGCAACAAATACTGGTTAGTCAATTTAGGTTTTGGCGTCGAACATGCAAAGAATCCTGTAAAGATAGAATAGTGGATGCGTCAGATTTGAGAATGAAGAAGTTAGGAAATACATACCGATGTGTTTTGGGTTAAGAAACCCCCGTTGAATTGAATCCGATTAGCTTGGAAAGTTCACTTGAGCAGGTCAAACAACCCATATCTTTGGCACTGTACTTCATAATCGCCTTGGCCTTGTATGTACACTTTGCTCCGCACGATCGCAGTTCGCAATTCCTTAAAATTTGAAAATATCGGAAAAACGGATATTTAGTGCGATAAAGCGATATAAGTGCCCAAACTCCTGCACACACAAAATTATGAAAATCAAACTATAAAAATAGGATAATAATAGAACCATGGAGCCTACGACAAAAGATTGGAGCAAACAAAGGAGATATGGCTGCTGGTAGCGGGAAATAGGAGTAAACCGGCGGTTGGATTTTAGAATTTAGTCTCCAAATTTCTACAGTGTTCTCTATGTTCTACTAGTGTCCCAATTTTATAGTTTAACTTTTTCAATTAATCTCAGAGTGTTAGCAGACCAAAATAACAGAGAGCAAAAAGTTAGAAACGTTAAATTTTTGTTTTGGTTTTTGAATTTTTTTCAATTTTTGTTTCGTTTTTTTCAAAATAGTGTTAGTTTTATAAACAAAATATACAGAAATTAACCCGAAATAATAAGAATAAAAACGAAACCGTCTCCCCGGCAACAGCGCCATTTGATTGGAAGAGATTTTACATAGCGTATTTAAGTTTAAAGTAACCGCAATCAAGACGACGTCGCGTGTAGCTAGCCATGATGAGTACGGGTCGTCCATAGGGAGATAGTACGTTTTAGGTTCTTGTTCTCACAAGTTAAGCCAAAGGTCGGAAAAGTTCGATTCTAACCTATGTGTGTTGTATATATGCAAACTAAACACTTATTAGGGATAAAGATAGGTTAGTTTAAGTTAGGAAAATCTGTGCTCATTCCTTTGTGCCTCACTTGACTATTGAAGCTAGGGTAATCAGCAACAACGTGGATTAGGGTGCTTAAACACGGTATTTGCGATTGTGCATGAAATCCGGCTTAACCCTTGTCTATCCGTTCTTGTCTCTTGATCTTTGCCTCCGGACGAACCAAACGCAGTCGGTCACGGTTAAGAATCACCGCTATCTTGGTAGGATAGGATGCCTAACAGAGCGCTTGCATGAGATTTGGGCAGAGTTCAATTAGTAAGTTTTGGGAAAAAGAAATGAGTAAAAAAAACCTTAACTTAAACAACCCTTCTCATTCCCTAACAAGATCAACTATTCACAAACCATTACAAAAGTAAAAAGAAAACACAAGAGAGGAAAGATCAAAGAAAACAACATTGCAAATAACTAAAATGCAAGAAAATTAATTGCAAGAAAGTAAAGGTAAGAAGATACTAAGAACCTTATTGCAAAAGTATAAGCTTCATTTGAGTTCAAAATGAAAGTATAAGATAATGAATTCAAATACTAAAATCTAACCTTGCAAGCTCAGTTAAGTGGTTGCAAGATTAGATAAAAGCAAAGAACTCAACATTAACCCTATCTACTATGTACAAAGTTTAAACAAGATTACAAAATGTAAGAATGAAAAATGAAGTGAAGTGTGATAAACTATGGCTCCCAAGCTTGCTCTCTGTTCTGGTATATATAGGCACCTCATCAACAAAAACAAACAATAAACTTGAGATGATGTGACAACTTGGAATAACCAGAAGAAAAATTGAGGCAATAAGAGCAATTGGGACCGCCAGTGGCGGTTTTTTTGCTATTTCTGGCGGTTTTTCTTTGAGTGGTGGGGCCCGTCTTTGTGTGGTGATCACATGTCCTCTCCACTATCTCTCTGGCATTGTTTGATTCTTTTATAAATACTTGAGTTTTAATCTGTAGATTTGGAGGGAAATGCAAGTTTTAAACCACATCAACACTTTTCAAGCATTCATTACATATGCCCACTTGCCCATCCACTTGCACAAACCATGATTTTTGTGGTCAACTTTTGTGCCCACTTGTGCTAGGTTGTCCCATGAGCCAAAATATGTGTTCACATTTGTAATTAATCATGTCATGTTGGACCATTCTTGATAAAAAAATATTATGCACATATGTTTGTTGCAAAAACTCTTGAATATTGATCGGTTTTCCGTTCCGGTTGCAGTGTCTACTCACTAAGTCGTATCCGTGCATTTGAGTGTATTTCCAATTTTTTGTCACGAATACCAGTAATCTGTACTTATTGAGCAGACACGGATTAATAATACCGATATTATAGGATATATATATGCCCTAGAGGCCATTATTTATAATGGATACTATGGATATGTATATATTAGGATATATATGTGCCCTAGAGTCCATTATTTTTAATGGATACAATGGATATGTACATATATAGGACAATCTTGCTCGAAATGATAGTATGCTATCTGGTTTGACTTTAGCTTAGCATGTGCGTATATTCTACTTGTTATTACGTACTACTTATACATGTTGATAAAGCCCGTAAGATGTGCTTGACTACCAGCGTTATGATGGCGGTCATACTTGTGAGGGCTGGGTAGTCTATAAGCATATCCTTAAAAGTGTCTCTAGTCGTAGGAATATCAAGAAACGGCATAGATATTCCAGAGTAGACTGGTGTATATGTTTCTAGACCCCGACAAAAGGCGATAGTTAGTCTCACAGCCATTGGTGTGTTTCACCTAAGATTGTATTTATGTGCTCACAGTGGGTGGGTATATTGGACGGACTCACGGAGACCTGCTGGTTGGTATTATACCTAGCGTCAGATGGTAGTTCTCATGAGGCATGTGTACATATAGTCTGTAGACCTAAGATCATCATTTGTCTCGTGTGAGTTCCCACTGTGTTTTGATTACTACCCTACCACGGCTCAAAAGAGTCGTGCAAATAGGTTTTAGTTGGGTACGGTCCCGAGCCACATAGAGCTAGTGAGTGATTGTTAGGGATTCGTCTCTCCCAGTATAGGGAATCGATGTCGCACTGTGTTTGGTTGGTCAACGCCATAAGCCCCTAGCCAGGGTAGTTGAGAATTACCGATAGTCTTGAATGGTCTTGAGCCACACCAACATGACTTATCAGTAATTTCCGATAGTTGAGAATTACTAATAGTTAGATCATTAATTTCTCGGTTAGTAGGGGTCTGACGTTAACCTCCCTTAGACCCGGTTAGGCTCAGTAGGGATTCAGATGAGTTCGCTCGTCGCCCTTCTTTTCGACAGGTACCTGGGTAGCCGTTACGTACAGCTAGTATCGCTGACGCACTTGTGGTTATACCCACTGCCAGCGTATTGTCGAGTCTTTAGAGTCCCAAACAGAAGGTTTCTCTGGTTTAGGCGAAACGATGTGGAGGCCGTATGTTTATACACGCAGGGTTCCTATTGGATGCGAATACTAGTTGCGCAGAATTTAATCGGACAGTTTTTTAATACTAGCGGGCTTAGGATTAAGCCGGTTCATTAAATCAGATATTAATTTAATACTAGTATTAATTTTAGTGGTATTATTCTATCTCTTGGGTATTCGTATTTTGATATGAATTCGGTTATGTATATACGGTAGAAAGTATTTTGTATTTATACAAAATAACTTCTAGAAGGGGACACCTCATAATGTGTATTTTCTATTTATTGATAAATAGAAAAATGAGGTGTAAAGAAGGCATGGCATGAAGCATAGCTTGGGCATTAATTGGAGCATTTATTGAAGTATGGCTAGTTTTAAAGAAAAAGAAAAATGCTTAATATTATGTCATGAAGCCATTCTTCATGGTTGATTTTTTCTTTGCTCATTCTTGAGTTTCCATTCTCTCCTTCTTCCTTCTCCTCTTCCCTAAACCCTACCATTCTCATGAGTTGAGAAACAAGAGTCTTGAGATAGAAAACTCACCACTAATCCTGTCCACTCAATTTTGAATAACTAGATTAGCAAACTAGCTAGTTAAGTCTCTTTCTTTTGAAAGTTGAAGCTTGAACCTAGGACCTTCGGATGGATCATCTAGGATCCAGAAGACCGGCAACCAAGCTACCCCGACGACCCCAAAAAGAGCTTAAGAAGAGGAATCAAAACCCGAAGGACACGAGCCGATAGGTATAACATTCTAACGAGATAGGATAATTACCTATGTAGTCTTGCTAGTTAGGTTTTGTGGTAGATTTTGGGATTATGTCTTTGTGCATGCTTCAAAATCGATTTTTTTTGAAATTCTGCTTCTCTACAAACCTTGTAGAGCATGCAACCTTGACTTACATGGTATCAGGGCCGGTCCATAAACCTTAAATAGCTAGTTTGCACTAATTTAGAGTTTCGATCGACAGAATTATCCGAATCGCATTTCCAAAAACTTGCTTGCTGTTCGAATTTTAATGTTGTTCAAAAAATATTTTAAGTCACATTAAAATTATGTGCAGGCGATATCGGAGCCAAGAAAAAATTTTGGGCACATAATCACAAAATTGGACAACTAATCTGCCACCAAATATGTCATTTGGCCGAGGATCTGCGGCCCAATTATGGCTACGGTGCTCCAAATTTTTTCTGTCGATCTAGTTCATGGAAATATGATTTTTGGTATATTTGATTTTTGCCCAGATTTGTTTGTGTACTGGTTTGTACATGGGGTCAAATGCGGAAAGTTTTAATCAATCGAAATTCTAAATTCTTGCTTTTCTGTGTATTTGTTTCTGCGACCGTGAATATCATAGCGCGGTATAATCCGATTGATTGCTATATGTACAATCAGACGGGTTTACAAATATGATATTCGCGTTGATGTTCTGTGTTGCACTGATGTTATGGATATATTGTCGTGGCGGATAGCCAATAGTGCAATGGTTGTAGTACAGTGTTGATTCATTTGTATATTCATTATTGCGAGACGAGCATCCGATATGTGGACTGTCGTTTCTGTCCGTTTGTATATTCTTTTATTGGGACAAGGCCGGGTTGAGGTCGATGTCACCGTTGTATATATTTTTTCTTTTCTGTACTAGAATTACCCCGCGGAGGAGTGCTCGAGTAGCCGGGTTCTAGAGGGCAACGGGGCCCATCTCATGGCGTTGAGACCGGGGTGCCTTACTCTAGAATTGGTGGGCTACTCGTCGCACTCATAGGGGGTATAGGATGACCCATGGTGGGGTGCTCAAGTTACTGGATTCCGTGAAGCGTTGGGTGGCCCATTCACTTTGTTGATTGGGGTTGCCTCTGTTGGCTATAGTGCCCTCATGGCAATTATTGTAATCGCAGGCTGGCGATTATGATGATTGTGGGAGGACCTATATGAGTAGAACAGTCTTACGTGAGATGATAGTATGCAATCTGGTTTGACTCTATCATCTTGTACATGCATTATGTGGTATTACAGATCATTATTACATGTTGATTGAGCCCATATGATTCTTGCTTGACTACCAGGATTATGATGGCGATCATATACGTGGAAGCTGGGCGGTCTATAAGCACATCCTTAAATGTCCCTAGTCGAGGGAGTATCAAAACTGGGCATCGATACTCCGGAGCAGACTGGTGTATATTTTTCGAGACCCTGACGAGGGGCAGTGGTCGGTCTTACAAGCTATTGGTGTAAGTTAGTCACCTAAGATAGTATACAGATGCTCATTGGGTTATGAGTTACACTGGACGGACTTGCAGGGAACATGCTAGATGGTATTATACCAATTGTCAGATAGCAGTTCTCAGGTGACATGAGTACTGGTTAGTCTGTCGACTTGAGATCGTCATTTGTCTCATCTGAGTTCCCACTATGCTTTGATTACTACCCTACCATGGCTCAAAAGAGTTGTGCAAACAGGTTTTAGTTGGGTACAGTCCCGAGCCACATGGAGGCAGTGAGCGGATCGTCGGGGATTCGTCTCTCCCAGTATTGGGGGTTGATGTCGCGGGTCTTACAAGCTATTGGTCTCAAGGGCAAGGCAAGATATGAGACCAATCAACATCTTCCTCCATACCAAAGATTTATATGGAGAGCAATCTCGTATCGCAAGATATGAGACCTCGAACAAATTGTTTCAGGCGAGGTTTGCCGTCGGATCATCTGTAGGGGACCACATCCTTAAGATGATTAGCTATATTGAAGAGCTCGCGAACCTTTGGACCACGTTGGAGAACGAGTTGTATACAGACTTGATTCTACAGTCCCCGCCTCTACCTACGCTCAATTTATCTTGAATTTCAATATTCAAGGTAAGGAAGTTTCACTTCTAGAATTCCTCAACATGTTGAGGAGTGCAGAGGGCACCCTACAGAAAACCAGGGAGACACTTGCTCTGCTTATTGGGGAATCTTCCTCTTCTAAATCCAAGGCGAAATCCAAGAGGAAGAATAAGAAGGCCCCCACCAAGCCGAAAGGCGGTGTCAGTAAGGTAGAGGGAAAGGGCAAGACAAAAGTTTCGGGGACGACAGTAGGGAAGGAGGAATGTTTCCATTGTCACAGGAAATGCCATTGGAAGAAGGACTGCAGGGCTTGGAAAGTCAAAAACCAGGATTCGAAGCACGTTGTGGTTTCGACTTCAGGTGTGTTTATGATTGAAAACTGTCTGTCAATTAACTCTACTTTCTGGGTGCTAGATACCGGATTAGGATCTCATATTTGTAATTCATAGCAGGCTCTGAGAAACCGTAGAGTTATCAAGGCACGCGATATGACTCTCAGGGTTGCTAACGGAATGAGCGTGGATTCTGTATCCGTAGGGGAATATCACCTAAGATCAACAAGCGGAAACATTTTGGTTTTGCGTAACTGTTTTTGTGTACCTAGTTTGACATGTAATATCATCTCTGTATCTTACTATCTAAAAAAGGTTATGATTTTACATTTGTAAGCGATGTTGTAAAATCCACCTTAATCATGGTTTGATTGGGTTCGGTACACTAAACAACAGTATATACGTATTAAATCAACACCAAGTTTTCAATGTCCAGAACACACTTAAAAGAAAGTCTTCAGAATTAAATCAAGCTTTCTTATGGTATTGTAGACTGGGTCACATCAATGAAACACAGTTGACGAAGTTACATAAAGAGGGATATTTGGACACGTTTGAATATCTGTCTTATTCAACTTATCAATCATGTCTCGAAGGAAAGATGACAAAGACTCCGTTCACTGGACATAGAGTAAGAGCCAGCGAGCTCTTAGGACTCATACATAGCGACGTGTGTTGTCCTACTTCATGCAAGAAGTGGTTATTCCTACATCATTACTTTTACGGATAATTTCTCAAGGTATGGACTGTATTCTTGATGAAACATAAATCCGAGACCTTTGAGAAATTCTAAGAATACAAGAATGAAGTGGAAAAACATATAGGCAAAGGTATCAAGACACTTAGATTTGATCGAGGTGGTGAATACTTAAGTGCCGAGTTCCTGGACTATTTAAAAGAGAATGGAATTTTCTCTCAGCTTACTCCTCCACACACAACGGGGTGTCGGAAAGACGGAACTGCACCTTATTGGATATGGTACGTTCCATGATGAGTAACGTTGAGTTACTGCGATCTTTCTGGGGTTATCTACTAGAATCTGCTGCATATCTTTTGAATAAGGTTCCTACTAAGTCTGTGCCTACCACACCATATGAAATGTGGAGTAGGAAGAAACCCTATCTTAAGTATCTAAAGATATGGGATGTCCAGCTTTTGTTAAAAAGCAGCATGCGGACAAGCTCGAGGCACGATCAGTACCATGTAAGTTTGTAGGATACCCAAGGAACTCCAGAGGGTATATTTTCTATTACGTGGAAGAACAAAAGGTTTTTGTTTCTCGGCATGCCTACTTTTTGGAGTCACAATTTCTTTAAAAAGAAATAAGTGGAAGCGCAATAGAACTGGAAGAAATTCTAGAACAACAAACTATTACTGAAAGCATGGTGGAACCAGAAGTTTCAAAAGAATCAGACGTCCCTGCGCCACTCCGCAGATCTAGTAAGCAGTCTCATCCGCCCGAGAGATACTACAGTTTTCTCATAGACGGGGATAGAGAGGATTGCATCATCAACGATGATGAGCCAATTAGTTTCCAGCAGGCCATTACGAGCAGAGACTCAGTAAAGTTGCCGGATGCAATGCGGACCGAAATGGAATCAATGTACACCAACAAAGTATGGACTTTGGACATTGCTCCAGAAGAGGTAAAACCCGTAGGCTGCAAATGGATCTTCAGACAGAAGATTGGTGTAGATGGACAGGTTGAAGCCTATAAGGTTAGACTTATTGCAAAAGGTTTTTGTCAAAAACCTGGTTTGGACTATGATGAAACCTTTTCTCCAGTGGCTATGCTCAAATCCATTCGGTCCTACTTGCTATTGCTGCCTTCCACGATTATGAAATTTGGAAGATGGATGTAAAGACCGCTTTTCTGAATGGAAATTTGGAAGAGTGTGTTTATATGGATCAGCCGGAGGGTTTCATAGAGAGTGGGAGCAGCGGAAAGGTGTGCAAGTTGCTTAAATCCATTTATGGATTAAAGAATGTATCGCGGACCCATTCGGTCCTACTTGCTATTGCTGCCTTCCACGATTATGAAATTTGGCAGATGGACGTAAAGACCGCTTTCTGAATGGAAATTTGGAAGAGTGTGTTTATATGGATCAACCGGAGGGTTTCATAGAGAGTGGGAGCAGCGGAAAGGTGTGCAAGTTGCTTAAATCCATTTATGGATTAAAGCATGTATCGCGGAGTTGGAACATCTGTTTTGATGAAACGGTCAAGGAATTCGAATTTATCAAAAATCCAGATGAACCATGTATTTATAGTAAGATTGTAGCAAGAACTGTGGTATTCCTCGTCTTGTACGTGGATGACATTCTCCTGATAGGAAATGACTTTTCTATGCTATAATCAGTCAAAGGATTCTTGTCACAAAGGTTCTCCATGAAAGAGCTGGATGATGCCTCCTACATTCTGGGGATCCAGATCTATCGTAATAGATCTAAGAGGATGTTGGGACTTTCACAGTCAAGGTACATCGATACCATACTGAAAAGATTTAGTGTGGAAGATTCAAAGCGCGGTAATCTACCGGCTTGTCTCGGGATCACCCTCTCCAAAGAGATGTCTCCCAAGACTGATTTGGAAAGGGATCGCATGCGTATTATACCCTACGCTTTTGCGGTAGGCTCTATAATGTACGCGATGTTGTGTACCAGACCAAATATAGCTTACGCACTGAACGTTGTAAGCAGGTATCAGTCAAACCCTGGGAAGAAGCATTGGACAGCAGTTAAGAACATTCTAAAGTACCTAAGAAGGACTAAGGAGATGTTCTTGGTGTACGGCAGTAAAGACCTCTAGATCGAGGCCTTCGCTAACTCCAGCTTCTAGAGTGACAAGGATGACTCCAAGTCCATGTCGGGTTATGTCTTTACCCTCAATGGAGAGCTCCATGCAGGACACCATTGCTGACTCGGTGATGGAAGCGGAGTATATCGCTGCATGTGACGCCGCGAAAGAAGCAGTCTGGATGAAGAAGTTCATTACAGAACTTCAGGTGGTTCCATCTATTGTTGATCCAATAACTTTGTATTGTGACAACACCGGGTCTATAGCTTTAGCGAAGGAACCAAGATCCCATCAGAAGTCTAGACATATCTTAAGGCGGTATCACCTGATCAGAGGGATCGTGGATCGCCGGAAGACCGAGATGCCAAGAGTAGACATGGAGAATAACACTGCAGATGCATTCACAAAGGCCATCTCTCAGACGTAGTTCGAGAGGCTATTCGAGATGGTAGGTCTGCGATATGCCAATACATGGCCTGAGTGAAAGTGGGAGATTGTTAGTGATCTAGAGGACATTATTGTATAGTACTGAATTGTATATTACATTTTGGAAGTTTGGGTATACACAGATATAATAACAGTCTTGCTCAATATGATAATATACTATCTGGTTTGATTCTATCTTAATATGTGTATATATTTCTTTTAGCATATCGCTAATACATATTGATAGAGCCCTTAGGATCTTTGCTTGACTACCGGTGTTGTGATGGCAGTCACACTAGTGGGGGCTGGGTAGTCTATAAGCACATCATTAAGCTTGTCCCTAGTCGTAGGATTATCGAGACAGGGCATCGATATTCCAGAGTAGACTAGTGTATACGCTTCTCATCCCAGTCAGGGAAGATGGCCTATCCCGCGGCCATTGGTATGCCGTACCAGAGATAGTATACAGGTGCTCATTGGGTTATGAGTTACACTGGATGGACTCGATGGGAACTGCTGGTTGGTACTATACCTATCGTCAGTTAGTAGTCCCCGGGTGACATGAGTACAGGTTAGTCCGTTGACTTGACATCACTATTCGTCTCGAGTGTATTCCCACTGTACTTAGATTACTACCCTACCACGGCTCAAATGAGTCGTGTAAACAGGTAGTGGTTGGGTGCAGTCCCGAAGCACTTGGAGGCAATAGGGGTTAGATGGGATTCGTCTCTCCCGGTATTGGGAGTTGATATCGCGCTGTGTTCGGATAGCCAATACACAAAGTCCCTAACCAGAGCAAGTGAGATTTACTGGTAGGTACACCAGTAGTTTCTCAGGGTGTATTAGGCTCTACACCGACATGACTTATTGCGCTATTAGGGGTCTGACGGTTACCATCCCCTAGGCCCGATATGCGATACTCTTAGACGAACAGACCGGACTGTATGGAGATTGTCACAGATAGACTCAGTAGGAATTCAGATGAGTTTTCTCATCGGCCTTCTTATCGACAGATACCTAGGTAGTCGTTACACACAGCTAGTGCCGCTGACGGACTTATGGTTAAACCCACTGCCAGTGTACTGTCGAGTCTTTAGAGTCCCACAAAGAGGGTTTCCCTGCTTCGGGCGAAAGGTTGTAGAGGTCGTATGGTTTTACGGCAGGGTTTCGATCATATACGTGTACTGGTTACACGGATATTGTTCGGACGGATAAACTAGTACGCTTTGGTTTAAGCCGGATTCTAGTATTATATTATTAGATTATTATTATCTTATTGTATTCGTATTTTTCGGAATACGAATACGGGTATGTATATACGGTGAGGGCATTTTTGTAATTTCACAAGAGATGCTTCTAAAAGGGGATACCTCATTATTTGGTTTATCTATTTTTTGAAATAGATTAATGAGGTGGGAAATGGAGATATTTGTGGTATGGTGAAGCATGGCTTGTTTTCATTTGTTTATTTATTTGGACTCACTATTCAAGCATGGTTGATATTTTCAATTGGAAAATATTGCATGCTTGGTGTGAGATAGTGTAGGAGCCATTCTTCACTTGCCCTACCCTAGCTCATTTGTAATTTCATTTTCTCTCTCCATTTTTTCTCTCTTTTTTTCTCAAGACCTAAAACCCTCACATGAGTTGTGAACCATTAGGTCTCTTGAGATAATACACTCTAATAAATACTCTACATCTTCTAAGCTACCTAGCTTTGCAAACTAGGTACCTTAGTTACCTCGGTTTAGAGGTTGGAGCTTGAGGTATAGACTCTCGGGTGGATCATCTTTGACACGAGGAGGCCGACGATCAAGCGCGATCTAGATCTTCAAGGAGCTCAAGAAGAGGAGTAGAAGACCCGAAGGACAATGAACAAGGAGGTATAAAACTCTTACCGAGTAGTTAGTACCTCCTAGTAGTATAGCTAGTTAAGGTTTATGTTAAAATCTTGGAGTTAAAGTCGGTGTTGCATAGTGGATCACAAGGAAATCAAGGTTCAGAGAGTGGACACAAAAGAAAACACAGCAGATCCATTCACGAAGGCCTTATCTTAAGCACAGTTCGAGCGGCTATTCGAGATGTTGGGGATGCGTTATGCAAATATCGGCCTTAGTGTAAGTGGGAGATTGTAGGATATATATAGATATATGCCCTAGAGGCCATTATTTGTAATGGGTATTATGGATATGTATATATTAGGATATATATGTGCCCTAGATGCCATTATTTGTAATGAATACTATCGATATGTATATATTGTTGGGTTACACTAACGCCCTGGCCATCATTCGTGGCTGTTTGCGGAACAAATTTTTTTCAACATTGTTAAACTGGCGCTAGAATAAACCTAAACCAGATCTACCATAAAACTAACTAGCAAGCTAAAGGGTTCTATCTACTATGATAGAAAGTTATACCTAAAAAATCAAGCCCTTCGGGTATTCACTACTCTCCTTTAGCTCCTCAAAGGATGTACGGATCGTGCTCGATCGACAACCTCCTCGAGTCAAAGATGATCCACCCGAGAGTGTCTACTTTGAGCTCCTACCTCAAAACCGAGGTAACCAGGTTACTTAGTATGCTAATCTAAGTAGCCTAGATGAAGTAGAGAGCGATGGTGGATTAGTTTGTCTCAAGAACTCTAGGTTTCTCAACACATGAGACTATTAGGGTTTGAGGTAGAAGAAGCAAAGCTTGGAGGAGATGAGAGTGTTTGTGATAAGCATAGAATGAAGAATGGCCAAGTGTTGTGAACTAATAATACCATGCCACAAAAAATATCTTCACAACATAAAATATCAAGCATGAATCAATAGTAAATCATGAGTCACCCCATGAGTCACTCTATGAGTCACCAAGTAGCCATGCTTCATTTAATGACATATAACACCTCATACCTCCACCTCATTAACCATTAAAAAAATGGCTAAACAAATAATGAGGTGTCTTCTTCTAAAAGCATCTTGCACAATTACAAATATAGCCCTCACCGTATATACATACCCATATCCGTATTTCAAAAAATACGAATACAAAGAAACAAAATTAATCCAAGAATATAATACTAGGATCCGACTTAAACCAAAGCCCGCTAGTATTATCCGTCCGAACATCATACGTGCACAAGTACACGTATGTGATCGAACCCTACCGTAAAACCATACGACCTCTACATTGTTTCGCCCGAAGCAGGGAAACCTTCTGTGTGGGACCCTAAAGACTCAACAGTCCGCTGGCAGTGGGTTTAACCACAAGCACGTCAGCGGTACTAGCTGCACGTAACGGCTACCCAGGTACCTTTCGAAAAAGGAAGGCCGACGAGCAAACTCGTCCGAACTCCTACCGAGCCTATCCATGACAATCTCTGTGCAGTCCAGTCTCTTCGTCTAAGAGTATCGCATACCGGGTCTAGGGGTGGTATACGTCAAACCCAAATAACCCGATAATTCATATTGATGTGGCTCAGGACCAATCCGGAAAACTACTGATCAACCTATCAGTAAATCCCAACTGCCTTGGCCAAGGTCTTATGGTCTTGGCCAATCGAACACAGTGCGATATCAACTCCCAATACCTGGAGAAACGAATCCCCGACAATCACTCACTGCCTCCATGTGGCTCGAGACTGTACCCAACCAAAACCTGTTTGCACGACTCAGTAGAGCCATGGTAGGGTAGTGATCAAAGCACAGTGGGAACTTACACGAGACAAATGACGATCTCAGGTCCAAAGACTAACATGTACACGTGTCACAAGAGAACCTCTATTTGACGATAGGTATAATACCATTTAGAGGTTCTCGGCAAGTCCGTCCAGTGTACTCGCCCCAGTGAGCACCCGTATACAATCTTAGGTGATCACACCAATGGTTGTGGGACCAACCAATGTCCCTCCTCGGGGTCTAGAAACGTACACGCAAGTCTACTCTGGAGTATCGATGCCCGATCTTGATACTCCTGCGACTTGGGACATTTAAGGATGTGCTTATAGACTACCCAGCTCCCACAAGTATGATCACCATCATAACGTTGGAAGTTAAGCAAGATCCTACGGGCTTTATCAACATGTGGTCGACATATATAACATATGCACATGTTAAGATAAAGTCAAACCATAATAGTATACTACTGTATCAAGTCTTTATCAGTATGTGCAAGTAACATAAAGCATCATTTGAAAGAAATACACATATCCTGACAAAGACAACTCAAATAATATACTATATAACTGAGCAAGATTGTCCTGTACATGCATATTCCTAGCATCCACATGTATACATATACAATAATAGCCTCTAGGGCATACATATCCAACAATCTCCCATTTGCACTAAAGGCCAGTAATTGGTGTACCGATACCCAACATCTGCACTAAGGCCGGCTGATGGCGCACCGCATACCCAACATCTCAAAAAGTCGCTTGAACTGCGCTTGAGGGAGGGCCTTTGTAAATGGATCCGCCGTGTTCTCTTTTGTATCCACTCTCCGGACCTCGATCTCCTGGCGATCTATGATCTCCCTGATCAGGTTATACCGCCTTAAGATGTGTCTGGATTTTTGTTGGGACCGTGGTTCTTTCACTAAAGCTATAGCCCCATTGTTATCGCAATACAACGGTATCGGGTCAACAATGGATGGAACTACCTGAAGTTCAGTAATGAACTTCTTCATCCAGACCGCTTCTTTTGCGGTATCGTTTGCAGCAATGTATTCAGCCTCCATTGTCAAGTCTGCGATGGTGTCCTGTGTGGAGCTCCTCCAACACACCGCCTTTCCATTGAGGGTAAACACAAAACCCGAGACAGACTTGATGTCATCCTTGTCACTCTGGAAGCTTGAATCGGTAAAGGACTCGACCTTCAGTTCTCCATTATCGAAAACCAAGAACGTCTCTTTAGTCCTTCTCAGGTACTTGAGAATGTTCTTCACTGTTGTCCAGTAGTTCTCACTTGGGTTCGACTAATATCGGCTCACCACGCTAAGCGCGTAAGTTATATCTGGTCTTGTACATAGCATCATATACATTATAGATCCTACTGCCGAAGCGTAGAGTATAGTGCTCATGCGAACCCTCTCCTCACCAGTCTCGGGAGACATCTTTTTGGAGAGGGTGATTCGGTGCAATGCGGGTATATTACCGCGCTTGGAATCTTCCATACTAAATCTCTTTAGTACTGTCTCTATGTACCTGGACTGCGAAATTCCCAATAATCTCTTGGATCTATCTCTGTAGATCTTGATCCTTAGAATGTACGAGGCATCACCCAGGTCCTTCATGGAGAACCTTTAAGACAAGAACAGCTTGACCGATTGTAGCATATGAATATCGTTTCCTATCAAATGAATGTCATCCACGTACAAGACTGGGAATATGACAGTTTGTCCTACAATCTTCTTATAAATACATGGCTCATCCTCATTCTTGATGAAGTCAAATTCCTTGACTGTTTCATCAAAACAGATGTTCCAGCTCCGCGATGCCTGCTTTAATCCATAAATGGATTTAAGCAACTTGCACACCTTCCCGCTGCTCCCACTTGTTTCTTTTCCAAGAAACAACCTTTCAAGAAAGGTGGCTTGTCGAGAAAAGAAAACCTTTTGTTCTTCGACATGGTAGAATAGATATCCATTCGAATGCCTGAGATATTCTACAAACTTACATAAAACTGACCGTGTCTTAAGTTTGTCTGGATTCTAGTTTTTCACATAGGTCGGACAACCCCATATCTTAACCCGTTTAAGACATGGTTCCTTTCCACTCCATATTTCATACAGAGTCTTAGGTACAGATTTATTAGGAACCTGATTCAAAAGGTATACCGATGTTTCAAGCGCAAGTCCCTAGAAAAAAAGAGGTAACTCAGCACCACTCATCATGGAGTGAACCATGTCCAATAGGGTACGTTTCCTCCACTCCGATGCACCGTTGTGCTGTGGTGTATACGGAGGAGTAAGTTGAGAGAGAATTCCATTCTTTGTTAGAAAGTCCTTGAATTCCTTACTCAAGTACTCCCCACCTCTATCAGATCGGAGGATCTTGATACTTTTGCCAATCTGGTTCTCTACTTCGTTCTTATATTCTTTGAATTTCTCAAAAGCTTCAGATTTGTGTTTCATATGATACACGTATCCGAATCTAGAGAGATCGTCAGTGGATGTGATGAAGTACGAGAACCCACCCCTTGCATGTATAGACAGCAGACCACATACATCACTGTGTATGAGTCCCAAGAGCTTTACTGCTCTTTCTCCGTGTCCAGTGAACAGAGATTTGGTCATCTTTCTTTTGAGACAAGACTGACAAGTTTCATAAGATGAAAATTCGAACGTATTCAAATATCTATCCTTATGCAACTTATTCAGTCCTTTCTCTTCGATATGACCAAGTCTACAATGCCACAAGTAGGATTCGTTCGTATCTGAACTCTTCCTCTTGCGTGTGTTTTGTACATTGAAATCTGTGTTTTGATTTAGAACATAGATACCATTACACTGTGTACCTTCTGCAACCAATACCTGATTAAGGTAAATGTTCATGATATTTCTATCAAGAACAAACTTATATCCATCTTTATCAAGTAAAGAAACTGATATGATGTTGCAAACCATGGTAGGTATATAGTAGCAATTGTTCAAAATCATAGTATTGCCTTTTGGCAACACTAAGTGATATTCACCGACGGCAGCAGTATAAACTTGTGCTCCATTCCCTACTCTGAGGGACATATCACCAGGTCCAACTATCCTACTTTTTCTCAGTCCCTACAATACATTACAGATATGAGATTCTGATCCGGTATCTAGTACCCAGGAGGTAGGACTGACCGAAAAACAGTTCTCAATAACAAAAACACCTGAAGAAGACACAATAGTGTATTTCTTCTTCGTTGGGGTCATTAAGGAATTCATGCAATCCTCTTTCCCTTGCTCATACTCACGACAGCTGTCATAGTTTAGAGCCAAACCGACATTCCCCAGACCCGAATAAGAATTCGGATCGGTCAAGTGATACATTTTATTATCTTGATTAAGGCGTGAAATGGTTGCTACCTGGAGAGAGAGAGAGAGAGAAAAGAAACACTTAGCGTACACTCTTGCAAGATTAGATTGGTTAATCAGGATGGATCCCACTGTTTCCTCGAATTCTCCATCAAACCTTTAAAAGGAGAACTAGTCAGGATTTAATAGCACGTTACAATACTTGCTTAACCTTTCGGCCAGGCTAGTGTTGGTACTTCGAGAGAGGTTTTCCAACGCTTTCGTGAAGTTCTTTAATTATATAACCTCTTTTCCCTGGAGGCATAGCCCCGCTAATACCGTTCTAGACACCTACTTGGTTTATAGCATTGATTGTTAAGTGAAATAATCTCATAAGAGTAATCCTACTCATCAGTGGAATCGGGATTCAACTATCATTGTGTGATGGCTTAGATGGAATCCACTCTAGTCACCACACTCCAGAAGGTATGCTAAACTGGCAAGTTTCCTGTATGTTTGAAACCCCCGATGTGGTTTTTTCCCCAAGCATCATATGGTCTTGATAGAGACCAACGTACCATAAGACGCAAGTCAAGTTCAACCCGTCATTATCCTGGATTAACTTAGACCCACCGGCATAAGCCCTTGATAGAGACCAACGTGGCTATGTGACTGTCCTTATTAATCGCATCCTCAAATGCAACAGATAAGTAACATTTAGCTACCGTTCACTATGCCTTGATAGAGACCAACATACATAGCACGAATACTAACTGCTACTTATCTAAAATGATGGAGGGCTACGGCTGGGTTTTTGGTGAAAACCCCTTTAATGTAATGAACTTGATATCGTTGAAGGAACCTGAACAGTTTTGAAAAGGAGTGGTTTAGGCTCCGCTTTTGAAAACTTCTGGTTTTGAAAAAAAAACCCGAGTAATCTACAGTATAAATTTTTGCTCAAGAGGTCACTCCCTGCGAAGGGATCTCGGCTCTTGCCTCCTGGAATGAGGTGCTAGATATTCACGACCGAATACCACTATGCAAAGCAAAAAAATATAACTATAGTTTTTCAAAATTTGTTCCAACAACATCTAATCAAAATTAATGTGGTCCCATCAATTAACCTATCACACCAGAAAAGAACGAAAATACAATGTACGTATATGCCACCTGCATTCGCCACGGGGCCCCGTCATGCCCCGTTAGGTTACTTAACTAATGGCAGAGTGGGGGCTGGACTAGCGAGGGTGCAAAACATATACAACATCTACTAGTATATATATAAATATATATAACATTCGTCCTAGGCATGATAATAAGAAACATCACAGAATCTCAGCAAGCAACACAGAATGGTGGATAATCTTGGAGCCTCGGGTTTCATTTGGGTCGCAAATAAAACCCGAAGTTTCCGGTCGTATGGATAGCCTGTGCAATAAAAACCTGGACCCCTACGAGCGCGGCAAGTTACCCGCCAATCCCAAAAGTGAGGCAACCCCAATCAACAAAGTGAATGGGCCACCCAGCACTCCACGAGATCCGGTAACTTGAGCGCCCCTCCGTGGGTCATTCTATACCCCTTACGAGTGCGGCGAATAGCCCGTCAATTCTAGAGTGAAGCCCCCTCCGTCTCAACACCATGAGATGCGGGCTTGTTGCCCTCCAGAACCTGGCTATTCGTGCACTCCACCGCGGGGTAATTCTAGTACAGAAAAAGAAAAATAATATGTACAATGGTGACATCGCCTTAACCCAGTCGTGCTCCAATCAAATAATATACAATCCGGTAAAGACGACAGTCCACATGTCGGACGCTCGCCCCGCAATATGAATATACAAATGAATCTTAACTGTACTACTACCATTGCACCGCAAGCTATCCACCATGACAATCCAACCACAATCACGGCACAAGCACAGAACATCAACGTGAATGTCATGTTCGCAAACTCGTCTAAAAGAACATATAGCAGTTATACAGGTTATACCGCTCTAATGACATTCACGGTCGCAGATAGTGATGTATGCACTGAAACTTACGCATTTAAAATTTCGATCGACAAAAAACTTTTATGCATTGGCCCCAAGTGCAATCCAGTACTTAAACAAATCTGGGCCAGAAACTAAACATCCCAGAAATCACATTTCGATACAATAGAACTCCATAAGAAATTTCGTGCACGAATCCCTACAACGACCGCGGAACGGCGGCAAACAAGCTTGTTCTGCCGCGGTTCCGCGGATTTCTTATGGACTTATGTGCCCAATTTTCTAGTGAATTCCTAAAATACCCTGCACTAATTTTTAAGGCACTAGAAATAATTTTTTGAACACTTTTGAAAATCGGCAGAAACATGAATTTTGAAATTGAGATTTCGGAAATATTTGTCGATCGACCTTTTAAGCACATCAAAACTAGCTAGTTTAGGTTTTATGGGTTGGCTCTGATGCCATGTTCAGTTACACTAACGCCCTGGCCATCATCCGTGGCCGTTTGCGGAACAAATTTTTTTCAATGATATTAAACTGACGCTAGAATAACCTTAAACCAGATCTACCATAAAACTAACTAACAACCTAAAGGGTTCTATCTACTATGATAAAAAGTTATACCTAAAGAATCAAGTCCTTCGGGTCTTCACTCCTCTCCTTTAGCTCCTCAAAGTATGTATAGATCGTGCTCAATCGACGGCCTCCTCGCGTCAAAGATGATCCACCCGAGAGTGTCAACTTTGAGCTCCTACCTCTAAACCCAGATAACTAGATTACTTAGTATGCTAATCTAAGTAGCTTAGATGAAGTAGAGAGTGATGATAGATTAGTTTGTCTTAAAACCCTAGGTTTCTCAACACATGAGACTATTAGAGTTTGAGATAGAAGAAGCAAAGCTTGGAGGAGATGAGAGTGTTTGTGATAAGCATAGAATGAAGAATGGCTAAGTGTTGTGAACTAATAATGCCATGCCACAAAAAATATCTTCACAACACAAAATATCAAGCATGAATCAATAGTAAACCATGAGTCACCCCATGAGTCACTATGAGTCACCAAGTAGCAATGCTTCATTTAATGACATATAACACCCCATACCTCAACCTCATTAACCATTAAAAAAATGGTTAAACAAATAATGAGGTGTCTTCTTCTAGAAGCATCTTGCACAATTACAAAAATACCCCTTACCGTATATACATACCTGTATCCGTATTCCGAAAAATACGAATACAAAAAGACAAAATTAATCCAAGAATATAATACTAGGATCCGGCTCAAACAAAAGCCCACTAGTATTATCCGTCCGAACATCATACGTATACAAGTACACGTATGTGATCGAACCCTACCGTAAAACCATACGGCCTCCATATCGTTTCGCCTGAAGCAGGGAAACCCTCTGTGTGGGACTCTAAAGACTCAACAGTATACTGGCTGTGGGTTAACCACAAGCACGTCAGCAGTACTAGCTGCACGTAATGGCTACCCAGGTACCTATCGAAAAAGGATGGCCGACAAGCAAACTCGTCCGAACTCCTACCGAGCCTATCCGTGACAATCTCCGTACAGTCTGGTCTCTTCGTCTAAGAGTATCGCATACCGGGTCTTGGAGTGGTATACATCAGACCCTAATTACCCGATAATTTGTGTTGATGCGGCTCAAGACCAATCTGGGAAACTACTGATCAACCTATCTGTAAATCCCATCTGTCTTGGCCAAGGTCTTATGGTCCTGGCCAATCGAACACAACGCGATATCAACTCCCAATACCTAGAGAAACGAATCCCTGACAATCACTCACTGCCTCCATGTGGCTTGGGACTGTACCCAACCAAAACCTGTTTGCACGACTCAGTGGAGCCATGGTAGGGTAGTGATCAAAGCTCAGTGGGAACTTACACGAGACAAATGACGATCTCAGGTCAAAAGACTAACATGTACACATGTCACAAGAGAACCACTATCTGACGATAGGTATAATACCATCTAGAGGTT
Source organism: Agapanthus africanus (assembly GCA_030015575.1). Lineage (NCBI taxonomy): Eukaryota > Viridiplantae > Streptophyta > Magnoliopsida > Asparagales > Amaryllidaceae > Agapanthus > Agapanthus africanus. Next base: position 235,432,111 of record CM057349.1, on the reverse strand, counting down.
CTCGGCGAGTCCGTCCAGTGTACTCACCCCTAATGATCACCCGTATACAATCTTAGGTGATCACACCAATGGTTGTGGGACCAACCACCGCCCCTCGTCGGGGTTTAGAAACGTACACGCATGTATACTCTGGAGTATCGATGCCCGATCTCGATACTCCTGCGACTTGGGACATTTAAGGATGTGCTTATAGACTACCCAGCTATTACAAGTATGATCGTCATCATAACGCTGGTAGTCAAGCAAGATCCTACGGGCTTTATCAACATGTGGTCGACATATATAACATATGCACATGTTAAGATAAAATCAAACCATAATAGTATACTACTGTATTAAGTCTTTATCAATATGTGCAAGCAACATAAAGCATCATTAGAAAGAAATACGCATATCCTGACAAAGACAACTCAAATAATATACTATATAACTGAGCAAGATTGTCCTGTACATACATATCCCTAGCATCCACATATATACATATACAATAATGGCCTCTAGGGCATACATATCGAACATATATATAGGATATCTTGCTCGAAATGATAATATGCTATCTGGTTTGAATTTATCTTAACATGTGTGTATGTTCTACTTGTTATCATGTACTACTTATACATGTTGATAAAGCCTGTAGGATATGCTTGACTACCAGCGTTGTGATGGCGGTCATACTTATGAAGGCTGGGTAGTCTATAAGCATATCCTTAAAAGTGTCCCTAGTCGTAAGAATATCGAGACAGGGCATCGATATTTCAGAGTAGACTGGTGTATACGTTTCTAGACTCCGACGAGAGGCCATGGTTAGTCTCATAGCCATTGGTGTGTTTCACCTAAGATTGTATACAGGTGCTCACAGTGGATGGGTACACTGGACGGACTCACCGAGAACTACCTGTTGGTATTATACCTAGCATCAGATAGCAGTTCTCATGTGGCATGTGTACAGGTAGTTTGTAGACCTAAGATCATCATTTGTCTCATATGAGTTCCCAATGTGCTTTGATTACTATCCTACCACGGCTCAAAGGAGTTGTGCAAACAGGTTTTAGTTGGGTACAATCCCGAACCACATGGAGGCAGTGAGTGATTGTTAGGGATTCGTCTCTCCCGGTATAGAGAGTAGATGTCGCACTGTGTTTGGTTGGTCGATGCCATAAGCCCCTGACAAGGGAAGTTGAGAATTACTGTTAGTTAGATCAGTAATTTCTCGGATGGTCTTGAGACACACCAGCACGACTTATCAAGGTTATTAGGGGTCTGACGCTAACCGCCCCTAGACCCGGTATACGATACTCTCAGACGAACACACCGGACTGTATGGATATTGTCATGGTTAGGCTCAGTAGGGGTTCAGATGAGTTTGCTCGTCGGCCTTCTTTTCGACAGGTACCCGGGTAGCCGTTACGTACAGCTAGTACCACTGACACGCTTGTGGTTAAACCCACCGCCAGCATACTGTCGAGTCTTTAGAGTCCCACACAGAAGGTTTCCCTGGTTCTGGCGAAACGATGTGGAGACCGTATGTTTATACGTACAGGGTTCCGATTGGTTGCGTGTACTAGTTGCGCGGAATTTAATCGGACGTTTTTTTAATACTAGCGGGCTTAGGATTAAGCCGGTCCATTAAATCAAATATTGATTTAATGCTAGTATTATTTTTAGTGGTATTATTCTATCTCTTGGGTATTCATATTTTGATACGAATACGGGTATGTATATACGGCAGAAAGTATTTTGTATTTATACAAAATACCTTCTAAAAGGGGACACCTCATAATATGTTTTTTCTATTTATTGATAAATAGAAAAATGAGGTGTAAAGAAGGCATGGCATGAAGCATGGCTTGGGCATTAATTAGAGCATTTATTGAAGTATGGCTAGTTATAAAGAAAAAGAAAAATGCTTGATATTATGTCATCAAGCTATTCTTCATGGTTGATTTTTTCTTTTCTCATTCTTAAGTTGTCATTCTCTCCTTCTTCCTTCTCCTCTTCCTCAAACCTTACCATTCTCATGAGTTGAGAAAGAAGGGTCTTGAGATAGAAAACTCACCACTAATCTTCTCCACTCAATCTTGACTACCTAGATTAGCAAACTAGCTAGTTAAGTCACTTTCCATTGAATGTTGAAGCTTGAACTTAGGATCTTCGGGTGGATCATCTAGGATCCAGGAGACCGGCAATCAAGCTACACCGAGGACCCCAAAAGCAGCTTAAGAAGAGGAATCAAGACCTAGAGGATACGAACCGATAGGTATAACATTCTAACGAGATAGAATAATTACCTATGTAGTCTTGCTAGTTAGGATTTGTAGTAGATTTTGGGATTATGTCTTTGTTGCATGCTTCAAAATCTGTTTTTTTTTAAATTCCGCTTCTTTACAAACCTTGTAGACCATGCAACCTTGACTTACAGATATAACACAAAAATGATAATGAATGAGTTGTATTGAAGTGCAGATTTTCGTGATGAATAGTTCCATATCGGGTCTGGGGGTGGTATCGTCAGACCCCAATAACCCGATAAGTCATGCCGATGAGTGGCCTATAACCAATCAAGAAACTACTGATAACACTTATGAGTAAATCTCGTCAGCCCTGGCCAGGGACCTGTGGTTATATCAATTGTGCATAGAACAACATCAACTTCCAATACCGAGAGAGAAGAAACCCCTCCTATCGTTCACTGCCTCCATGTGATTCGGGACTGTACCTAACCATTACCTGTTTGCATGACATGGTAGAGCTATAGTAGGGAAGTAATCTAAGCACAGTAGGAACTATACAAGACACTATGATGATATCAGATCTACAGACTAACATGTACCAGTGTCACTAGAGAATTGCCATCTGACAATAGGTATGGTACCATTTATGAGTTCTTGGTGAGTCCGTTCTGTGTACTTAGTCTCTAATGAGCACCTGTTTACAATCTTTGGTGTCAAACACCAATGGTTGTGGGATCAACCATCGCCCCATATTGGGTGAAAAAACGTATACACTAGTCTACTCTGGAATATTGATGCCCTTTCTCGATATTGCCTCGGCTTGGAACACTTAAGGATGTGCTTATAGACTACCCAGGCCCCACTAGTATGATCTCTATCACAATTCTGGCAGTCAAGAAAAACATCAAAAGGACTTTATCAACATGTATCAGTGAAATAGTAAACTATAACAAATGTACATGTTAAAATAAATAGTAACCAGATAGCATACTATCATGTTGAGCAAGATAGTCCTCTATATGTGTGTGTGTGTGTGTGTCTAAGCTTCCACTATAATATACAATAATGGCCTCTAGGTCATACATATTCCTAACAATCTCCCACTTGCACTAAGTCCAGTTGTAATAGTATCTCATACCCAACATCCTTCGTGAGTGGATCCGTCGTGTTGTCCTTCGTGTCAACTCTCCTAACTTTGATCTTGCGGTGATCAACTATCTTCCGGATCAGATGATACTGCCTCAGAATATGTCTGGATCGCTGATGGGACCAGGGATCCTTGGCCATAGCCACAGCTCCATTGTTATCACAATACAAGGGTATTTGCTCAACAATGAATAGAACCACACTACGCACCGAGATGAACTTCTTCATCCAGACAACCTCTTTGGCAGCATCATTAGCAGCGATATATGCCTTCATCGTCGAGTCTGCAACGGTATCCTTCTTGGAACTTTTCCAACATACCATCCCCCATTGAGGGTGAAGACAAAACCTGAGAAATACTTGCTGTCATCCTTGTCACTATGGAAGCTTGAATCGGTAAAGGACTCTATTTGGAGGTCTCCGTTACCATAAACCATGAATTTTTCTTTTGTCCTTCACTAGTACTTAAGAATGTTCTTCACAGCTATCCAGTGTTTCTCCCCTGGGTCTTATTGATACCTGCTTACTACACTGAGTGCATAAGCTAGATCTGGTCTGGTACATAACATCGCATACATAATAGACTTGATTGTAGAGGAATAGGGTATCATGTTTGTTGGTTATAGTGCCATCAAGGCAATTATTGTAATAGTAGGCAGGCGATTATGATGATTAAAGGCGGACCTATACGGGTGTAACAGTCTTACTCGAGATGATTGTATGCTATCTGGTTTGACTTTATCGTTATGTACATGCATTATTTAGTACTACAGATCACGATTACATGTTGATAGAGCCCATAAGATTTTTTCTTGACTAGGATGAGATTTACTGATGTGATATCAGTAGTTTCTCAGTAGGTGATGAGCTTCAGACCAGCACGGCTTATCGAGTTAGTAGGGGTCTGACGTTATCCACTCCCTAGATCCGGTATCCGAGTATCTCAGACGAAGAGACTGGACTGTATGGAGATTGTCAGAGATGAAAGTTCCTAGAGCCCTCACTGCTAAACAGCAGCCAACGCGGAATTCAAAAACAAAAAAATTTCAAGGCACTAGAAATTAAAACTTAAGAATCGAATCAAACACCTAAACAAGAACCGTAACGAGATAGAAATCACAACCTTTGTAGTGTTTTCATTTGCTCCAGTTGGGTTGGACTCTAGCATTCTCTTAAGAGCTCCGGTTCATGTTTGCAAGCCGGTCCACCTTCGCCGAAGATGGTGTATCAGAGAGAACCGATCCAAGATCCGGCTTCACCTAGTGAAACAACCGACGTTCTAAACTTGCTAGGAATGGATGTTAGTTATGTATATGCCCTAGAGGCCATTGTTGTACATATGATGTATATTATAATGGATGCTTGGTTATATATAGAGAGGACTTTCTTGCTCGTCATGATAGTATGCTATTTGGTTTCACTTTATCTTAACATGTTGACTTGTACTGGTTTACTGTCTTACTCTCACATGTTGATAAAGCCCTTAGGATCTGTACTCGACTGCTGGGACTATGATGAGATCAAACTAGTGGTGCCACGGTAGTCGATGAGTACATCCTATAACTGTTCCTAGTCGAGGGTATATCGAGACAGGGCATCGATACACCAGAGTACACTAGCGTATACGCATCTTGACCCATATGATGGGCGATGGATGATCCCATATCCATCGGTGTTTGACATCAAGGATGGTGTACGGGTGCTCAGTGGAGACTGGGTACACTGGACGGACTCGCCGAGAACTCCCAGATGGTGATATACCACACGTCAGATGGCAGTTCTCCGGTGACACTGGTACAGGGTAGTCTGTAGACCCGAGATCGTCATAGAGTCTTGTGTGATTCCCACTGTGCTTTGATTTCCACCTTACCACACCCAAGTGGGTGTGCAAAACGGTGGCTTTTGGGTGCAGTCCCGAATCACATGGAGGCAATGAGCGATAGGAGGGGATTCGTCTCTCCTGGTATAGGGAGTTGATGTTGTGCTGTGTTCGATTGGCTATAACTGAAAGTTCCTGGCCAGGGCTGATATGGAGATTTACTGGTAAGTGTTATCAGTAGTTTCTCGACCTGTTATGAGCCTCACATTGACACGACTTATTGATTACTGGGGTCTGACGTATACCACCCCTAGACTAGATATGCAACATATCGGATGAAGAGACCGGACTGTATGGGAGTGTTACTGATTGGATTCACAGGAGAAAGCATAGGCTAGCTTGTTGATCTTCTGATCTCTCAATACCTGGGTGGCTGTTACGTTTAGCTGACCGCTTGCAGCTTGTGGGTGTTTGATATGATCATCACCTGCTACCAGCGTATTGACGATTCTTTAGAGTCCTATACAGAGGTTTCTTGACTCAGGCAAAATGGAGTAGGGGCACATATGTGATATGTGCACGACCGAGGATAATGCGATATGTGATACCGTATTATATTCTCGCGTTATTTAGATATGAACCGGGTCATCGGATCAAGTGTTGATTCGATGAATCGGTACATGATATATTAGTCGGTTATATTCGATATAGCCGGATTGTCGGATCAAGTGTTGATTCGATGATTTAATGTATAATAATATATATGATATATTGTATTACATTATCTAATATTGGCTCGCTTTATTATTTCATTTTCTCACCGGATAATACATTGATATATATGCGATATATATTAATTGTATTATTTTCTTTTGTTACAAATATGTAATATATATGTGATATATATTATTGTAACATAATATGATTAATAATGAAACATGTTTAGTGGAGATTAAACTAGATTAGGGTTTGATTTGGGTTAGTTCCTTCTTGATGCTTCTAGAAGGATTTTCTTTTGTCATGGTTAAGATATTATGTTGATATTTTGTTATGACTCATTCTTTAACCCAACCAAACCCTAGCCCTAGTTAAGCCTCTACAACGGTTATCCTTGTCATACTTGACCATGGTTACATTATTAATCATATATCTTTTCCTTATTCATCAAAAAAGGATTTAACTCATTTTTCATTATCTTCTTCTCTCTTGAGCTTTGAGAAAGCTTACTAGTTTTTCTTTTTGTGATGTTTTCATGTGAGAATTTGATATAAAAAGATAGCATAAATACTACTCCATCATCCTCATCTAATCTAGCCCATTAGATTAGGGTGTTCACCTCATTAGAGTGAGAGAGCTTGAGTTATAGCAATTTCGACGTAGATCATCGGAGAAAAGGAACACTACAAGCTAGCATGGATCGTTCGAGTCATGGAGCCTCTCTTGAGTCCAGGAGATCGTGGATCGTGGCGAAGGGACTTCTACTCGGAGCTTATGAAGCGAAGGAGCGGACTATAAAGGTTTTAATCCCTCACACTTAGTTGTAAATATGTTTACTTGCATGTTAAACCCTAATAATCTAGCAAAGATCCCGGATTTGGGTTGTTCGGCACGTCTAAAATTTTATTCGGGCATGGTTGATGCCTTATGAACCCTCACAAGAGTGCCTAGGAACCCTACAGTGGTATCAGAGCCTAGCTAGAGCATTAGGTGACGTATATAATAAGTTAAAACTCCGAACGAACCCCGAAACGTTAAAATGAACCCCTCTCTGGACAATTTTTAAAACCGTGATTTTTTCTGTATTAAAAATACCTAAAAAAAATTAGCAGGGTAATATAAGCATTACAGTGAAAAACGAGTGCATAAGCTGTACAAACCGCCGCGGAACCGCGTCCGTACCGCGCTTGGACCGCGGATCCGCGGCAGTACAGAAGTCTTATGCACTCGTTTTAGCACAGTAATGACCGTAGCTGCAACTTTAGTTTTCTGGGTATTTTTAATCTGACTCAAGTGTTGAGTGTTCTGGAGATTATTTTGTATTCGTTGATTCAATCGGAATATTTAATTTTGTTATGTTTTCCGGATATTTAGAAACTGTTAAAATGTTCGAACGGATATCATTAACTCACTTTTTCCCGCCACGAAAAACTTTCAAATGTTGAATTTTTATCGGGTTTAAATCTTTCAGAAAAACGTGCAAGTAACGCGGCGGTCCCTCTAGAAGAACACAAACCTTAACTCGATTATATGACTGTCTGAACTGCCTTTAAACCTTAGGGTTTGGGGCAGTACGGCGTGCCACATGTGAGGCGTTGGCTTGACCCTTCTACGGCTGGATCATCGGTACTGTGACATATTCTGGGATTATTTGAACTCCGCTCAAGTGTTGAGCTATTTAGGAAATCTTGGGTATTTGATTATTCGATCGGAAAGTTTAATACTGTCTATTTATCTAGAATATGAGATACAGTATATGGAATTCATACAGTTAGGCATGAAATGCGAAGTATGTGATATTTCGGATTTACGATGTCTAAAGAGATTGTGGATTCCAAATGTTGTAGTTTTACAATTTCTTTTCTGTGACCGTAAGTGTAGTATGTACTTGTATTGCCGGTTTTCATTGCTATACATCAACGACGATCGGTATATGCATACTTACTTACGTTGATGATATATGATATTATATGTTGCTGTGATATGTTATATTGGATCGTCGTGTTCTGAATAGCCGGGGGTTTTATATGAGATGAGGGTTTTTAATTTCATTCATGTAAAATTCATTTGTATATAATATTCTTTTATTGGGGCACTTCCGGGCTGAGGATGATGTCACCGGTGTATATTATTTACTTTTCCGCATTAGGTAGACCCAAGGAGGGGAGCACAAGTAACCGGGTTCTAGGGTCGAGTGGGAGGCCATCTCGAGAAGTCGAGACCGGGTCTCCAAACCCTAGAATTGGCAGTGTTACTTGCCTCTCTCGTAGGGGTCTAGGGATGTGGGTTTGGCTATTCATCGCGACCGTGGAATCCGTGTTTTATACTGGCTCGTATTAAAAACACGGACATCCTAGTATATCCAATATTTTATATATGTTCTTCTGCTGCAATGTTCTGTGATGAGATCATATTACTGCCTGAGACGAATGCTTATACTATATATATATATATGCTGATATATAAATATTACTGTTTTCGTTTCTTCTGTGATGCTTAGGAAGCATAAGCTGATGGGATTTGTTAATGAGATTAATAAAAAGAAAAGAAACCTAAAAGATGTTGTAGAATCAAAACTTTATAAAAAGGGTAGCTACAGTTTTGCTTTGCATAGCGGTATATATGATATACCCTGCACCTTATTCGATGAGGAAAGAGCCGAGATCCCTTCACCGAGAGTGACCTCTTTAGTGAAACTGGCAGATGCTACAAACTCACGGTTTAGTTTTTGACAACTTATATAGTTCTTGCTTTGCACAGCGGTATATATGATATATCCTGCACCTTATTCGATGGGGAAAGAGCCGAGACCTTTCACCAGGAGTGACCTCTTTAGCGAAACTAGAAGCTTCAAAAACACTCCTTTTCAAAATCACTTGTTTCTACAAACAATATCAAGTTCATTACGCTCATGGTTTTCTGAAAAACCTGCGTAGCCCTCCGTCATTTTAGGAAAATAGAGTACTTACTATTCGTGCTGCGTTTGTTGACCATAGTTAAGGCGCAGTGTACGGTAGCTGAGTGATGTTTTCCTATATAACATATGATGTGATTAATTAAAACAGTCATATGACTTTGTTGACCATAGTTAAGGGTCATGTGGGTGGGTCTAAATTAATCAAGAAATGACGGGTAGAACTTGACTAGTGCTTATGATTTGTTGACCATAGTTAAGGTCATAAGTCGCTAGGGGCAAAAGCATTATCGGGAATTTCATGTGTTGAAATTTGCAATGAGATTGCATACCTTCTATGAGATAGATGGATCCTGATACCCACTACGAGTAAGAGTTACATCTGGGAGAGTTTTACATAGGACAATTAGCCGATCAAGTAGGTGTCTAGAAAGGTGTTAACGGGATTATGCCTCTGGGAAGACGAGGTTTATTTTAATTAGGTCCGTGCGAAAGCACGGGGAACTTCCCTCAAGTACCGACACTGATCTGGCTGAAAAATTGACGAAATTAATCCCGGCTAATCTTACCTTTTAGGGTTTGAAGGAAGATTTGATAAAAACAGTGGGGAAACATCCTGATTAGATAAGATAATAACCAATCTAATCTTGCAAGAGTATACGCTAAAGTGTTTCCTTCTCTCTCTCTCTAGGTAGCGACCATGTCAGGACTTAATCAAGATAATAAAATGGATGTATTGACTGAACCTAGTTATTATACTGAGCAGGGGATCGTTGGACCCGTTTTTTCTTATAAGAGTTATAAGACTGAACAAGAAACAGGAGAATATCTGGATTCTCATGCCGTCCAAACGGAGAACATGCATGTTGATGCACCTTCTTCGGGTGTGTTAGTTATTGAGAACTGTTTCTCAGTTCACCCTACGTCCTGGGTATTAGATACCGGATCGGGATCCAATATATGTAAAATGTTAAATGGGCTACGTAAAGGTAGAGAACTGGGAAAAGGTGATCATTCCGTTCAAGTAGGGAATGGTGCAAGTATTGCATCCAAAGCAGTTGGCGAATATCACATAGTATTACCAAGTCGTAATACACTGATTCTGAATGAGTGCTATTATATACGGAACATGATGTGCAACATTATATCAGTTTCTTTATTAAGTAAAGAAGGATATAATTTTGTAGTAAAGGATAATGTTATGAACATATTCCTATATCAAAAGTTGATTGCATCAGGCTCGTTACATAATGGCATATTCATTCTCAATCAAAATACAGTCCTCAATATACAAAACACACACAAGAGGAAGAGTTCAAAAATGAATGAATCCTTCGTGTGGCATTGTAGACTTGGTCATATCAATGCGACACGACTAGCTAAGTTACATAAGAATGGATATTTGAATCCGTTCGAATTATCATCTTATGATACTTGCCATTCATGTCTCAAAGGCAAAATGACCAAAACTCCGTTTAGTGGACACGGAGAAAGAGTTACGGAACTCTTAGGACTGGTACATAGTGATGTATGCGGTCCTATGTCTACGCATGCTAGGAACGGTTCTTCCTACTTCATTACATTCACTGACGATCTCTCTAGATTCGGACATGTGTTCTTGATGAAACACAAGTCTGAAGCTTTTGAGAAATTTAGAGAATATAAGCACGAAGTAGAGAACCAAACGGGCAAAAGTATTAAAATCTTTCGATCTGATCGAGGAGGAGAATACTTGAGCAATGAGTTCCGGGATTATCTAAAAGAGAATGGGATTCTCTCTCAGCTTACTCCTCCTTATACACCACAGCACAACGGTGTATCTGAGCGGAGGACTCGCACCCTATTGGATATGGTGCGCTCTATGATGAGCACTGCTGAGTTACCTATCTCCTTTTGAGGTTATGCACTGGAGACAGCCGCATACCTATTGAATAGAGTTCCAACTAAATCAGTGCCTACCACTCCATATGAGATTTGGAATGGGAAGAAACCATCTCTTAAAAGAGTTAAGATATGGGGTTGTCTGGCCTATGTTAAAAAGCAAAATCCGGACAAGCTTGAGGCAAGATCAGGTCTATGTATGTTTGTAGGATATCCAAAAGATTCCTATGGATATATCTTCTACCACGGTGAGGAACAAAAGGTATTTGTTTCTCAATATGCCACCTTTTTAGAAAAGGAATTTCTTGCAAAAGAAATTAGTGGCGAAGAGGTAGAGATGGAAGAGGTTCCAGCACCACAAACTACAACTGATGATTTATTGGAGCCAGAGAATTCAATAGTACCCGACGAACCCCAGCCTCTCCGCTGATCCAGCAGGGTTTCTCATCCACCTGAGAGATACTACGGTTTTCTCATTGATGGTGGAAGCGAGGATTGTATCATGGAAAATGATGACCCGACTAGTTTCGAGCAGGCCATCACGAGTGGTGACTCTGTGAAATGGCTGGATGCAATGCGATCTGAGATGGAATCCATGTACACCAACAATGTATGGACTTTGGAAAATTCTCCTGAAGGGGTAAAACCCATTGGGAGCAAGTGGATCTTTAAAAAAAAATTGGTGTAGATGGAAAGGTTGAGACTTTCAAAGCTAGACTTGTTGCAAAGGGTTTTCGTCAACGACCAGGTGTGGATTATGACGAAACCTTTTCTCCAGTGGCTATGCTTAATTCCATCCGGATCTTACTTGCCATTGCTGCATACCATGACTACGAAATCTGGCAAATGGATGTTAAGATCGCCTTTCTAAACGGTGATTTAGAAGAGTGCATGTACATGACTCAGCCAGAGGGCTTCGTAGATAGTGGGAGCAGCGGAAAAGTGTGCAAGCTGCTTGAATCCATCTATGGGTTAAAGCAAGCATCGCGGAGTTGGAACATCTGTTTTGATGTTGTAGTCAAAGAGTTTGACTTCATCAAAAATATAGATGAACCTTGTATTTATAAGAAGGTTGCAGAGAGTAAGGTTGTATTCCTCGTATTGTACGTGGATGACATACTCTTGATAGGAAATGATGTTCCTATGCTGCAATCAGTCAAGCTCTTATTATCACAAAGATTCTCAATGAAAGATCTAGGTGATGCCTCCTGCATATTGGGAATTATGATCTATAGAGATAGATCTAAACGGATACTGAGATTGTCCCAATCCAGGTACATTGACACCATACTAAAGAGGTTTAGTATGGAAGAATCCAAGCGTGGGAACCTACCCACGATCTCTGGACTCACTCTCTCCAAAGAGATGTCTCCCAAGACTGATTTGGAGAGAACTCGCATGCAAGGGATACCCTATGCTTCGGCAGTAGGCTCTATCATGTATGCGATGCTATGTACCAGACCCGATGTAGCATACTCACTAAGTGTAGTGAGTCGGTATCAAGCAGATCCTGGAGAGAGTCACTGGACAGCTGTGAAGAACATTCTCAAGTACTTGAGAAGAGCTAAAGAGATGTTCTTGGTGTATGGTAACGGAGAACTCCAGGTGGAGTCCTTTACCGATTCAAGCTTCCAAAGTGATAAGGACGACTCTAAGTCGCACTCGGGATTTGTCTTTACCCTCAATGGAGGGGCGGTGTGTTGGAAGAGTTCCAAACAGGATACCGTTGCAGACTCGACGATGGAGGCTGAATACATCGCTGCCAACGATGCTGCCAAAGAGGCTGTCTGGATAAAGAAGTTCATTAGTGAACTTGGTGTGGTTCAATCCATTGAACATCCAATCCCTCTGTATTGTGATAACAATGGAGCAGTGGTTTTGGCCAAGGAACCCAGGTCCCATCAAAAGTCCAGACATATTTTGAGGTGGTATCACCTGATCAGAGAGATAGTTGATCGCCGGGAGATCGAGGTCAGGTGAGTAGATACGAAGGACAACACTGCGGATCCACTCACGAAGGCCATTCCCCAGATACAATTTGAGAGATTATTCGGGATGCTAGGTATGAGATACTACAGGAGCTGGCCAAAGTGCAAGTGGGAGATTGTTAGTTATGTATATGCCCTAGAGGCCATTGTTGTACATATGATGTATATTATAATGGATGCTTGGATATATATAGAGAGGACTTTCTTGCTCCTCATGATAGTATGCTATTTGGTTTCACTTTATCTTAACATGTTGACTTGTACTGGTTTACTGTCTTACTCTCACATGTTGATAAAGCCCTTAGGATCTGTACTCGACTGCTGAGACTATGATGAGATCATACTAGTGGGGCCACGGTAGTCGATGAGTACATCCTATAACTGTTCCTAGTCGAGGGTATATCAAGACAGGGCATCGATACACCAGAGTACACTAGCGTATACGCATCTTGACCCATATGATGGGCGATGGATGATCCCATATCCATCGGTGTTTGACATCAAGGATGGTGTACGGGTGCTCAGTGGAGACTGGGTACACTGGACGGACTCGCCGAGAACTCCCAGATGGTGATATACCACACGTCAGATGGCAGTTCTCCGGTGATACTGGTACAGGGTAGTCTGTAGACCCGAGATCGTCATAGAGTCTTGTGTGATTCCCACTGTGCTTTGATTTCTTCCTTACCACGTCCAAGAGGGCGTGCAAAATGGTGGCTTTTGGGTGCAGTCCTGAATCACATGGAGGCAATGAGCGATAGGAGGGGATTCGTCTCTCCCGGTATAGAGAGTTGATGTTGTGCTGTGTTCGATTGGTTATAACTGGAAGTCCCTGGCCAGGGCTGATATGGAGATTTACTGGTAAGTGTTATCAGTAGTTTCTCGACCCGTTATGAGCCTCACATCGACACGACTTATCGGTTACTGGGGTCTGACGTATACCACCCTTAGACTAGATATGCAATATATCAGACGAAGAGACTGGACTGTACGGGAGTGTTACTGATTGGATTCACAGGAGAACGCAAAGGCTAGCTTGTTGATCTTCTGATCGCTCAATACCTGGGTGGCTGTTACGTTTAGCTGACCGCTTGCAGCTTGTGGGTTTTGATATGATCATCACCTGCTACCGGCGTATTGACGATTCTTTAGAGTCCTATACAGAGGTTTCTTGACTCAGGAAAAACGGAGTAGGGGCACATATGTGATATATGCACGACCGAGGATAATGCGATATGTGATACCGTATTATATTCTCGCGATATTTAGATATGAACCGGGTCATCGGATCAAGTGTTGATTCGATGAATCGGTACATGATATATTAGTCGGTTATATTCGATATAGCCGGATTGTCGGATCAAGTGTTGATTCGATGATTTAATGTATAATAATATATATGATATATTGTATTAGATTATCTAATATTGGCTCGCTTTATTATTTCATTTTCTCACCGGATAATATATTGATATATATGCGATATATATTAATTGTATTATTTTCTTTTGTTACAAATATATAATATATGTGTGATATATATTATTGTAACATGATATGATTAATAATGAAACATGTTTAGTGGAGATTAAACTTGATTAGGGTTTGATTTGGGTTAGTTCCTTCTTGATTCTTCTAGAAGGATTTTCTTTTGTCATGGTTAAGATATTTTGTTGATATTTTGTTATGACTCATTCTTTAACCCAACCAAACCCTAACCCTAGTTAAGTCTCTACAAGGGTTATCCTTGTCATCCTTGACCATGGTTATATTATTAATCATATATCTTTTCCTTATGCATCACAAAAGGATTTAACTCATTTTTCATTATCTTTTTCTCTCTTGAGCTTTGAGAAAGCTTACTAGTTTTTCCTTTTGTGATGTTTTAATGTGAGAATTTGATATAAAAAGATAGCATAAATACTACTCCATCATCCTCATCTAATCTAGCCCATTAGATTAGGGTGTTCACCTCATTAGAGTGAGAGAGCTTGAGTTATAGTAACTTCAACGTAGATCATCGGAGAAAAGGAACACTACAAGCTAGCATGGATCGTTCGAGTCGTGGAGCCTCTCTTTAGTCCGGGAGATCGTGGATCGCGGCGAAGGGACTTCTACTCGGAGCTTATGAAGCGAAGGAGCGGACTACAAAGGTTCTAATCCCTCACACTTAGTTTATCATATAGCAACCATGGTCAAGATAACTTGTGTAGAGAATCAACTATGGTTCAAGTGAATGGTTAGGGTTAAGAAAAGAGACAAAATGGTCAAACCATTCAAAGCTTCATGAAGCTTCAAAAGAAAGTCCAAAATGAGCCACCATTTCATTTCTTTTCCTAATATAAATGAAAAGAAATAAATAAATAAATGAGTAAATCAAAAGGAAACCCTAACCATTACACAACCATGGTTTAATCTTTACACAAAACACAAGTTAGCATGCAACATCTAACATGATACAATCAAGTGCACACAAAATATATCACATATACAATGTGCTTTTCAAGTGAGAAAATCCCTTTAAAGTGAACCAATACTAGTTAATGCAAAGTAATATATCAAATATATAATTATACATTAAATCATTAAATCAACACTTGATTCAATGATCCGGTCATATCGCACATAACCGACTAGTATCCAATGTATCGACTTATCGAATCGATCATCGATTCGATAACTAGGTTATATCACATACAACCAATCGAAACATTCATCGCGAGAATGAAATGCGGTATCACATACACGCATCATTCTCGGTACCGCACATATCTCATATGCGCCCCTATTTCGTTTCGCTTGAGCCAGGAAACCTCTGTGTAGGACTCTAAAGACTCGTCAATACACCGGTAGCAGATGATGATCATATCAAGCACCCACAAGCCGCAAGCGGTCTGCTAAACGTAACGGCCACCCGGGTACTGAGCGATCAGAAGATCGACGAGCTAGCCCGCTCACACTCCTGTGAATCCAACCAGTAACACTTACCGTACAGTCCGGTCTGTTCGTCTGATATGTCGCATATCAAGTCTAGGGGTGGTAAACATCAGACCCTAGTAACCGATACGTCGTGCCGATGTGAGGCTCATAACGGGTCGAGAAACTACTAGTAACACTTACCAGCAGATCTCTGATCAGCCCTGGCCAGGGACTTCCCTGTTACGGCCAATCGAGCACAGCGCAACATCAACCCCCAATACCGGGAGAGACGAAACCCCTCCTATTGCTCATTGCCTCCATGTGACTCGGGACTGTACCCAAAGACCACCGTTTTGCACGCCCTCATGGACGTGGTAAGGTGGAGATCAAAGCACAGTGGGAATCACATAAGACTCTATGACGATCTCGGGTCTACAGACTAACCTGTACAAGTGTCACCTGAGAACTGCCATCTGACGTGAGGTATAATACCATCTGGGAGTTCTCGGCGAGTCCGTCCAGTGTACCCAGTCACCACTGAGCACCCGTACACCATCTCTGATGTCAAACACCAATGGGTATGGGATCATCCATCGCCCATCTCATGGGTCGAGAAGAGTATACGCTAGTCTACACTGGTATATCGATGCCCCGTCTCGATACACCCACGACTAGAGACTTTGAAGGATGTACTTATGGACTACCATGTCCCCACTAGTATGATCTGCATCATAGTCCAGGTAGTCAAGTACACATCCTAAGGGCTTTATCAACATGTAACTATAAGACAGTTTAAAAAGACTAGTGTACATGTTAAGATAAAGAGCAACCAGATAGCATACTATCATATCGAGCAAGAAAGTCATCTCTATATATGTCCAAGCATCCAATATAATATACATCATCTGTACAATACCGGCCTCTAGGGCATACATACAACTAACATAATAACCATAACATGTTACAATATTATATATCCCATATATAATATTTATTGTAACAAAATAAAATAATACAATTAACATATATCGCATATATATCAATGTATTACCCGAGTGAGAAAAAGAATCTTTTAGTGAGCTTATATTAGTTAATGTAATTTAATATATCATATATATAATTATACATTAAATCATCGAATCAACACTTGATCTGATATAACCGACTAATATATCATTTACCGATTCATCGAATCAACATTTGATCCGATGACCCGGCTGATATCAAATATCATGAGAATAGAATACGGTATCTCATATCGCATTATCCTCGGTCCTGCACATATCACATATGTGCCCCTACTCCATTTTTCCTGGGTCGAGAAATCTCTGTGTAGGACTCTAAAGAATCGTCAATACGCCGGCAGTAGGTGATGATCATATCAAAAACCCACAAGCTGCAAGCGGTCAGCTAAACGTAACAGCTACCCAGGTATTGAGCGATCAGAAGATCAACAAGCAAGCCTGTATTTTCTCCTACGAATCCAATCAGTAACACTCTCGTACAGTCCGGTCTCTTCATCTGATATGTCGCATATCTCGCCTAAGGGTGGTAAACGTCAGACCCCAGTACCTTGATAAGTCGTGTCGATATGAGGTCTATAACAGTTCGAGAAACTACTGATAACACTTACCAGTAAATCTCAGCAACCCTGGTCAGGGATTTCCAGTTATAGCCAATCGAACACAGCATAACATCAACACCCTATATCGGGAGAGACGAATCCCCTCCTATCGCTCATTGCCTCCATGTGATTTGGGACTGTACCCAAAAGCCACCTTTTTGCATGCCTTCTTGGACGTGGTATGATGGAAATCAAAGCATAGTGGGAATCACACAAGACTTTATGACGATCTCGGGTCTACAGACTAACCTGTACCAGTGTCACCGGAGAACTGCCATCTGACGTGAGGTATAATACCATCTGGGAGTTCTCGATGAGTCCGTCCAGTGTACCCAGTCTCCACTGAGCACGCGTACACCATTCTTGATGTCAAACACCGATGGATATGGGATCATCCATCGCCCATCATATAGGTCAAGATGCGTATACGCTAGTCTACTCTGGTGTATCGATACCCTGTCTCGATACACTCTCGACTAGGAACAGTTATAGGATGTACTCGTCGACTACCGTGGCCCCACTAGTATGATCTCATCATAGTCCCTGTAGTCGAGTACATATCCTAAGGGCTTTATCAACATGTAACATAAAGACAATCAGAGTACATGTTAAGATAAAGTACAACCAGATAGCATACTATCATGTTGAGCAAGAAAGTCCTCCCTATATATGTCCAAGCATCCATTACAATATACATCGTATGTACAGTAATGGCCTCTAGGGCATACATATAACTAACATCATCATCTTCCATGATGCAATCCTCGCTCCCACTGTCTATGAGTGTCATGACCTGGAAATATTAAAGCACGTGACTGGCACTAGAATCATGTGAAGTCTATAGGACCCCACCTAATTCAAGTAAGCCAAAGCCAGAATCTAAACCTTTTAGGAAAAATAATAGAGTGAAGTTTTGAAATAAAGGTATAATGAAATCAAATTTTTATTTTTTTAATGCATAAATAATGAAACATGAAATGCAAGTGGATTATATACTAGCTGAAAACATTTTTTTTCCTTTCTTCGTCTTTTAAAATTTCGGGCAATACATCCCTTGTATATTTGGAACCAAAACCATATATACATAACAATATAAAAGGCATACTCAAACGGGAGCTAGCTCTTCGCCAATTAGAGGAATCACAACTACGTAAGTAAGCAATATATACGACGTCCAATGGCGAAGATCATTACTGAAAGAACAATAAATAAAGCACGACATCAAAACCTCCAAGAAGCGAGCATAAAACCCATCGCTCTAAGTCTCGCAACCACAAGTCTGTCTAAGTCTACCAATATATAAATTCTAGTTTCTGACTGATGGAGTTTATCTAAATACAAAGGAATAATAAATACAACAGTAGGCACGATCCAATCTGTCCTACCTACCATAGAAAAACACCCCGAAAGCAAGCTGTGTGCCCGTGATACCGCTACTGATCCACGCGGTCAAACCTGCAAGAAAATTGTGGCACAATGGGGGTGAGTTGCCAACTCGTGAGTAGAAAACATCAGCAGGTAGAAATCGAATAAAACAACGATTCCTAGGTCATACTGTATCATGAAGATAATACTATGATATCTAAGGTGACCATGTCTGTGTATATGTCAACAATATAATCAATGCCAATGACGTATACAAATAAACATCTGAATCATATGCCTGTATGGATGTGGATATCATTCACGTGTGTCCATCAACGACACAACCAACATCACGGAACCCGAGTGTCCAATACCGACACTCGAACATTATGAAAGCAAATGCATGTATGTATGAGGATATCAACCAACGTGTGTCCATCAACAACACATCAAAATCATGGAACCTGAGTGTCAAATACCGACACTCGAAACATCATGAAACCCGTACCCAGCATCGACACATAAATCCTCATATCTCGGGCTCCATAAGTCCGGATCGGCCCATAGGCTCCGTCAGTCCGGATCAGCCTGTATATCCATCTCACGACTCCGGTCGGCATCCTCCGGATAACTACCTGGTCCAAACTATCACCGGTAGGTAGTGCTCCCCTGCCAGGCTCATCGTCTACAACTCGATCTTATTGTCCCGGGGAACCTTACCGGGTCCACCATGTATCCGCAGACGGATCATCCTACTCCTCGAATCGGGTCTCGAGAACCAAGCTCAGAACCGAGAAAACATCATGGTGGACATGAAACATCATATCAAGGAAAACCGCATCATTCTTTTTTAAAATAATCATATGTTTATAAAATTCCACATACGGTTTCCCAATTCCTGAAATCTCATGAAAGATCCAAAATCTCAAAATCACGAGTCGGTGAACAGTGAATATCGGCGTAAAGCCACATAATAGTACATAACAGAATTAATATATGAATGCATCAGGTTTTTCAGTCAGGAATGCAATATCTAGGCTAGCATATGAGAGCTAGAGTATAACAATATAATTAAGCTACCAGCTATCAGTTTATACAAGTGAGACAATGGTTTGTAATGTGTATGTGGCATGACCATTACCGCTGATGGTGTGTGTGAGCCGGAAAGCAAGTGTACGTGCAACATACGCATCATCGGTAATAGTGCAAATGTCCTAGCAGACGAGATTGTAACATCTAATGAAAGCACATGAATATGCAATGCATTGAGAATATCATAAACGTAGCAGAAAAGTAAACCGTAAGTGCAACATTATAAAATTTACGTATCTAACCTAACTTCTACATAAGGGACTAAACTAAAGCAGCGTAGAAAGGGATTAAAAATATCTATAACATATCCGAGTCGATGAGTCTATCGATCAGCTGTTAGTTATGTGTATGCCCTAGAGGCCATTATTATACATATGATGTATATTATAGTGGATGCTTGGACATATATAGAGAGGACTTTCTTACTCGACATGATAGTATGCTATCTGGTTGCTCTTTGTCTTAACATGTAGACTTGTATTGTGATACTGTCTTGCTCTCACATGTTGATAAAGCCCATAGGATGTGTACTTGACTACCAGGACTATGATGGAGATCATACTAGTGGGGCCACGGTAGTCCACAAGTTCATCCTTTAATTGTTCCTAGTCGAGGGTGTATCGAGACAGGGCATCGATATTCCAGAGTAGACTAACGTTTACGCTTCTTAACCCATATGATGGGCGATGGATGATCCCACATCCATTGGTGTTTGATATCAAAGATGGTATACGGGTGCTCAGTGGAGACTGGGTACACTGAACAGGACTCGCCGAGAACTCCTAATTGGTATTATACATATCGTCAGATAGCAGTTCTCTGGTGACACTGGTACAGATTAGTCTGTATACCTGAGATCGTCATAGAGTCTTGTGTGATTCCCACTGTGCTTTGATTTCCACCTTACCATGTTCAGAAAACCTGCAAAACGGTGGTTTTTAGGTATAGTCCTGAGTCACATGGAGGCAATGAGCGATAGGAGGGGATTCGTCTCTCCCGGTATTGGGGGTTGATGTTGCACTGGGCTCGATTGGCTATAACATAAAGTCCCTGGCCAGGGCTGATACGGAGATTTACTGGTAAGTGTTGTTAGTAGTTTCTCGACCCGTTATGAGCCTCAAATCGGCATGACTTATCGATTACTGGGGCTGACGTTTACCACCCCTAGACTAGATATGCGACATATCAGACGAAGAGACAGGGCTGTACGGTAGTGTTACTTATTAGATTCGCAGGAGCAAGAGCAGGCTTGCTTGTTGATCTTTTGATCGCTAAATACCCGGGTAGCCGTTACGTCCAGCTAGTACCGCTGGCGGCTTGTGGGTGACTAATATGATCATCACCTATTGCCGGCGTATTGACGAGTCTTTAGAGTCCTACACAGAGGTTTCCTGGCTCAGGCAAAACGAAGTAGGAGCACATATGTGATATGTGCGGGACCGAGATTAATACGTGTATGTGATACCGTATTATATTCTCGCGATATGTGATATCGGTCGGTTATATGTGATATAGCCGGGTTATCGAATCAAGCGTTGATTCGATAAGATGATACAATTGATATTAGTCGGTTGTATGTGATATAACCGGATTATTAAATCAAGTGTTGATTTAATAATTTAATGTACAATTATATATTTGATATATTAACTTACATTAACTAATATTAGCTCACTTAAGCATTTCTTTTTCTTACTTGGGTACACTTAATATATATGTGATATATATTATTGTGTCATGCTTGTTGATACATGCTACATGGGTGTATAAGACTCACACCATGCTTACGATAATTATGGGTTTTATTATTTAAAGTAAATCCAAATTAGTTGGAAATTAGTCACATGGCATGAAGCTTGTGGAAGCTTGTGGATCCATTGACTTAGTCCACTAATTTTGTTTTACTTGAGATATTTATTAACTCAACCATTCTCTTTAGCCATGGTTAAGTCTCTACAAGAGTTAGTATATGATATTTTCTCACCCATGGTTGTTAAGATCACTCATAACATTATTGGCTTCATCTTTTTCTTCATCAAGAGTGAGCTCTCTAGGATTTGAGGAGGTGAAGAAAATTAGTGAGAAAATAAATTCTAAAGTGAGCAAAAACCCTACTTCATCATCCTCTACTAGATTAGCCATTTAGTTTAGGGTGTTTGCTTCACTAATTCCCAATTAGTGAAGAGGTAGCTTGAATTAGTATCTCCTCGACGTAGATCATCTTCGGCCTCGAAGACTTCAAGCAAGCTTGTTCGTTTCATCTTGTGGAGCCCCTCTTGAGTCCAGAAGTTCACTACTTGGAACGTAGGGACTACTACACGGAGCTATTGAAGTGAAGGACCTGGCTAAGGAAGGTTAGTATGAGGGATGGAAAAATCCCTTATGCTTCTCTTCGCCAAACATCCTAAAACGAACCTAGACCAAACAAACGCAACGCCTTCACTTAGGCGCGCTATACATGACATATAGCCACGACCTAAGTTGAGAAGTCCTTTGGACGTACTATAACGTGACATGTAGTTATGACTTAATTGGATACATGGTTGTGGGTGTTTGGCCGAGGGTTGGAAATAAGCGCACGTAGCGGACGGACAAGGGACACTAGGAATGGATTTAGCGTTGGAAATCTTGATTAAACTCACAAATCTCATTCCTATGTCCTCTTAATCCCCGCTACGTTCGATTATCTCAACATCGTTTTAAGAATGGCAAAAGAAAAGTACAAGACTAATCCTAACTCTACTAACCAACCTTAACCCTAACAAACTTACTTGAACATAAATACAAACACTTAGGATAGATTTGAACGAACACACATATACATTCTTTATTGACTCGTCTAAAATACGAACGGACATACAACCATCTCTCTGTGGATCGACCCGTGCTCTACCGGCTAGCTGCAAAGCTACACCGTTTTGATTGCTGTAAGTAGAACAAATAGGACAAGGTAGAACGCCCGCTTCTGCCGTACAATCAAATAGCGCCGTTGTGGAGAGACGGTAACGTATTTTCTTTCTTGTTATTCGGGTTAATATTTTTTTGCACATATACAATAAAATAAATATAAAAAACCATTTTTGTTATTTTTGATATTTTTTGTGTGCAAGTGTGCAGGCTATCTGGAGCAAGTACAGTAATATAATCAAGATATACAAGTTTTTATTCTATTGTACGGAACAAGGGGAGTGCATGACGAAAAGATCAAGAGCTAACTCAACAATTTGACCGCGGAACCGCGGTCAAAGTATGGATTTCGCGGTGGTTCCGCGGTCATATTGTGGCTTCAGAGCCCAATTTTTTTACACCCCTTCTCTTTACTCTAATCCCCTCCGTGAACTCCAGAATTGTATTTTCTGCAGGTTTCTTTGCACAGATTGCGCCGCCGCCAAATAAATTTTTTGTTGTCTTAGATTTTGTTTGTTTAACGCTTTGCATATAATAATACGGACATTAAGGGGCTTGAATAACAATTAAGATTGGATGGGGATTTCATCACCCTTCCTAAGACCTCACAAGTCACAGAAAGCATACGCATCACCTTGATTTAATAAAAACATAACTAGACCAAACCTATAAGGACTTGTCGCGCTCATTTAGGACAAGTGAGGGTTGCGGGGAATCGGTCGTTTATCTAAACTTGACTTTGTGGTGCCTAAGCTAGACAAGTGAGGAGGTAATTTTAAAAGGCCCGTCTCATGGTGATTCGTGAGCGGAACCCTTCTTACCTCACTTGTGCTTTCCTGGCCACAATTGGCAGTGAAGAGGCGATTCGAGGGTTATCTTGCAACTTGTCGTTTGGAAGTCTAGGAGCGGTCTAGTTGGACTTTGAAAACCCTAGCTCTAGGTGTTATTTGTGCATATTGTGATTGTGATTGTGCTTATGTAAAGTTTAGTCCCATAATTCCGTCTTCTTTCAAAAACCAACAAACAATTTCGAAAACTAAAAAAAACAAAAAAATTATAAAAATTCCGCCCTCCCTACCCTACCCTTTCATAACATGGGTACCCCCAAAACGACCTACTCTTGCTGAACTTTGGTACCCGCAACCAGACATTTCTTCATACGGTTCTTGCTTTGGCCGAACTTCGAACGATCCATCCATGCCCAAAATTTCTTTGGAAGATCGAATAGATGCGTCTAGGACAAACAATTAGACTCCGCAATCCACTTCGTATCAACCGTTTCAACCTCCCCCACCTTCTTACATTGATACCCCTTTTGAGAGTCATGTTGCGACTCCGAAACCCATGTCTATCGCTGACCGAATTGAACAATCCATAGCCGATCTTTCACTCCTTTCACCACTTCCAATTCTTTTGATCAACAATTCCTATCACTTTCTTATCAGAATGATGATCCTACTCCTGTCTAACCATTCGTTTCCTATCAATCCTACGCGACTTTTACACTTTCCCCAGACATTGTTTCTGAACAGCCATTTGGCAGTTTAACATATCCAAATGAGTTTGAATCATTTACTGAAATCCCCTCACAACCCATGTCTAGTCTTGAACATTCATTGGAAGAATTTCGGGTAGCGTCGTGCCAACAGATGATGGATTTGAATGCGTCCATAGCCGCCCTCATACAACCTAACGAACCGGTAGCTAGTTTCCAACTAGCTCCGAATTTTCCAATGTATGATGAGGCAATTGGACAGTTTGCGAATTTGAGTGACGAGAGTGAGCAGTACACCCTTCCAAATCAAACCTACCCGTTGCAAATTGAATTCCACAATTCCGGTTTCGAAAGTCTATCGAGTGCCCCACATGAATCACACCTCCACTCTAGAACCTGAATTGATTGAAATCCATGTTGTTGATGAGGTGTCTGAGAAATTTGATTTTCACTTGATTGAGGATATCGATGCTGGGAATATTTTTGATGATGAACCCGCAGTTTTGGATGAGTTTTTCTCACCAATTCATCATGTCCTTTCACTTCCGTATGGACATCATCCCGAGTCATTAACTGTTTTTCCCGAACCCATATGCGTCTAGAAATTGATGATGAATGCATGGATGAGCTGATTTTTGAGGATAACATTGAGGATGAAGCGGTTTTACTTGATGAGTCGAGTTTTCCAATTCATCCTTTCCCTTTCATTGACTGTGTACACCCTCATGAATCTTTAACCGATACTATTCCTCAATCACTTCCCTCCATCCTATCCATCGTTCCCACTTTGCAAAACACCGTATCACTTTCATTTCCTGTGTCTAGTTTACCAAGTTCGGTCAGCCCATGTTTTCTTATGAATCTTGAGAGGTTTGACCCAATTTCTTGACGGGTTGATAGATTAGTATAATCGCTTTTTACACATCGGTCATTACAAATTGTACTAATTTATTCACTCCATTTCCACCCTCAAGTTCGTATTCCATTTCTTTTTCCCCTGCGCCATCCGTCTTCTCTACCAAGACCGTACGCGGCTTCCATCCCCACACGGTCTCGTGTTTTCTCCATTTCTTTTCTCTACGCCTTCTTTCACCAACCGCTGCATTATCGCAATAAAATTTTTGAATGGTTGGTGTTAACTTTAAGCCTATGTAAGGCCTTGTATAGATTAATACTATTCTCTTCCCCCTAACTCTGAACTTTAACGGTTGAACAGTGGAAACATTGTTTCACTTAAGTTTTGGGGGAACCTTTTTGTGTATATATATTTTTTTGGTTTGCTTTTTGTTTTGTATTAAAAAAACAAAAAAAATATATAAAAAAGGGAATAAAATAAAACAGGGAAGCACCGACAATTTTGACCCTCTTGATGTAGCCTGACAGTGAGGGCACTGTCAAGTTTAAGTTTAGGGGTGTGCTCGGTAAGCATTCTACCTTTGCATTCATGTGTATATTTTGCATTTGCATACTTATTAAAAACCCACAAAAATCGAAATTTTTTCCAAAAATATAAAAACTTTGTCGTTAAGTTAGCTAATAGGGTAACTGAGATTTTTATTCCGAAAATTTAGTTGATACATTAGAAATAACTAAAATCTTTGGCCTAGGAATTGAAAACCCTAAAAATAACCCTCCTTTTGTTTAACCTTGGTAAATATATGTCCTGGCAGTTATTTTAGAAGTACGTAATCTTGAGTTCAGTTCTTGAGTTAAGTCGAGATGAAGGAAAAGTATTGAAAGCTTTATTGAAGGATAAGTTTGAAAAATAGTTTCTATTCTTGAGTCCAAATTTAGAAAGTTATACCCTACAAACTGCACATACATGCACCTTAAAACTTGAGATAGTAGAGGATACCTAGAAATACTCTTGCCTGAAAACCTAGTATGAAAGAAAAAACGGTATTTAAAGCTAACCACCAAAAGAGCATCATTGAAAAATATATCCGGTCTTGAAAGAGAAAAATAAAGAAAAAGAAAAAAAGAATAAATTAAAAGACCTAGAAACAGATGCTTTTGATACCGCCAATTCTTCTGCTCGTTTGTTTATAGGCAGGTGCTTTTGATCCGTGCTTTTTACATATTTACAAGTTACAGGTCCTTGTCCAAAATGACGCAAATCATACAAAATCTCCACAGTTACGCCAAAATCCAGAACATCTGCCACAAACAGATAAAAGCCGAATTCCGGTCATCCGTATCCGTCCAGTGCCGCTTACCAGTTCAAGAGACAAGACAAATAACAGTGCTCAATCGTGTCTCGGACAAGCACAGAGCACGAGAGGGGAAGCACAAGATTCAATGGTTGCGCGGAGGTCGAGGGAGATAAATGTCAAATGAATTAAAAGTGAACCCATTTTGGACTGTTACAAATCTGAAGAAATTTTGGAAGCTATTTGCAATTTGGGACCTGTCAAACACCAGGAAATAGCAACACAAGAAATCATGAAAAAAACGACAGACCAATCCCTCAATCCCACCGCGGTACCGCGACCAATATGGCAATAACACGGTGGTTCCGCGGCCGAGTTAACTCGGAGCCAGAATATATTTTTGGGGTATTTTTGTCATTGTATTAGGGCTCAGAATATGGGTCTAGGGTTTCATCTCTCTGCCTATAAATACTCCAGTTTTGTGCCCAAAGAGGAATGCTTCTTTTTAGTTAGATTTTAGTGTAGCTTAGTTTGCATCTTCTTCTTCTTCTTCTTCTATTCTCCATGAAAGTGTAGTGAGAGCTCTTGAGTAGAAGTTAATGAAGATGAGGGTTATTTTTCTTAACTTGTATCTTTACTTTTCTTGTCTTGTAATTTTAATTTCTTAGTATAACTTTATTTATTGTTGTTAAGTAGTTGTTGTTATTTCTTGCACTTTTTCTTTTCTTCTTAATCGTATTTTCAAGCCATGATACTCGATGGAGTTTCTTGCTTAGATGAGAACCAAAGTAGTTAGCTTGCATATTTGTTAAACCGTATTTTTCCTTTCTTTCTTGGTTTCTTTCTTGTTTCTTTTTTATTTTCATTTAAATGTGTGAATAATTTCCACACTTGTTAGGGGCTAAGGAAGGTTAATATGAGGGACGAAAAAATCCCTTGTGCTTCTCTTCGCCAAACATCCTAAAACAAACTTAGACCAAACAAACGCAACCCCCTCGCTTAGGCTCGCTATATGTGACATATAGCCGCGACCTAAGTCGAGAAGTCCTTTGGACGCACTATAACGTGACATGTAGTTGTGACTTAATTGGATACATGGTTGCGGGTGTTTGGCCGAGGGTTGGAAATAAGCGCACGTAGCTGACGGACAAGGGGCAGTAGGAATGGATTTAGAGTTGGAAAGCTTGCTTAAACTCGCAAATCTCATTCCTATGTCCTCCTAATCCCCGCTACGTTCGATTATCCCAACATCGTTTTAAGAATGGCAAAACAAAAGTACAAGACTAATCCTAACTCTGCTAACCAACCATAACCCTAACAAGCTTACTTGAACATAAATACAAACACTTCGGATAGATTTGAACGAACACACATATACATTCTTTATTGACTCGTCTAAAACACGAACGGACAAACAATCATCTCCCTGTGGATCAACCCGTGCTCAACCGACTAGCTGCAAAGCTTTACCATCTTGATTGCGGTAAGTAGAACAAATAGGACAAGGTAGAACACACGCTTCTGCCGTACAATCATCTCACATCCGTATATCGACATATTAAGCCAAGTCATCTTATTTCATCATATTTTATTTTCATCACATCAATAACTCACATCAAGTAATCTTATATATATTTGTCATATTTTACCGATCTTATAACACATCTATCTCAATCTTATCATATTCATCGATCTCATGTCATATCCTTATAGATCTCATCTCATATCTTGGTATATGTATTCAATCATTCATATCATCTCCAACTAAATTTTTGATCATATCCAAAATTTCCTAGTATAGGTTTCTCCGACTATATTCTATATATCGGTCTCCATTTTATAATTGCGGGGGTGCTATACGCCATCCACCCGACTTCCCCCGTAGATATAAATCTACTCACCTGCAATCTCCTCGCTTAGCCGAAGTCGACACGCTTCGTCGTCTCGAAAATCCATGCGAAGGTACCTACAATTAATACACAATCGCAATACGATTAAAACCATTATCCGAAAACTGATACGGTGTAGGGTTCCTAGGCACCCTAATGAGGTCTCACTGGGCATCGAACATGCCATATTAAAATTTTACGGGTGCCGAGAGACCCGACTACGGATCGTTTGCTAGATTTCTAGGCGAAAAAGCTAACTAGTTAACACTTAACTAAAAGATACGGAAATACAACCTTTGTAGATCCGGTGCTCCACCTCCACGGCTCCGCAACGAGGTCCTCTCCGCTGTCCAAATCAAATCCGGGCTCTAGAGTCGACTTCGTCGGAGAAAAAGGGAGCTAGGTCGTCGATGTCCATGCCGAAGATGATCTACATCGAGGCATCGCTAGATCAAGCTCACAACTTCACCAAGTCAAGAAACTTGTGAAGTAAACACACTCTACTACTTGGCAAGAGGTAGAGGATGAAGAAATAGGAAGTGGGTAGACTTTAGTTTTGGATTTCTCACTCTTTTCCAACAATCACCATTGATGGAGCTTGGTTTTCTTCACTTGAAGAATGAAGAAGAAGAAGGAAAATAGTTATGATAAGTTAATTAGAAAAAGAAAAGAATAATCAAAACTTATCATAATCTAAACCATGGTCAAGTGTAGAGATTGAACTAGGGTTAAATCAAATGGTTAGGTTAAGCATGAGATAAGAATGGTGGACAAAGTCAAAGGTTCATGAATCTTCAACTACAAACAAAGAAAGCCACCATTCTTCTCATTTCTTTTTCCAAAAAGAAAATAAATGAATAAATAAATAAATAGATATGAAAAACAAAACCCTAACCATTTGAATAACCATGGTTTAATCTTTACACAAACTCAAGTTAGCATGCATCATCAAACATGATACATACAAGTGCACAAAAACATATCGCATATGCAATGCGCACGAACCAAGTGAGAAAATCCGTCTAAAGTGAACCGATACTAGTTAATGCAAAGTAATATATCAAATGTATAATTATACATTAAATCATTAAATCAACACTTGATTCAATGATCCGGTCATGTCGCACATAACCGACTGGTATCTATAGTAACAACTTATCGAATCAACACTTGATCCGATAACCCGGCTATATCGCATATAACCGATCAATGTCACATCGCGAGAATCGAATCCAGTATCACATACTGGTATTATTCTCGGTCCCGCACATATCTCATATGCGCTCCTATTTCGTTTCGCTTGAGCCAGGAAACCTCTGTGTAGGACTCTAAAGACTCGTCAATACGCCGGCAGCAGATGATGATCATATCAAACACCCACAAGCCGCAAGCGGTCTGCTAAACGTAACGGCCACCCGGGTATTGAGCGATCTGAAGATCGACGAGCAAGCCCGCTCACACTCCAGTGAATCCGACCAGTAACACTACCGTACAGTCCGGTCTGATCGTCTGATATGTCGCATATCTCGCCTAGGGGTGGTAAACGTCAGACCCCAATAGCTCGATAAGTCGTGTCGATATGAGGTCTATAACTGTTCGAGAAACTACTGGTAACACTTACCAGTAAATCTCAGCAACCCTGGCCAGGGATTTCCTGTTATAGCCAATCGAACACAGCGCAACATCAACTCCCTATACCGGGAGAGACGAATCCCCTCCTATCGCTCATTGTCTCCATGTGACTCGGGACTGTACCCAAAAACCACCGTTTTGCACGCCCTCTTGGACTTGGTAAGATGGAAATCAAAGAACAGTGGGAACCACACAAGACTCTATGACGATCTCGGGTCAACAGACTACTCTGTACCAGTGTCACCAGAGAACTGCCATCTGACGTGAGGTATAATACCATCTGGGAGTTCTCGGCGAGTCCGTCCAGTGTACCCAGTCTCTACTGAGCACCCGTATATCATCTCTGATGTCAAACACCGATGGATATGGGATCATCCATCGCCCATCTGTATGGGTCGAGAAGGTAAACGCTAGTCTACTCTGGTATATCGATGCCCCGTCTCGATACACCCACGACTAGGGACTTTAAAGGATGTACTTACGGACTACCATGTCCCCACTAGTATGATCCGCATCATAGTCCAGGTAGTCAAGTACACATCCTAAGGGCTTTACCAACATGTAACAGAGAGACAATCAGTATACACGTTAAGGTAAAGTTCAACCAGATAGCATACTATCATGTTGAGCAAGAAAGTCCTCCCTATATATGTCCCAGCATCCACTACAATATACATCCTATATACAGTAATGGCCTCTAAGGCATACATATAACTAACAATCTCCCACTTGCACTAGGGCCATCTGATAACAGTGGTTGCAGTATCTCATACTCAACCATCCCATAAAAGTCTCTCTCTGGGAACAGGCCTTTGTGAGTGGATCCGCTGTGTTGTCCTCTGAGTCTACTATGCTAACCTCGATCACCCTGGAGATCAACCATCTCCATGATCAAGTGATACTGCCTTAGAATATGTCTGGATCACTGATGGGACCGGCATTCCTTGGCATAAGCCACAACTCCATTGTCTCACAATGGTAGGAACGTAGTTCATCTCATGAACCAATATACACCCAAACAGCCTCTTTGGTAGCATCTTAAGTAGCGATGTATCCTGCCTTTATCGTCTAGTATGCCACGGTATCTAGCTTGGAACTCTTCCAACATACCGTCCCTTTACTGAGGGTAAAGACAATGCCTGCGACTGATATTCAGTCGTCTTTATCACCCTGGAACCCTTCCAGTGATTCTCCCCAGGATCATGTGATACCGTCTCACTTCGACAAGTGAGAATCCTAACATCCATTTAGATCTATCTCATAGATCCAAAATCCAGGATTTAGTAGGTGTCACTTTGATCCTATTTGGAGAATCCTTGTGATAAGCGGAGATCGATCGAGCGTAGCATAGGAAACTCCTTCCCTATCAAGAGTATGTCATCCACGTACTCTACGAGGATCACCACCATACTCCCTACTACCTTTTTGTTTATACAAGGTTCATCTACCATTTTGATGATGTCAAACTGTTTGACTATTACATCAAAACAGACGTTCCAACTCCGCGATGCCTGCTTTATCCTATAAAGCATCTTGTACACGTTTCCGCTGCTCCCACTGTCTACGAAGCCCTCTGGCTGTGTACTTATAGACGCTCTCTTCTAAATTATCATTTAGAAAAGCAGTCAAGACACCCAACCACCAGATATCGCAGTCATGGTATGTAGCCGTGACAAGTAGGATCTGGATGGACTTAAGCATAGTTACTTGAAAAGGTTTCATCATGATCCACACCTGGTCAATGATGCAAACCCTTAACAAGTCTAGCTTCGAAAGTCTCAACTTTTCCATGTACACCAAGTAATCTTCTCAAGATATACTTGCTCCTGATGGGGATTTAACCCTTCAGATATAGCAACCAAAGTCCATACTTTGTTGGTGTATATGGATTCCATCTCAGATCACTAAGCATCCAGCCATTCTTATAGAGTCTTACTCCTGATGGCCAGCTCGAAGCTAGTTGGGTCATCATCTCATGATGCAATCCTCGCTCCCACTGTCATAGAGAAACTAAAGTATCTCTCAGGTGGGTGAGGAACCCTACTAGATCGGCGGAGAGGCTGAGGTTCATTGGTATCTATTGAATCCTTTGGTTCTGTCAAATCATCTTCTGTAGTTTGTATAGCTGGAACCTTTCCAGTTCTACATAACTAACCTTGCCTCGAGTTTTTCCGGATTTTGCTTTTAGACATAGGCCGGACAACCCCAAATCTTAACTAACTTAAGACATGGGCTCTTTCCTTTCCATATCACATATGAAGTGGTAGGCATTGATTTTATTCGAACCCTATTCAATAGGTATGCAACTTCTCAAGTGCATAACACCCAAAAGGAAAAAGGTAACTCAGTATTACTCATCATAGAGCACACCATATCAAATAGGGTGTATCTGCTCCGCCCCGATATACCATCGTGCTATGGTGTATACGGAGGAGTAATGCTGAGAGAGAATCTCATTCTCCTTTAGAATAGTCCAGGAATTCCGTGCTCAAGTGTTCTCCTCCTTGATCTCATCATAGGACATAATACTTATACCCGTATTGGTTCTCTACTTCTAACTTATATTCTGTGAATATCTCAAAAGGTTCGGACTTGTGTTTCAACAGGAACATAGGTCTGAAACTTGAGAGATTATCAGAGAATGTAACAAAGTACAAAGAACCGGTCTTGGCATGTGTAGACAGGGGACCTTTCATACATCCTCATGTATCATCCCAAGAGTTTAGTAACTCTTTCTCTGTTTCCAGTAAACGGAGCTATGGTCATCTTATCTTTGTGACATGACTGGCGAGTTTCACAAGATGTAAATTCAAACTGATTTAAATATGCATCTAAATGTAACTCAGCCAGTCGGGTCGCATTGATATGACCTAGTCTACAATACCTCAAGAAGGGTTCGTTCATTTCTGAACTCTTCCTCTTGTGTATGTTCTGTATACTAAAGAACTGTAGTTTGATTTAGAACATCAATGCTTTTAGATAACGTGCCTGAACCGATCAACTTTTGATATAGGAAATGTTCAAAACATTATCCAACAATACAAAATTATATCGTTTCTTTACTAATAAAGAGAGTGATATGATTTTGTATATCAGGTTCGGTATCTAATAACATTCGTTCAGAATCAATGTATTGGTAATACAGGGTGACAGTGACCGACAGACTTGGCTGCAACTCTTGCCCCATTTTCTGCCTCATGAAACTTATCACCCGTTCTCAGTTCTCTACCTTTCTGTAGCCCTATGTAACAGATTACATATCTGGGATCCTGATCTGGTATCATATACCCAGGACGTAAAGGACACTGAGAAACAGTTCTTTGTAATGAACACACCCGAAGATGATGCATCAGCATGCACTCTCTTCGTTTGGGCGGCACGGGAAATCTGGTATTCCCCAATTTCCTGCTCTGTCTTATAACAATTATAAGTTGGAGCGGGACCAACGTTCCCCAGCTCAGTATAACAAGCGGGTTCGGTCAATATTCCGTATTATTATCTTGATTAAGGCGTGATATGGTCGCTACCTGGAGAGAGAGAGAAGAAAACACTCAGCGTGCGCTCTGTCAAGAATAGATTGGTTTTTATTTTATCTAATCAGGATGGCTCCCACTGCTTTTTATCAAATCTTCCTTCAAATCCTAAAAGGAAAGACTAGCCGGGATTAATTACACACTACAAGTTCGCCAATCTTTCAGCCAGGCCAGTGTCGGTACTTTGAGGGAGGTCCCCCGTGCTTTCGCACGAACCTAATTAATGTAAACCTCGTTTTCCCAGAGGCGTAACCCCGTTGACACTTTTCTAGACACCTACTTGATCGGCTAATTGTAATGTATAAAACACTCCCAGGAGTAACTCTTACTCGCAGCGGGCATCGGGATCCAACTATCTCATAGAAGGTATGCAATCTCATTGCAAATCTCAACACTTGAAATTCCCGATAATATTTTGCCCCTAACCTCCTATGACCTTGACAAAGGCCAACAAACCATAGGATGCTAGTCAAGTTCAACCCATCATTTCCTGATTGAATTAAACCCACCCGCACGGCCCTTGACAAAGGCCAACAAGGTCGCACGACTACCCTAACTCAATCTGCATCATATGCATAAGCAGATAAGCACCAGTTAGCAACCGCACACTACGCCTTGACAAAGGCCAACAAACGCAGCACGAATACTAACTACTACTTATCTGAAATGACGGAGGGCTACGACAGGTTTTTATGAAAACCTATTCCGTAATGAACTTGATATCGTTGTAGGATCGAATGAATTTTGAAATGGAGTGCTTTTGAGGCTTTTCTAGTTGTGCTAAAGGAGTCACTCCCGGTAAAGGGATCGTCGGTCCTTTCCTCGTCGAATGAGGTGCAGGATATATCATATATATCACTGTGCAAAGCAAAAACTCTTAAAAGCAATCAAAAGACAAACCGAGTGTGTAGCATCTGCCAGTTATTGCTAAAGGAGTCACTCCCGGTGAAGGGATCTCGGTCCTTTCCTCATCGAATAAGGTGCAGGATATATCACATATACCGCTGTGCAAAGCAAGAACTGTAGCTACCCTTTTTAATTTTGAAATTCGATTCTACAACATCTTAGGTTTCTTTTATTTTCATTAATCTCATTAATGAAGTCCCATCATTTAAATACCTAATCATCACAGATAAATACGACGTACACTTATGCCATCCGTATTCGCCTCGATGTCCCCTCGTGCACCGTTAGGTTAGGTAACTAACGGCAGAGCGGGGCAGGGCTAGCGCGGGTGTAAAACATAAGTAACGTCTATATAATATATCATATATACTATATACTGTATCTATCACAGAACATCACATGATCACATCACAGATATCGCAGCAGAAGAAACATATGAAATATTGGATATCCTAGGACGTCCGTGTTTTCAATACGAGCCGGTATAAAACACGGATTCCACGGTCGCGATGAATAGCCAAACCCACACCCCTAGACCCCTACGAGAGCGGCAAGCAACCCTACCAATTCTAGAGTTAGGAGACCCGGACTCGACTCCTCGAGTTGGTCTCCCACTGGACTCCAGAACCCGGTTACTTGTGCTCCCCTCCTTGGGTCTATCCTAGTGCGGAAAAGTAAATAATATACAAAGGGTGACATCTTCCGCAACCTGGAAGTGCCCCAATAAAAGAATATTACATACAAGTTTTTACATGAATGAAAATGAAAAACACTCATCTCACATAAAAACCCCCGGCTATTCAAACACGACGATCCAATATAACATATCCAGCAACACATAACATCACATGTCATTAACGTAAGTAAATATGTCCATCCCAATTGTCGTTGACATATAGCAACGAAACTGGCGATATCACATATTACACTTACGGTCACAGAAAAGAAAGTGTAAAACTACAACAGTTGGAATCCGCAACCACCTCAGACATCACATGCCTGACCGAATGAATTCCTTAGACATCGCATGCCTAACAATTATAAACCCCGCATTTTAGTCTCAAAATCGAAAACACTTTTCAATATCAAGTCGGGCAATTTAACAAGATTCCCGACATCCTGATCGAATACTCGTCGCAAACTTCAGTAGACGGCTGCACCCCCGATACCGTCGACGAAGTGCACTAAGGCGGAACACCGCTACCGCGAGCACCCGGAGGGATGCTTTCGGCGACGGGGTTCTCCTACAGTCACTTGGTCGGGGCTATGGAGTGAGGCTGTCTATTAAGTTTACCCGGCGAGTATCCGCGTACGCTACGTGATTGCGACGGACTTTTGATCACATCAAAATTCCGTGGCAACCGATCAAGTGAGACTAAACTGCTATGTTTATAATATTCATTCAGTTATCTCATAACTATTTGTGAAATCCAATTATTGTATCCCATTCCAGATAAATAGAAAATGTTAAACTTTCCGATCGAACATTCTAACACCCAAGTTTTCCCGATACAGATCAACACATGAAACTAGTCTAACAACATTCAGTTCGTACCTCAGTACCGACGGTCCAGCCGTAGAAGGGTCAAGCCAACGCCTCATATGTGGCACGCCGTACTGCCCCAAACCCGAAGGTTCAAAGGGCGGTTCAAGACGGTCACATAATCGAGTTAAGGTTTGTTGTCTTCTAGAGGGTCCATCGCGTTACTTGCACTACTTAGAACGTCGTTAAACTACGGAAAAATCCAACTCTTGGAAATTTCCCGACAGGGGAAAAATTGGGTATTTATATCCGGTCGAACTTTTTAACATATTCTAAAATTTATCCGGAAAGCCAAATAGACAAAATTTGATACCCCGATCGAAACACCGAATCCCCAAAACAACTGCAGAAAA
Organism: Agapanthus africanus; assembly: GCA_030015575.1. Lineage (NCBI taxonomy): Eukaryota > Viridiplantae > Streptophyta > Magnoliopsida > Asparagales > Amaryllidaceae > Agapanthus > Agapanthus africanus. Next base: position 235,396,007 of record CM057349.1, on the reverse strand, counting down.
TTCAACTCTTGAAAATATATTAAAAATTCCCAGGAAAATCAGAACAGACAAATAAGAATTACTGTACAAATCTTGATGCACAAAACGACAAATGCGCCGCGGAACCGCCGCGGCATGCATAGCACGTGCTGCGGTTCCGCGGTGGAAAAGTGGACTTAGGCCCACGAAATTTACAGTAATTCTTATAAAACCCTGCTTGATTTTCTGGATATTTTTAATCTTGAAAAATCCACATTTTTAAAATCTGGACAGAGAGCAAGTTTGATTCGGGGTTTCGGGTTCGTTCGGACTTCAAATTCCGTCTGGACTTCGCCTAAGGCTCTAGCTAGGCTCTGATACCACTGTAGGGTTCCTAGGCACCCTAATGAGGTCTCACTGGGCATCGAACATGCCATATTAAAATTTTACGGGTGCCGAGAGACCCGACTACGGATCGTTTGCTAGATTTCTAGGCGAAAAAGCTAACTAGTTAACACTTAACTAAAAGATACGGAAATACAACCTTTGTAGATCCGGTGCTCCACCTCCACGGCTCCGCAACGAGGTCCTCTCCGCTGTCCAAATCAAATCCGGGCTCTAGAGTCGACTTCGTCGGAGAAAAAGGGAGCTAGGTCGTCGATGTCCATGCCGAAGATGATCTACGTCGAGGCATCGCTAGATCAAGCTCACAACTTCACCAAGTCAAGAAACTTGTGAAGTAAACACACTCTACTACTTGGCAAGAGGTAGAGGATGAAGAAATAGGAAGTGGGTAGACTTTAGTTTTGGATTTCTCACTCTTTTCCAACAATCACCATTGATGGAGCTTGGTTTTCTTCACTTGAAGAATGAAGAAGAAGAAGGAAAATAGTTATGATAAGTTAATTAGAAAAAGAAAAGAATAATCAAAACTTATCATAATCTAAACCATGGTCAAGTGTAGAGATTGAACTAGGGTTAAATCAAATGGTTAGGTTAAGCATGAGATAAGAATGGTGGACAAAGTCAAAGGTTCATGAATCTTCAACTACAAACAAAGAAAGCCACCATTCTTCTCATTTCTTTTTCCAAAAAGAAAATAAATGAATAAATAAATAAATAGATATGAAAAACAAAACCCTAACCATTTGAATAACCATGGTTTAATCTTTACACAAACTCAAGTTAGCATGCATCATCAAACATGATACATACAAGTGCACAAAAACATATCGCATATGCAATGCGCACGAACCAAGTGAGAAAATCCGTCTAAAGTGAACCGATACTAGTTAATGCAAAGTAATATATCAAATATATAATTATACATTAAATCATTAAATCAACACTTGATTCAATGATCCGGTCATGTCGCACATAACCGACTGGTATCTATAGTAACAACTTATCGAATCAACACTTGATCCGATAACCCGGCTATATCGCATATAACCGATCAATGTCACATCGCGAGAATCGAATCCAGTATCACATACTGGTATTATTCTCGGTCCCGCACATATCTCATATGCGCTCCTATTTCGTTTCGCTTGAGCCAGGAAACCTCTGTGTAGGACTCTAAAGACTCGTCAATACGCCGGCAGCAGATGATGATCATATCAAACACCCACAAGCCGCAAGCGGTCTGCTAAACGTAACGGCCACCCGGGTATTGAGCGATCTGAAGATCGACGAGCAAGCCCGCTCACACTCCAGTGAATCCGACCAGTAACACTACCGTACAGTCCGGTCTGATCGTCTGATATGTCGCATATCTCGCCTAGGGGTGGTAAACGTCAGACCCTAATAGCTCGATAAGTCGTGTCGATATGAGGTCTATAACTGTTTGAGAAACTACTGGTAACACTTACCTGTAAATCTCAGCAACCCTGGCCAGGGATTTCCTGTTATAGCCAATCGAACACAGCGCAACATCAACTCCCTATACCGGGAGAGACGAATCCCCTCCTATCGCTCATTGTCTCCATGTGACTCGGGACTGTACCCAAAAACCACCGTTTTGCACGCCCTCTTGGACGTGGTAAGATGGAAATCAAAGCACAGTGGGAACCACACAAGACTCTATGACGATCTCGGGTCAACAGACTACTCTGTACCAGTGTCACCAGAGAACTGCCATCTGACGTGAGGTATAATACCATCTGGGAGTTCTCGGCGAGTCCGTCCAGTGTACCCAGTCTCTACTGAGCACCCGTATATCATCTCTGATGTCAAACACCGATGGATATGGGATCATCCATCGCCCATCTGTATGGGTCGAGAAGGTACACGCTAGTCTACTCTGGTATATCGATGCCCCGTCTCGATACACCCACGACTAGGGACTTTAAAGGATGTACTTACGGACTACCATGTCCCTACTAGTATGATCCGCATCATAGTCCAGGTAGTCAAGTACACATCCTAAGGGCTTTACCAACATGTAACAGAGAGACAATCAGTATACACGTTAAGGTAAAGTTCAACCAGATAGCATACTATCATGTTGAGCAAGAAAGTCCTCCCTATATATGTCCCAGCATCCACTACAATATACATCCTATGTACAGTAATGGCCTCTAGGGTATACATATAACTAACATACGGCACACGAATTGCTTATAGGTTAGAACCTATAGCTTACGCATGCAACAACGACCAAGTAACCCTCGTTGTTGATGTATAAACGTCCAACGACCAAATCATATCAAGAAATCCATAAATTCAAGTTTCAATATAGGAAAACATAACCAAAACCAACTCAAAATGCTCCGAGATTTTGGCACAGGAGGTCTGACAAAACAACCAATACAGTAGCTAGGTTATAAGGAGTGTGAGCTACAGACAAAATCCTATTACTAGAACCCAAAATTGGGCCGGTGAGATGTGCTATAGTAACGGGTGACGCCAGCCAAAACTTCGAATTTGGGTCTCGTTCTTCTATGATGGTCTTCTAGTGGTTTAATTAGGTCAATGTAGTTGTTTGATTTCATCATAAACATCCCAGGTTGCTCCAGATACCTTGTAGGCCAAAAAAACTTCACAAAACCGACACGGAAGAATTCTAAACTCGTGTATTGGGTTCTATTCTCTAGCCCAGGCCAGGAAAAGAAAACTCTAAGGTCTTGTAAATCCTCACTAGACCTCAAATACTACTTCACAAGTCCATCCATCCACTAAACTTCAACTTGGAAATTTCCAAGATCACAATCTAACTAATTCTAACTCTAAACTAAAACTAGGATACATTAAACACAATAACTTAACTAAAGGAATGGAAATATACCTTATTTGGCAACTCAAGAAAATTCTTGGATTGCCCAAAGTCTTCAAAATCTAAACTTGAATGGTCCAAAGGGTTTAGAATGAGGTTGTGAATCTTTTTATTGAAGGGACTGTGGGGTTTTGATGAAGAATTTGAGATGATTCATGGAGGTAGAGGTGATGGAGGAAGGAGGTGAAGGTGATGTAGATGGAGGAGTTGAGGAAATAAAATAATGAAGGAAAAGAATGAAGAAGGGTCAAGGGTGCCATGCCATCCTCTCTCTCTCTCTCTCTCTCCCATGCCCCATGTCATAACTTGTCCCCTTTCTCTCTCTCTCATCAATCATGCCATCTCTTTTCTTTTTCTTTTCTTTTCCCCTCTCACAAATAAAATCAAACGCAGTGAAAACAACATGCAACCAAAATGTAACATGACATGGTGCACTAGCCATGGAAAATATAAAAATACGGATTTAGCTTAATCGCGAATAGTATTGCACTAATCAAGTTTAATTAAACTTGCATATAATTAATTATAAAAATGCCAAAATCCGATAAATATCTTTATAATTAATAAATCATTTTAATCTCCAATTATTTCCCAAATATTGGTATATACTTATACCATTTTAAGAAAAAAACCTTATTTGCAAATTGAATAGTTTTCGTGAAATATATTATTTTAATATTTAAATTCCCAAAATAATATTTTATATTTCTGAAATGTTACAATTTCCCCCCTTAAATAAATTCAGTCCCCGAATTTAAATTTAAACCCCGAAATACTAAAATATTTCAATAACCATTTTAAATTAACAGGGTTCCGAAATCACGGAATATTCAAAAATATCCCACCGCATCGAGTGCGCATGAAAACGAATGCGAAACTCAAAATCGAAACTCCATCAAGCACCACGCAATCATAGGAGTTATAAAGGATATGCAGGTCTCAAAATCCAATGCCATTCTCAATATACTATAATCAAAATCATAATATGTATATAGTGTGCATCGGGGTAAAATCCTTTTAAAAACTGAATAAATCACATGCAAAATCTTTTCCGAATCGCCGTGCGATGCGCAACCCACGGTACAAGTGGTGGACTCTCATTTGTAAAGTAGTAACTATAATTTCATGTATGTTTTTCTCAAAATATACATTCCGCCTTTTTGAAATATCCCAAAAGGTTTTCCTTATGAAAGTTCGTGCCACCTACGGACACGTAGAAAATATTGAGACTATTGCTCCTTCTTGAAAACCTCTTGGTAACTTTTTATGCATGTAAAAATACTCAGGTACAGTTCTCAGATCAGTCCTGCTCGGCTACTATATAATATAGTAACCATCATGAAAATATAATGCTCAAGAGCAAAAATCGGCCTCAAAAGGCGTATCCAATATCACTTGCGTCTGGTGCGCACAGAAAATCAGAGCCAAATATAAGTGCCATGAATAAGCAAAAAAGCCAAACCAAGTGCAACAGGTGTGCATGGAAGCATCTGTGAAGTGCAACAGGTGTGCACGGAAGCATCTGTGAAGTGCAACGGGTATGCACGACAACAATATCATGTGCATCTAGAATGCACGAAAATCTCAACCCAGTGCAACTAAAATGCATGAATGAAAATATCAATCAAGTGTATATGGTGTGCATAAAATCTCATCCCATGCGCCCAATATGCGCGAAAATCCAGATCAAGTGCGTCAGGTCCGCACAAAACATCTAGTGCAACAATGTACGAAAACATAATCTCAGGTGCACTAGGTACCCGAAAACTCATCAATATCTCAAATGCGCATGAAAACAACACCGAGCGTGTCAATGTGTATTAAAATCATAAGTGTGTGCAACTGCGTGCACAAAATCCATATCAACGCACTACAAGCATATGTAAGCTATACCGAGTGCATAAATCAAATCGACAAAATCTCATCGACGGTATCGAAATCCACGGAATCATAAATATTTGCAGCCAAGGCATAAAATCAATATCAAGTACCATAACTGTGCACAAAATGAAAATATTATGTAGGTGCGGCCATGGTGCACGAAAACAAATATCATTAAACTCAATCATCGAAGCTCAAGTCCAGCGATAAAAGTGTGATACTCGGATTACAAAACACAAATCGCAATAAATGACATTGAGGTACACCTCCTTCAATGTCGAAAATATGTCAGTGCGCCCAAAGCTGCCAGAGTAAGAACCTGCTTGCCTCTTGCTCAAGGTCTGGCGTCCTCAGTTTCTGGGTCCTCATTGTCTCTGTGGATCACCAATACACAATCTTTCTGCTCGTCGGCCCAGTTAGGTGCGACGACGGAAACAATTCCGCTCTGGCACTCCACTAATCATCTCTCGGTCAATTTGTATGACCACTCGTAAAACAGTACGTCACTGGTGTCAGCATCTAGCCCTCCGAATACACGTGACACAACCGATCCAAGGTGCAAATCTTATTGCAGCAGTGTCCTGGAAAGAACCTGCTTAAGGTCTCTCCCGATCTCGCTTGTGCCGAACTATACGGAGGTTGGTACTCTTACATAATTTTTTCTCGTTTTCAGGACTCCTGCGTTCTCAGCACAGCTTTTCCTCGGGAATTTAGCTGTATCCCAACGCCTATGCATACATATCAGATCTCTAATCTCAACAGGAAGTAACAACAGCTCATTAACATCTCGCACGAACCTCTTGTTTCACCTATCTTCATTATCTTCCACATCGAAATCACGTCATGCTATCTGCGTATGGCAATTCGTTCTCGGCTACAGTCAATCTGGAGTCTCTCACAAGGACTCAAAATTACAAACTCGGTATCTTCACCACTCCGTGGAAGATATCTAGCCGAACACGTCCTCAGGAACTCGTCCCAATCATCGGAGGAATACACTTTATTCGTCTGTTCTCGATCAACTCACAACGCATCTGGGTGAGGTCCTTCTATCTGAAGCTAGTCAACTTACCAATTCCACATCGGAGCATCAAATGAATAACATCCTCTCTTGATCGACTTACTCTAGATCTGAGTAAAACCCTCCAAACTGGAATCCTTCAACTCAACTGAGTCTGCGTCGGCGCATCAAATCAGACGAATTATTTCAGTCGCTCAACTCAAGATAGACTAGTTATCTTCTATCACATCTTTACCTGAAAGCTCCAGCGGTTTCAGTTCATAACTCTGGAAGCGACATCTTGTCAATCTCAGCAACAGCTGGGTTATCTGTCTGCACGGTAGACAAAACCGCGATCTTTGAGGTAGGCTGTACATTAACAGTCCTCTCACAATCTGGCAGCCTCTATTAATGGCCCGATCATTCGGTGCAAAACCGAACACTCGCTTCAAACGAGAAATCTCAACACAAACACTATACCTACACATTCCTATGTCGCCCGAAAACATCATGGTCAGTCCTCATCCGTGACGAGCTCGCCCTGACCGTGTCGCTAGCAGCAGCTTAATCTGTACTCAAACCATGGTGACAGGAACCTCAAGCATGTATCGAAGAAGATAGATCAAAGGGACGAAAAGAATCAACAGATCCAAAATGAATATACGACCATAGGAACGAAGAGAATCACAGAACTCAAAATATGTACATCCTAAGGTCACTTAAGCAGAGCATCGTATCGTAAGTATGCCACGGAACATATGCACGGTATGACTCTCTACTCAAGCTACCTACTCCATCAACCAGGGTCAACATATATAACGAAAGTTCGGGTCTAATACCCTCCTAAGTCAAGTCTAAGTTCCGTAAGGTCAAGCCTAGATTCCAAAATATATCATGCTCTAGACTCCGTATAGTCAAACCTAGACTCGATCCAAGGTTAAACCTAATGCTCGGATACCAACTTTGTCATGACCCGGAAATATTAAAGCACGTGACTGGCACTTGAATCATGTGAAGTCTATAGGACCCTACCTAATTCAAGTAAACCAAAGCCCATAAATCTAAACCTTTTAGGGAAAATAATAGAGGTGATGTTTTGAAATAAAGGTATAATGAAATCAAATTTTTATTTTTTTAATGCATAGATAATGAAACATGAAATGCAAGTGGATTATATACTAGTTGAAAACATTTTTTCTTCTTTTTTTGACTTTTAAAATTTCGAGCACCACCTACCTTGTATATTTGAAACCAAAACCACATATTCAAAACAATATAAAAGGCATCTCCAAGCGGGAGCTAACTCTTCGCCAATCGACGGAATCACAACCACGTAAGTAAGTAGTATATACGACGTCCAACGAAGAAGATCAACACAGAAAAAATAGGATAAATAAAGCAAGACATCAAAACCTCCAAGAAGCGAGCAAAAAACCCATCGCTCTATGTCTCGCAACCACAAGTCTGTCTAAGTCTACCAATATACAAATTCTAGTTTCTGACTGATGGAGTTTATCTAGATACAAAGGAATAATAAATACAAGAGTGAGGACGATCCAATATGTCCCGCCTACCATAGCAAAACACCCCGAAAGCAAGCTGTGTGCCAGCGATACCGCTACTGATCCACGCGGTCAAACCTGCAAGAAAACTGTGGCACAACGGGGGTGAGTTTCCAACTCATGGGTAGAAAACATCAGCAGGTAGAAATCGAATAAAACAACGATTCCTAGGTCATACTGTATCATGAAGGTAATACTATGATATCTAGGGTGTCCATGCCTGCGTATATGTCAACAATATAATCAATGCTAATGACATATACAAATAAACATCTGAATCATATGCCTGTATGCATGTGGATATCATCCACGTGTGTCCATCAACGACACAACCAACATCACGGAACCTATGTATCCAACACCGACACTCGAACATCATGAAAGCATATGCATGTATGTATGAGGATATCAACCAACATGCGTCCATCAACGACACATCAAAATCATGGAACCTGAGTGTCAAACACCGAAACTCAAAACATCATGAATCCGTGCCCAACATCGACACGTAAATCCTCATATCTCGGGCTCCGTCAGTCTGGATTGGCCCATATATCCATCTCACGACTCCGGTCGGTATCCCCTGGATAACCGTCTGGTCCAAACTATCACCGGTAGGTAATGCTCCCCTGCCAGGCTCATCATCTACAACTCGAGCTTATTGCCCCGGGTATCTTATCGGCTGCACCATGTACCCGCAGACGGATCATCCTACTCCTCAAATCGGGTCTCGAAAACCAAGCTCAGAACCGAGAAAACATCATGGTGGACATGAAACACCATATCAAGGAAAAACGCATCATTCTATTTTAAAATAATCATAAGTTTATAAAATTCCACATGCGGTTTCCCAATTCCAGAAATCTCATGAAAGATCAGAAATCTCAAAATCATGAGTCAGTAAACAGTGAATATTGGCATAAAGCCACATAATAGTACATAACAGAATGAATATATGAATGCATCGGGTTTTTAAGTCAGGAATGCAATATCTTGGCTAGCATATGAGAGCAAGAGTACAACAATATAATTAAGCTACCAGCTATCAGTTTATACAAGTGATGCAGGGCTCCCTAGTATCGCCGCTGGGTTTCGGGAGTCATCGACTATGCCGTTTTCAAAAAATTGGCGTGCTAAAGAACCCTAACGCTAGAATTTAAACTAGAGAATTAGACGAACAATCATGTAAACATCTTTACATCTAAGTGAACAAGGAATACAACCTTTGTAGTCCGGTCCTTAACTTCAATAGCTCTGTCTAGTAGTCCCTTCGCTCCAAGCAGTGATCTCCCGGACTCTAGTGAGGCTCCATAAGGTGAAATGAACAAGCTTGCTTGAAGTCTTCGAGGTCGAAGATGATCTACGTCGAGGAGACACTAACTCAAGCTACCTCTTCACTAAGTGATGAACTAGTGAAGAAACAACCCAATCTAAATGGATAGTAGAGAATAGGTTGATGAAGTAGGAATTTTGCTCACTTTAGAAATAATTTTCTCACTAATTTTCTTCACCTCTCAAGAAGCTAGAAAGCTTGAGGAAGGAGATGAAGAAAGCAACCATGGAATGAAGTAAGTGAAGAATGAATCAAGTGGTGAGAATAGCAACCATGGGTGAGATAATATCTCATACTAACTCTTATAGAGACTAAACCATGGCTAAACAATAATGGTTGGGTTAATAAATATTTTTAAGTAAATCAAAATTAGTGGACTTGGTCAATGGTTCCACAAGCTTTAACCATTTAACAATTTCCAACTAATTTGATTTACTTTAAATAAACAAAACCTTACATTATTATATGCATGGTGTGAGTCTCATACACCCGTGTAGCATGTGGCATCAAGCATGACAAAAAAATGTACATTAATATATATCACATATATACTAATTATACACTAGTGATAAAAAGAAATGCTTAAGTGAGCTAATATTAGTTAATGTAAATTAATATATCAAATATATAATTTTACATTAAATTATAAATCAACACTTGATTTAATAATCCGACTATATCACATACAACCGAATAATATCAAATGTATCAACTTATCGAATCAACAGTTGATCCGATAACCCGGCTATATCACATATAACCGAGCGATATCACAAATCGCAAGAATAGAATGCGGTATCATATACAAGCATTAATCTCGGTCCCGCACATATCACATATGTGCTCCTATTTCGTTTCGCTTGAGCCAGGAAACCTCGGTGTAGGACTCTAAAGACTCGTCAATACGCCAGCAGTAGGTGGTGATTATATAAGTCACCCACAAGCCACAAGTGGTCTGCTAAACGTAACGGCCACCTGAGTATTGAGCGATCAGAAGATCAACAAGCAAGCCTGCTCATACTCCTGCGAATCCAATCAGTAACACTACTGTATAGTCCGGTCTCTTCGTCAAATATGTCGCATATCACAGCCTGGGGGCGGTATCGGTCAGACCCCAATAGCCTGATAAGTCATGCCGATGTGAGGCCCATAACTGTTCGAGAATTACTGATAACACTTACCAGTAAATCTTAGCAACCCTGGACAGGGATTTCCTTTTATGGCCAATCGAGCATAGTGCAACATCAACCCCCAATACCGGGAGAGACGAAATCCCCTCCTATCGCTCATTGCCTCCATGTGACTCGGGACTGTACCCAAAAACCACCGTTTTGCATGATCTCTTGAACGTGGTAAGGTGGAAATCAAAGCACAGTGGGAATCACATAAGACTCTATGACGATCTCGGGTCTACAGACTAACCTGTACCAATGTCACCAGAGAACTGCTATCTGACGATAGGTATAATACCATCTAGGAGTTCTCGGCGAGTCCGTTCAGTGTACCTAGTCTCCACTAAGCACCCGTATACCATCTCTGATGTCAAACACCAATGGATATGGGATCATCCATCGCCTATCATATGGGTCGAGAAGCGTATACGCTAGTCTCCTCTGGAATATCGATGCCCTGTCTCGATACTCCCACGACTAGGAACATTTGAAGGATGTACTTACCGACTACCCTTGCCCTACTAGTATGATCTGCATCATAATCCTAGTAGTCTAGTACTCATCCTAAGGGCTTTATCAACATGTAATAGAGAGAAATAAGTGTACATGTTAAGATAAAGAGCAACCAGATAGCATACTAACATGTCGAGTAAGAAAGTCCTCCCTATTTATGCCCAAGCATCCACTATAATATACATCACATGTATAATAATGGCCTCTAGGGCATACATATAACTAACAATCTCCCACTTGCACTAAGGTCATTTGTTGTAGTATCTCATACTCAACGCCCCATAAGAGTCTCTCTAGAGAAAGGCCTCTGTGAGAGGAGTTGCCGTATTATCCTTCGCGTCAACTCTCCTTACCTCAATCCCTTGGAGATCAACCATCTCCCTGATCAGGTGATACTGTCATCAGAATATGTCAGGATCACTGATGGGATCAGTGTTCCTAGGACAAAGCCATAACTCCATTGTTTTCATAATAATAGTTATTGGACGCTCAATGGTAGGAACCATGTTCATCTCATGAACAAGAATTATCAAGACATCCACTTTGGTAGAATCATTGGTAGCGATATATTCAGCCATTATCGTCAAGTTTGCCACGATATATAGCTTGGAACACTTCCAACATACCTCCACTGAGGGTAAAGACAAAACCCGTGACTGACTTTCAGTCGTCCTTATCACTCTGGGAGATGGAATTGGTAAAGCAGTCCTACTGGAGTTCACCATTACCAAACACCAAGAATATTTTTTCAGTGCTTCTCAAGTACTTAAGAATGTCCTACATAGCTATCCAGTGACTCTCCAAAGATCCGATTGATTCCTAATCACTATACCTAGTGAGTCAGCTACATCTGGTCTCGTACATAACATCGCATACATGATAGAGCCTACCGCCGAAGCATAGGGTATCCCTTGCACGCGAGCTTTCTCCAAATCAGTCTCGGGAGACATCTTTTTTGAGAGAGTGATTCATGAGTAAGTGGACAAACCACCATGCTTAGAATTATCCATACTAAACCACTTTAGAATGGTGTTAATGTACCTGGATTTGGGGCACTCCCAATATCCACTTAGATCTATCACCATATATCATAATCCATAAGATATATCAATGGTGACATCATCCTTAACCCGGAAATGCCCTAATAAAAGAATATTACATACAAGTTTTTACATGAATGAAAATGAAAAACTCTTATTTCACATATAAAAAACCCGGCTATTCAAAACACGACGATCCAATATAACATATCACAGCAACACATAACATCACATGTCATCAACGCAAGTAAATATGTGTATCCCAGTTGTTGTTGACATATAAAAACGAAACCGGCAATACACCACATATTACACATACGGTCGCAGAAAAGAAAGTGAAAAACTACAACAATTGGAATCCACAACCATCTTAGACATCATAAACCCAATGTATCACATACTTTGGATTTCATGCCTAACCAAATGAATTCCTTAGATATCGCATGCCTAACAATTATAAACCCCGCATTTTAGTCTCGATACTGAAAACACTTTTCAATAACCAGTCGGGTAATTCAACAAGATTCCCGAAAAGCTGATCGAATGCTCGTCGGAAGAGTAGACGGCCGCACCCCCGATGTTGTCGACGAAGTGCACTTAGGCGGAACACCGCAACCGCGAGCACCCAAACGGATGCTTTTGGCAACGGGGTTCTTCTACAGTCACTTGGTTGGGGCTATGGGACGTGGCTATCTAGTAAGGTTACCCGACGAGTATCCGCGTACGCTACGTGATTACGACGGACTTTTGATCCACATCAAAATCCCGTGGCAACCGATTAAATGAGACTGAATTGCTAGATTTATAAAATTCAAATTAGTTTTCACAAAACTAAATTTTGTGGATTCCAAATATTGTATCACAATCATAAATAGCTAGACGATGTTAAACTTTTCGATCTAATCAACAAACACCCAAAAATTCCCAAAGAGCTCAACACTTAAGCGGAGTTTAAAAAATACCCAGAACATGCCACAACACCTATGGACCAACCATAAATGGGTCAACCCTTGTCTCACCGATGGCACCGCGGAACTACCACAAACCCTAGGGTTTGATTGCGGTTCCGACGGTCACACAATCGAGTTAGGGTTTCGTTCTTCTAGAGGGTCCATAGAAAACACCTGCATGATTTTCTGAAGATTTTAAACACGATAAAATCCAACTCTTGGAAAATTTCCATCGAAGGAAAAATTAGGTTATTGATATCCGTTTGACCTTTTTAACTTCGTCTAAATAACCCGAAATGAAGTTAGAATTACGATTACGAAACACTCCGATTTGCCTTTACAGAAAGATAACATCACATGCAATCTTAGCAAAAACAAGTAACACCTGAAATACCAAAACTCAGAGACTGGAATACCATAAAAAATTCAACACAAAACTATGTTAAAAAACCGACCAGGCTGGTTTTTAGTGCAATGTGGCCGGCCATTTTCCAGCGAGACGGGTTCAATTTTCTGTGGTGTTCATGTTACATTACATGTAGCATTCTGCAGTTGCTTAAAAAAATTTTAGACACTCTGAAAAATTCGACAGAAATTGGGTTATATTTTTCGAGTGTTTCCGAGTTGTTTCGGTTTCGTAATCCTACAAATATCGTCTAATTCTCTAGCATGGCTCTGATACCACTACAAGGTTCCCTAGTATCGCCGCTGGGTTTCGAGAGGCATCGACCATGCCGTTTTCAAAAAAATGGGACGCAAAAGAACCCTAACGCTAGAATCTAAACTAGAGAATTAGACGAACAATCATGTAAACATCTTTATATCTAAGTGAATAAGAAATACAACTTTTATAGTCCAGTCCTTCACTTCAATAGCTCCGTGTAGTAGACCCTTCGCTCCAAGTAGTGATCTCCCGGACTCTAGTGAGGCACCACAAGGTGAAATGAACAAGCTTGCTTGAAGTCTTCGAGGCCAAAGATGATCTACGTCGAGGAGACACTAACTCAAGCTACGTCTTCACTAAGTGATGAACTAGTGAAGAAACAACCCAATCTAAATGGCTAGTATAGAAGAGGTTGATGAAGTAGGAATTTTGCTCACTTTAGAAATAATTTTCTCACTAATTTTCTTCACCTCTCATGAAGCTAGAAAACTTGAAGAAAGAGATGAAGAAAGCAACCATGGAATGAAGTAAGTGAGGAATGAATCAAGTGGTGAGAATAGCAACCATGGGTGAGATAATATCTCATACTAACTCTTGTAGAGACTAAACCATGGCTAAAAAATAATTGTTGGGTTAATAAATATCTTCAAGTAAAACAAAATTAGTTGACTTGGTCAATGGTTCCACAAGGTTCCACAAGCTTCAACCATGTGACAATTTCCAACTAATTTGATTTACTATAAATAAACAAAACCTTATATTATTATAAGCATGGTGTGAGTCTCATACACCCATGTAGCATGTGGCATCAAGCATGACACAAAAGATGTACATTAATATGTATCACATATATACTAATTGTACACTAGTGAGAAAAAGAAATGCTTAAGTGAGCTAATATTAGTTAATGTAAATTAATATATCAAATATATAATTATACATTAAATTATTAAATCAACACTTGATTTAATAATCCGGATATATCACATACAACCGACTAATATCAAATGTATCAACTTATCGAATCAACACTTGATCCGATAACCCGGCTATATCACATATAACCGAGCGATATCACAAATCGCGAGGATAGAATGCAGTATCACATACGCGCATTAATCTCGGTCCCGCACATATCACATATGTGCTTCTACTTCGTTTCGCTTGAGCCAGGAAAGCTCTGTATAGAACTCTAAAGACTCGTCAATACGCCGGCAGTAGATGGTGATCATATCAGTCACCCACAAGCTGCAAGCGGTCTCCTAAACATAACGGCCACCCGGGTATTGAGCGATCAGAAGATCAACAAGCAAGCCTGCTCATACTCCTGCGAATCCATTCAGTAACACTACAGTACAGTCCGATCTCTTCGTCAGATATGTTGCATATTACAGCCTTGGGGTGGTAAACAGCAGACCCCAATAGCTTGATATGCCATGCCGATGTGAGGCCCATAACGGTTCGAGAAACTACTGATAACATTTACCAGTAAATCTCAGCAATCCTGGCCAGGGATTTCCTGTTATGGCCAATCAAGCATAGCACAACATCAACCCCAATACCGGGAGAGACGAATTCCCTCTTATCGTTCATTGCCTCCATGTGACTCGGGACTGTACCCAAAAACCACCGTTTTGCACGATCTCTTAAACATTGTAAGGTGGAAATCAAAGCACAGTGGGAATCACACAAGACTCTATGACGATCTCGGGTCTACAGACTAACCTGTACCAGTGTCACCAGAGAACTGCTATCTGACGATAGGTATAATACCATCTAGCAGTTCTCGGTGAGTCCGTTCAGTGTACCCAGTCTCCACTGAGCACTCGTATACCATCTCTGATGTCAAACACCAATGGATATGTGATCATCCATCGCCCATCATATAGGTCGAGAAGCGTATACGCTAGTCTACTCTGGAATATCGATGCCCTATCTCGATACTCACACGACTAGGAACATTTGAAGGATGTACTTACCGACTACCCTTGCCCCCCTAGTATGATCCACATCATAATCCTGGTAGTCTAGTACTCATCCTAAGGGCTTTATCAACATGTAATAGAGAGACAATATGTGCACATGTTAAGATAAAGAGCAACCAGATAGCATACTATCATGTCGAGAAAGAAAGTCCTCCCTATATATGCCCAAGCATCCACTATAATATACATCACATATATAATAATGGCCTCTAGGGCAAACATATAACTGGTTATATCACATATAATCTAACCGATATCAAATAACTGCCAGATTAAAATACAGTATCACATACTCATATTTAATCAGGCCCCCGCACGTTTCAGCATATATGCCCTACTTCGTTTCGCTTGAACCAGAAAACATCTATGTGGGACTCTAAAGACTCATCAATACACCAGCAGTAGGTGATGATCACATCAGTCACCCACAAGCCGTCAGCGGTACTAGCTAGACGTAACGGCTACCCATGTATTGAGTGAATAGAAGATCAACAAGCAAGCTTGTCCAAACTCCCATGAAGCTTATAGGTAACACTTACTGTAAAGTCTGGTCTCTTCGTCTGATATGTCGCATATCGAGTCTGGGGGTGGAATCGTCAGATCCCAATAACTTGATAAGTCATGCCGATGTGTGGCCTATTACAGTACGAGAAACTACTGATAACACTTACCAGGAAATCTCATCAATAGCCCTGGCTAGGGACTTCCTGTTATAGCCAATCGAGCATAGCACAACATCAACTCCTTATACCGTGAGAGACGAAACCCCTCCTATCGCTCATTGCCTCCAAGTGACTCAGGACTGTACCCAAAATCCACCTGTTAACACGACTCCTTTGAGCCATGGTAGGGAGGAAATCAAAGCACAGTGGGAACCACACAAGACTCTATGACGATCTCGGGTCTACAGACTAACCTGTACCAGTGTCACCAGAGAACTGCTATCTGACGATAGGTATAGTACTATCTAGGAGTTCTCGGCGAGTCCTGTTCGGTGTACCCGTTCTCTAATGAGCACCTGTGTACAATCTTTGATGTCAAACACCAATGGATATGGGATCAACTATCGCCCCATACAGGGTCAAGAAACGTACACACTAGTCTACTGTGGAATATCGATGCCCTGTCTCGATATTTTCTTGACTAGGAACAATTGAAGGATGTGCTTGTGGACTACCCAGGTCCCAGTAGTATGATCTGCATCATAGTCCTGGTAGTCAAGACAACATCCTAAGGGCTTTATCAACAGGTATATGAGAGACAGTATAATAACACCAGTGAACATGTTAAGATAAAGGCAACTAGATAGCATACTATCGTGTCGAGCAAGAAAGTCCTCCATATATATGTCCAAGAATCCACTATATCATACAATAATGGCCTCTACAGCATACATATCACTAACAGCCTCGACCAGAGAAACCTTCTGTGTGGGACTTTAAAGAATCGACAATACGCTGGCGGTGGGTTTAACCACAAGCGCCTCATCGGTACTAGCTGTACGTAATGGCTACCCAGGTACCTGTTGAAAAGAAGGCCGACAAGAAAACTTATATGAGCCCCTACTGAGCATAACCGTGACAATATCCATACAGTCCGGTCTGTTCGTCTGAGAGTATCGCATAACGGGTCTAGGGGGCGGTTAACGTCATACCCCTACCAACCTTGATAAGTCGTGCTGGTGTAGCTCAAGACTATCCAAGAAATTACTGATCTAACTATCAGTAATTATCAACTCCTTTTGCCAGGGGCTAATGGCGTTGACCAACCAAACACAGCGCAACATCGACTCCATATACCGGGAGAAACAAATCTCTAGCAATCACTCACTACCTCCATGTGGCTCGGGATTGTATCAACTAAAACCTGTTTGCACGACTCTTTTGAGCCGTGGTAGGGTAGTAATCAAAGCACAATGGGAACTCACACGAGAAAAATGATGATCTTAGGTCTACAGACAGCCTGTACACATGCCACACGAGAACTGCTATCTGACGCTAGGTATAATACCATCCAGCAGTTCTCGGTGAGTCCATCGAGTGTACCCACCCACAGTGAGCACCTGTATACAATCTTAGGTGAAACACACCAATGGCTGTGAGACTAACCATCGCTCCTCGTCGCGGTCTAGAAACGTATACACCAGTCTACTTTGGAATATCGATGCCCTGTCTCGATATTCCTACGACTAGGGACACTTTTAAGGATATGCTTATAAACTACCCAGCCCTCACAGGTATGACTGCCATCACCTCACTGGTAGCCAAGCACATCCTACAAGCTTTATCAACATGTATAAGTAGTACGTACTAACACGTAGAACATACGCACATGTTAAGATAAAGTCAAACTAGATAGCATACTATCATTTCGAGCAAGATTGTCCTAAATATATACACATCCATAGTATCTATTACAAACAATGGCCTCTAGGGCACATATATCCTAATATATACATATCCATGGTATCCATTACAAATAATGGACTCTAGGGCATATATATATCCTACAGGAACACTACCTACCGGTGATAGTATGGGACTCGGTGGATATCCGGAGAATACCGACCGAAGTGATACAAGACAGATGGATATGAGGGCCGATCTGATGAGACGACGCCTAAGATATGAGGGTCGATCCGATAAGACGCCTGAGATATGAGGATTTACATGTCGATACTGGACACGGGATTTATGAGGATTTTGAGGGTCGATACTGGGCACTCAGTGTTTTATGATGATTTCGACTGTCGTTGATGGACACTTATTGGATGATACACACATACATGCTATGGATAACATGTTACCACATATTGATACAGACACGATATATATAGACACGTTCACCTTCGTTACTACATGATATGATATTATATTACAGTATG
This sequence comes from Agapanthus africanus, assembly GCA_030015575.1. Taxonomy (NCBI): domain Eukaryota; kingdom Viridiplantae; phylum Streptophyta; class Magnoliopsida; order Asparagales; family Amaryllidaceae; genus Agapanthus; species Agapanthus africanus. The sequence goes on along the minus strand of CM057349.1, from coordinate 235,377,791 downwards.
ACCTAGGTAGATCGTAATGGATTCGATTTCTATCTGATGATGTCTTAAACTCATGAGTTGGCAACTCATCCCCATTGTGCCATAGTTTTCTTGCAGGACCGACCGCTCGGATCAGTAGCGGCTTGTTGGCACATTTCTTCTTTCGGGTGATTGCTTGGTAGGTGGGTTACATTACAGATTATAACCGCCGCTTGTATATTGATATTCATTTGCCATCTAGTTAAAAACTCCATCAGCCAGACTTGTATATTTTGTGGACATAGAAACGAAGACTTGTATATTCTTTTAGACTTGGAGGCGAGACATGTATGTTATATTTTTGCTGAGTTGGATAAGTTGATTTGATGATGTTTTGGTATTTCCTTTACTTTTCTTGTGTTGATCTTCGTCTTGAGCATCGTATATTATTGTGTGGTTGTATTTCCGCTATTAGGCGATGAGATAGCCCCCGATTGGGGATTTTGATTATATTTATGTATACGTATCAGTTTTTATCAAAATTTACAAAGTAGGTGCTGCCCAAATCTTAAATGACGAAAATGTATTCAAACATTAGTCTAAAACCCACTTGTAGTTTCAAACAAACTTTACTCATACTTTGAAAAGAAAGAACTTGATTTCACCGATACCTTTTTTCAAAACTTTACCTCCACTATTTACTTAAAAAGTTTTAGATTCTTGGTTTTCGGCTTACTTGGGTTACAGTGGGGTCTTATAGATTTCATGTGATTCAAGTGCCGATCACGTGTCGTTTTCGGGTTGTGACACAAGAACACCTGAAGGAGACACAATGGTATGCTTCTTCTTCACTAGGATCATCAAGGAATTCATGCAATCCTTTTTCCTATACTCATGCTCATGACATGTGTCACAAGTCAGAGCCGAACCGACGTTCCCCAACCACGAATATGAACCCGGGTCGGTCAAGTCATACATTTTATTATCTTGATTAAGGCGTGAATTAGTTGCTACCTGGAGAGAGAAAAGAAACACTCAGCATGCGCTAATGCAAGTTTAGATTAGTTATTATTTTATCTAAACAGGATTTCTCCTACTGTTTCCTCGAATTCTCCATCAAACCTTAAAAAGAGAACTAGTCAGGATCATTAACACCTTACAAGTTTGCAAACTGTTAATCCAGGTAGGTGTTGGTACTCCGAGGGAGGTTCCCCGTGCTTTCGCACAGACCTAATTAGAATAAACCTCATTTTCACAGAGGCGTAGGCTCGTTAACACATTTCTAGACACCAAATAGGTTAGCTATTTTTGAAGTAAAAAATATTTCCCAAGAGTAATCCTACTCATCAGTTGGATTGGGATCGAACTATCATAGCGTGATAACCTAGATGGAAGCTACTCTAGTCATCACACTCCAGAAGGTATGCAACACTAGCAGGTTTCTTGTATATTTTAAACTCCAGATGTTGTTTTTGCCCCTAGGACCCAAGTGACATTGACTCAGCCAACATATCAAAGGGTCCTAGTCAAGTTCAACCCATCATTATCTTGATTGAAATAAACCCACCCGTACAAGTCTTTTACTGAGACAAAATGACTATACGACTGTCCTAACCAATCGCATCACCATGCAACAGAAAGGCACTACATAGCTACCGAACACTACGCCTCAGCTGAGCATGATATATGTAGCATGAATACTAAGCAATACTAATCTGAAATGACGGAGGGCTATGGCTGGTTTTTGGCGAAAGACCTTTAACTTAATGAACTTGATATCTTTGAAGGAACCGAGCAGTTTTAAAAAGGAGTGGTTTAGGCTCCTCTTTTGAAAACTGGTGGTTTTGAAGTAAACCGAGTAATCTATAGTAACATAAACCTTTGCTCAAGAGATCACTCCCCATAAAGGGATCTAGGCTCTTGCCCCCTCGAATGAGGTGCGGGATATTCATGACCGAATATCGCTATGCAAATCAAAAGAATACGACTATAGTTTTTTGAAAATTTGTTCTGACAACATCTTTTAGGTTTATTTTTCCTTGCATTAATCAAAATTAATGGGGTCCCATCAATTAATACCTATCACACCAGAAAAGAATGAAAATAGAATGTACGTATATGCCATTCACATTCGCCATGGGGCCCCATCATGCACCGTTAGGTTACTTAACTAACGGCAGAGCAGGGGCTGGACTAGCGCGGATGCAAAACTTATACAATATTTATTTATCTATATATAAATATATATAGTCATCTCAGGCATGATATAAGCAACATCACAGAAAAGCGATAAGCAATATGGAAAACCAGATAATCTAGGGGTCCTAGGTTTCATTTGAGCCGCAAATGAAACTCGACGTTCCCCGGTCGTGTAGATAGCCTATACAATGTATAACCAAGACCCTTACAAGTGTAGCAAGTTACCCGCCAATCCCGGAAGCGAGGCAACCCCAATCAACGAAGTGAATAAGCCACCCAGCACTTTATGGAATCCGGTAACTTGAGCACTCCACCGTAGGTCATCCTATACCCCCTACGAGTGTGGTGAATAGCCTGCCAATTCTAGAGTAAGGCACCCCGGACTCAACGCCATGAGATGGAGGCCCATTTCCCTCTAGAACCTGGCTACTCGAGCACTCCGCCGCGGGGTAATCGTAGTACAAAAAAGAAATAATATATACAACGGTGACATCAACCTCAACCTGGCCGTGTCCCAATAAAAGAATGTACAAACTGGCAGAAAACGGCAGTCCACATATCGGACACTCACCCCGCAAAAATGAATATACAAATGAATCAAAACCTTACAACAAATATTGCACTAAAGGCTATGCATCGAAACAATCACAAAATATCACAAACAACATCACAGATAAACAAGATGCGTGGAACCCCTTTCTAATCGATGTATAGCGATTAGTAGACATTAGACAACACATAAACGCATCACAGAAGCAAGCAACGAAAACCATGACAAAAAAATTCCGCGAAGAAATAGAAAACAAAACAAGTTTTCCAAAGCCGGAAAAAACAGTTCACTATGTCCCAAAAATCCACCGTTTTAAGCCAATCCGGGAGTCGAAACAAACTTGAAACTCGCCCAAACCTTCGCGGCGTCGAAATACCCAAAATTAACTGTCCCTCGGGGGCTCTAAGGGGTACCTACCCCCCGAGGCCAGCACATGGCCTGGGGAGGAGGGCAGACCCGAGACTACCCCTGTGGGATAGTGCTCAGGTCCCCATCCCCCAAGGCCACCTCGTGGTGGTCTCGGGTGGTAGGCCTGACCTTTTCCCCTCAGGGTGACCCCTGGGTACCCACGCAACTCCCCACGGCTTCACGGTCTAAGTCATTTGCCCCCGAGGAGTGCAAACATGCTAAAACATGGATCTTTAGGACCGCTTTCGTTGGCAGTTTTTGTGCAACGAAAATGGTGGAATTTAAATGTCGTAACTAAAATGAAACTATGTTTGGATGGCTCTGATACCAGTGTTGGGGTTTTTAGCACCCTAGTCGCCATAACCGCGGCCTATGCGGAATGAAAAACAAAAATTCTAGAGGCGCTAGAAACTACAATCCCAAGAATTGAATCCAAACATATGAACTAGAAAACTATATAGAGTTTTTAGCTACTATGTTAGAGGGCTATACCGAATGATCGAGTCCTTCGGTCTTGTTTGTTGACTTCTGTCAAGGAATAATGAATGGTAGCTAGGTAATGCTTGGTTGTTGCATAGATATGCGATTATTTAGGACAGTCGCACGGTCATGTTGACATCTGTCAAGTGCTTGTGTGGGTGGGTCCAAATTAATCCAGGACAATGATGGGTTGAACTTGACTTGTGACTTATGACATGTTGACCTCTGTCAAGGTCAAAAGCCGCTAGGGGAAAAAACCATATCGGGAGTTTCAAATATACAGGAAACTTGCTAGTCTTGCATACCTTCTGGAGTGTGATAACTAGAGTGGCTTACATCTAGGTTATCACGTGATGATAGTTGGATCTCGATCCCACTGATGAGTAAGATTACTCTTTGGAGATATTTTCACTTCACAATTAGCTAACCTATTAGGTGTCTAGAAAAGTGTTAACGGGGCTACGCCTTTGCGGAAACGAGGTTTATTTTAATTAGGTCCGTGCGAGAGCATGAGGAACCTCCCTCGGAGTACCAACACTCGCCTGGCTGAACGGTTAGCGAACTTGTGAGGTGCGAATGATTCCGACTAGTTTTCTTTTTAAAGGTTTGAAGGAAAATTCGAGGAAACAATGGGAGCCATCCTGATTAGATAAACTAATAACCAATCTAATTTTGCAAGAGCGCACGCTCAGTGTTTATTTTCTCTCTCTTTAGGTAGCAACCATTTCACTCCATAATCAAGATAATAAAATGTATGACATGACCGAACCGGCTTATTACACTGGATTTGGGAACGTCGGTTCGGCTCTAACTTATGACAATTGTCATGAGTATGGGTAAGAGAAAGATGACTGTAAGGAATTCCAAATAACCCTATTGAAGGAGAAACATTCTAATGCATCTTCTTCGGGTGTATTTGTTATTGAAAACTGTTTTTTGGTCAACCTTACCTCCTGGGTACTAGATACCGGATCAGGATCTCACATATGTAATTTATTACAAGAACTGAGAAAAAGTAGAATGGTTGGACCGAGTGATGTGTCCCTTAGAGTGGGGAACATAGTACAGGTTGATGCTACCGCCGTCGGTGAATATCACCTAGTATTGCAAAGCGGCAAAACTATGATTTTGACAAATTACCACTATGTACCTTCCATGCTATGCAACATCATATCAGTTTCTTTACTTGATAATGATGGATATAAGTTTGTTCTAAATAGAAATATCATGAACATTTAACTTTATTAGGTATTGGTTGCAAAAGGTACACTGCATAATGGTATTGACATTCTAAATAAAAACACAGTTTTCAATGTACAAAACACACGCAAGAGGAAGAGTTCAGATGTGAACGAAGCCTACTTGTGGCATTGTAGACTTGGTCATATCGGTGAGAAAAGACTAATTAAGTTGCATAAGGATGGATATCAGAATCCGTTCGAATATTCATCCTATGAAACTTGTTAGTCCTGTCTCAAGGGAAAGATGACCAAATCTCCGTTCATCGGACAAGGAGAAAGAGCTACAGAGCTCTTGGGACTCATACACAGTGATGTGTGTGGTCCAAGGTCTATACAAGCAAGGGTGGGTTCTCGTACTTCTTTGCATTCACCGATGATCTTTCTAGATTCGAACATGTATTTTTGATAAAATACAAATCCGAAGCTTTTGAGAAATTCAAGGAATATAAGAGCGAGGTGGAGAAACAGATTGGAAAAAGTATCAAGATACTCTGATCTAATCGACGAGGAGAGTACTTAAGTACGGAATTCCTTGACTATCTAAAAGAGCATGGAATTCTCTCTCAACTTACTCCTCTATATACACCACAACACATTGGTGTATCAGAGCGGAGGAATCGTACGCTTTTAGATATGGTTCGCTCTATGATGAGTAACGCTGAGTTACCTCTCTCATTCTTGGGATTTGCCCTGGATTCAGGAGCGTACCTATTGAATCAAGTTTCGTCCAAATCTGTGCCTCAAACTCCATATGGAATATGGAAAGGAAAGAGACCATGTCTTAAAGGGTTTAGATATGGGGTTGTCCGGCCTATGTTAAAAAACATAATCCAGACAAACTCGAGGCACGATCAATATTGTGTAAGTTTATGGTATATCCAAAGCATTCAAATGGATATCTGTTCTACCACACCGAGGAACGGAAGGTGTTTGTTGCTCAGCACGCCACCTTTTTAGAATGGCAATTTCTTGCAAAAGAAATTAGTAGGAGCACGGTAAAACTAGAAGAAATTCTGAAACCACAAACTGAAACTGATGATTTGGGGAAATCAGAGGATTCAATAATCCCAGACGAACCTCAGCCACTCCACATATCTAGTTGGATTTCTCGTCCGTCCGAGAGATACTACGGTTTTCTCATAGATGGGGATTGAGAAGATTGCATCTTAGAAGAAAATGATCCTACTAGTTTCAAGCAGGCCATTAACAGTAGGGATTCTGTAAAATGGCTTGAAGCTATGCAATCCGAAATGGAGTCCATGTACACCTACAAAGTTTGGACTTTGGATGTTGCTCCTTCTGGGGTAAAACCCGTTGGATGCAAGTGGATCTTCAAGAAGAAGATTGGTGCAGATGGACGGGTGGAAACCTATAAGGCTAGACTTGTTGCAAAAGGTTTCCGTCAAAGACCAGGAGTGGACTATGATGAAACCTTTTCTCCAGTGGCTATGCTGAAATCCATTCAGATCTTACTTGCCATTGTTGCATACCATGACTATGATATCTGGCAGATGGACGTAAAAACAGTTTTTCTAAATAGAAGTTTAAAAGAGTGCATTTATATGGATCATTCGGAGGGATTCATAAACAGTAGGAGCAGCGGGAAGGTGTGCAATTTGCTTAAATCCATTTATGGATTAAAGAAGGCATCGTAGAGCTGGAACATCTATTTTGATGAGATAGTCAAAGGATTTTACTTCATCAAAAACGAAGGTGAACCTTGTATCTATAATAAGATTGTATGGAGAACTGTTGTATTCCTTGTCCTGTACGTGGATGACATTCTCTTGATAGGAAATGACATTCCTATGCTGCAATCAGTCAAGCTATTCTTGTCACAAAAGTTCTCCATGAAGGACCTGGGTGATGCCTCATACATTTTGGGGATTAAGATCTATAGAGATAGATCCAAGAGACTGTTAGGACTTTCACAGTCCAGGTACATAGAGACCATACTAAAGAGATTTAGTATGGAAGATTCCAAGCGCGGTAATATACCCGCATTGCATGGAATCACCCTCTCCAAAAAGATGTCTCCCAAGATTGATGAGGAGAGGGTTCGCATGAGCACTATACCCTACGTTTCGGTGGTAGGATCTATAATGTATGCGATGCTATGTACCAAACCAGATGTAGCATATGCGATTAGTGTAGTGAGCCGGTATCAGTCGAACCCGGGTAAGAATCATTAGACAGCTGTGAAGGACTAAGGAGATGTTCTTGGTTTACAGTAATGGAGACCTGCAGGTCGAGTCCTTTACCGATTCAAGATTCCAGAGTGACAAGGATGACAGCAAGTCTGTCTTGGGTTTTGTGTTACCCTCAATAGAAGGGCGATATGTTGGAAAAGCTCCAAACAGGACACCGTCGCAGACTCGACAATGGAGGCTGGATACATTGCTGCGAATGATGCCGCAAAAGAAGCAGTCTGAATGAAGAAGTTCATTATTGAACTTGAGGTGGTTCCGTCCATTGATGATCCGATACCTTTGTATTGCGATAACAATGGGGCTATAGCTTAAGCAAAGGAAGCACGGTCCTATCAGAAATCCCGGCACATCTTAAGACGGTATCACCTGATCGGGGATATCGTAGATCGCCGGGAGATCGAGGTCCGGAGAGTAGATACAAAAGACAACACAGCGGATCCATTTACCAAGGCCCTCCCTCAAGCACAGTTCGAGCGACTTTTTGAGATGTTAGGTATGCGGTACGCCAACAACTGGCCTTAGAGCAGACGTTATGTATTCGGTACGCCAATTACAGGCCTTAGTGCAAGAGAGAGATTGTTGTATATGTATGCCCTAAAGGCCTATATTGTATAAGATGCTAAGGATATATATGTACAGGACAATCTTGCTCAGTTGTATATAATATATTATTTGAGTTGTCTTTATCCTGATATATGTATTACTTTCTATTGATGCTTTATGTTGCTTGCATATATTGATAAAGACTCGATACAGTAGTATACTATTATGGTTTGACTTTATTTTAACGTGTGCATATGTTATACTCGATATAACATATGGCGGTTACATGTTGATAAAGCCCGTAGGATTTTGCTTGACTACTAGCATTATGATGGTGATCATATGTAACGTTTTAAAAATCGTTTAGGGTAATTATATGTTAATTAGTGATAGTACTCGTGTTTTTCGTAAAACCTAATTATAATTATTTTTCCAAATAAACCCAATTATACCTACTTTAATTATGTAATAGTTTATGTATGGGTGTTTTGTTAGTTACTTATTTAATTGCTAGTATATTTAATTATTTTCCTTAAGTATTTATTTTAAATATTATTTTAATCATGCACTTACACATTTAATTAGTGATAATTATAAATTAGTATGGGTTAATTACATATTAGTGCACCATCACAACTTAACACTCATTTTGTAACATGTTCTTTCTTTCAAAATTTTTCTAAATGGTTCTAGACTTTTCTAAGTGTAAAACTAGGAAAATAAAATAATTAAGAAATGAAATAATAAATGAGGTATGGGGGCATGTTTGACTTGGGGTATGGTCACCTCTCTCACTCACCTCACCTCTCCCCTCACCTTTTTTTGGCCGAAATTCCAGCAGTAGCCCTCCCCCTTTCTCCATCTTCTTTTCAGCTCAAAACCCTCATTTTTCCAATTTAAAAATCCACAAAAAACCCCACTAATTCCTAGTTAAATCTTCACCAAAATTCCTTGGCCTAAACTAGCTTGGATCTTGAAGCAAGATAGTATTTTGGGGGGCCAAGTTTGCAAGTTAGATCTCCAAATTGTTGAGGTATAAACCTTAACCCAATGGTTACTTTATTGATTAATTTCTTTAATCTAATTTATTTAGGTGTTAATATGGTTTTATTTGTAAGATTTGAGTTTTAAAGAGAAGGGTTTGGGTTAAAGTTAGGGATTTTACCACTTAATTAAGTTAGCTAAGTGTAAATTATTATCTAGTGGCTTTACAAATCTAATCTAGTTGATTACTTTGCTAAAGTGACTTTTAATTACTTTAATTAGGAGTTCATGTAATTAAATTAATTATTTGTGTGTGTTTAAGTGAGATTATATTTAATTAAGTGTTGCATGGCTTGATTAGAAGATTCATGTGTGATTTGTGGCTACTAGACATGCTAATCCATCTGGTTTGCACTAAAATGGCTTAAGGTTGCTTACTAGGTTTTTTAAAAGAAAGGGTTTTAATTAAGTTTGAGGTTGTAATGATCTACGACCTATTTTCCTAAATATTAGTGTGATGTGAATGCGCAATTAGTGTGATTAAATTCTAGTTGTGTTGTTTGCTACGCATAGCAACCCCTAGTTGTGGTTTGTGACGATGTTGCGCGCGTGTTTTGTGCACCAAGTGCATGCGCGTCTAGTTAGTACGTGTTGGTTGTCTTGTATCATTGTATGTCCGCGTCTATTTAAATGTTTAACCTCATATATACTATTTGTACGATTCTAGGATCGGTTGCGGAGACATCGGACGCGGCAAGGAAAGGAAAGGCTGTGATTGGATAAGATTAGCCGAGACGTCCCGGTGAGTAGATGTACACATCTATGGGGGATCGTCTGGATGGTGCAAGGCGTCCGATAGTTAGGATTACTAGTAGTGCTTGTATTTATATGCATAGTCTCCTGGTCATTCATCTCATTGCATTGCATCATCTTATATATATATGATATTATCTCATAGGACACTTGCACCATTACCATTGGTTCATGCCGCACGTGCACTATTTTATGCGAACACACACGCTATTGGTAATTGCTATATCACGAACACTATAGAACTTGCTAAAATTGGTACTTGTGCATTTGCATCATGTATTATGTGTAGACGTTTAGTTGTATTCTCATTTTCTTGGGATGGATATACAAGTTTGTTAGCAATATACCTCGTCGCATCATCATTCATACAGAGCTTCTAGTCATGCATCGTCTTTTTATATTATCATATCATAGACATTCATCATTTCCGACATGTTCATATATTGTTATTCTTCTTGGAGATTTCAGTATTTATGATATTTCTGGATTTTTGGGAAAACCGCTAGACTTTTATAAGCTTATTATCATTTTAAAAATGCAAGCTGCAGTTTTCTCGTGATATGATATATATGTCGTCCACCATGACTTTTCCTGATTTCTGTTGATTTTCGAGACCCGATTCGAGGAGTAGGATGAACCGTCTCGGGTACATGGTGGACCCGGTACGGTACCCCGGGGCGAGAGTGTTTTTGTGGGGATGACGATGAGCCTGGCAGGGGTGGACTACCTACCGATGATGTCTGGCGCGGCGGATATCCAGAGGATACCGTCCGTAGTCGTGAGATTTGATGATATGGGCCGATCCGGACTGACGGAGCCCGAGATATTGAGGATATTGTGTTGATACTTGACACGGACTTTTCAGTCGATTTCACTGATGATATTCTATTTTTATTATGCAAAAGTTTTACTAAGATAAGTACACAGATCTTCTCATATCAGATATATCTGGATTTCATGTTGATTGTCCATTCATGTTGCATACATACTAGTGCATCGCATCATATTTGTATATGTAGGTAGTGACGCATTTGCGTGCATACTTACGATAGCCTTATTAGATGTTACTTACTACTCACGAGTTGGCAACTCACCCCCGTTGAGCCACAGTATCTTGCAGGTCTGACCCCTCAGCACAGTAGCGGCGGGCATACTTCCTCTTTTTGCTTCATTAGCATTGACTCACAGTTTGCTCGTAGGTAGGTTGCGAGGATATTTTGTTCCGACCTTGTGTATTATTATTGTATCTAGTACACTCTCTTATTTACCATTTTCCACCAGCTGTATATTGGACTTAGATGGTGAGCTTGTGAGCTTTGTATGTATTCTATTTTCTGGTGTCGATGCTCACTTGAGCCGACGTGGTGTTTCCTTATTTCTTGTTTTCAGATGCTTATCTCACAAGCTAAGTGATTTTCTTCCTTATACCCTTCGGCATTAGCGTAAGGTTTGGAAGAAGACTATCCAATAAGCGAATAAATGTATCTCCTAATACCAAGAGCCCTTGCAACCTAAAAGAAGATAAAGAGAAAAGACAACTGAATAATCCTATTCTATTTCTCCTGAACCAGAATCCATTCTCGAACTGGAACAAGTTCCTTCGAGTTCGTATGTAACTATACGATTGAATATCCAAGCAATATGGATCTTTATAGTGATACAAAGTGTTCTGGAGAAATCCAAAGGTGAAGTAGGAGTGGCAGGAGTATACGCGGTTTTGTCGTGAATGATAGTAGTCGCATTTTCCTTTACCCTTATTCTAATCACTTTATATTTCTTTATTTATTACCTTCTGTACACCACACTTAGGCTAATTGGTTTTCTTCCTTCCCCACCTTTCAGCACCTGCCTATGGTTTAGAAGAAGACTATCCAATAAGCGCCATAGGTGTACTCTCCTAATACTAGGAGCTCTCGCAACCTGAAAGAAGGTAAAGATAAAAGACAACCAAATAATCCTATTCAATTTCTCCATAACCAGAATCCATCCTCGAACTGGAACAAGTTCCTTCTAGTTCGTATGTAACTATACGATGGAATATCTAAGAAATGTGGATTTTTGTAGTGATACGGAGTGTTATGGAGAAATCCAAAGGGGATGTAGGATTGGCCATGATATATGTGACTCCGTGACAATCCAAAAGCCAAAATGTTTTAAGAACGTTCGGTTAACTTAGTTCATGAGTTTTAGTTTAGGGTCAGTGTTAGGTTACCCTAACACTCAAGCCATCAAACGTGGCAGTTTATGGAACAAAATTTTTCTTCGAGTTTCAAAACGCGTTAGAATAACCCAATTAAAACGGATCTTACCATAAACCAAACTAGCTAAACTAGGAGAGCTATCTACTATGATAAGAAAGCCTTACCGAACGATCCGTGTCCTTCGGTCTTCTTTCTTCATCATGTGCTCCTAGTAGCCACCTTGAACAAGCTTGGTCTTCACTTCTTGCTCCATCGGTTCTCCACGATCGATCTTGCTCTCCGGTCCTCCTTTGTCAAAGATGATCCACCCGAGTGATATGATCCATGGCTTTAGCTCCTAGCTAAGTGTCAATAGGAGCAACTAAAGAGCTTAGGATGCTAATCCAAGAACTCTAGGATATAGTGTGAAGTTCTAGATGTTCTACTATCTCTACCATGCCTCCTCTCTTGTTTCTCAATACATGAAGTGTATAGAGGAGGAAGATGATGAAGGTGGAGGAACTCAAGAGGAGAAGAAGGAGGTGAAGCAAAATGGTGATATGAAAAATAATGAGCAAGCATATGAGAGAAATTTTATGGGAATGGTTTTGTAAAACAATTTTGATCAATATAAAATATCAACCATGCTTCAGTAGTTGCCACAAATGAATAAATAATTCATTTGTCAACCATTGAAGCTATGACTCTTACCATAACTCCCTCTCCTTCAATTTACACCTCATTTCCATTTAAAGAATAAATGGAAAAAGCATAATGAGGTGACCACCTTCTAGATGTTATCCGTAACAAAATACGGATTACAGTCTACTGTATATACATACCTGCATTCGGATAAAAACACGAATGCCCAAAGAGATAAAATAACACGAAGAACGTAATACTAGAATATGCATATCGATATATATAGATATATATGTAAATTATCAAATCAATACATGATTTAATAATCCAGCTCAAATCCGAGCCGGCTAGTATTACCAACTGTCTGATCGAAAGTCCAGGGCGGATAGGCCCCTTCCATCCCCATAGCCCTCCATGAAAAAAAGAGCACATCCAGGAGTTTCAATCCCCTGGACGAGACATTAGATAATGCGGGCAAATAAAGTACATCAATCGATCGGAACCCTGCACGTATCCAATATGTCTACTACATCATTACTCCTGAACAAGGGAAACCCTCTGTGTGGGACTCTAAAGACTCGACAGTACGCCGGCAGTGAGTTACTGGATAAATCTATAAGCACAAGCACGTCATCGGCACTAGCTGTACGTAACAGCTACCCGGGTACCTGTCAAAAAGGAAGGCCGGCGAGCAAACTCATCCGGATCCCTACTGAGCCTATCTGTGACAATCTCCGTATAGTTCGGTCTCTTCGTCTGAGAGTATCGCATACCGGGTCTAGGGGATAAACGTCAGACCTCAATAACCCGATAATTCGTACTGATGCGGTTCAGGACCAATCCGGGAAACTACTGATCAGCCTATCAGTAAATCCTAACTGCCTTGGCCAAGGTCTTATCGTCCTGACCAATCGAAAACAGTGCGATATCAACTCCCAATATCGGAAGAGACGAATCTCTGACAATCGCTCACTGCCTCCATGTAGCTCCGGACTGTACCCAACAAAAATCTGTTTGCACGACTCAATAGAGCCGTGGTAGAGTAGTGATCAAAGCACAATGGGAACTCACAGAAAAATGACGATCTTAGGTCTAAAGACTAACCTGTACTCATGTCACCTGAGAAATTCCACCTGACGATAGGTATATTACCATCTGGAAGTTCTCGGCGAGTCCGTTCGGTGTACTCACACCTAGTGAGCACCTGTATACGATCTTAGGTGCGAAAGACCAATGGCTGCGGGACCGTACCATCGCCCATCGTCGGGATCTAGAAACGTATACACTAGTCTACTCCGAAATATCGATGCCAGTCTCGACACTCCCATGACTAGGGACAATTTAAGATTGTGCATATCGACTATCCAGCTCGCACAAGTATGATCGCCATGACAACGCAGGTAGTCTAGCAATGATCCTACGAGATTTATCAACATGTATTAATGATATGTAATAGCAAGTAAAACATACGCACATGTAAAGATAAAGACAAACCAGATAGCATACTATCATATCGAGCAAGACTGTCATGTATATATATATGTCCAAGCATCCACATGTATACATATACAATAATGGCCTCTAGGGCATACATATCCAACAATCTCCTACTTGCTCTAAGGCCATATATATTGGTATACCAAATACCCAACTTCTGCTCTAAGGCAGTTGTTGGCGTACCGCATACCCAACATCTCAAAAAGTCTATCGAACCGTGCTTGAGGAAGGGCCTTGGTGAATGGATCTGCCGTGTTTTCTTTTGTGTCCACTCTCCGCACCTCGATCTCCCGGCGATCAATGATCTCCCTGATCAGGTGATACCGCCTCAAGATGTGCCTGGATTTCTGATGGGACCGCGGTTCTCTTACTAAAGCTAGAGCTCCATTGTTGTCGCAATACACATGTATTGGATTAACAATGGATGGAACCACCTGAAGTTCAGTAATGAACTTCTTAATCTAGATAGCTTCTTTTGCGGCATCGTTGGCAGCAATGTATTCAGCCTCCATCATCGAGTCTGCGACGGTGTCCTGTTTAGAACTCTTCCAACAGACCGCCCCTCCGTTGAGGGTAAACACAAAACCCAAGACAAACTTGTAGTCATCCTTGTCACTCTGGAAGCTCGAATAGGTAAAAGACTCCAGCTGGAGTTCCCCATTACCGAATACCAGGAACAGTTCTTTAGTCCTTCTCAGGTACTTCAGAATGTTCTTAACAGCTGTCCAGTAGTTCTCACCCGGGTTAGACTGATACCGGCTCACCAAGCTAAGCGCGTAAGCTACATCTAGTCGGGTACATAGGATCGCATACATTATAGATCCTACTGCTGAAGCGTAGGGTATAGTGTTCATGCGAACCCTCTCCTCATCAGTCTTGGGAGACATCTCTTTGGAGAGGGTGATTCCGTGCGATGCGGGTATGTTACCGCACTTGGAATCTTCCATACTAAATCTCTTTAGTACGGTTTCTATGTACTTGGACTGCGAATGTCACAGTAATCTCTTGGATCTATCTCTGTAGATCTTAATCCCCAGAATATACGAGGCATCACCCAGGTCCTTCATGGAGAACCTTTGTGACAAGAACAACTTGACTGATTGTAGCATAGGAATGTCATTTCCTATCAAAAGAATGTCTTCTACATACAAGACTAGGAATACGACAGTTCGGTCTACAATCTTCTTATATACAAGGCTCATCCTCATTCTTGATGAAGTCAAATCCTTTGACTTCTTCATCAAAACAGATGTTCCAGTTCCGCGATACCTGCTTTAATCCATAAATGGATTTACGCAACTTGCACACCTTCCCGCTGCTCCCACTGTCTACGAAACCTTCCGGCTGATCCATATAAACGCACTCTTCTAAACTTCCATTTAGAAAAGCCGTTTTTACATCCATCTGCCAGATCTCAGAGTCATGGAAGGCAGCAATGGCAAGTACGATCCGAATGGATTTAAGCATAGCTACTGGAGAAAATGTTTCGTCATAGTCCACATCTGGTCTTTGACGAAAACCTTTTGCAACAAGTCTAGCTTTATAGGTTTCCACCTGCCTATCTACACCAAATTTCTTTTTGTAGATCCATTTGCATCCAACGGGTTTTACCCTAGGTGGAGCAATATCGAAGGTTCATACTTTATTGGCGTACATGGACTCCATTTCGGATTGCATAGCATCCAGCCACTTATCAGAGTCCCTACTGATAATGGCCTGCCTGAAACTAGTAGGATCATCTTCTTCCAAGATGCAATCCTCTCGATTCCCGTCTATGAGAAAACCGTAGTATCTCTCGGGCGGATGAGAAATCCCTACTAGATCTACGGAGTGGCTGAGATTCGTCTGGGACTACTGAATCTAGCAGTTCCACCAAATCTTCAGTTACATTTTGTGGTTCAGAAGTTTCTTCCAATTCTACCGTACTCCCACTAGTTTCTTTTGCAAGAAATTGCCACTCTAAAAAAGTAGCGTGGCGAGTTACAAAAACCTTCTGTTCCTCGGTGTGGTAGAACAGATATCCCATCGAGTGTTTTGGATATCCCACAAACTTGCATAAAACTGAACGTGCCTGAAGTTTGTTCGGATTTTGTTTTCTAAAACATAGGCCGGACAACCTCATATCTTAATGAATTTAAGATATGGTTTCCTTCCACTCCATATTTCATATGGGGTCTTAGGCACATATTTGGATAGGACCTGATTCAATAGATACATTGCTGTTTCAAGCGCAAGTTTCCAGAATGAAAGAGGCAACTCGGCGTTACTCATCATGGAGCGAACTATATCCAAAAGGGTATGATTCCTCCGCTCCGACATACCGTTGTGCTGTGGTGTATATGGAGGAGTAAGCTGAGAGAGAATTCCATTCTCTTTTAGGTAATCTAAGAATTCTGTACTCTTGTACTCTCCTCCTCTATTAGACCGGAGGATCTTGATACTTTTGCCAGTCTGATTCTCTACTTCGTTTCTGAATTCTTTGAATTTCTCAAAAGCTTCAGATTTGTGTTTCAAGTGATACACATATCCGAACCTAGAGAGATCGTCAGTGAATGTGATGAAGTACGAGAACCCACCCCTTACATATATAGAGATTGGACCACATACATTACTGTGTATGAGTCCCAAGAGCTCTGCTGCTCTTTCTCCGTGTCCCGTAAACGGAGATTTGGTCATCTTTCCTTTAAGAAAAGACTGACAAGTTTCATAAGATGAAAATTCGAACGTATCCAAAAGTCCATCTTTATGCAACTTACTTAGTCTTTTCTCTCCTATATGATCAAGTCTACAATGCTAAAAGTAGGATTCGTTCACTTCTGAACTCTTTCTCTTGCGTGTGTTTTGTATACTGAGAACTGTGTTTTGATTAAGAACATAGATACCATTACACGGTGTACCTTGTTCAACCACTACTTGATTAAAGTAAATGTTCATGATATTTCTATCAAGAACAAACTTATATCCATCTTTATCAAGTAAAGAAACTGATATGATGTTGCAAATCATGGAAGGTACATAGTAGCAATTGTTCAAAATCATAGTATTGCCATTTGGCAATGCTAGGTGATATTCACCGACGACAGAAGTATCGGCTTATGCTCTGTTCCCTACTCTGAGGGACATATCACCAGGTCCAACCATCATACTTTTTCTCAGTCCCTGCAATAAATTAATGATATGAGATCCTGATCCGGTATCTAGTACCCAGGAGGTAAGACTGACCGAAAAACAGTTCTCAATAACAAGAACACCTGAAGAAGATGCAATACTATGCTTCTTCTTCAATGGGGTCATCAAGGAATTCATGCAATCCTCTTTCTTTTGCTCATACTCATGATTGCTGTCACAAGTTAGAGCCAAATCGACGTTCCCCGGCCCCAAATAAGAATTCGGATCGGTCAAGCGATACATTTTATTATCTTGATTAGGGCGTGATTTGGTTGCTACCTGGAGAGAGAGAAAAGAAACACTTAGCATGCGCTCTTGCAAGATTAGATTGGTTATTAGTTTATCTAATTAAGATGGCTCCTACTGTTTCCTCGAATTCTTCTTCAAACCTTAAAAGAAGAACTAGTCAGGATTAATCGCACGTCATAATACTTTCTTAACCTTTCGGCCAGGCTAGTGTTGATACTTCGAGGGAGGTTTTCCAACGCTTTCGCGAAGTTCCTTAATTACATAACCTCTTTTCCCTGGAGGCGTAGCCCCGCTAACACCGTTCTAGACACCTACTTGGTTTATAACATTGATTGTTAAGTGAAATAATCCCCCGAGCATAATCTTACTCATCAGTGAGATCAGGATCCAACTATCATTGTGTGATGATGAAGATGGAATCCACTCTAGTCATCACACTCTAGAAGGTATGCAACACTAGCAAGTTTCCTATATATTGAAACTCCCAATGTGGTTTTTGTCCTTAGGACCCAAGTGACCATGACTAAAGATCAAAATGTCAAAAGATCCTATTCAAGTTCTACCCGTCATTATCTTGATTGCATTAGACCCACCCGTATGAGCCTTGACTAAAGATCAAAATGATCGCAAGACTGTCCTAACCAATCGCATTAACATGCAACGGAAAAGTATTACATAGCTATCGAACATTAAGCCTCGACTAAAGATCGAAATGCGCAGCACGAATACTAAGCAAAACCAATCCGAAATGACGGAGGGCTACTGCTGGGTTTTTAGCGAAAAACCCCTTTAACGTAATGAACTTGATATCGTTGAAGGAACCTGAGCAGTTTTGAAAAGGAGTGGTTTAGGCTCCGCTTTTGAAAACTTGTGGTTTTGAAAAAAAAACGAGTAATCTAGAGTATAGACTTTTTCTCAAGAGGTCACTCCCCGCGAAGGGATCTCGGCTCATGCCTCCTGGAATGAGGTGTTGGATATTCACAACCGAATACCACTATGCAAAGCGAAAGAATATAACTATAGTTTTTCGAAATTTGTTCCAACAACATGTTTTAGTTTTATTATCTTTCATTAATCAAAATTAATGCGGTCCCATCATTTAATCTTATCACACCACAAAAGAACGAAAATACAATGTACGTATATGGTATCGCTACTGGGCCTCGTCATCACCCGTTAGGTTCTTAACTAACGACAAAGCGGAGGCTGGACTAGCACGGGTGCAAAACATATACAACATCTACTAGTGTGTGTGTGTGTATAACATTCATCCCAGGTATGATAATAAGCAACATCACAGAATCTCAGCAAGCAACACAGAACGGTGGATAATCTTGGAGCCTCGGGTTTCATTTGAGCTGCAAATGAGACTCGACGTTCCCGGTCATGTGGATAGCCCGTGTAATGGACACCTGGACCCCTACGAGCGCGGCAAGTTACCCTCCAATCCTAGAAGTGAGGCAACCCCAATCAACAAAGTGAATAGGCCACCTAGCACTTCATGGGACCCGGTAACTTGAGCGCCCTTCCGTGGGTCATACCTATACCCCATACGAGTGCGGCGAATAGCCCGCCAATTCTAGAGTGAAGCCCCCTCCATCTCAACGCCATGAGATGCCGACTTGATGCACTCTAGAACCCGGCTATTCAAGCACTCCAATGCGGAGTAATCCTAGTACAGAAAATGAAAATATGTACAAAGGTGATATCGACCTCAACCCGGTCGTGCCCCAATAAAATGATATACAACACGGCGGAAACGGTTGTCCACATATCGGACGCTCGCCCCACAATAACAAATGTACAAATAAATACAAACTTTACTAAACCATTGCACCACCGGCTATCCACCACGACAATCCAACCACAATATCAGCACAATCACAGAACATCAACGTGAATGTCACGTTCGCAAACTCGTTTAAAAGAACATATAGCAGTTTGACGGGTTATACCAATCAAATGACATTCACGGTCGCAGATGCTAATCTAAGTACTGATAATCACACATATTTTAAAATTTCGATCGACTAAACTTTTCCAAATAGGCCCCAAGTTCTAATCCAGTACTCAAATAAATCTGGACCTAATAACTAAATATTCCAAAAACCATAATTCCAAATATAAGAACCCCAGAAGAAATATTGTGCACAGAAGCCCCAATACAGCCGCGCAACCGCGACAAACATGCATGTTATGCCGCGGTTCTACGGCATTTTAGTAGGCTTGTGGGCCCAATTTTCTTCTGGAGTCTTATAATAGCCTACACGAATTTTGGTACACTGGAAATTATTTTTTGACCACTTAAAAAAATTGACAGAAACTATAATTTTGGAAATGCGGTTTCGAAAATTTCGGTCGATCGATATTTCAAACACGTTAGAACTAGGAAGCATGGGTTTATGGGGTGGCTCTGATACCATGTTGGGTTACCCTAACGCCCAAGCCATCAAACGTGGCGGTTTGCGGAACAAAAATTTTCTAGGAGTTTTAAAACGGTGATAGAATAACCTAATTAAAACGGATCTTACCATAAACCTAACTAGCTAAACTAGGAGAGCTATCTACTATGATAAGAAAGCCTCACCGAACGATCTGTGTCCTTCGGTCTTCTTTCTTCATCATGTGCTCCTAG
The DNA here is from genome assembly GCA_030015575.1 of Agapanthus africanus. Lineage (NCBI taxonomy): Eukaryota > Viridiplantae > Streptophyta > Magnoliopsida > Asparagales > Amaryllidaceae > Agapanthus > Agapanthus africanus. The sequence goes on along the minus strand of CM057349.1, from coordinate 235,358,034 downwards.
TGGCCACCTTGAACAAGCTTGATCTTCACTTCTTACTCCATCAGTTCTCCACGATCGATCTTTCTCTCCGGTACTCCTTTGTCGTAGATGATCCACCCGAGGGATGTGATCCATGGATCTAGCTCAATAGGAGCAACTGGAGAACTTGGGATGCTAATCCAAGAACTCTAGGATGTAGTGTGAAGTTATAGGTGTTCTACTATCTCTATCTTTCCTCCTCTCTTGTTTCTCAACACATGAGAGTGTAAAGAGGAGGAAGATGATGAAGGTGGAGGAACTCAAGAGGTGGAGAAGGAGGTGAAGCAAAATGGTGAGATGAAAAATAATGAGCAAGCATGTGAGAGAAATTAGATGGGAATGGTTTTGTAAAACAATTTCCATCAATATAAAATATCAACCATGCTTCAAAATAGTTGCCACAAATGAATAAATAATGCATTTGTTAACTATTAAAGCAATGGCTCTCATCATACCTCCTTCTCCTTCAATTTACACCTCATTTCCATTTAAAGAATAAATGGAAAAAGCATAATGAGGTGGCCGCCTTCTAGAATGTTATCTGTAACAAAATACGGATTACAGTCTACTGTATATACATACCTGCATTCAGATAAAAGCACGAATGCCCAAAGAGATAGAATAACACGATGAACGTAATACTAGAATATACATATATATATATATATATATATATATATATATATATGTATATGTATATATATGTATTTAAATTATCAAATCAATACCTGATTTAATAATCCGGCTCAAATCCGAGCCGGCTAGTATTAATAATTGTCCGATCGAAAGTCCGGATACAAAGTACATCAATCGACCAGAACCCTGCACGTATCCAATACGGCTACTACATCATTTCGCCTGAACCAGGGAAACCCTCTGTGCAGGACTCTAAAGACTCGACAGTACGCCGACAGTGAGTTACTGGATAAATCCATAACCACAAGCACGTCAGCGGCACTAGCTATACATAACAGCTACCCGGGTACCTGTCGAAAAGGAAGGCCGACGAGCAAACTCATCCGGATCCCTACTGAGCCTATCTATGACAATTTCCATATAGTCCGGTCTCTTCGTCTGATAGTATCGCATACCGGGTCTATGGGATGGTAAACGTCATACCCCAATAACCCGATAATTCGTGCTGATGTGGCTCAAGACCAATCAGGGAAACTACTGATCAGCTTATCAGTAAATCCTAACTATCTTGGCCAAGGTCTTATGGTCCTAACCAATCGAACGCAGTGCGATATCAACTCCCAATACCAGGAGAGAAGAATCCCTGACAATCGCTCACTACCTCCATGTGGCTCGAGACTGTACCCAACCAAAACCTGTTTGCACGACTCAGTAGAGCCGTGGTAAAGTAGTGATCAAAGCACAGTGGGAACTCATACGAGACAAATGACGATCTCAAGTCTAAAGACTAACCTGTACTCATGTCACCTGAGAACTTCCATCTGATGATAGGTATAATACCATCTGGAAGTTCTCGGCGAGTCCGTCCGGTGTACTCATACCTAGTGAGCACCTGTATACAATCTTAGGTGCTAAAGACAAATGGTTGCGGGGCCAAACCATCGCCCCTTGTCGGGGTCTAGAAACGTATATACTAGTCTACTTCGGAATATCGATGCCTAGTCTCGACACTCCCACGACTAGGGACAATTTAAGGATGTGCGTACCGATTACCCAGCTCCCACAAGTATGATCGCCATCACAACGTGGGTAGTCTAGTAATGATCCTACAGGCTTTATCAACATGTATAAATGATATGTAATAGCAAGTAAAACATACGCATATGTTAAGATAAAGACAAACTGGATAGCATACTATCATATCGAGCAAGATTGTCCTGTATATATATATATGTCCAAGCATCCACATGTATACATATACAATAATGGCCTCTAGGGCATACATATCCAACAGTCAAGCCATGGACGCTGCCAAAGAGAGAGAGAGAGAGAGAGAGAAAAGAAACACTCAGCGTGCACTTTAACCTAGATCATATTGGTTAATCACTTTATCTAATCAGGATGGTTTCTACTGTTTCCTCGAATTCTCTTTCAAACCCTAAAAGGAGAATTAGTCTGGATCATCTAAAATCAACCGAGAAGTAACACCTACTCATCAGTAGGAATCGGGATCCAACTATCATCGCATGATAACTTGATAAAAGCCACTCAATTCACCACACTCCAGAAGGTATGCGCATGCCTGGCAAGTTTCCTGTATGTTTGAAACTCCCGATGCGGTTTTTTCCCCTAGGACCCAAGTGACCTTGACACAGTCAACATATCAATGGGTCGTAGTCAAGTTCAACCCGTCATTATCCTGATTGCATTAAACTCACCCACATAATACGCTTGACACAGTCAAAATGGTTACACGACTGTCCTGACCATTCCACATATCCATGCGACAGAAAAGCATTACAGAGCTACCGTACACTACGCCTTTGTTAGTTATATGTATGCCCTAGAGGCCATTACAATACATAGGATGTATATTGTAGTGGATGCTTGGACATATATAGGGAGGACTTTCTTGCTCGACATGATAGTACGCTATCTGGTTACTCTTTACCTTAACGTGTACACTGATTGTCTCTCTGTTACATGTTGGTAAAGCCCTTAGGATGTGTACTTGACTACCTGGACTGTGATGCAGATCATACTAGTGGGGACATGGTAGTCCATAAGTACATCCTTCAAAGTCCCTAGTCGTGGGTGTATCGAGACGGGGCATCGATATACCAGTGTAGACTAGCGTATACCTTCTCGACCCATACAGATGGGCGATGGATGATCCCATATCCATTGGTGTTTGACATCAGAGATGATGTACGGGTGCTCAGTGGAGACTGGGTACACTGGACAGACTCGCCGAGAACTCCCAGATGGTATTATACCTTACGTCAGATGGCAGTTCTCTGGTGACACTGGTACAGAGTAGTCTGTTGACCCGAGATCATCATAGAGTCTTGTGTGGTTCCCACTGTTCTTTGATTTCCATCTTACCACGTCCAAGAGGGCATGCAAAACGGTGGTTTTTGGGTACAGTCCCGAATCACATGGAGGCAATGAGCGATAGGAGGGGATTCGTCTCTCCCGGTATAGGGAGTTGATGTTGTGCTGTGTTCGATTGGCTATAACCGGAAATCCCTGGCCAGGGTTGCTGAGATATACTGGTAAGTGTTACCAGTAGTTTCTCGAGTTGTTATAGACCTCATATCGACACGACTTATCGAGCTATTGGGGTCTGACGTTTACCACCCCTAGGCGAGATATGCGACATATCAGACGACGAGACCGGACTGTACGGTAAGTGTTACTGGTTGGATTCACAGGAGTGTGAGCGGACTTGCTCGTCGTTCTTCTGATCGCTCAATACCCGGGTGGCCGTTACGTTTAGCAGACCGCTTGCGGCTTGTGGGTGTTTGATATGATCATCATCTGCTGCCGGCGTATTGACTAGTCTTTAGAGTCCTACACAGAGGTTTCCTGGCTCAAGCGAAACGAAATAGGAGCGCATATGAGATATGTGCGGGACCGAGAATAATGCGTGTATGTGATACCGTATTCTATTCTCGCGATGAATGTATCGATTGGTTGTATACGATATAACCTAGTTATCGAATCAAGTATTGATTCGATAAGCCGATACATAGGATACTAGTCGGTTATATGCGATATGACCGGATCGTTAAATCAAGTGTTGATTTAATGATTTAATGTATAATTATATATTTGATATATTACTTTGCATTAACTTGTATTGGTTCACTTTAATGGATTTTCTCACTTGATTTGTGCACATTGTATATGTGATATATTTTTGTACACTAGTTTGTATCATGTTTGATGATACTTGCTCACTTGGGTTTGTGTAAAGATTAAACCATGGTTATATGAATGGTTAGGGTTTTGATTATTTACTTAGTTATTTGTTTATATATTCATTTTGGAAATTTTTAAGGATGGTGGCTTATTTTGTTTTTATGTTGAAGCTTCTTGAAGCTTTGATCAAGTCAACCATTCTTATCTCATCCTTAACCCTAACCATTCCAACTAACCTTGGTTTAATCTCTACACTTGACCATGGTTTACATTATGATAAGTTTTCATTTTCTTTTAATTTTAAATAACTTATCATAATATTCTTTCTTCTTCTTCTTCATCTTCTTCAATGAAGAAAGCAAAACTTCATCAATGGTGATTGATGAAAAAGAGTGAGAAATCCAAATCTAAAGTGAACCCACTTCCTATTTCTTCATCCTCTACCTCTTGCCAAGTAGTAGAGTGTGTTTTCTTCACAAGTTTCATGACTTGGTGAAGTGGGAGCTTGATCTTGTGATGCTTCGACGTAGATCATCTTCGGCACGAAGCCGACGACCTTGCCCGCCCATTTCTCCGATGAAGCCGACGCTAGAGCCCGGATTTTGATTTGGACAGCGGAGAGGACTTCATCACGGAGCCGTGGAGGTGGAGGACCGGATCTACAAAGGTTGTATTTCCGTTCTTTTAGTTTAGTTGTAAACTAGTTGCTTTATTTCGCCTAAACTTCTAGCCAACGATCCGTCTTAGGGTTTCTCGGCACCGTAATTTTTGAAATTGGCATGGTTGATGCCTTGTGAGACCTCATTAGTGTGCCTAGGAACCCTACAGCCTTGACACAGTCAACATACGTAGCATGAATACTAAGTAATACTAATATGAAATGACGGAGGGCCGTGGTTGGTTTTTAGCGAAAAACCTTTAACGTAATGAACTTGATATCGTTGAAGGAACCCAAGCGGTTTTACAAATATATAGTGGCGGAAACTTTTGCTAAAGAGGTCACTCCCTGTGAAGGGATCTCGGCTCTTTCCTCATCAAATGAGGTGCAGGATATTCATAACCGAATACCACTGTGCAAAGCAAAAGAATCGATTATAGTGAAGTTATTACACTGACGCAAACTTTTGCCCAAGAGGTCACTCCCTGTGAAGGGATTTCGGCTCTTACCTCGTCGAATGAGGTGCTGGATATTCATAACCAAATACCACTGTGCAAAGCAAAAGGAAACGTCTGTAATGTCAGTTTTCAAACACTTCAAAAACTTGGTTCCAACAACATCATATATGTTTGTTTTCCTTGCATTAATAAGAATTAATGCAGTCCCATCAATTCAACCATATCACACCAGAAAAGAACGAAAATACAATGTACGTATATGCCATTCGCATTCGCCATGGGGCCCCATCATGCACCGTTATATATATATATATATATATATATAAATGTAGCATGGTTGCATTTTCTATTTTTGGAAAATAGAAAATGAGGAGGATGGGTAAAGCATGGCTTTGCTTATTTTTATATTGGTCTTGACTCACTATTGAAGCATGGTTCTATTTTTATTTGATAAATTATCGGATGGTTCAATAAGTGAGAGTGAGACTAAGCCATTTTTCACTTGATGATTTATTTTCTCTTGAGTTCATCTCCTTCAAGATTTCTAGATTTTTCCATCTTCTTCAACCTCCTCCTCCAGGCTCAATCCCTCACATGTGTTGTGAAACCTTGAGCTTGTGAGAACCCTAGTGAGCAAACAACGCCCCTACTTCACCATTCTACACTAGATTAGCACTTTGGTGTAGTGTTTCCTTCACTAAAGAGTTTAGTGAAGAGGTAGCTTGGATTAGCAGAGCTTCGGGTGGATCATCTTCGGCACGAAGATCGCAAAGGAAGCTCGATCCAACTACAAGTGGAGCATAGTGGAGTCACGTGGACTACTACATGGAGCTTGAGAAGAGAAGGACATGGTCTACAAAGGTTGTAGCCTCTTTCTCTTTATGTAGTTTTTATGATATCATAGTTAAACCCTAATCATCTAGTTTATGATCTTGGTTAGCGTTAATTAACACCCCAAATTTTTTTAAATGACATGCTTGATGCTAGTAAAATCTAGTAGTGGTGCTAACAAACACTTTCATGGTATCAGAGCCAAAGCTAGAAGATTAGACGATATTAGCTAGATTACGAAAATGAAACAACTCCAAAACCGAAACCCAACACATCAACTTTCTGTCGATTTTAAAACGGTCTCTGAAATTTTTTTAAACAAGTGCAGAATGTAACATGTGATCTAACTAGAACACCAGAGAAATTCGAGGCCAAAATACCAAAATTGACTCGGCGAGATTGGCATTTTGCCCGGCCTCGCCGGCCCACTGTTCACCTTTTAGCCTCGAGTTTGTTCTGTGTTCTGATATGCTGGGTTTAGGGTTTCATGGTTATGTTTGATTGGCCCAGTTTGCATGTGATGTTAACAATTCTGTTAGGGCTAATCGGAGTGTTTCGTAGTCGTGTTTTAACGTCGTTCCGGGTTTAAGTTTGTTATGTGATGCAATGGTTGGAATCCACATTAAATTAGTTTTGTGAAAACTAGTTTGTTTGTAAATCTAGCATGTTAGTCTCTATTGATTGATTGCCACAAAGTTTTGATGCGGATTGAAACTCCGTCGCAGTCGCGTATCATACGCGAATACTCTCCAGATAACTTTACTAGGTAGCCACGCCCCATAGCCTCGACCAAGTGACTTTAGGGGAACCCCATTTCCAAAAGCATCCAATAGGGTGCTCGCGGCCACGGAGTTCCATCTAAATGCACTTGGTCGACGGTATCGAGGGTGCAGCCATCTACTAAAGTTCCCAACGAGTATTCGATCGGGTAGTCAAGAATCTTGTTGAATTACCCGACTAAATTATTGAAAAGAGTTTTCGATATGAGACTAAAATACGGGGTTTATAGGGTTAGGCATGAAATCCGGAATATGAGATATTCCGGGTTTATAATGTCTAAGAAAATGCGGATTCTAATATTATAGTTTTTCATTTCTTTTCTGCGACCATAAGTGTAATATGTGGGGTATCCCAAATCTTGTTTCTATATGTCAACGGAATTTGGGATACGCATATTTACTTACGTTGATGACATGTGATATTATGTGTTGCTGTGATATGTTATATTGGATCGTCATGAATGAATAGCCTGGGGTTTTTGCGTGAGATGAGGGTTTTTCAATTTTCATTCATGTAAAAATTTGTATGTAATATTCTTTTATTAGAACACTTTCGGGTTGAGGATGATGTCACCATTGATGTATATTATTTACTTTTCCGCATTAGGATAGACCAAAGGCGAGGAGCATAAGTAACCGGGTTCTGGAGTCCAGCGGGAGACCATCTCGAGGAGTCGAGACCGGGTCTCCTAACTCTAGAATTGGCAGGGTTGCTTGCCGCTTTCGTAGGTGTCTAGGGATGTGGGTTTAGTTATTCATCACAACCGTGAAATCCGTGTTTTCATTATTGGCTTAATTTAAAACACGGACCTCCTACTATATCCAATATTTCATATGTTGACTTCTGCTGCTTGGTTCTGTGATGTGATCATATAACTGCTTGAGACGAATGTTATACACACACACACACACACAATAAACGTTGCTTATGTTTTGCACCCGTGCTAGTCCAGCCCCCGCTCTGTCGTTAGTTAAGTAACCTAATGGTGCATGACGGGGCCCCGTGGTGAATGCGGATGGCATAAGTTTACGTTCTATTTTCGTTTCTTTTTCTATGATGTTTAGGAAACATTAAATGATAGGACTTCATTAATGAGATTAGTGAAAAGAAAAGAAACCTAAAGATGTTGTAGAATAAAAAGTTTTTAAGAAGGGTAGCTCTAGTTCTTGCTTTGCATAGTGGTATTCCTTGATGAATATCCAGCACCTCATCCGATGAGGAAAGAGCCGAGATCCCTTCACCGGGAATGACCTCTTTAGCAAAACTAGCAAATGCTATAACCCACTCAGTTTATCACCATAGCTTCTGTAGTTCTTGCTTTGCATAGTGGTATTCCTTGATGAATATCCAGCACCTCATTCGATGAGGAAAGAACCGAGATCCCTTCACCGGGAGTGACCTCATTAGCAATAGCTAGTAAAAGCTATTTAGTTTGTTATTGAAAACTACTCGATTTTAAAAGCGGAGCTTAAACCACTCCTTTTCAAAGTCACTAGATTCTACAACGATATCAAGTTCATTAAGTTAAAGGTTTTCTTAAAAACCAGCCGTAGCCCTCCGTCATTTCAGATAAGTACTATTTAGTATTCATGCTACCTTTGTTGACCATAGCCAAGGCGTAGTGTGCGGTAGCTGATTAGTGCTTATCTTCCGCATATGATGCGATTGGATTATGGTAGTCGTGCGGCCTTATTGATCTTGTCAAGGGTCATGCGGGTGGGTTTAATTCAATCAAGAAATGAACGGGTTGAATTTGACTTGCGGTTTATGGTTTGTTGACCTTGTCAAGGTCATAAATCCCATGGGGTAAAAAAAATATTGGGAATTTCAAGTGTTGAAATTTGCAATGAGATTACATACCTTCTACATGATAGTTGGATCCCGATACCCACTGCGAGTAAGTGTTACTCCTGGGAGAGTTTTGCACTTTACAATTAGCCGATCATGTAGGTGTCTAAGAAAGGTGTTAACGGGGTTATGCCCCTGCGAAAACGAGGTTATTTAATTAGTTCCATGCGAAAGCATGGAAAGACTCTCTCGGAGTACTAATACCTACATGGCCGAACAATTGGTGAACTTGTAGGGTGTAATTAATCCCGGCTAATCTTACCTTTTAGGGTTTGACAGAAGATTTGATAAAAACAGTAGGAGCCATCCCGATTAGATAAAATAATAACCAATCTAATCTTGCAAAGAGCGCACGCAAAAGTGATTATCCTTCTCTCTCTCCTGGTAGCGACCAATGACATGCCTTAATCAAAATAATAATATGGATGTATTGACCGAACCCACTTATTATATCGGGCTAGGTTCCACTCTATCTTATGATTGTCATAAGTCTGAGCAAGGAATAGGGGAATATCAGGATTCCCACGCCACTCAAACGAAGAATAAGCATGTTGATGCATCTTTTTTGGATGTGTTCGTTACCGAGAACTGTTTCTCAGTTTGCTCTATGTCCTGGGTATTGGATACCGGATCAGAATCCGACATATATAATTTGTTACATGAATTAAGTAGAGGTAGAGAACTGGGAAAAGATGATATGTCCCTCAGAGAAGTGAATGGTGCAATTGTTGCAGCCAAACCAGTTGGCGAATATCACTTTGTATTACCAAGTGGAAACACAATGATTCTGAGCGACTGTTATTTCGTACCAAAAATATTGTGAATATTTTCCTAAATCAAGTGTTGATTGGGTATGGTATGTTGTATAACAGTATATACGTTCTAAATCACAAAACATTTTTAAGTATACAGAACACACACAAGAGGAACAGTTCAGAAATGAACGAAGCCTACTTGTGTCATTGTAGACTAGGTCATATCAATGCGACAAGACTGACTAAGTTGCATAAGAATGGATATTTAAATTCGTTCGAATTTACATCTTATGAAACTTTTCAGTCATATCTCAAAAGCAAGATGACCAAAACTCCGTTTACTGGACACGGAGAAAGAGCTACTGAACTCTTGGGACTGATACGTAGTAATGTATGCGGTCCTATGTCTACACATGCCAGGAATGGTTCCTCGTACTTTATTACATTCACTGATGATCTCTCAAGATTCAGACATGTGTTCCTATTGAAACACAACTCTGAATCTTTTGAGAAATTCAAGGAATATAAGTGCGAAGTAGAGAACCAGATATGTAAAAGTATTAATCCTTCGATCTGATCGAAGAAGAGAATACTTAAGCACAGAGTTCCGTGACTGTTTAAAAGAGAATAGGATTCTCTCTCAGCTTACTCCTCCGTATACACCACAGCACAATGGAGTTTCGAAGCAGAGAAATCACACCCTATTAGATATGGTGCGCTCTATGATGAGTAATGCTGAGTCGCCTATTTCCTTTTGGGGTTATACACTTGAGACAGCTGCATACCTATTGAATAGAGTTTCGACCAAATCCATGCCTACCACTCCATATGAGATATGGAATGGGAAGAGACCATCTCTTAAACGAGTTAAGATATGGGGTTGTCCGGACTATGTTAAAAGGCAAAATTCGGACAAGCTCAAGGCAAGGTCAATTCTGTTCAAGTTTGTAGGATATCCCAAACATTCGTGAGAGTATATCTTCTACCACGCTGAGGAACAAAAAGTGTTTGATTCTCAACATGCCACTTTTTAGAAAAGGAATTTCTTGTGAAAGAAATTAGTGGTAATAAGGAAGAACTGGAAGAAGTTCCAGCTACACAAACAATAATTGACGATTTGGTAGAATCGGAGGATTCAGTAGTCCCCGAAGAATCTCAGCCACTCCGCAGATCTAGTAGGGTATCTCATCCACCAAAGAGATACTATGGTTTTCTTATAAACGGTGGGAGCGAGGATTGCATCATGAAAGATGATGACCCAACTAGTTTCGAGCAGGCCATCACAAGTGGGGACACTATGATATGGCTGGATGCTATGCGATCTGAGATGGAATCCATGTACACCAACAAAGTATGGACTTTGGAAGTTGCTCCTGAAGGGGTAAAACTCATCGGGAGCAAGTGGATATTTAAGAAGAAAATTGGTGCAGTTGGAAAAGTTGAGACTTTCAAAGTTAGACTTGTAGCAAAAGGTTTTCGTCAACGACCTGGTGTAGATTATGATGAGACCTTTTCTCCTGTTGCCATGCTTAAGTCCATCAGGATCCTAGTTGCATTGCTGCATACCATGACTATGAAATCTGGCAGATGGATGTCAAGACCGCTTTTCTAAATGGTGATTTAGAAGAGAGCGTGTACATGACACAGCCAGAGGGCTTCATAGACAGTGGGAGCAGTGGAAGCGTGTGCAAGATGCTCAAATCAATCTACGGATTAAAGCAGGCATCGCGGAGCTGGAACATCTGTTTCGATGAAGCTGTCAAAGAGTTTGACTTCATCAAAAACGTAGATGAACCTTGTATATACAAGAAGGTTGTAGAAAGTAAGGTTGTTTTCCTTGTATTATACGTGGATGACATACTCTTGATAGGAAACGATGTTCCTATGCTACACTCGGTCAAGCTCTTCTTATCACACAAGCTCTCCATGAAAGATCTTGGTGATGCCTCCTACATCCTGGGGATTAAGATCTATAGAGATAGATCTAAACGGATGTTGGGATTGTCCCAATCCAGGTACATAGACACCATACTAAAGAGGTTTAGTATGGAAGATTCTAAGCATGGTAATTTACCCACTTGCTCAGGAATCACGCTCTCCAAAGAGATGTCTCCCAAAACTGATTTGGAGAGGGCTCGCATGCGAGGAATACCCTATACTTCTGCAGTCGGGTCAATCATGTACCAAACCAGATGTAACTTACTCACTAGGTGTAGTGAGTTGGTATCAATCAGATCCACGGGAGAAACACTGGACAGCTGTGAAGAACATTCTTAAGTACTTAAGAAGTACTAAAGAATTGTAAGTTGATGTCGCACACCCCGCGGGTTCGCGGGGAGGCGGAATACACAAAAATGATTTTTACGGACTTCGCAACATTGACTTGAACTCCATGATCGATACTAAACCCTAACTAGCAAAACTGTATGAGGTTAACTACTCGGATAGAAAGTAATACCTCACAGAACCATGTCCTTCGGGTTTTCTTGCTGTCCTCCTCCTCGTCATAGGCTCCTCGAATCATATACGGATCGAGCCTCCTCGTCGGTCTCCTTAAGTGAGTCTATAGTCCGAGCCCTGCCGTAAAACCATCATACGTGCACAAGTATTATCTGCCGTAAAATAATCCATCAATATAATACTAGGATCCGGCATAAACCAAAGCCCACTAGTATTATCTGCCCGAACATCATACGTGCACAAGTACACGTATGCGATCGAAACCCTGCCGTAAAACCATATGGCCTCTACATCTTTTTCCCGATGCAGAGAAACCCTCTGTGTGGGACTCTAAAGACTCAACACTATGCTGGCAGTGGGTTTAACCACAAGCCGCCAGCGGTACTAGCTGCACGTAACGGCTACCCAGGTATCTGTTGATAAGAAGGTCGATGAGCAAACTCATCCGAACTCCTTCTAAGCCTATCTATGACAATCTCTGTACAGTCCGATCTGTTCGTCTAAGAGTATCGCATATCGGTCTTAGGGGACGGTAATCATTAGACCCCTAACATCGCAATAAGTCGTGCCGGAGTGTAGCCCAAAACACCTTAAGAAACTACTGGAGTACCTACCAGTAAATCTCACTTGCCCTGGCCATGGACTTTGTGTAATGGCTTTCCGAACACAACGCGATATCAACCCCCAATACCGGGAGAAACGAATCCTATCTAACCGCCACTGCCTCAGCTTCGGGACTGCACCCAACTACTACCTTTTTGCACGACTCTTTTGAGCCGTGGTAGGGTAGTAATCAAAGAACAATGGGAACACACTCGAGGCGAAGTAGCAGTGTCAAGTCGACGGACTAAGCTGTACTCACGTCACCTGGGAACTGCTACCCGATGATAGGTATAATACCCACCAACAGCTCCCTACGAGTCCAGTCCAGTGTACTCATAACCCAATGAGCACCTGCATACTATCTCCAGTACGATATACTAATGGCTGTAGGACAGACCATCTCCCCTGCTGGGATGAGAAGCGTATACACTAGTCTACTCTGGAGTATCGATATCCCGTCTCGATAATCCTACAACTAGGGACCTGTATAAGGATGTACTTATAGAATACCCATCTCCCACTAGTGTGACTGTTATCACAATGCTGGTAATCAAGCAAAGATCCTAAGGGCTCTTCCAATATGATAAGCGATATGCTAAAAGAAACACATGCACATATTGAGCTAGAAACAAACCAGGTAGCATACTACCATTTCGAGCAAGATTGTTACTATATCCGTGTATATCCCAAAGTTCCAATATGTAATATACAAACCAGTATGATACAATAATGGCCTCTAGGGCATATATCACTAACAATCTCCTACTTGCACTAAGGCCATGTATTGGCATATCACAGACCTATCATCTCGAATAGCCTCGCGAACTATGTCTGAGGGATGGCCTTTGGGAATGGATTTGCAGTGTTGTTCTCCGTATCTACTCTCCTCACCTCGATCTCCCGGCGATCAATTACCTCCCTGATCAGGTGGTACCGCCTCAAGATATGTCTGGACTTCTGATGGGACCTAGGTTCCTTCTCTAAAGCTATAGCACCGTTGTTGTAACAATAAAGAGGTATTAGATCTACAATGGACGAAACTACCTGAAGTTCTGTTAGGAACATCCTCATCCAGACTGCTTCTTTTGCGGCGTTACAAGCAGTGATATACTCCGCTTCCATCGTTGAGTCAGCAACGGTGTCCTATTTGGAGCTCTTCCAACATACCGTCCCTCCATTGAGGGTAAAGACATAACCCGACATGGACTTGGAGTCATCCTTGTCACTCTGGAAGCCGGAGTTAGCAAAGGCCTCGATATGGAGGTCTTTTCTGCCGTACACCGAGAACATCTTCATAGTCCTTCTCAGGTAATTGAGAATGATCTTTACTGCTATCCAGTGGTTCTCCCCTGGGTTTGATTGATACTGACTTACCATACTAAGTACGTAAGCAACATCTGGTTTGGTACACAACATCGCATACATTATAGAGTCTACCACAGAAGCATAGGATATAATCGACTGTAAGTCCATGCTACCTCTCCCGGTACTTTCGGGCATGCGGAATATGATGAAAAACGATTTTCTTAGAGGTGGTAACATGGACCTAAAAACCCGAATCTTTATTAAACATCTAACTAACAACCTAACTTGGAGTCGTTAACTACTCGGTTAGGGGGTTTATACCTTGCTTGTCTTGAACTCCTTCGTCTTCAAACTCCGATGGTGGTCCGGATCGGCTTCTTCCCGTCGTCTCCTTACGCCGAAGATAGATCCACCTGAAAGCTCCAACCTTTGGCTCCTTCTTCGAACTTTGAAGAAACTAGTTCACTCGGTTTGCTAAACCTTGTGAACTAGAGTGAGTAAAGAAGAGTTTGTATGGGATTTTATCTATGGTTCTTGGTTCTCAACTCATGAGACAAGTGAACCATAGAGTCAAGAGAGGGAGCAAGAGGAAGAGGGTGAGAGCAAGAGTATGAGAGCTCAAGAACAAGAGAGAGAGTGAGCATGAAAGAATGAGAGAAGACTTTTCTCATTTGGCTCTCATAATCCAAAACCATCATCACAAAAATAATAATCAAGTATTATGTAAAATGGTTCAAGTCAAAATGGCTAAATCATTTCATGCACTCATTTCTCACAAAAGAAATAAGCAAGTAAAAAGTCTTTGCCATGAAATGATAGCCATAGTCATCATGATGGTCAACTAGTCCAACCTAGTCAACCGGTCAACAAAGTCAACAAGTCAACAAAGTCAACCCCTCAACAACCATGTCACCACAGTACTTAATTAATATAATTGTTAATCACATATCATATTCTCATTAGGGTTGAGCAAAAAGTCAATGGTCAACTGTCAACGGTCAACAACCCTAATGAGAATCCTCTGCCTCTGTCTTTCCGTCAACTGTGCATACACACCCGCATCCGCGTTCCGAGGAACACGAATACACACTGGATAAATCCAATCCCAAAAGGTACACTAGGATCTGGCTTAAACCAAAGCCCGCTAGTGTAAACTGTCCGGACACTGTACGTGCACAAGTGCACGGATGTGACCGAACCCTGTCGCAAAACCATGCGACCTGTCGCAATACCATGCGACCTCTACTCTTTTGCCTAAAGGCGAAAAGCTTTCTGTGTGGGACTCTAAAGACTCGACACTACGCTGGCAGTGGGTTTAACCACAGACCGCAAGCGGCACTAGCTGTGCGTAACGGTCCCCAGGTAGTGCCGACAAGAAGACCGACGAGGCGAAACCCATCTGAACTCCTACTGAGCCTGAATGTGACATTCTCCGTACAGTCCGGTCTGTTCATCTGATACATCGCATGGCGGGACTAGGGGGCGGTAAACGTCAGTCCCCCAATAGCAGTACAAGTCGTGTCGGAGTGAAGCCCAAAACACCCTGAGACAACACTGGAAGCCTACCAGTATATCTCGTTTGCCCTGGCCAGGGACTACTCGTGTAATGGCTCTCCTAGACACAACGCGATGTCAACCCCCAATACCGGGAGAGACGAATCCTGTCTAACCGTCACTGCCTCCAAGTGCTTCGGGACTGCACCCAACTACCACCTGTTTGCACGACTCCTTTGAGCCGTGGTAAGGTAGTAATCAAAGTACAGTGGGAACACACTCGAGGCGAAGTGACAGTGTCAAGTCAGCGGACTAAGCTGTACTCATGTCACCTGGGAACTGATAACTGACGATAGGCATAATACCAACTAGTCAGTTCCCGACGAGTCCTGTCCAGTGTACTCGTAACCCAACGAGCACCCGCATACTCTCTCAAGTACGACGTACCGACGGCTGTGGGACAGACCGTCTCCCACACTGGGATGAGAAGCGCATGCGCTAGTCTACTCCGGAGTATCGATGCCCTGTCTCGATAGTCCTGCGACCAGGGACCTGCATAAGGATGTGCTTATAGATTACCCAGCCCCACTAGTGTGACTGCCATCACAACGCTGGTAATCAAGCAAAGATCCTAAGGGCTCCACTAATGCGTATAGGTGATATAATAAAATAAACACATGTACACATTGAAGTAGAAACAAACCAAGTAGCATACTACTATCTTGAGCAAGATTGTATATACAAGGTGAATATCCCAAGCTTCCATTAAGTAATATACAAACCAGTATGATACAGTAATGGCCTCTAGGGCATATATACTAACAATCTCCCACTTGCACTAAGGCCATGTACTGGCGTATCGAAGACCTATCATCTCGATCAGCCGCTCGAACTGAGTCTGGGGTAAGGCCTTGGTGAATGGATCTGCAGTGTTATCTTTTGAAGCGACTCTCCGAACCTCGATCTCCTGGCGATCCACGATCTCCCTGATCAGGTGATACCGCCTCAAGATGTGTCTGGATCTCTGATAGGACCTGGGTTCCTTCGCTAAAGCTATAGCCCCGTTGTTGTCGCAATACAGAGGTATTGGATCAACAATGGACGGAACCACCTGAAGCACTTTCAAGAACTTCCACATCCAGACAGCTTCTTTTGCGGCATCAGATGCAGCGATGTATTCCGCTTCCATCTTCGAGTCTGCAACGGTTTCCTGTTTGGAACTCTTCCAACACACCGCCCCTCCATTGAGGGTAAAGACAAAACCCGACATGGACTTGGAATCATCCTTGTCACTCTGGAAGCTGGAGTCAGCAAAGGCCTCGATCTGGAGGTCTTTTCCGCCATACACCAAGAACATCTCCTTAGTCCTTCTCAGGTACTTGAGAATGTTCTTTACCTCTATCCAGTGTTTCTTCCCAGGGTTTGATTGATACCGGCTTACCACACTCAGTGCATAAGCTACATCCGGTCTGGTACACAACATCGCATACATTATAGAGCCTACCGCAGAAGCGTAGGTTATAACAGACATGCGATCCCTCTCCAAATCAGTCTTGGGAGACATCTCTTTAGAGAGGGTGATCCCGTGACAAGCTGGCAGGTTACCGCGCTTGGAATCTTCCATACTGAATCTCTTCAGTATAGTGTCGATGTACCTGGACTGTGAAAGTCCTAATATCCTCTTGGATCTATCACGATGGATCCGGATCCCCAGGATGTATGAGGCATCACCCAGGTCTTTCATGGAGAACCTGTGCGACAAGAACCCCTTGACAGATTGTAGCATAGGAATGTCATTTCCTATTAAGAGAATGCCATCCACGTATAAAACGAGGAATACTACAGTTCTCGCTACAAATCTACTGTAGATGCATGGTTCATCTGGATTTTTGATAAAGCCAAATTCCTTGACCGTCTCATCAAAACAGATGTTCCAACTCCGCGATGCCTGCTTTAGTCCATAGATGGACTTAAGCAACTTGCACACCTTTCCGCTGCTCCCACTCTGAATGAAACCCTCTGGCTGGTCCATATAGACACACTCCTCTAAATTTCCATTTAGAAAAGCGGTCTTTACGTCCATTTGCCAGATCTCATAATCGTGGAAGGCAGCAATGGCAAGAAGGATCCGAATGGATTTTAGCATAGCCACTGGAGAAAAGGTTTCGTCATAGTCCAAGCCAGGTCTTTGACGGAAACCCTTTGCAACAAGTCTAGCTTTATAGGTCTCAACCTGTCCATCTACACCAATCTTCCTTTTGAAGATCCACTTGCATCCTACGGGTTTTACCCCGTCTGGAGCAATGTCCAACGTCCATACTTTGTTGGTGTACATGGACTCCATTTCGGTCCGCATTGCATCCAGCCATTTTACTGAGTCAACGCTCTGAACGGCTTGCTGGAAGCTAGTAGGCTCATCATAATCTATGATGCAATCCTCTCTATCCCCGTCTATGAGAAAACCGTAGTATCTCTCGGGCGGATGAGACTGCCTACTACTCCTGCGGAGCGGCGTAGGAGTGTCCTGTTCTTTTGAACCCTCTGGTTCCACTAAACTTTCAGTAATAGTCTGTGGTTCTGGAATTTCTTCCAGTTCTACTGCGCTCCCACTTATTTCCTTTTCTAAGAACTGGTGTTCTAGAAAGTGGGCATGACAAGAAACAATAACTTTTTGTTCCTCTTCGCAGTAGAAGAAATATCCCTTGGAGTTCTTTGGATATCCCACAAACTTGCACTGTACTGAGCGTGCCTCGAGCTTGTCCGCATGCTGCTTTTTGACAAAAGCTGGACTTCCCCATGTCTTAATGTGATTAAGATGGGGCCTCTTCCCACACCACATCTCATATGGTGTGGTAGGCACAGTCTTAGTGGGAACTCGGTTCAAAAGGTACGCAGCTGATTCTAGCGCATACCCCCAGAATGATCGCGGTAACTCAGCGTTACTCATCATGGACCGTACCATATCCAATAGGGTGCGGTTCCGTCTCTCCGATACACCGTTATGTTGCAGAGTGTATGGAGGAGTAAGCTGAGAGAGAATTCCGTTCTCTTTTAAATAGTCCAGGAACTCGGCACTTAAGTATTCACCACCTCGATCCGATCTTAGGATCTTGATACTTTTGCCGGTCTGGTTTTCTACTTCATTCTTATATTCCTGGAACTTTCCAAAGGCTTCGGACTTATGTTTCATCAAGAAGACATAACCGTACCTTGAAAAGTCATCCGTAAAAGTAATGAAGTAAGAATAACCGCTTCGCGCATGTGTAGACATTGGACCGCACACGTCGCTGTGTACGAGTCCCAAGAGCTCGCTCGCTCTTACTCCGTGTCCAGTGAACGGAGTCTTTGTCATCTTTCCTTTAAGACAGGATTGACAAGTGGCATACGATTGATATTCGAACGCATTCAAATATCCTTCTGTATGTAACTTCGTCAACCTTCTCTCATTGATGTGACCCAGTCTACAATGCCACAAGAAAGTCTGATTTACTTCCGGAGACTTTCTTTTGTGTGTATTCTGGACATTGAAAATCTGTGGTTGGTTTAATACGTATATACCATTGCTCAATGTACCTGACCCAATCAGAACTTGATTAAGGTGAATGTTTACAACATTACTTACAAACGCAAATTCATAACCTTCTTTAGAAACTAAAGATACAGAAATGATATTACAAGTTGCGTTGGGTACAAAAAAGCAATTACGCAAAACCAAAACATATCCATCTGACATTCCCAGGTGATAGTCCCCCACGGCTTTAGCATCCATGCTAGCTCCGTTCGCAACTCTGAGGGTCATGTCACCTGCTTTCAAAACACTACGGTTTCTCAACGCCTGCAAAGAATTACAGATATGAGATCCTGATCCGGTATCCAATACCCAGGAAGTAGAGTTTATTGAAAGACAGTTTTCAATAACATACACACCTGAAGCTGAAGCTGCAACCTGCTTCAATTCCTGTGTTCTGGCCTTCCAGGCCCTGCAATCATTCTTCCAGTGTCCTTTCTTATGACAATAGAAGCATTCTTCCTTATCCACAAGCTTCCCCGCTTTCTTTGTTGCTTTAGCTTTTCCCTTCGTATCCACTTTACTAACACCGCCTCTTGGTTTGGCGGGGGCATTCTTCTTCTTTCCCTTGGCTTTCGCCTTGGACCTAGAAGAAGATGATCCTCCTACAAACAAAGTGGATGTTTCCCTACCTTTCTGTAGGGTGCCCTCTGCGCTCCTCAGCATGTTGAGGAGCTCTGAAAGTTCAACTTCTTTTTCTTGTAAGTTGAAGTTCAGTATAAACTGGGCGTAAGTGGAAGGAAGGGACTGGAGAACTAAGTCCGTATAGAGCTCACTCTCCAATGTGGTCCCTAGGTCCGCGAGTTCCTCAATGTAGCCGATCATCTTAACCACGTGCTCTGCTACTGATGATCCGACGGCCATCCTTGCCGAAAATAACTTTTTCGACGCTTCGTATCTTGCGATACGAGATTGCTCTCCATACAGTTCTTTTGTATGAAGAAATATGGATTCCAAGTCCATATTCTCGTGCCTCCTCTGATGTTCATTGTCCATAGAGGCAAGTACGAGGCACTTGGCCTTCGCGCTATCAATCTCCCAAGTCTTACGGATTTCCTTATCCGCGACGCTGGAAGTGGGACCAGGGGCAGGGGGAGCTTTGGTGGTAAGAAGATACCCCAGCTTGTCGTAAGTGATTGCCATCTTGACATTCCTGAGCCAATCTTTGTAGTTTGGCCCTGTCAGTATGTTTTTATCTAGAAGTAACTTAAGTCCAGTCATGTCGATTGGTCGCTGCAATTAGGAGAGAGAAGAAGAAACACTCAGCATGATGCTCTTGCAAGTTTAGAGTGGTTTTTAGTTTGTCTAAACAGGATGGCTCCCACTGTTTCTCGAATCCCTCCTCAAACCAAAAAGGAAGAATTAGTCAGGATCAATCTCACCGTACAATACTTGCTTAACCGTTCGGCCAGGCTGGTGTCGGTACTTCGAGGGAGGTTTTCCAACACTTTCGCGAAGTTCCTTAATTAAATAACCTCTTTTCCCTGGGGGCGTAGCCCCGCTAACACCTTTCTAGGCACCTACTAGGTTTATAGCATTGATCATTTAGTGAGAAATTTCCCGAGGAGTAGCATATACTCACAGTAGGATCGGGATCCAAATATCATCGCGTGACGAAACTGAAGGAATCCTACAAGAATCATCACACTCCAAATGGTATGCAACACCAGCAAGTTTCAGTTCTTTTGAAACTCCCGATGTGGATTTTTGCCCCATGCTCTTATGACCTTGACTTTGGCCAAAATATCATAAGTCACATGTCAAGTTCTACCCGTCATTCTCCAGGTTAATTTGGATCCATCCGTACCTACCCTTGACTTTGGCCAAAATGGCAGTACGACTGTCCCAAACCAACGCATCTATCTATGCTACACATGAATACCTAATAGCTACCAATCACTATGCCTTGACTTTGGCCAACATACACAGCTTGAATACTATTGACTATTCATGTGAAACGACGGAGGGCTACGAATGGTTTTGGCAAAACCGTGAACGTAGTGAACTTGATATAATCGATGGAACGAGATAGCTTTTAAAAAGGAGTGGCTCAAACTCCGCATTTTAAAAGTTAGTTTTGAAAAGAACCGAGTGGTTTTTCGAAAGTGTTCCAACAATTTTAACTTGGTTTATTTTCTTGCATTAGTTCTTTTAATGCGTGATATTCTTGCATTAGTTCTTTTAATGCGTCCCATCATTTAATCCTACCATTGCAGAAAACAACCAAAATATGACGTACGCTTATGCCATTCGCATTCGCCACGGGGCCCCGTCATTACCCGTTAGGTTACTTAACTAACGATAGAGCGGGGGCTAGGCTAGCGCGGCTGTAAAACATAAGCAACGCCTAAATAATATCATATATAGATATATTGCAATGATAGCCATTTCAGATCACAGATGAACACATTGGATATACTAGGAATCCGCAATTCGTACGAGCCTGTAACGAAAAGCAGATTACACGGTCGCGGTGAATAGCCAATACCCCACCCAAGACCCCTACGGGTGCGGCAAACTACCCGCCAAGTACCCGAAGCGAAGCAACCTCCCTCAACTCCGTGAGTAGGCCACTCGGCACTTCGGCATACCCGGTAGTTTGTGCACCCCCTCCATGGGTCTATCCTAGGAGCAAAAACAGTAAAAAAAAAATTATACAATGATGGCTACAACCCCGACCCGGTTGTGCGGCCATACAAATAATTATTACATCAATTTACAAATGTACATGAATTGAAAGAAAAGAAAACTCTCGTCTCACAACCCCCGGCTATTCACCCGCGACAATCCAACATATTCATATACACATTCCAGCAACATTACAGATCACAGATTTGTATAACCCCCACTAATCGACATATAGCGATTAGCAGACGTTCAATACAAATATCACATCACAGAAAAACCCGTCAGCTAAAGTCTTTTAGAAGTTCGATCAAAAATACGGATTTTCAGGACCCCAAAAATAAAATTTTCGTTCTGGAAAATCTGGGCTGAAAATACATGTACCAAAATTCCCAAAATACCCTTGAAAACAAACTGCAGCAAAGAAACACCAGAGAGGAGCCAAGGAGGCCGCGGAACCGCGGCAATAGCAAGCTATTGCCGCGTTTCCGCGGTGGTTTAGGGGGATCTCTAGGTGATTTTTCTACAGTAGCTTTTAAAAACCCTGAGTCGATTTTTGATGCATGATTTATCATTTTTACAGAACATAAAAAATCGACAGCAAGTTTGAAAATCGGGTTCATTTCGGGACTTTTTCTTTGATCGATCTTCTAGCTACTTTGCTAACATGTTAGATAGAGTTTAACTAGGCTCTGATACCACTGTAAGTCCATGCTACCTCTCCCGGTACTTTCGGGCATGCGAAATATGATGAAAAACGATTTTCTTAGAGGTGGTAACATGAACCTAAAAACCCGGATCTTTGTTAAACATCTAACTAACAACCTAACTTGGAGTCGTTAACTACTCGGTTAGGGGGTTTATACCTTGCTTGTCTTGAACTCCTTCGTCTTCAAACTCCGATGATGGTCCGGATCGGCTTCTTCCCGTCGTCTCCTTCGTCTTCAAACTCCGATGATGGTCCGGATCGTTAACTACTCGGTTAAAGCTCCAACCTTTGGCTCCTTCTTCGAACTTTGAAGAAACTAGTTCACTCGGTTTGCTAAACCTTGTGAACTAGAGTGAGTAGAGAAGAGTTTGTATGGGATTTTATCTATGGTTCTTGGTTCTCAACTCATGAGACAAGTGAACCATAGAGTCAAGAGAGGGAGCAAGAGGAAGAGGGTGAGAGCAAGAGTATGAGAGCTCAAGAACAAGAGAGAGAGTGAGCATGAAAGAATGAGAGAAGACTTTTCTCATTTGGCTCTCATAATCCAAAACCATCATCACAAAAATAATAATCAAGTATTGTGTAAAATGGTTCAAGTCAAAATGGCTAAATCATTTCATGCACTCATTTCTCACAAAAGAAATAAGCAAGTAAAAAGTCTTTACCATGAAATGATAGCCATAGTCATCATGATGGTCAACTAGTCCAACCTAGTCAACTGGTCAACAAAGTCAACAAGTCAACAAAGTCAACCCCTCAACAACCATGTCACCACAATACTTAATTAATATAATTGTTAATCACATATCATATTCTCATTAGGGTTGAGCAAAAAGTCAATGGTCAACTGTCAACGGTCAACAACCCTAATGAGAATCCCATGCCTCTGTCTCTCCGTCAACTGTGCATACACACCCGCATCCGCGTTCCGAGGAACACGAATACACACTGGATAAATCCAATCCCAAAAGGTACACTAGGATCTGGCTTAAACCAAAGCCCGCTAGTGTAAACTGTCCGGACACTGTACGTGCACAAGTGCACGGATGTGACCGAACCCTGTCGCAAAACCATGCGACCTGTCGCAATACCATGCGACCTCTACTCTTTTGCCTAAAGGCGAAAAGCTTTATGTGTGGGACTCTAAAGACTCGACACTACGCTGGCAGTGGGTTGAACCACAGACCGCAAGCGGCACTAGCTGTGCGTAACGGTCCCCAGGTAGTGCCGACAAGAAGACCGACGAGGCGAAACCCATCTGAACTCCAACTGAGCCTGAATGTGACATTCTCCGTACAGTCCGGTCTATTCGTCTGATACATCGCATGGCGGGCCTAGGGGGCGGTAAACGTCAGTCCCCCAATAGCGGTACAAGTCGTGTCGGAGTGAAGCCCAAAACACCCTGAGACAACACTGGAAGCCTACCAGTATATCTCGTTTGCCCTGGCCAGGGACTACTCGTGTAATGGCTCTCCTAGACACAGCGCGATGTCAACCCCCAATACCGGGAGAGACGAATCCTGTCTAACCGTCACTGCCTCCAAGTGCTTCGGGACTGCACCCAACTACCACCTGTTTGCACGTCTCCTTTGAGCCGTGGTAGGGTAGTAATCAAAGTACAGTGGGAACACACTCGAGACGAGTGACAGTGTCAAGTCAGCGGACTAAGCTGTACTCATGTCACCTGGGAACTGATAACTGACGATAGGCATAATACCAACTAGTCAGTTCCCGACGAGTCCTGTCCAGTGTACTCGTAACCCAATGAGCATCCGCATACTCTCTCAAGTACGACGTACCGACGGCTGTGGGACAGACCGTCTCCCACACTGGGATGAGAAGCGCATGCGCTAGTCTACTCCGGAGTATCGATGCCCTGTCCCGATAGTCCTGCGACCAGGGACCTGCATAAGGATGTGCTTATAGATTACCCAGCCCCACTAGTGTGACTGCCATCACAACGCTGGTAATCAAGCAAAGATCCTAAGGGCTCCACTAATGCGTATAGGTGATATAATAAAATAAACACATGTACACATTGAAGTAGAAACAAACCAAGTAGCATACTACTATCTTGAGCAAGATTGTATATACAAGGTGAATATCCCAAGCTTCCATTAAGTAATATACAAACCAGTATGATACAGTAATGGCCTCTAGGGCATATATACTAACATCGACATGCGAGCCCTTTCCAAACCAGTATTGAGAGACATCTCTTTGGAGAGGGTGATTCCGTGACAAGCCGGTAGACTACCGTGCTTTGAATCTTCCATACTAAATCTCTTTAGTATGGTGTCGATGTACCTGGACTGCGAAATTCCCAACATCCTCTTAGATCTATCACGATAGATCTGGATCCCCAGAATGTAGGAGGCATCACCCAGGTCTTTCATAGAGAACCTCTGTGACTAGAATCTTTTGACTGATTGTAGCATAGGAATGCCATTTCCTATTAAGAGAATTCCATCCACATACAAGACGAGGAATACTACAGTTCTTGCTACAATCTTACTATAGATGCATAGTTCATCTGGATTTTTGATAAAGTTAAATTCTTTGACCATCTCATCAAAACAGATGTTCCAACTCCGCGATGCCTATTTTAATCCATAAATGGACTTAAGCAACTTGCACACTTTCCCACTGCTCCCACTCTGAATGAAACCCTCTGGCTGATCCATATAGACGCACTCTTCCAAATGTCCATTCAGAAAAGCGGCCTTTACGTCCATCTGCCAAATCTCATAATCGTGGAAGGCAGCAATGGCAAGAAGGATCCAAATGGATTTGAGCATAGCCACTGGAGAAAAGGTTTCATCATAATCCAAACCAGGTCTTTAACGAAAACCTTTTGCAACAAATCTAGCCTTATAGGTTTCAACCTGTCCATCTACACCAATCTTCTTTCTGAAGATCCATTTGCAGCCTATAGGTTTTACCCCTTCTGGAGCAATGCCCAAAGTCTATACTTTGTTGGTGTACATGGACACCATCTCGGTCCGCATTGCATCCAGCCATTTTACCGAGACAATGCTCTGAATGGCTTGCTGGAAGCTAGTTAGCTCATCATTGTTAAAGATACAATTCTCTATATCCCCGTCTATGTGAAAACTGTAATATCTCTCGGACGGATGAGACTGCCTACTAGTCCTGCGGAGTGGCGTGGGGATGTCCTGTTCTTTCGAAACCTCATGTTCAACAATGCTTTCAGTTAGCTTGTGGTTCTGGAATTTTTTCCAGTTCTATTGCGCTCCCAATAGTTTCTTTTTCCAAAAATTGATTTTCCAAAAAGTGGGCATTACGAGAAACAAAAACCTTTTGTTCCTCTGCATAATAGAAAAGATACCACCTGGAGTTCTTTGGGTATCCCACAAACTTACACAGAACTGAGCGTGCCTCGAGCTTGTCCACATGCTGCTTTTTTACAAAAGCTTGACATCCCCATATCTTCAGATACTGAAGATAGGGTTTCTTCCCACTCCACATCTGATATGGTGTGGTATGCACAGTCTTGGTAGGAACCTTGTTCAAAAGATATACAACTGATTCTAGTGCATAACCCCAGAAAGATCGCGGTAACTCAGCTTTACTCATCATGGAACGTACCATATCCAATAGGGTTCTGCTCTGCCTTTCTGATACACCGTTGTGTTTTGGTGTGTATAGAGGAGTAAGCTGAGAGAGAATTACATTCTCTTTTAAGTAATTCAGGAACTCGGCACTTAAGTATTCACCACCTCGATCAGATCTCAGTGTCTTGATACTTTTGCCTGCTTGTCTTTCCACTTCATTCTTATATTCTCGGAATTTCTCAAGGGCCTCGGATTTATGTTTCATCAAGAATACATGTCCATACCTAGAGAAATAATCCGTAAAAGTAATGAAATAGGAATAACCACTTCGTGCATGTGTAGACATTAGACCACACACATCACTGTGTATAAGTCCCAAGAACTTGCTCGCTCTTACTCTGTGTCCAGTGAACGAAGTCTTTGTCATCTTTCCTATGAGACATGATTGACAAGTTTCATAAGACTGATATTCGAACAGATCCATATGTCCCTCTCTATGTAACTTCGTCAACCGTGTTTCATTGATGTGACCTAGTCTACAATGCCACAAGAAAGCCTTATTTAATTCTGGAGACTTTCTTTTAAGTGTGTTCTGGACGTTGAAAACCTGAGCTTGATTTAACACGTATATACCGTTCTCTAGTGTACCTGACCAAATCAAACTTGGATTAAGGTGGATGTGGACCACATCGCTTACAAATGTAAAATCATATCCTTCTTTAGAAAGTAAAGATACAGATATGATATTACAAGCTGACTAGGTGCACACAAACAGTTACATAAAATCAATATCTGCCCATTTGTCAATCCTAGGTGATATTCCCTTACGGATACAGCGTCCACGCTCATTCCGTTAGCAACCCTGAGAGTCATATCATCTGCCCCGATAACTCTACGGTTTCTCAAAGCCTGTAATGAATTATAGATATGAGATCCTGATCCGGTATCTAGTACCCAGGAAGCAGAGTTAATTGACATACGGTTTTCAATCACAAACACACCCGAAACCGAAGCTACAACGTGCTTCGGATCCTGGATTCTACCTTTCCAAGCCATGCATTCCTTCTACCAATGCCCTTTCCCATGACAATAGGAACATCCCTCATTCCCAACTGTTAGCCCCGAAACTTTTGCTCTTTCCTTTCTTTCTACCTTACTGACACTGCCTATCGGCTTGGTGGAGGCCTTCTTCTTCTCTCCCTTGGCTTTTGCCTTGGATCTGGAAGTAGAAGATTCCACAATAAGTAGAACGGGTGTCTCTTTGGTTTCCTTCAGGGTGTAAGTAGAAGGTAGGGACTGTAGAATTAAGTCAGCATATGACTCGTTCTCCAACGTGGTCCCCAGGTCCGTGAGCTCTTCAATATAGCTGATCATTGTAGGGACGTGGTCCCCTACAGATGACCCGGCAGCCAACCTCGCTTGAAGCAATTCCTTTAAGGTCTCATATCTTGCGATACGAGATTGCTCTCCATATAAATCTTTGTTATGGAGGAAGATCGAAGCTAAGTCCGTCTTCTCGTGCCGCCTCTGGTTTACACCATCTACTGAGGCCGACACGAGGCACTTGGCATTCGCACTGTCCTTTTCTGATGTCTTACGGATATCAACATCTACAACGATGGAAACTGGACCAGGGACGGCGGGGGATTTAGTAGTAAGGGGTGGCCCAGCTTGTCATAGGTAATGGACATCTGGACAAACCTTTGCTAATCTATATAGTCTGGCTCGGTCAATTTATTATCTACCTGTAATTTATGTCTGGTCTCCTGGTCACTGCAATTAGGAGAAAGAGAAAAAACACTTTAACGTGATGTCCTTGCAAGTTTAGATTGGTTTTTAGTTTATCTAAACAGGATGGCTCCCACTGTCTCTCGAATCCTTCCTCAAACCATAAAAGAAGAATTAGTCAGGACTAATCTCACCCTACAATACTTGCTTAACCTTTCAGCCAGGTTGGTGTTGGTATTTCGAGGGAGGTTTTCCAACGCTTTCGCGAAATTCCTTAATTATATAACCTCTTTTCCCTAGAGGCGTGGCCCCGCTAACACCGTTCTAGACACCCACTTGGTTTATAGCATTGATCGTTTAGTGAAAATTCTCCTGAGGAGTAGCGGGTACTCATAGTAGGATCGGGATCCAAATATCATTGTGTGATAACCTTGAAGGAATCCTACCAAAATTATCACACTCCAAATGGTATACAATACTAGCAAGTTTTAGTTTCTTTAGAAACTCCCGATGTGGATTTTTGCCCCAAGCTCTTATGACCTTGACGAAGGCAAACATATCATAAGTCGCAAGTCAAGTTCTACCCGTCATTGTCCAGGTTAATTTGAACCCACCCATACATACCCTTGACGAAGGCCAAAATAGTAGTACGACTATCCCAAACCAACGCATCTATCTATGCTAAAGATGAATATTCAGCAGCTACCAATCACCATGCCTTGGCGAATGTCAAAATACATAGCTTGAATACTACTGAATACCCAACTGAAATGACGAAGGGTTACGAATGGTTTTGGCGAAACTGTGAACGTAATGAATTTGATATAATCGAAGGAACCAAGATAGCTTTTAAAAGAGTGGTTTAAGCTCCGCATTTAAAAGTTTGCTTTTTGAAAAAAACCAAGTGGTTTTTGAAATTGTCCCAACGATTCAGCTTTGGTTTGTTTGCTTTGAATTAATCAATTAATGCAGTCCCATTATTTACACCTACCATTGCAGAAAGAAACGAAAATACAACGTACGCTTATGCCATCCGCATTCGCCACTAGGCCCCGTCTAACACCGTTAGGTTACTTAACTAACGCCAGAGCGGGGGATGGACTAGCGTGGATGCAAAACATAAGCAACGTCTATTATATAACATATATAATATATCCATTCGTCTCACGCAATAATAGGCATTCCAGATCACAGATGAATATACTGGATATATTAGGAATTCCGTGTTTCGTTTAAGCCTGTAACGAAAGGCGGATTCCAAGATCGTGATGAATAGCCAAACCCCACTCTAGACCCCTACGGGTGCGGCAAAGTACCCGCCAAATTCCCGAAGTGAAGCAGCCTCCCTCAGTAAAATGAGTAGGCCACTCGGCACTTCAAAGAACCCGGTAGTTTGTGCACCCCACCTTGGGTC
Source organism: Agapanthus africanus (assembly GCA_030015575.1). Classification (NCBI taxonomy): domain Eukaryota; kingdom Viridiplantae; phylum Streptophyta; class Magnoliopsida; order Asparagales; family Amaryllidaceae; genus Agapanthus; species Agapanthus africanus. The sequence continues at coordinate 235,329,365 of CM057349.1, read as the reverse complement.
TATCCTAGGAGCAGAAAACAGTAAATGAAATAATACAACGGTGGGTAAAACCTCAACCTGGATGTGCCCCGCAAAATAATATTACATCAAATTACAATTTACATCTAATGAAAGAAACTCTCTTCTTACATCCCTGGCTATTCATCCACGACGATCCAATAAAGTTCATATACACAAACCATCACAAATATGTGCCATCCCTAACTAACCGACATATAGCAATTAGCGGAAGTTTACGAACACATATATCAAACTGAAACATGTTAAACTACGTTAAAACTGCGACTTCGAAATACTCCGTATTGTCATAACAGAAAGATAATAGAATATGCAAACTTGAAAAAATCAAACATCACCTGAAACCTTAGATCCAAGAGACTAGAACAGAGAACAAAATTCAAGCCAATTCACCACTACAAAACCGGTGAGGCCGGTCATTTTGAGGATCTGGCCGGCCAAGGTGAGGTGGAATTGCCTCGTTTTTGTTCTACGTTCATCGCACAACAAATAGAGCACTCTGCAATTGTTTAAAAAAAATTAGAGCCTCTGAAAAATGGACAGAAACTTGGATTTCTTGTTTCGTGTTTCGGAGTTATTTCGGTTTCGGAGTTTTATATGTTGTCTAAACTGTTAGCTAAGGTTTATTAGGCTTTGATACCACTGTAAGTCGATGTCATGCACCCCGCGGGTTTGCAGGAAGGCAGAATACATAAAAAGCGATTTTTATGGGCTTCGTAACACCGACTTGAACTCCAAGATCGATACTGACCCTAACTAGAAAAACTGTATGAGGTCAACGACTCGAATAGAAAGTTATACCTCATAGAACCATGTCCTTCGGGTCTTCTTGCTGTCCTCCTCCTCGTCATAGGCTCCTCGGATCGTATACGGATCGGGCCTCCTCGTCGGTCTCCTCAAGTCAAAGATGATCCACCCGAGAGTCTATAGTCCGAGCTCTAACCTCAAATCCGAGGTAACTAAGGCACCTAGTCGCTAAACTAGATGTCCTAGATGATGTAGAGAGTGAAGATGGATTAGTTTGTCTCTAAATACCCTAGGTTTCTCAACACATGAGACATTTAGGGTTAGAAGAAGAAGGAGCTTGAGGAAAAGAGAGTGTAAAAAATGAGCAAGTTAATGAATATCGCTAAGAGTTATCACTAATGAAGCATACCAATAATTCAAGCAAGAAAATATCTCGCCAAAACATCTAGCATGCTTGTAAAATATCAAGCATACTTCAATAATGATTAAGTAAGTCACCACCATAAGTCACCAAGTAGCCATGCTTCACTTAATGCAAACCTCCACATCATTTCCTCCACTTCATAACCATTTAATCTAAATGGTTAATACAAATATGAAGTGTCTTCTTCTAGAAACAATCTTGAGTAAATTACAAGAATACCCCTCATCCGTATTCCGAAAAATACGAATACAAAGAGAAAAAAATAATCCATCAATATAATATTAGGATCCGGCTTAAACTAAAACCCACTTGTATTATCCGCCCGAACATCATACTGCACAAGTACACGTATGTGATCAAAGCCCTGCCGTAAAACTATACGGCCTCTACATCTTTCGCCCAATGCAGGGAAACCCTCTGTGTGCGACTCTAAAGACTCGACACTATGCTGGCAGTGGGTTCAACTACAAGCCGTCAGCGGTACTTGCTGCACGTAACGGCTACCCAGGTATCTGTCGATAAGAAGGCCGATGAGCAAACTCATCCGAACTCCTTCTGAACCTAACTGTGACAATCTCCGTACAGTCCGGTCTATTCGTCTATGAGTATCGCATATCGGGCTTAGGAGGCGGTAATCGTCAGACCCCTAACACCGCAATAAGTCATGCCGGAGTGTAGCCCAAAACAACCTGAGAAACTATTAGAGTACCTACCAGTAAATCTCGCTTGCCCTGGCCAGGGACTTAGTGTAATGGCTTTCCGAACACAGTGCGATATCAACCCCCAATACCGGGAGAGACGAATCATATCTAACCGCCACTGCCTCCAAGTGTTTTGGGACTGCACCCAACTACTACCTGTTTTCACGACTCCTTTTAGCCATGGTAGGTTAGTAATCTAAGAATAGTGGGAACACACTCGTGGCGAAGTAGCAGGGTCAAGTCGACGGACTAAGCTGTACTCATGTTACCTAGGAATTGCTACCCGACGATAGGTATAATACCCACCAGCAGCTCCCTACGAGTCATGTCCAGTGTACTTATAACCCAATGAGCACCTGCATACTATCTCTTGTATGACGTACTAATGGCTGTAGGACAGACCATCTCCCCTGCTTGGATGAGAAGCGTATACACTAGTCTACTCTGGAGTATCGATGCCCTATCTCGATAATCCTACGCCTAGGGACCTGTATAAGGATGTGCTTATAAACTACCCAGCTCCTACTAGTGTGACTTCCACCACAACACTGGTAATCAAGCAAAGATCCTAAGGGCTCTACCAATATGTATAAGCGGTAGCTCCTACAAGTGTGACTTCTATCACAACGCTGGTAATCAAGCAAAGATCCCAAGGGCTCTACCAATATGTATAAGCGGTATGCTAAAAGAAACACATGCACATATTAAGATAGAAACAAACCAGGTAGCATACTACCATTTCATGCAAGACTGTTACTATATCCGTGTATATCCCAAGCTTCCAATATGTAATATACAAACCAGTGTGATACAATAATGGCCTCTTTGGCACATATCACTAACAGAAATGTTCTTGGTTTATGGTAACGGTGAACTCCAGGTGGAGTCCTTTACCGATTCGAGCTTTCAGAGTGATAAGGACGACAGTAAGTCGATCTCGGTTTTGCTTCACCCTCAATGGAGGGGCGGTATGTTGGAAGAGTTCCAAGCAAGATACCATAGCAGACTCGACAATGGAAGCTGAATATATCGTTGCCAACGATACTGCCAAAGAGGACTGTCTGGATGAAGAAGTTCATAGTTGAACTTGGCGTGGTTCCATCCATTGAGCAGCCAATACCTGTGTATTGAGATAACAATAGAGCTATGGCTTGGGCCAATGAACCCCAGTCCCATCAGTGATCCAGAAATATTCTTAGGCGGTATCACCTGATCAGTGAGATAGTAGATCGCCGGAAGATCGTGGTCAGGAGAGTTGTTGTAACATGTTGGAAAATTATAAATATTTATTTATAATTTTAAATTATAAAAATAATGAGTTATAAAAGTGATATCACATACGAATTTTGGTATCGGAATTATATCAGTAAAATTTTAATTATTTTGGGAAATATGAAGAAAAGATGTGATATCATAAATATGATATCTTTAATTAGTTTAACATGATATTGTATTTTATATTAAGCTAATGATAATTAAGTGTTATGATAAGTATTTCATTTTTTAACATGGATGTAGATTTTCTTTTCATAAAAAGAGTTTCTTTTATTTTAAATTCTTTTGTTAAGGGCTAGTATATGGTATCCTAGGTTAAACCCTCAGAACACCTTACCCTCAACCATGCTCAACTCCCTCCACCTCTTACTTCTTAACTTTACATCTCTTTCTTTAAATTTGACACCTCCTCCTTGCATGACCACACCACTCCACTTATGGTGACACATCCTACTCCTCTCATGCCACTTCCACCTCTCAACCTCCACCTCATGCTTTCGGCTACTTATGGACGTATACCTAGATACAGGTCATTTACATTTGATATATTTTATATTGGGATCATATGATAGATAGACTTGCATTTATGATACATATGCATTTCATATATTATATTAGTACAGGATATAATAGTACTATACTTATGACCTAAGTATCGTTGTGCTTTTCGATTTCTACCTTGTGATGTACTTTTACTCAATGAGTCGGCAACTCACCCCCGTTGTGCCACAGTTTCTTGCAGGTGTTACCGTTTGGGTTATCAACGGTTTGGGGAAAACATTCCTTTCGATGATTGCTTTAGTAAGTGAGTTACTGTTGTATCGTACTCACACTTGTATATTCATGTCTTCTTGTATCTAGTAAAATTCCATCAACTTAGAAATGGTATATTCTGAACTTAGAAACGAGACTTAGCAATTGTGTGTTGTGATGTCGCACTCATTAAAGTCGACTTTTATATCGTGTACTTGGTTGCTCCGCCGTTTAGGCGTGGAAGCTAGCTCCCGTTGGGATCCTATTTTATTGTTGTAGTTGTATCGGGTTTTATGCAAAATTTACAAAGGAGGCGCTGTCGAATTTCAAATTGTCATAGATGCTCTTTAAACATACTTAGTTAAATTTAAATGGTTATTTTAAAATGATTCCATCTGATGATTATTAAAATTTCACCTCCAATGTTTTCAAAAGAAAAAGGTTTAGATTCCGGGTTTCGGCTTACTTGGACCGCGTCGACATCTTTAGATGTCACGTGATTTAAGTGCCGGTCACGTGCCACATTTGGGTTGTGACAGTTGTCACGAAGGATAACACAGCGGATCCACTCATGAAGGCCCTCCCCGGATGCTGTTCGAGAGACTTTTTTGAATGTTGGGTATGAGATACTAATACAATTGTCCCTAGTGCAATTGGGAGATTGTTAGGAGTATGTATGCCCTAGAGGCCATTATTGTATGATATAGTGGATGCTTGGACATATATATAGAGGACTTTCTTGCTCGACATGTTAGTATGCTGTCTCTTAACATGTTCACTGGTATTATTATACTGTCTCTCATATACATGTTTATAAAGCCCTTAGGATGTAGGCTTGACTACCAGGACTATGATGCGGATCATACTACTGGGATCTGGGTAGTCCACAAGCACATCCTTCAATTGTTCCTAGTCGAGGGAATATCGAGACTGGGCATCGATATTCCAGAGTAGACTAGTGTGTACGTTTCTTGACCCTGTATATGGCGATGGTTGATCTCATATCCATTGGTGTTTGACATCAAAGATTGTACACAGGTGCTCATTAGAGAATGGGTACACTGAACAGGACTCGCCGAGAACTCCTAGATGGTGCTATACCTATCGTCAGATAGCAGTTCTCTGGTGACACTGGTACAGGTTAGTCTGTAAACCCGAGATCGTCATAGAGTCTTGTATGGTTCCCACGGTGCTTTGATTTCCTCCCTACCATGGCTCAAAGGAGTCGTGCAAACAGGTGGATTTTGGGTACAGTCCCAAGTCACTTGGAGGCAATGAGCGATAGGAAGGGTTTCGTCTCTCGTGATATATGGAGTTGATGTTGCGCTATGCTCGATTGGTTATAACAGGAATTCCCTGGCCAGGACTGTTGATGAGATTTACTGGTAAGTGTTATTAGTAGTTTCTCGTACCGTTATAAGCCACACATCGGCATGACTTATCAAGTTATTGGTGTCTGACGATTCCTTCCCTAGACTCGATATGCAACATATCAGACGAAGAGACCGGACTGTACGGTAAGTGTTATTTATAGGCTTCATGGGGTTTGGACAAGCTTTCTTATTGATCTTCTATTCGCTCGATACTTGGGTAGTCGTTACGTCCATTAAGTACCGCTAACGGCTTGTGAGTGACTGATATGATCATCACCTACTACTGGTGTATTGACGAGTCTTTAGAGTCCAACATAGAAGTTTCCTGGTTCAAGCGAAACAAACTAGGGTGCATATGCTGATATGTGGGGGGCCTGATTAAATACGAGTATAAGATACCGTATTCTAATCTGGTGGTTATTTGTTATCGGTTAGGTTATATGTGACATAACCAGCTTATCGAATCAAGTGTTGATTTGATAATGTGATATACAGATAAATGATATTAGTCGGTTATATGTGATATAACCGGATTATTGAATCAAGTTTTAATTTAATAATATGATATATATTTATATTTGATATAATTATATATTAACTAATATTATTGCTCACTAATTATCTACTTAATATATATATATATATATATATATATATATATATGTATGTATGTATGTATGTATGTATGTATGTGTGTGTGTGTTTGATATATGTGTGTGTGTGTGTGTGTGTATTAAATGTAGCATGATTGCATTTTCTATTTTTGGAAAATAGAAAATGAGGTGGAAAATGAGGAGCATAGGTGAAGCATGGCTTTGCTTATTTTTATATTGGTCTTGACTCACCATTGAAGCATGGTTCTATTTTTATTTGATAAATTATTGGATGGTTCAATAAGTGAGAGTGAGATTAAGCCATTCTTCACTTGATGATTTATTTTCTCTTGAGCTCATCTCCTTCAACCTCTCTAGATTTTTCCATCTTCTTCAACCTCCTCCACCAAGCTCAATCCCTCACATGAGTTGTGAAACCTTGAGCTTGTGAGAACCCTAGTGAGCAAACAACACCCATATTTCACCATCCTACACTAGATTAGTACTTTGGTGTAGTGTGTTTCCTTCACTAAAGAATTTAGTGAAGAGGTAGCTTGGATTAGCGGAGCTTCGGATGGATTATCTTCGGCACGAAAATCGCAAAGGAAGCTCGATCCAACTACTAGTGGAGCCCAGTGGAGTCGTGTGGACTACTACACGGAGCTTGAGAAGAGAAAGATACGGTCTACAAAGGTTGTAGCCTCTTTCTCTTTATGTAGTTTATATGATATTATAGTTAAACCCTAATCATCTAGTTTAAGATCTTGGTTAGTGTTAATTAACACCCCAAAAATTTTAAAATGGCATGCTTGATGCTAGTAAAAACCCAGTGGTGGTTCTAACAAACACTTTCAGGTGAAGATGAGGTAAAGAAATGAAAAAGGATGGTTGTAGAAACTTCTCTCTTTCTCTCTCTCTCTCTCACCTATACTCTCTTGTCTCCTCTCATCTCTCATTTATTCTTTTCCTTTTCCTTTCCCCATCTCTCATTTATTCTTTTTCTTTTCCTTTCCTTTTTTTTTAAAAAGGCAAACCATGCATTGAAACCCAAAATGAAATGTTAACCTTTACAAATAAATGTGTCATGGCAAGTTAAACATGGTTTAACAAAATAAGTTTGGTTTAATACATAATTAGGAAATATTAATCAAGTTTAACATTAAACTTGTATACTAATTTATAAAATACCCAAATCCAATAAACATCTACATAATTAATAATTCATATTAGTTTCCAAATATTTTCCAAAATATAGGTATATAATTATACCATTTTACTAAAACTTATTTCCATACATGCAAAATATTCATGAAATTTATTATTTTATTATTTAAATTAAACAAAATAATATTTTATATTTTCTAAAATGTTACAAAAAATTTCTGTTTTGAGTATTTGGCAGGCTTCGGCCCTTCGGGATGACGCCGTAGACCGATTGATAGAGAGTCCGGAGAAGACACCCGCTCGCGCGATTGTCAAGGGCACCATCTGAGCTTGCTGGAGATGCTTTGTAGCTTCGTTGGTGTTGACGGCCTTGCCCCCAGTCGGAACAGTGGAGAGCCATTCGAATATGGATTAGCATTTAGGGTGGGATGCATTGGGGATCACAAAGTTCGGCCTCTTGAGCTTTGAGGTCGGTTTGGCCGCTTGGTTTTCCGGAACCTCCAACAGATGAGCGCTTCCGGTAGGGTAGATAATAACGGAACCAAATTGACAGGGTGGATCCTCCCATTGCTGGCTGAGACTTGCAGGGAGAACCACGCAGGCATAAATCTTGACAATGTATGGGATCGGAGTTGCCTCAGAGTTCGAACTGGTCCTTGGAGACATTCTTGTTGAATTTGAAGATTGTGATTGGAATGCTGTTATCCAACACAAATAAGCATGATTTCAGTACAGGAAATCGATATATATATATATATGTGTGTGTGTGTGTGTGTGTGTGTGTGTGTGTGTGTGTGTGTGTTGATTGAGTTTGCTTGAACGTTTAACCCGAAATATGGGAGGAGAGAAAAGGTCCTACCGGGCGTGCCAGAATCCGTAGGGTGTTTTTTGTCACCCCATTGAAATAGGAATGCGCGCGCTTGTCAGGCATATTACAGATTCCCCGTTCCTAGGATAGGCCGGGGTTTATTGATTATGGGGATCCGAATCTCCGGCAGCTGCGGACTAAACTGCCATTAATTACCCCTTGCCTTTGGAGCGAGGGAAGCTCCAATTGACGAGTCAAACTGGTCATGTGAACTCAATGTACAGTGTGCATATGTGTGTGTATTGAGAGGTTTTGGAAATATCGGGGGCCTCGCAGAGTTTACGGGGGTCTGACAAATTTTTTTCTAACGGTAGAGGTATTTTTAGTGGGGAACGTTTGGGATAAAGAGGGGCGAGGAGCGTCCTAAGGACACGTGAGGCAGCACGTGACCGCTGGGCGCCAGCGGGTCACATGGGTGGCGCGTGGACAGCGAGCGCCAGCGGGTCACACGCGTGGCACGCGACCATTGGGCGCTAGCAGGTCACGTGCCCTACGCGTGGCCGCTGGGGACCAGCGGGTCACGTGCCAGGTGCGTGGGCGCCAGTCGGTCATATGCGTAGCGCATGGGCGCCAACGGGTCATGTTCTAGGCGAGTGGACGCCAGCAAGTCATGTGCGCAGCGTGTGACCACTGGGAGCCAACGGGTTACACGCGCGGCGTGTGGGCGCTGAGTGTTGGATATGTATTCGGTAGAAGCCTGTATTATATAGGATGCTAGGGATATATATGTACAGGACAATCTTGCTCAGTTATATAGTATACAATTTGAGTTGTCTTTATCTGAACATGTGTATTTGTTTTTCTTGTTGCTTTATATTGCTTATATATGTTGATAAAGACTCATTACAGTAGTATACTATTTTGGTTTGTCTTTATCTTAACATGTGCATATGTTTTACTGGATATCACATATGGCTGATACATGTTGATAAAGCCCCTAGGATTTTGTTTGACTACCAGCGTTATAACGGCGATCATACTTGTGGGGCTTGGTAGTCCATAAGAACATCCTTAAATGTCCCAAATCGTAGGAGTATCGAGACCAGGCATCGATATTCCAGAGTAGACTTATGTATACGTTTCTAGACCCCGACGAGGTGGGTGGTTAGTCCCATAGCCATTGGTGTGATCACTTAAGATTGTATACAGGTGCTCACTAGGGGTGAGTACACTGGACAGACTCGTCGAGAACTTATAGATTGTATTATACCTATCGCCAGATAGCGATTCTCAAGTGACATGAGTACAGCTTAGTCTTTAGACATGAGATCGTCATTTGTCTCCTGTGAGTTCCCATTATACTTAGATCACTACCCTACCACGGCTCTACTGAGTCGTGCAAATAAGTTTTGGTTTGGTACAGTCCCGAGCCACATCGAGGCAGCGAGCGATTATCAGGGATTCGTCTCGCCCCGGTATTAGGAGTCGATATCGCACTCTGTCCGGTTGGCCAGAACCATAAGACCTTGGCCAAAGCAGTTGAGATTTATTGATCGATAAATCAGTAGTTTCTCGGATTGGTCCTTAGCCATATTGACACGACTTATCGGGTCAGTAGGGGTCTGATGTTTACTACCCCCTTACATTCGGTATGCAATACTCTTAGACGAAGGTACCGGACTGTGCGGAGATTGTTACTGATGGACTCAGTAGGGGTTCAGATGAGCTTGCATTTTGGCCTTCCTTTTCAACAGGTTCCCGGGTAGCCGTTATGTACAGCTAGTGCCGCTGACGTGCTTATGGTTATCGATTTATCCAGCAACTCACCGTCGGCGTACTGTCAAATCTTTAGAGTCCCACACAGAAGATTACCCTGGTTAAGACGAAATGATGTAAGAGCAGTATTTTGATTTGTGTCGGGTTTCGATCAAATGATTGAACTAGATACCCAGACTTTCAATCGGACAGTTGATAATACTAGTCGGCTTAGGATTAAGCCGGATTATTATTTCAGGTATTGATTTAATAATTTACATATACATATTTCGATATGTATATTCTAGTATTATGTTCTTTGTATTATTCTATCTTTTTGGGTATTCGTATTTTGATACGAATATGGGTATGTAGATATGGTAGAGTGTATTCCGTATTTATATGGAACACATTCTAGAAGGAGGACACCCCATTTCCTTAGTTTTTCTTTTCTAGAAAATAGAAATGAGGTGGAGGGTGAAGTGGCATGAGAATGGTGTGAGACATGGCTGAATAAGGAAGACAAATGAATTTATAATTCATTTGTCTACAATATTCAAGTATTGTTGCTTTTTATTATTGCAATTTTTTTTTGACAAAACCATGCTAGCATTTTTGTTTTGGATATGAGATTTTTCATTACACCATTCTCTTTCTCTCTCCTTTCTAGAGCTCCTTCTTCCTCTTCATCCTACACTCTCATGAGTTGAGAATCAAGGATGAAGATATTAGTGATATGTATGCCCTAGAGGCCATTATTGTATATTATAGTGGATGCTTAGACATATAAATATAGAGGACCTTCCTGCTCGACAAGATAGTATGCTATCCGGCTGCTCTTTATCTTAACACGTACACTTGTATTGTTATACTATCTCTCTGATACATGTTGATAAAGCCCTTAGGATGTCGACTTGACTATCAGGACTATGATGCAGATCATACTAGTAGGGCTTATGTAGTTCACAAGCACATCCTTTAACAGTTCCTAGTCGAGGGAGTATCGAGACAGGGCATTGATATTCTAGAGTAGACTAGTTGTACGTTTCTTGATCCTGTATGGGACGATGGTTGATCCCATAACCATTGGTGTTTGACATCAAAGATTATACACAGGTGCTCATTAGAGAATGGGTACACCGAACAGGACTCGCCGAGAACTCTAGATGGTACCATACCTATCGTCAGATAGCAGTTCTCTGGTGATACTGGTACAGGTTAGTCTGTAGACCCGAGATCGTCATAGTGCCTTGTGTGGTTCCCACTGTTCTTTGATTTCCTTCGTACAAAAGCTCAAAGGAGTCATGCAAATAAGTGGATTTTGGGTACAGTCCCGAGTCATATGGAGGAAGTGAGCGATAGGAGGGGTTTCGTCTCTCCCGGTATAGGGAGTTGATGTTGTGCTATACTCGATTGGCTATAACAGCAAGTCCCTGGCCAGGGATGATGAGATTTACTGGTAAGTGTTATCAGTAGTTTCTCGAACGGTTATAGGCCACACATCGGCTTGACTTATCAATTTACTGGGGCTGACGATTCCACCCCTAGACTTGATATGCGACATATCAGACAAAGAGACCGGAATGTACGGTAAGTGTTGCTTGTAGGCTTTGCAGGAGTTTGGACAAGCTTTCTTGTCGATCTTCTATTTGCTCAATACCTACGTAGCCGTTACGTCCAACTAGTACCGCTGACGGCTTGTGGGTGACTGATGTGATCATTACCTACTGCTGGCGTATTGACGAGTCTTTAGAGTCCCACACAGAGGTTTTCTAGCTCAAGCGAAATGAAGTAGGGCACATATGATGATATGTGCGGGAGCTTGATTAAATACGAGTATGTGATACCGTATTCTAATCTCACGATATTTGATATCGGTTAGTTTATATGTGATACAACCGGATTACTGAATCAAGTATTGATTTGATAATTTAATATGCATATAAATGATATTAATCAGTTATATGTGATAGGATTATTCAATCAAGTGTTGATTTAATAATTTGATATATATATATATAAACTAATATAAGCTCATTTATGATTTTCTTCTCTTTGATATATAATTGTATATATGTATTTATGATATATATATATATATATAAATATATATTTATATATAAAATAGATATTGTATCATAGTTGATGATACATAGAATATGGGTGTATGAGACACACGCATGACCTAAGGATAAATTGGGGTGATTTATTTTTAAAGTAAAATAGAAAATTGTGTGGAAATGAGTCATGGCTTTGGATGCTTGTAAAAGCATGGAGAAGCCATGACTCATCCACTCAATTTTGTTTTACCCCTAGATATTTTTCTCACCCTAATTCTTATCTTGAGCTCATGGTTGATTCTTTCATATTATTCACAACTCACCCAAGTTCTTCTTCTTCCTCTCTAATTTTCTTTGAGTTGGAAAAACAAAAAGAGAAAAGGATTTATAAAGTGAGCAAAATTTCTACTTCATCAATCTACTCTCATCTAGCCCATTAGATTAGGTTGTTTGCTTCACTAATTCTTTGATTGGTGAAGAGGTAGGTTGAGCTAGTGTAACTTCAAGATGGATCATCTTCGGCTTCGAAGAAGAAAAAGCAAGCTCGTTCCTTTCACTAAGTGGAGCCTAAGAAGAGTTCTAGGGACTACTACTTGGAGCTTTAGAAGTGAAGGACCGGTCTACAAAGGTTGTATTCCCTTTTCGCATAGTGTAAAACTTGCTATATGATCATATAAACCCTAATACTCTAGTTAGATTCTAGGTTAGTGTAGCTTAGCATCCCAAAATTTTTAAAATTGCATGCTTGATGCCGGTATTGTAAAATTTTAGAAAATAAAATATTATTTTGGAATTTAAAATAAATAAAATAATTAATTTTATGAATATTATTAAAATATGGAAATTAGTTTTAATGAAACGATTTGATTATATACTTATAGTTTGGAAAATATTTGGAAGTTATATCAAATATTGATTTTTGAAATAATTTATGTGATTTAGACAATTAATAAATGTTTATACAATTATTTGTATACGAGTTTATTTCTAAACTTGATTAATATTTACTAATTATGCATTAATCATGCTTATGTGCATGGCATGCAACAAAGCATGTTGAAAACATTTGTTACACCTCATTATGAACCATGGCACTTCTTTATATTTTTCTTAACATGACTTTTTGTTTTAAAAAAAAAGAAATAAAAAGAGATATTTTGTGACATGGCTTGGAAAGGGGACAAAAGGGTATGGCAAGGGGAGAGAGAGAGTGTGTGTGAGAAAACTCTAGAATTCATCATGGCTCCTTCATTGTTTTCATTCTCATCCTCCTACATTTTTCTTCTCCTCCTCCTCCTCCTCCTCCTCCACCCTCTACCACCCTCAAGCCACCCAAAATCCACACCCAAAACTCATACCTCATTCATAAAAAACGTGCACAAGCTCACTACTAACCTTATGGACAAATCAAGTTGCAATTTTGAAGACTTTGGGCAACACAAGAATTTTCTTGAGTTGCCAAATGAGGTAAAAACCTACGCCTTTAGTTTAGAATCTTTTATTCCTCATATCTTTTTGTAGTTTAGGGTGGATTAAATATGGTTTAGCGACGTTAGAAATTTCCAAGTTAAGGGTTAAGTGATGGTGTATTTGAGAGTAATTAGTGACCATAAACCTTTGTAGTTTCATGAACTAAAACAGAGAGTAAAACCCAAGACTTGAGTTAGAAATATTTCAAATGTCGGTTTGTGGATATTTTGGGGACTACAGGGAATCTGGAGCAACCTGCGGTGTTTGTAGAAAAATCAAACAAGTACATTAACCTAGTTAGACCAATAGGAGACCACCACGAGAAGACGAACCCAAAATTTCTCAGAGGGGCCGGTGACATCGAGTATATTGGGATTCTCGCCGGGCCAATTGTGGGCATTGGTGTAGGGGTTTTGGCAGTAGCTCACTTAATAATCTATCCCATATATTGTTTGTTTTGCCCCAAATTACCTGATTCAAAATCTGGAGCTAGTTTTCTAAGTTGCTATTTTGAGTTTTGTGGATTTTAATAACTTGAGTTATGATGATATGTTTTATCTCGATTGATTGGCGTTCGTATGTCGATATCGAGGGTTATTTGGTTGTTTTGCATGTGTGGTCCGTAGGTTCTAACCTATGTGCATTTCGTGTGCCGTATCGGGTTTTCTTGTATTTGATTCTTGTTTTACGATATAACGTATTTGAAACTGCAAGTACCTCCGCGTGGACTTCGGGACGATAAGGGAGAGAGTGGCGTTATCGACTTCGGCAAGCGAGGATCGAGGTGACTAGATGTATATCTATGGGGGAAGTCGAGTGGATGACGTATAGCACCCCCGCAAACGTAGAATAGGGTTATTACTTATTATTATGAGTTTGGATACGATATTGGATACTTAGTGAGTTGGGGTTTTAGAAGACCTTAGGTTATATTAGGTTGATCTAGGAAGACCTATCCATAAGATGATTACCTTGGTGGCGAATCGCAGGTTATATGTAGTCACACGCGCGCGCGCGCGCACACACACTTGATTTTGTGTGTATATGTATGTATATATATGTATGCGTGTATGTATACACACACACACACACACACACACACACACACACACACACATATATATATATACATATACACGGGTGATGAGGATAGTATATGATACATGGAGATGAGTCGATATGATCGGGCATGATGCCGTGTGATTTTGATATGTGATTGAGTCGTGATACTGTATATGATATGATATTATGATGGATCTTTGGGCAATATGTATTCATACATACGATAATATGTGAATTGATGATTTTAGAATGTACGAGACTTTAAAACCGTACCCCTGATCATGATATTGTACGATGATGATACCGTATAAATGATGATGTATATATGATATTTGACCCATACCCTCGATTTTAGGGACGACGTATGATGGATTTTACCGTATGAGGTATAGATATGATGATTGATCCGCACTCTTGACTCGAGGATGTAGTACGACGTATTATTACCGTACGTGATGATATGAGGCTGGATCGCCGACTATTAGATATATCGGCTCGGGATAATATAGATTTCTTATTACCTTTCGACTAGTTTCTTAGTTTAGTCTTTTAGTTGATTAGTAAAATGTTAGACTAGGCTCGAGTCATACCTATTTTCAAAACTAATGAATCATGGGTATTTTTAAAAAACATTTCGAGGGATGCTACGTATTTTCAAAGGACATATATTTTCTCAAAAGCACCGTAGCCCCTACTTTTCTAAAAAACATGATTCGTGCAATTTCAAACACCGAAACTGTTTTACTCGTATATAGATATGTATATTCTATAATGTTGAGTTTACTACTCATTCTCCGTTATATTCATGTTGTTCTCATTGCATTGCATATTTATACATATGTTTCTTTAACTATTATGATCTCGTCTGTTAAGACACCAGCACCATTACCGATGATGCGTATGTTGCACGTACACTTGCTTGCCGGCTCACACACATCATCATCGGTAATTGCCATGCCATGTACACACTAGAGAACCTTTTGTAAGTCGATTCCACACACCCTACGTGTTCGCAGGGTGGCGGAGTTTGCAAAAAATGATTTTTAAGTGATTCGTAACATCGACTAAACTCCAGGATCGATACTAAACCCTAACTAACAAACTAACTCGGAGGTATAACTTCTATGTAAGAATGTTATACCTCAAGTTACAAGTCGTTCTTCTCCTCGCTGTCCTTCTCCTCGTCGTGAGCTCCTCGAAGTGAGAATGGATCGCGCCCCCTCGTCGGTTTCTCCATGTCAAAGAAGATCCATCCGAGAGTGTCTACCCTGAGCTTTCACCTCCAAGATGAGGTAACTAGGTCACTTGGTGTGCTAAAATAAGTAGCCTAGAGTGTGTAGAGAGTGATTAGGGATCTAGTTGTCTCACAAACCCTAGGATTCTCAACTCATGAGACAATTAGGGTTTGAGAGGTTAGAAGAGAGTTTTAGGAGAATGAGAGAGTAGAGTATCTGTGATAATCAATATGATAAATGAAAATGGATCATTTTTTAGACTTTAAAGCAAATGAAAATATCTCACACAAATATCTCAAAAATATCCTAAAATATCTAAGTCTTCATATCTCATATTAGTCCAAGAAAGTCAACATGAAGGCATGTTCATATTTCACTAAAATACCACAAAGTATCCCACCTCATTTCCTCCACCTCACAAAAGATTTAATCAAAAAAGAAAAACCTTAATTGAGGTGTCTCACTTCTAGAAACAATCTTGATCAAATTACAAGAATGCCCCTCTCATCCGTATATACATACCCGCATCCGTATTCCGAGAAACACGAATACAATGAGACGAAACTAATCCAATAATCAAATACTAGGATCCGGCTTAAACCAAAGCCCACTAGTATTGTCCGCCCGAACATCATATGCGCACAAGTACAAGTATGTGATCGAACCCTGTCGTAAAACCATACGACCTCTACATCGTTTCGCCCAAAGCAGGGTAACCCTCTATGTGGGACTCTAAACACTCGAAAGTACGCTGGCAGTGGGTTTAACCACAAGCACGTCAGCGGTACTAGCTGCAGGTAACGGCTACCCAGGTATCTGTCGATAAGAAGGCCGACGAGCAAACTCATCCGAACTCCTACTGAGTCTGTCTGTGGCAATCCCCGTACATTCCGGTCTGTTCGTCTAAGAGTATCGCATATCGGGCCTAGGGGCGGTAAACGTCAGACTCCTAATAGCGCAATAAGTCATATCGGAGTGCAGCCCAAAAACACCCTGAGAAACTACTGGAGTACCTACCAGCAAATCTCGCTTGCCCTGGCTAGGGACTTTGTGTAATGGGTTTCCGAATCACAGCGCGACATCAACCCCCAACATCGGGAGAGACGAATCTTATCTAACCGCCACTGCCTCCAAGTGCTTCGGGACTGCACCCAACTACTACCTGTTTGCACGAATCAATAGTGTCGTGGTAGGGTAGTAATCTAAGAACAGTAGGAACACACTTGAGACGAAGGTGCAGTGTCAAGTCAACGGACTATGTTGTACTCATGTCACCTGGAAACTTCTATCTAACGATAGGTATAGTACCAACCAGCAGTACCCCATGAGTCCGTCCAGTGTAACTCATAATCTAATGAGCACCTACATACTATCTCCAGTATGACATACTGATGGCTGTAGGACAGACCATCTCCCCTGCTGGGATGAGAAGCGTATACACTAGTCTACTCTGGAGTATCAATGCCCTGTCTCGATAATCCTACGACGATGTGCTTGTAGACTATCAAGCCCCTACTAGTGTGACTGCCATCATAATGCTGGTAGTCAAGCAAACATCCAAAGGGCTCTACCAATATGTATCAGCTATACGTCAAAAGAAACATATACACATATTAAGATAGATACAAACCAAGTAGCATACTACCATATTGAGCAAGACTGTCATAAATCCGTGTATATATCCCAAGCTTCCAAAATGAAATATACAAACTAGTACTATACAATAATGGCCTCTAGGGCATATTACACTAATAATCTCCCACTTGCACTAAGGCCATGTGCTGGCATATCGCAGACCTATCATCTCGAATAGCCTCTCGAACTGCGTCTGAGAGATGGCCTTTATGAATGGATATGCAGTGTTGTCCTCAGTAGCAACTCTCCGCACCTCGATCTCCAGGCGATCCACGATCTCCCTGATCAGGTGATACCGCCTCAAGATGTGTCTGGACTTCTGATGGTACCTGGGTTTCTTTGCTAAAGCTATAGCCCCGTTGTTGTTACAATACAGAGGTATTGGATCAACAATGGCGGAACCGCCCGAAGTTCTGTTAAGAACTTCCTCATCCAGACTGCTTCTTTTGCCGCATCACAAGCTGTGATATACTCCGCTTCCATCATCGAGTCAGCAACAGTGTCCTGCTTGGAACTCTTCCAACAGATCGCTCCTCCATTGAGGGTAAAGACATAACCAGACATAGACTTGGAGTCATCCTTGTCACTCTGGAAGCTGGAGTCAGCAAAGGCCTCGATCTGGAGGTCTTTTCCGCCATACACCAAGAACATTTCCTTAGTCCTTCTCAGGTACTTAAGAATGTTCTTTACTGCCATCCAGTGCTTCTCCCCAGGGTTTGACTGATACTGGCTTACGACGCTAAGTGCGTAAGCAACATCTGGTCTGGTACACAATATCGCATACATTCTAGAGCCTACTGCAGAAGCGTAGGGTATAATAGACATGTGATCCCTTTCCAAATCAGTTTTGGGAGACATTTCTTTGGAGAGGATGATTCCGTGACAAGCCGGTAAATTACCGCGTTTTGAATCTTCCATACCAAATCTCTTCAGTATGGTGTCGATGTACCTAGACTGTGAAAGTCCCACATCCTCTTAGATCTATCACGATAGATCTGGATCCCCAAAATGTAAGAGGCATCACTCAGGTCTTTCATGGAGAACTTTTGTGATAAGAATCCTTTGACAGATTGTAGCATAGGAATATCATTTCCTATCAAGAGAATGCCATCCACATACAAAACGAGGAATACAACAGTTCTTGCTACAATCTTACTATAGATGCATGGTTCATCTGGATTTTTGATAAAGTCAAATTCTTTGACCGTCTCATCAAAACAGATGTTCCAACTCCGCGATGCTTGCTTTAGTCCATAAATAGACTTAAGCAACTTGCACACTTTCCCGCTGCTCCCACTCTGAATGAAACCCTCTAGCTGGTCCATATAGACGCACTCTTCTAAATTTCCATTTAGAAAAGCGGTCTTTACATCCATCTGCCAAATTTCATAATCGTGGAAGGCAGCAATGGAAAGAAGGATCCGGATGGATTTGAGCATAGCCACTGGAGAAAAGGTTTCATCATAGTCCAAACCAGGTCTTTGACGAAATACTTTTGCAAAAAGTCTAGCCATATAGGTTTCAACATGTCCATCTACACCAATCTTCTTTCTGAAGTCCATTTGCAGCCTATGGGTTTAACCCCTTCTGGAGCAATGTCCAACGTCCATACTTTGTTGGTGTACATGGACTCCATCTCGGTCCGCATTACATCGAGCCATTTTACCGAGTCTGTGCTCTGAATGGCTTGCTCGAAGTTAGTTGTCTCATCATTATCAATGACGTAATCCTCTCTATCCCCGTCTATGAGAAAACCGTAGTATCTCTCGAGGGGATGAGACAGCCTACTACTCCTGTGGAGTGGCGCAGGATTTTCCTATTTTTTTTGAAACCTCTGGTTCTGCTATGCTTTCAGTAATAAATTGTGGTTTTGGAATTTCTTCCAGTTCTATTGCGCTCCTACTAGCTTCTTTTTCTAAAAATTGATTTTCCAAAAAGTAGGCATGACGAGAAACAAAAAATCTTTTGTTTCTCTGCGTAATAGAAAAGATACCCCGTGGAGTTCTTTGGGTATCCCTCAAACTTACACAATACTGAGCGTGCCTCAAGCTTGTCCACATACTGCTTTTTGACAAAAGCTGGACATCCCCATATTTTCAGATACTGAAGATAGGGTTTCTTCCCACTCCATGTCTGATATGGTGTGGTAGGCACAGTCTTGGTAGGAACCTTGTTCAAAAGATATATAGCTGATTCTAGTGCATAGCCCCAGAATGATCGTGGTAACTCAGCGTTACTCATCATGGAATGCACCATATCCAATAAGGTTCGGTTCCGTCTCTCGATACACCGTTGTATTGTGGCGTGTATGGAGGAGTAACATGAGAGAGAATTCCATTCTCTTTTAGATAATTTAGGAACTCGGCACTCAAGTATTCACCACCCCAATCAGATTTCAGTGTCATGATACTTTTACCGGTTTGTTTTTCCACTTCATTCTTATATTCTCGGAATTTCTCAAAGGCCTCGGATTTATATTTCATCAAGAAGACATGTCCATACCTAGAGAAATCATCCGTAAAAGTAATGAAATAGGAATAACCACTTCTTGCATGTGTAGACATTGGACCACACACGTCGCTGTATATGAGTCCCGAGAGCTCGCTTGCTCTTACTCCATGTCCAGTGAACGGAGTCTTTGTCATCTTTCCTTTGAGACGTGATTGATAAGTTGCATAAGATTGATATTCGATCGGATCCAAATATCCTTCTTTTTGTAACTTGGTCAACCTTGTTTCGTTGATGTGACCTAGTCTACAATGCCATAAGAAAGCTTGATTTAATTCTAGAGTCTTTCTTTTATGTGTGTTCTGGACATTGAAAACTTGTAGTTGGTTTAATACGTATATACCATTGTTTAGAGTACCTGACCCAATCAGACTATGATTAAGGTGGATGTTTACGACATCACTTACAAATGTAAAATCATAACCTTCTTTAGATAACAAATATATAGAAATGATATTACAAGTCAAATTAGGTACATAAAAACAGTTGCGCAAAACCAAAATATATCCACTTGTCAACCCTAAGTGATATTCCCCTACGGACACAGCATCCACGCTCGCTCCATTAGCAACCCTGAGGGTTATATCACCGGTCTTCAGAACTCTACTGCTTCTCAGTGCCTGCAAAGAATTACAGATATGAGATCTTGATCCGGTATCCAATACCCAGGAAGTAGAGTTGATTGACAAAC
Organism: Agapanthus africanus; assembly: GCA_030015575.1. Lineage (NCBI taxonomy): Eukaryota > Viridiplantae > Streptophyta > Magnoliopsida > Asparagales > Amaryllidaceae > Agapanthus > Agapanthus africanus. The sequence continues at coordinate 235,309,093 of CM057349.1, read as the reverse complement.
AGTTTTCAATTACAAACACACCTGAAGACCGAAGCTACAACCTGCTTCGAGTCCTGGTTCTTGGCTCTGCAGGCCCTGCAATCTTTCTTCCAATGGCCCTTCTTATGATAGTAGAAGCATTCTTCCTTCCTTACTGTCGGCCACGCCACTTTTGCCTTGCCTTTCGCTTCCACCTTATTAACACCGCCTCTCGGCTTGGTAGGGGTCTTCTTCTTCTTTCCCTTGGCTTTCGCCTTGGATCTAGAAGAGGAAGCTCCACCAACAAGCAGAGCGGGTGTTTTCCCTGGATTTCTGCAGGGTGCCCTCAGCACTCCTCAACATGTTAAGGAGTTTCGGAAGTTCAACTTCTTTACCATGAATATTAAAATTCAAGATAAAGTGGGCGTAAGTGGATGGGAGCGACTGCAGAATCAAGTCTGTATATAACTCATTCTCCAATGTGGTCCTTAGGTCCGTGAGCTCCTCAATGTAGCCGATCATTTTAAGGACGTAGTCTCCTATAGATGACCCGACAGCCAATCTCGCCTGAAATAGCTTCTTCGATGTCTCATATCTTGTGATACGAGATTGCTCTCTATATAATTCCTTGGTATGGAGGAATATGGATTCAAGATCCATATTCTCGTGCCGCCTCTGGTGTTCATTGTCCATAGAGGGCAGCACGAGGCACTTGGCTTTCACGCTATCAATTTCCCAGGTCTTACGGATTTCCTTATCCGTGACGCTGGAATCTGGACCTAGGACGCCGGGGGCTTTAGTAGTAAGAATATAGCCCAATTTGTCATATGTGATTGCCATCTTGACATTCCTAAGCCAATTTTTATAGTTTGGCCCTGTCAATATGTTTTTATCTAATAGTAACTTAAGGCCAGTCATCTTGGTCGCTGCAATTAGGTGAGAGAGAAGAAACACTTTAGCATGATGCTCTTGCAAGTTTAGATTGGTTTTTAATTTATCTAAACAGGATGGCTCCCACTGTTTCTCGAATCCTTCCTCAAACCATAAAAGAAGAAATAGTCAGGATTAATCTCTCCGTACAATTCTTGCTTAACCTTTCAGCCAGGCCAGTGTCGGTACTTCGAGTGAGGTTTTACGATGCTTTCGCGAAGTTCCTTAATTAAATAACCTCTTTTTCCTGGAGACGTAGCCCCGCTAACACCTTTCTAGACACCTACTTGGTTTATAGCATTGATCGTTATGTGAAAAAATCTCCCGAGGAGTAGCATATACTCACAGTAGGATCGGGATCCAAATATCATCGTGTGATAAAGTCGAAGGAATCATACCAAAATTATCACACTCTAAACGGTATGCAACACTAGCAAATTTCAGTTTCTTTAAAAACTCCCGTTGTGGATTTTTGCCCCATGCTCTTATGACCTTGACGAAAGCCAACATATCATAACTCATATGTCAAGTTCTACCCGTCATTGTCCATGTTAATTTGAACCCACCCCTACATACCCTTGATGAAGGCCAAAATAGTAGTACGACTGTCCCAAACCAATGCATCTATCTATGCTACAGATGAATATTCAGCAGCTACCAATCACTATGCATTGGCGAAGGTCAAAATACATAGCTTGAATACTACTAAATATCCAACTGAAATGACGGAGGGCTACGAATGGTTTTAGCGAAACCGTGAACGTAATGAACTTGATATAATTGAAGGAACCTGATAGCTTTTAAAAGGATAGGTTTAAGCTCCGCATTTTAAAAGTTTTGCTGTTTTGAAAAAACCGAGTGGTTTTAAAATTGTTCCAACGATTCAGATTTGGTTTGTTTGCTTTGCACTAGTGTAATGCAGTCCGATTAATTAACCTACCATTGCAGAAAAAAGACGAAAATACAATGTACGCTTATGCCATCTGCATTCGCCACTGGGCTTCGTCTTACACCGTTAGGTTAGATAACTAACGCCAGAGCTAGGGGCTGGACTAGCGCGGATGCAAAACATAAGCAACGTCTATTATATAATATATATACAATAATATCCATTCGTCAGACGCAATAATAGGCATTCCAGATCACAGATGAATATATTGGATATACTAGGAATTCCACATTTTGTTTAAGCCTGTAACAAAAGACGGATTACATGGTCGTGATGAATAGCCAAAACCCTACCCTAGACCCCTACGGGTGCAACAAACAACCCGCCAAATACCTGAAGTGAAGCAACCTCCCTTAGTAAAATGAGTAGGCCACTCGGCACTTCAAAGTACCCGGTAGTTTGTGGACCCCACCTTGGGTCTATCCTAGGAGCAGAAAACAGTAAATGAAATAATACAACGGTGGCTACAACCTCAACCCGGATGTGACCCGCGAAAAAATATTACAACAAATTACAATTTACATTTGAATGAAAGAAACTCTTATCTCACATCCCCGGCTATTCATTCACGACGATCCAACAATATTCATATACACAAACCAATCATCACAGATATGTACAACCCCCAACTAACCGACATATAGCAATTAGCGGTAGTTTACGAACACATATATCATAACTTGAAATATTAAACGACGTTAAAATTGCGACTTCGAAACACCCCGTATTGCCACAGTAAAGAATTGACAGCATATTCAAAATTGGCATAAATAAATAACTCTTGAAACCCTAGATCCAAGTAACAAGACCACAGAACAAAACACGAAGCATTCCCCTTCTACAAAACCGGTGAGACCGTATTTTCTGGCTATGTGGCCGGTCCAATTCCGAGCGAAATGTCTTGTTTTTGGTGTGTGTTCATTTTAAAAGTAAAGGAGAACTCTACAATTGTTTAAAAAAAATTAGAGCCTCGTGAAAAATCAACAGAAACTAGGATCCACACTTTGATGTTTTGGGGTTATTTCGGTTTCGTAGTTTTACTTGTCGTTTAATCTGTTAGTTATAGTTTAACATGGCTCTGATACCATTGTAAGTCGATGCCACGCACCCCACGTGTTCGCGGGGAGGCGGAGTTTGCAAAAAACGATTTTTAAGTGCTTCGTAACATCGACTAAACTCCAGGATCGATACTAAACCTTAACTAACAAACTAACTCGGAGGTATAACTACTATGTGAGAATGTTATATCTCAAGTTACAAGTCCTTCTTCTTCTCGCTGTCCTTCTCCTCATCGTGAGCTCCTCGAAGTGAGAATGGATCGTGCTCCCTCGTCGGTTTCTCCAAGTCGAAGAAGATCCACCCGAGAGTGTCTACCTTGAGCTTTCACCTTCAAGATGAGGTAACTAGGTCACTTTGTGTGCTAAACTAAGTAGCCTAGAGTGTGTAGAGAGTGATTAGGGATCTAGTTATCTCACAAACCCTAGAATTCTCAACTCATGAGACAATTAAGGTTTGAGAGGTTAGAAGAGAGTTTGAGGAGAATGAGAGAGTAGAGTATCTGTGATAATCAATATGATAAATGAAAATGGCTCATTTTTTAGACTTTAAAGCAAATGAAAATATCTCACAAATATTTCAAAAATATCCTAAAATATCCAAGTCTTCATATCTCATATGAGTCCAAGAAAGTCAACCTGAAGCCATGTTCAGATTTCACTAAAATACCACAAAGTATCTCACCTCATTTCCTCCACCTCACAAAAGATTTAATCAAAAAAGAAAAACCCTAATTGAGGTGTCTCACTTCATGAAACAATCTTGATCAAATTACAAGAATGCTCCTCTCATCCGTATATACATACCCGCATCCGTATTCCGAGAAACACGAATACAATGAGACGAAACTAATCCAATAATCAAATACTAGGATCCGGCTTAAACCAAAGCCCACTAGTATTGTCCGTCCGAACATCATATAGGGGTCTAGGGATATAGGTTTGGCTATTCATCATGACCGTGGAATCCGTGTTTTTCATTACTGGCTTAATTTAAAACCCGAACCTCCTAGTATATCCTATATTTCATATGTTTTTTCTACTACCTGAGTTCTGTGATATGATCATATAACTGCGTGAAACGAATGCTATATATATGATATATAATAAACGTTGATTATGTTTTGCACCCGCGCTAGTCCAGCCCCCGCTCTGCCGTTAGTTAAGTAACCTAACGGTGCATGACGGGGCCCGTGGCGAATGCGGATGGCATAAGCGTACGTTCTATTTTCGTTTCTTCTGTGACATTTAGGAAACATAAATGACGGGACGCCATTAATGAGATTAATGAAAAGAAAAGAAACCTAAAGATGTTGTAGAATCAAATTTTTCAAAAAGGTAGCTCTAGTTATTGCTTTGCATTGCGGTATTCCTTTTATGAATATCCAGCACCTCATTCGTTGAGAAAAGAGCCTAGATCCCTTCACCGGGAGTGACCTTTTTAGATAAACTAGTAAATGCTACAACCCACTCGGCTTGTTTTGAAAACTACTCGATTTTAAAAAGCGGAGTTTAAACCATTACTTTTCAAATCACTAAATTCTACAACGATATCAAGTTCATTACGACAAAGGTTTTCGTCAAAACGAGTCGTAGCCCTTCGTCATTTCAGATAAGTGCTATTTGGTATTCGTGCTGGGTTTGTTGACCATAGCCAAGGCGTAGTGTACTGTAGCTGATTAGTGCTTATCTGCAGCATATGATGCGATTGGATTAGGGTAGTCGTACGGCTTTGTTGACCTTAGCCAAGGGCCGTACGGGTGGGTTTAATTCAATCATGAAATGACGGGTTGAACTTGGCTAGCGTTTATGATTTGTTGATCATAACCAAGGTCATAAGTCACTAAGGGTAAAAACAGATATGGGGAATTTCAAGTGTTGAAATTTGCAATGAGATTGCATACCTTCTATGAGATAGTTGGATCCCGATACCCACTACGAGTAAGAGTTACTCATGTGAGAGTTTTACACTTTACAATTAGCTAATCCAGTAGGTTTCTAAGAAAGGTGTTAACGGGGTTATGCCCCTGTGGAAACGAGGTTATTTAATTAGTTCCATGCAAAAGCATGGGGAGACTCCCTCGAAATACCAATACCTTCCTGGCTGACCAATTGGCGAACTTATAGGGTGTAATTAATCCTGGCAAGTCTTAACTTTTAGGGTTTGAAGGAAGATTTGATAAAAACAGTGGGAGCCATCCTGATTAGATAAGATAATAACCAATCTAATCTTGCAAGAGCGCACTTTAAAGTGTTTCCTTCTCTCTCTCTCTCTCTCCACGTAGCGACCATGACACGCCTTAATCAAGATAATAATATGGATGTATTGACCGAACCCGCTTATTATACTGAGCTGGGGAACGTTACTTCCGCTCTTTCTTATGATTGTCATAAGTCCGAGCAAGGAATAAGGGAATATAAGGATTCCCATGCCACCCGAACGAAGAAAGAGCATGATGATGTATCTTCTTCGGGTGTGTTCGTTACCGAGAACTGTTTCTCAGTATGCTCTACGTCCTGGGTATTGGATACCGGATCAGGATCCCACGTTTGTAATTCGTTACATGGGTTAAGAAGAAGTAAAGAACTAGGAAATGATGATATGTCTCTCAAAGTAGGGAATAGAGCAATTGTTGCAGCCAAAGCAGTTGGCGAATAACACCTTGTATTACCAAATGGTAATACATTGATTCTGAACGACTGTTATTTCATACAAAAAAGGATGTGCAATATAATTTCTTTATAAGATAAAGAAGGATATAACTTTGTATTAGAGAAAAATGTTACGAACATTTTCCTAAATCAAGTGTTGATTGGGTTTGGTACGCTGTGTAACAGTACTTACGTTCTAAACCAAAATACAGTTCTTAATATATAGAACACACACAAGAGGAGAAGTTTAGAAATGAACGAATCCTTCTTGTGGCACTGTAGATTTGGTCATATCAATGCGACCAGAATGGCTAAATTGCATAAAGATGGATATTTGAATCCGTTCGAATTTACATCTTATGAAACTTGCGAGTCATGTAAAGGCAAAATGACCAAAAGTCCGTTTACTGGACACGGAGAAAGAGCTACTGAAGTCTTGGGACTGATACATAGTGATGTATGCGGTCCCATGTCTACACATGCCAAGAATGGTTCCTCGTACTTTATCACATTCACCGATGATCTCTCAAGATTCGGACATGTGTTCCTGTTGAAACACAAGTCTGAAGCTTTTGAGAAATTCAAGGAATACAAGTACGAAGTAGAGAACCAAACGGGTAAAAGTATTAAAATCTTTCGATCTAATCGGGGAGGAGAATACTTGAGCACGGAATTCCATGACTATTTAAAAGAGAATGGGATTCTCTCTTAGCTTACTCCTTCGTATACACCACAGCACAATGGAGTATTGGAGCGGAGGAATCGCACCCTATTAGATATGGTGTGCTCTATGATGGGTATTGCTAAGTTACCTATTTCCTTTTGGGGTTATGCACTTGAGACAGCTGAATACCTATTAAATAGGGTTCCGACCAAATCCGTGCCTACCACTCCATATGAGATTTGGAATGGGAAGAGACCATCACTTAAACGAGTTAAGATATGGGGTTGTCCGACCTATGTTAAAAGGCAAAATCCGGACAAGCGCGAGGCAAGATCTGTTTTGTGCAAGTTTGTGGGATATCCAAAGGATTCATATGGATATATGTTCTACCATAATGAGGAACGAAAGGTGTTTGTTTCTCAACATGCCACCTTTTTAGAAAAGGAATTTCTTGTGAAAGAAATTAGTGGCAATGAGGTAGAACTGAAAGAAGTTCCAGCTACACATAATTTGGTAAACCAGAGGATTCGATTTTCCCCGACGATGCTCAGCCACTCCGCAGATCTAGTAGGGTTCCTCATCCACCTGAGAGATACTACAGTTTTCTCATTAACAGTGGAAGCGAGGATTGCATCATGAAAGATGATGACCCAACTAGTTCGAGCAGGCCATCACAAGTGGGGACTCTGTGAAATGGCTGGATGCTATGCGATATGAGATGGAATTCATGTACACAAACAAAGTATGGACTTTGGAAGTTACACCTGAAGGGGTAAAACCCATCGGAGCAAGTAGATCTTTAAGAAGAAAATTGGTGTAGATGGAAAGGTTGAGACCTTCAAAGCTAGGCTTGTAGCAAAAGCTTTTCGTCAACGACCAGCTGTCGATTATGATGAAACCTTTTCTCCAGTATCTATGCTGAAGTCCATCAGGATCCTACTTGCCATTGCTGCATACCATGACTACGAAATCTGGCAGATGGACGTCAAGACCGCTTTTCTAAATGGTGATTTAGAAGAGATCGTGTACATGAAACAACCAGAGGGTTTCGTAGATAGTAGGAGAAGCGGAAAGGTGTGCAAGGTGCTTAAATCAATCTACGGATTAAAGCCATCATCGCAGAGCTGGAACATCTCTTTTGATGTGCAGTCAAAGAGTTTGTCTTCATCAAAAACGTAGATGAACCTTGTATATACAAGAAGGTTGTACAGAGTAAGGTTGTATTCCTCGTATTGTACGTGGATGACATACTCTTGATAGGAAATGATATTCCAATACTACACTCGGTCAAGCTCTTCTTATCACAAAAGTTCTCTATGAAAGATCTGGGTGATGCCTCCTACATCTTGGGGATAAAGATCTATAGAGATAGATCTAAACGGATGTTGGGATTTTCCCAATCCAGATACATTGACATCATACTAAAAAGGTTTAGTATGGAAGATTCTAAGCGTGGTAATTTACCCGCTTGTTCATGAATCATTCTTTCCAAAGAGATGCCTCCCAAGACTGATTTGGAGAGGGCTCGCATGCAAGGGATACCTTATGCTTCTGCATTAAGGTCTATCTTGTACGTGATGATATGTACCAGATCGAATGTAGCTTACGCACTAAGTGTGGTAAGCAGGTATCAATCAGATCTTGGGGAGAAGCACTGGACAGCTGTGAAGAACATTCTTAAGTACTTGAAAAGGACGAAAGAAATGTTCTTGGTGTATGGTAACGGAGAGCTCCAGGTGGAGTCCTTTACCGATTCAAGCTTCCAGAGTGATAAGGACGACAGTAAGTCGGTCTCGGGTTTTGTTTTCACCCTCAATGGAGGGGCGGTATGTTGGAAGAGTTCCAAGCAAGATACCGTGGCAGAATCGATGATGGAGGCTGAATACATCGCTGCCAACGATACTGCCAAAGAAGCTGTCTGGATGAAGAAGTTCATTGCTGAACTTGGTATGGTTCAATCCATTGAGCATCCAATACCCTTGTATTGTGATAACAATAGAGCTATGGTTTTGGCCAAGGAACCCCAGTCCCATCGGTGATCCAGACATATTCTTAGGCATTATCACCTGATCCGGGAGAGAGTAGATCGCCGGAAGATCGAGGTCAGGAGAGTTGACACGAAGGAAAACACAGCGGATCCACTAACGAAGGCCTTCCCCCAAACGCAGTTTGAGAAACATTTTTGGGATGTTGGGTATGAGATACTACAACAACTGGTCTTAGTGCAAATGGGAGATTGTTAGTGATATGTATGCCCTAGAGGCCATTATTGTATATTATAGTGGATGCTTGGACATATATATATATATATATATATATATATATATATATATATATAGAGAGAGAGAGAGAGAGAGGGAGAGAGAGAGAGAGAGATGACTTTCTTGCTCGACATGATAGTATGCTATCTGGTCGCTCTTTATCTTAATATGTACACTTGTATTCTCTGATACATATTGATAAAGCACTTAGGATGTGAACTTGACTACCAGGACTATGATGTTGATCATACTAGTGGGGCTTGTGTACTCCACAAGCACATCCTTTAACGGTTCTTAGTACAGGGAGTATCGAGACAGGGCATTGATATTCCAGAGTAGACTAGTGTGTACGTTTCTTGACCCTGTATGGGGCGATAGTTGATCCCATAACTATTGGTGTTTGACATCAAAGATTGTACACAGGTGCTCATTAGAGAATGGGTACACCGAGTAGGACTCGCCGAGAACTCCTAGATGATACCATACCTATCGTCAGATAGCAGTTCTCTGGTGATACTGGTACAGGTTAGTTTGTAGACCCGAGATCATCATAGTGTCTTGTGTGGTTCCCACTATGCTTTGATTTTCTCCCTACCACGGCTCAAAGGAGTCGTGCAAATAGGTGGATTTTGGGTACAGTCCCGAGTCACATGGAGGCAGTAAGCGATAGGACGGGTTTCGTTTCTCCCAATATAAGGATTTGATGTTGCGCTATGCTCGATTGGCTATAACAGCAAGTCCCTGGCCATGGCAGATGAGATTTACTGGTAAGTGTTATCAGTAGTTTCTCGAACGGTTATAGGCTACACATCGGCATGACTTATCAAATTACTGGGGTCTGACGTTTCTACCCCTAGACTTGATATGCGACATATCAGACGAAGAGACCGGACTGTACGGTAAATGTTGCTTATAGGCTTTGCAAGAGTTTGAACAAGCTTGCTTGTTGATCTTCTATTCGCTCAATACCTGGGTAGCTGTTACGTCCAGCTAGTACCGCTGACGGCTTGTGGGTGACTGATGTGATCATTACCTATTGCTGGCATATTGATGAGTCTTTAGAGTCCCACATAGAGGTTTTCTAGTTTAAGAGAAACGAAGTAGGGCACATATGATGATATGGGCGGTAGCTTGATTAAATATGAGCATGTGTTACCGTATTCTAATCTCGCGATATTTGATATCGGTTAGATTATATGTGATATAACCAGATTATTGAATCAAGTGTTGATTTGATATAGTATATTGAATGTTGTCGGTTATATGTGAAATGACCGAGTTATTGAATCAAGTGTTGATTTGATAATTTAATATACATATAAATGATATTAGTCGGTTATATGTGATATAACAGGATTATTGAATCTAGTGTTGATTTAATAATTTGATATATATTTGATATAAATATATATATTCACTTATGATTTTCTTCTCTTTGATATATAATTGTGTGTGTGTGTGTCTATATATATATATATATATATCTATATATATATATATATATATAGATAGATAGATAGATATTGTATCATGGTTGATGATACATAGAACATGGGTGTATGAGACTCACACATGACCTTAGGATAAATTGGGGTGATTTATTTTTAATGTAAAATAGAAAATTGTGTGGAAATGAGTCGTGGCGTTGGATGCTTGTAGAAGCATGCAGAACCCATGACTCATCCACTCAATTTTGTTTTACTCTTAGATATTTTTCTCACCCCAATTCTTATCTTGAGCTTATGGTTCACTCTCTCATATTATTCACAACTCACCCAAGTTCTTCTTCGTCCTCTCTAGTTTTCTTGAGTTGGAAAAACAAAAGGAGAAAAGGATTTCTAAAGTGAGCAAAATTCCTACTTCATCAACCTACTCTCATCTAGCCCATTAGATTATGTTGTTTGCTTCACTAATTTTTTGATTAGTGAAGAGGTAGCTTGAGCTAGAGTAACTTCAAGATGGATCATCTTCTTCTTCGAAGACGACAAAGCAAGCTCGTTCCTTTTACTAAGTGGAGCCTAAGAAGAGTTCTAGGGACTACTACTTGGGGGTTTAGAAGTAAGGACCGGTCTACAAAGGTTGTATCCCTTCACTTAGTGTAAAACTTGCTATATGATCATATAAACCCTAATACCCTAGGTTAGTGTAGCTTAGCACCCCAATTTTTTTTTTAAATTGCATGTTTGATGCCGGTATAAACCTAGTGGTGGTGCTAGGAAATATTTTCAGAAGAATGGTAGAAAAAATACTAGAACAGCACACTATATCACCAGACGCTCTAGATTAGCAACCTAGAGCCTTTAGTTGCTCCACTAGATTTTTAGTGTAGAGATAAAGCCATGAACCACATCTCTCTGGTGGATCATCTTTGACGGAGGAAGACCGTAGGTCAAGCTCGATCATGGAGACCTCATGGAGCTAAGGAAGAGGGTAGAAGACCGAAAGACACGTATCATTTGGTATAACCCTCTTTACAGAGTAGCTAGAATTCTTCTTGTTTACTAGTTTAATGTTTGGTTAAATTCTAGATAGTTGTTTCTAGCGCTAAGTCTTTAAAAGTTAAAGTTTTTCGTTCCGCAACGGCCGCGGTTAATAGCCAGGACGCTAGGAACTTCAACATGGTATCAGAGCCACCTAAAAATTATAAACTAATGGTTGATGATGCTTTAGTTTAAAACCGAAAAATTTTGATTTTCAAAATCCGCTTTCTGTTCGAAAATTTTATGGTCTCTATAAAAATTTTAAACAAGTGCAGAAGTGTATTCTTGATATAATAGAAACACATGATGAAAACGAGGCAGAACCACCAAAGAAAAACCGCCCAAATCCCCCAAAAACCCATTTATGGGGGTTTATTGTTAATTTCTGGTCCTTGTTTTCATCCAGTGTCTTGTGTTTTGGAAATTGGTCTTTTTGGTCTTATTTGATTTGCCCCTGATTTCACTTAGTATTATTTTTGCATTGGGGCAACTTGGAAAGTTTCAAAGCATCATTGATTTCTGTAATGTTGTGTATGTGTTTTCAAACGTCGTCTAATTGCTATATGTCATTTAGACAGGGTTGCACATACTTGCTTATGCTGCTGTGATGTTTATCTCTATGATGATTTATTCGGAATGTCATGTTGGATAGCCCCTAGTGTAATGTTTATAGTACAGTTTTGATTCATTTGTATATTTATTATTGCGGGGCGAGCGTCCAACATAAGGACTACCGTCTCTGCCAGTTTGTATATTCTTTAATCAGGGCACGACCGGGTTGAGGTCCATATCATCATTGTATATATTTTTCTTTTCTGTACAAAGATTACCCCACGGAGGAGTGCTCGAATAGCCGGGTTCTAGAGGGCAGTGAGCCTCCATCTCATGGCACTGAGACCGGAGGGGAGATTACCCTAGAATTGGTGGGCTATTAGCCGCACTCATAGGGGGCATAAGATGACCCACAGAGGGGTGCGCAAGTTACCGGATTTCGTGAAGTGCTTGGTGTCCCATTCACTTCATTGATTGGGGATGCCTCACTTCTAGGATTGGTGGGTAACTTGCGGCACTCGTAGGGGTCTTGGTTTTACATTGTACAGGCTATCAACACGACCAGGGAACATCGAGTTTCATTTGCCGCTCAAATGAAACCCGGGGCTCCTAGATTATCCGCTATACCATTTTGCTTATCGCTATTCTCTGATGCTGCTTATATCATGCCTGGGATGAATGGTTATATATATATATATATATATATATTAGTAGATGTTGTATATGTTTTGCATCCGTGCTAGTCCAGCCCGCTCTGCCATTAGTTAAGTAACCTAACGGTGCATGACGGGGCCCCATGTCAAATGCGGATGGCATATACTTACATTGTTTTTTCTTTCTTTTCTAGTATGATAGGAATTAATTGATGGGACTACATTAATTTAGATTAATGCAAGGAAAAATATACCTAATAAGATGTTGTTGGAACAAATTTCGAAAAACTATAGTCATATTCTTTCGTTTTGCATAGCGGTATTCGGTCATGAATATCCCGCATCTCATTCAAGGAGGCAAGAGCCAAGATCCCATCACGAAGAGTGATCTCTTAAACAAAAATTTATGTTACTGTAGTGTCATGATCCGGAATTGGCACGTGACCGGCACTTGAATCACGTGAAGTCTATAGGACCCCACCGTAATCCAAGTAAGCCGAAAGCCCAGAAATCTAAACCTTTTTAGGAAAATAATGGAGATGTAGTTTTGAAATAAAGGTATAATATATTCAAATTCTTTCTTTGAAAGTTTAAGTAATGTTATATGAAAATACAAGTGGGTTGTATACTACAGTTAAAAACATTTTCATCATTTGAAATTTGGGCAGCACCTCCATTGTAAATTTGATCCAAAACCAATACATAACAATAATACAAGCATCCCCAAGCAGGAGCCAGCTCTTCGCCAATTGGTGGAATCACAACCACACGAATAAGGATATACGACGCCCAAGGCGAAGATCGAACACAGAAAAGAAAATAGAGAAACCAAAACATCATCAAACCCAGAATAAAGAATAATACACACATCTTGCTCTAAGTCTGGAAGAATATACAAGTCTGTGGTTTCTAAGTCTAACAAATATACTTAGTCTGGTTGATAGAGCTTTTAACTACATTACAACTGAATAATTATATACAAATGGTGGTCACGATCCAAAGTATACCCCACCTACTAATGCAAATCACCCAGAAGAAAACTGTGTGCCAGCAAGCCGCTACTAATCCGAGCAGTCGATCCTACAAGAAAACTATGGCATAACGGGGCTGAGTTGCTAACTCATGAGTAGAAGATATCAGCAGGTAGAAATCGAATGTATAACGATCTCCTAGGTCATACTGTAATATAATAATATCATACTGTGTGGTATCTAGGGTGATGGTATATACATATGTAGTAATGAAAATATCACGCCTGTAACAATATATAGTACCAAGTCATCTGTGTCATATATGTATATACGGGTATCATCCAACGTGTGTCTATTAACGACACAACAAATCATCATGAAACCTGAGTGCCCAGCATCGACCCTCAAAATCATCATAAAACCCATGTCCAGCATCGACACATAAATCCTCATATCTCAGGTACCGTTTCATCAGATCGGTCCTCATATCCATCTGTCTCATATCACTCTGGTCGGTATCCTCCGGATATCCGCCGAGTCCAACATTATCACCGCTAAGTAGTGTTCCCCTACCGGGCTCAACGCCTTTCTATACGATCTTCTTGCCTTATGGTACCGTACCGGGTCTACCATGTACCCACAGACGGTGACTCCTCACTCCTCGAATCGGGTAATCATCATAGCTCCGCACCGAGAAAACTCATTGTGGACGTCGAAATATCATATCAAGAGAAACCGTGTTTTTTTAAAACAGTCATAAGACTTTAAAAATGTATCTTCAGTTCTCAAATCCAGAAATCTCATGAAAAAAGAATTTCATATGCATGTAACCATGATGGAACAGTAAGTACAAGCACAGAACAGTACTGCAAGGTATAATCGATGTTTTCATATAAGCATGTCATGTAACTAGGTAAGGAAGTGCAATATCTAAACTAGCATATACAGTAATAAGTACTAAACAATAACTATAATTCTACAATTTAAGAAACAATACAATGACATAGCAGTTTCTAATGTGTACGTGGCATGGCAATTACCGATGATGTGTGTGTGAGCCGGCAAGTTGGTGTACGTGCAACATGCGCATCATCGATAATGGTGCATGTGTCCTAGCAGACAAAGTCATAATAAGGTAAGTACATGGAGCGTAGGATATATATATATATATATACATACATATATATATATATGAGAATAATGGAGGAAAGAGGCCTTAGGAGGGAATTTCCTCCTATGGCGTCGAAAAAATACACTCCCTCATTTTTTCTGACGATCGGTATCCACCATCTTCATCGTTATTATCTAAGATGTGGGTACACCAAATTTCATGTGATTCTACAACTTTTTCACCGTTGATTTAGTGGGTTCAAAATTAACGGTTTACCGACAATAGAACTTTTTACATTGCTAAATCAACGGTGAAAAAGTTGTAGAATCACATGAAATTTGGTGTACCCACATCTTAGATGATAACGATGAAGATGGTGGGTGCCGATCGTTGGAAAAAATAAGGGAGGGTATATTTTTTCGATGCCATAGGAGAAAATTCCCTCCTATGGCAACTTTCCTCCATTATTCTCTCTCTCTCTCTCTCTCTCTATATATATATATATATATATATATATTGTAAGGGAAAAATAGTACGAGCGTCTGCGGAAACAAGATAACGTAGCGTGAACAGTATAAAATATGTAACCACGTACAAGCCATACATTTAAAGTTAAAATAGTATGAATCGTTGTTTTTGAAATTAAGGACTACGATGTTTTAGAAAAAGAAACCATTTGAAAATCCGTAGTATTCCTTGAAGTTATCATTTAAATGTGCCTAACGATCCGTTAGTTTTGAAAATAGGTATGGCTATAAATATATCCTAATATCTACCTAATGATCTTAATCAATATTCCTCGAGTCGATATATATATGTCGGTGATTCATCCTCATCATATCACGTACGGTATAATCCATCGTACGATATTATCAATCAATAGTACGGATCTACAGTCACGTCATATCTTAGCATATATATATCCTAATATCTACCTTATCTCATATCATTATATATATCCTAATATCTACCTTATCTCATATCATCATATATATCATCTCATGTCATATCTTAGCATATATATATATCGCCTCGCATCCACATATCAAAACATATCGACTCGTGTCATTTTATTCCATCATATTCTCGTCTCATCATATCATCTCATAATTATCCTCATGGTTATATATATCATAGACTAAGAAAACTAGAACTAGGGATATACCTTCCTACACATACACTACTATGGTTTATAGTATCCCAGAACCTAATTAGCTGGGTATACACATCTAAAATGTCTGTATATATACACTGTATCTCTAATATCCTAGTACTATGGTTGCGGGGGTGCTATACGCCATCCACCCGACTTCCCTTATTGATAAACATCTACCCACCTACTATTCTCACTCCAGCCGAAATCGATGAACGCCTTGTTCTCCTTTGTCGCCCCGAATGTTCATGCAAATGTACCTACAAACCAAAGCACATCGTATCGAAATCAAAATCAACTCTTGAAAACCGATACGGCAAGCAAAACGTACATAGGTTAGAACCTATAGTCCACGCATGCAAGAATCAATAAAACAACCCTCGGCTTTAACGTACGAACGTCAAGCGACCGAGTCAAAAATCAAATATCAAAAACCTAGTTTTCAAAAGTCGCAAAACGAAATCTGAAACATAGTAAAACACTCTCAGATTCTACCTAAGGTGAAATTAGACCTTTTAGCATATAGGATTGGTCTAGTTATCATATGTGTGTGCTACATAACCGAACCTAAACCCTAACTCCTATATCGGGCCGCAAATTGCGGCCAATAAGAATATTCTGGCGGCCAAGAAAGGGAATGGAATGCTCGGGTTTCAGGGGTAGCTTCCTAATTGCCTGCACATCCCACTGTATCTGCAATTTATTTTTTAGAGTTCTCGAGTCATCCAAGATTCTAATTGTTCACCACAGTTCAACAAAACCGGATATCGAAAAATTCTAAGTTCGTGTTTGGGACTTCAAAGCTCATTTTAAATAAGGCTACCATCACTACTATGCCAAATGACACTCACTACACCTCCACTAACCTTTACTATAAGTTTCATCCACTAACCCTCATCCTAGAATTTTCCAAGATCACAAAACATAAACTTTCTAACTCTAAACTTAGACTTGAGGTTAGGAAACTCTAATCTTGAAGAAAGGTGAGTGTTTTACCTTGAAGAAGCAACTCAAGAAAATCCCTAGATAGTCAAAAGTGCTCAAAACTTCAACTTGATTCCACCATGTGGTGTAGGATGATGTTGGGGACATTATTTGTAAAGGTTGGATAAGCTTTGATGAAGTTGTGGGGGTGTTGCATGCGGTAGAGATGGTGGAGGAGTTGAAGGAGGAGGAGGAGATGAAGAAAATGGATGAGGTGAAGAAAATAATAAGGATGAAGGCTCAATGGTTGCTAGAAACATCCCCATCTCTCTTTTCTCTCTCTCTCTCTCTCTCATTCTCTCTCCTTATTATTCCTAGTCACTTCATGTCTCCTCTCATAATATTATTTCCTTTTTCTTATCTTTTTTTTTTCCTCTCCTTTTCTAAAAACAAGACCATATTACAAAATAAAATCTCAATATAACATGTCACAAAATGTCATGCACAGTCAAATACATGGTTAACAAAAATGGATTTGGTTTAATGCATAATTAGTAATACACTAATCAAGTTTAACATAAACTTGTATGTAAATAATCGTATAATAATTTATAAAAGCCCAAATCCAATAAATGCTTTCATAAATAATAATTCATATTAATTTTCAAATATTTTCCAAAATATAGGTATATAATTATACCATTCTACGGAAACTCAAATCCATACACGTATAATTTTCATGAAATTTATTATTTTATTATTTAAATTCCAAAATAATATTTTTTATTTTCTGAAATGTTACATGTAGATTACTCGATTTTCTTCAAAACCGCTAGTTTTCAAAAGCGGAGCCTAAACCACTCCTTTTCAAAACTACTCGGTTCCTTCAACGATATCAAGTTCATTACGTTAAAGTGTTTTTCGCCAAAAACCTAGCCGTAGCCCTCCGTCATTTCAGATGGGTAGCACATAGTATTCGTGTTATGTTTGTTGGAAAGCGTCAAGACATAGGGAACGGTAGCTGAGTGATATTTATCTGTTGCATAGATATGCAATTGATCGAGACAGTCGCACAGCTTTGTTGGCAAGCATCAAGGGTTTGTGCGGGTGGATTCGAGTTAATCTAGGACAATGACGTGTTGAACATGACTAGAGGCCTATGACTTGTTTGCAAGCGTCAAGGTTATAGGTCGTTACGGGTAAAAACTACATCGGAAGTTTCAAATATATAGGAAACTTGCTAGTGTTGCATACCTTTTGGAGTGTGGTAACTAGAGTAGTTTCTATCTGGGTTATCACGCAATGATAGTTGGGTCCCGATCTCACTAATGAGTAGGATTACTCTTGGGAGATATTTTTCACTTCATAATTAGCTAACCTATTAGGTGTCTAGAAAGGTGTTAACGGAGCTACAGCTCTGCGAAAACGAGGTTTATTTTAATTAGGTACGTGCGAGAGCATAGGGAAGCTCCCTCGGAGTACCAACACCCACCTGGCTGAACGGTTAGCGAACTTGTAAGGTGCGAATGATCCAAACTAGTTTTCCTTTTAAGGTTTGAAGGAAAATTCGAGGAAATAATGAGAGCCATCCTGATTAGATAAACTAATAACCAATCTAATCTGGTAAGGGTGCACGCTGAGTGTTTCTTTTCTCTCTTTAGGTAGCAACCATGTCATGCCCTAATCAAGATAATAAAATGTTTGACTTGACCGAACAAGCTTATTACACTGGGCTGAGAAAAGTCTGTTCGTCTCTAACTTATGACAACTGTCATGAGTGTGAGTAAGGGAAAGACAACTATAAAGACTTCAACATAACCCAAATGAAAGAGAAGCATTGTAATGCATCTTCTTCGGGTGTGTTGTTTATTGAGAACATTTTCTCAGTTTGCTCTACTTGGGTACTAGATACCGGTTCGGAATTCCACATATGTAATTTATTACAGGGATTAAGAAAAAGTAGACCACTGGGAAAGGGTGATATGTCCCTCACGGTAGGGAATTGAGCACAAGTTGATGCTGCTGCCGTCGGAGAATATCACCTGGTGTTGCCAAATGGCAATACTATGATTTTAAACAATTGTTACTATGTACCTTCCATGCTTTGCAACATCTTATCAGTCTCTTTACTTGATAAAGGTGGATATAACTGTTAGTTGTATGTATGCCCTAGAGGCCAGTATTGTACAGATGATGTATATTATATTGGATGCTTGGACATATATAGAGATGACTTTCTTGCTCGATATGATAGTATGCTATCTGGTTGCTCTTTATCTTAACGTGTACACTTGTCTCTTTAAACTGTCTTATGGTTACATGTTGGTAAAGCCCTTAGGATGTGTACTTGAATACCTGGACTATGATGCAGATCATACTAGTGGGGACATGGTAGTCGATAAGTACATCCTTCAAGGTCCCTAGTCGTGGGTGTATCGAGACGGGGCATCGATATACCAGAGTAGACTAGCGTATACGCTTCTCGACCCATGAGATGGGCGATGGATGATCCCATATCCATTGGTGTTTGACATCAGAGATGGTATACGGGTGCTCAGTAGAGACTGGGTACACTGGACGGACTCGCCGAGAACTCCCAGATGGTATTATACCCCACGTCAGATGGCAGTTCTCAGGTGACACTTGTACAGGTTAGTCTGTAGACCCGAGATCGTCATAGAGTCTTGTGTGATTCCCACTGTGCTTTGATCTCCACCTTACCATGTCCATGAGGGCGTGCAAAACGGTGGTCTTTGGGTACAGTCCCGAGTCACATGGAGGCAATGAGCGATAGGAGGGGTTTCGTCTCTCCCGGTATTGGGGGTTGATGTTGCGCTGTGCTCGATTGGCCGTAACAGGGAAGTCCCTGGCCAGGGCTGATCAGAGATTTGCTGGTAAGTGTTACCAGTAGTTTCTCGACCCGTTATGAGCCTCACATCGGCACGACTTATCGGTTATTGGGGTCTGACGTTTACCATCCCTAGACTTGATATGCGACATATCAGACGAACAGACCGGACTGTACGGTAAGTGTTACTGGTTGGATTCACAGGAGTGTGAGCGGGCTAGCTCGTCGATCTTCTGATCGCTCAATACCCAGATGGCCGTTACGTTTAGCAGACCGCTTGCGGCTTGTGGATGCTTGATATGATCATCATCTGCTACCCGGCGTATTGACGAGTCTTTAGAGTCCTACACAGAGGTTTCCTGGCTCAAGCGAAACGAAATAGGAGCGCATATGAGATATGTGCAGGACCGAGAACAATGCGTGTATGTGATACCGCATTTCATTCTCGCGATATATGTTTCGATTGGTTATATTCGATATGACCTAGTTATCGAATCATTGATTCGATAAATCGATACATTGGATTCTAGTCGGTTATGTGCGACATGACCGGATCATTGAATCAAATGTTGATTTAATGATTTAATGTATAATTATATATTTGATATATTACTTTGCATTAACTAGTATTGGTTCACTTTAAATGGATTTTCTCACTTGATGTACATGTTGTATATGTGATATATTTTTATGCACATCTTTGTGTCATGTTTGATGATGCATGTTGTTTGGTTTTGTGTTAAGACTTAAACCATGGTTATGATAATAGTTAGGGTTTTTATTTATTTACTTATTTATTTATCTATTCTTTTTGGATAAATGAATAAAAGATAACAAAATGGTTTCTTTCATGAAGCTTGATGAAGCTTGATGAAGCTTTGACTAAAGTGACCATTTTGTCATCATCCTTAACCCTAACCATTCTCATTTGACCATGGTTTATTCTCTACACTTAACCAAGGTTAGAAGATGATAAGTATTGGTTTTATTATTCTTTTTAGATATACTTATCATATTCTATTTACTTCTTCTTCTTCATCTTCAAGAGAGAAAGCTTGATGCCATCAATGGCATCTTGAGTTCTAAAGTGAGAAATCCAATTCTAAAGTGAACCCACCTCCTATTTTTTCATCCTCTACCTCTTGCCAAGTGGTTTTGGGTGTTTTCTTCACAAGTTTCTTAACTTGGTGAAGTTGGAGCTTGAACTTGTGCAACCTCGACGTAGATCATCTTCGGCACGAAGCCGACGACCTATTCCGCTCGTTTTTCCGATGAAGCCGACAATTGAGTTTAGGATTCGAGATGGACAGCGAGAGGACGCCTACGTGGAGCTAAGGAAGTGGAGAACCGGATCTACAAAGGTTGTAGCCTCTCTCCTTTAGTTAAGTTGTTAACTAGTTTAGTATATCGCCTAGAAATCTAGCCGACGATCCGTATTAGGGTTTCTCGGCACCCATAAAATTTTAAATTGGCATGATCGATGCCTTGTGAGACCTCTATTGTGTGCCTAGGAACCCTACAAGTGGTATCAGAGGCTAGCTAGAGCCTTAGGCGAAGTCTAGACGACGTTTGAAACCCGAATACGCATCGAAACCCTAACACATCATACTCTCTGGACTTTTTCTAAAAACTGGGATTTTTCCAGATTAAAAATGCTTAAAAAATTCAGCAGGGAAATCTAAGAATTACGATGCAAAAATTATTCCATGAACAGTAAATTGTGCGGCGGAACCGCGGCAGAAGCCTGGCTTCTGCGGCGGTTCCGCGGGCAGTATGATGACGTCAGACCTCATTCTTTGCACAGTAATTCATAATTTCAGCAGCTGAGTTTTATGGGTATTTTTAATATTTTTTCAAGAGTTGAATTTTCTGGGGTGTTTTAGAGCTTCGATGTTTCGATCGGATTATCAAATTTCGTCTTTGTGTTTTTCCGGATGACTTTAGAATATGTTAAAAAGTTCGACCGGATATAAATACCCAACTTTTCCCCTGCCGGAAACTATCCAAGTGTTGGATTTTTGTGTGGTTTAAGGACGTTCTGAGTAATGCAAGTAACGCGATGGTCCCTCTAGAAGACAACAAACCTTAACTCGATTATGTGACCGTCTTGAACTGCCCTTTGAACCTTCGGGTTTGGGGCAGTACGGCGTGCCACATGTGAGGCGTTGGCTTGACCCTTCTACGGCTGGACCGTTGGTACTGAGGCATGAAGTGAATGTCTTTGAACTTATTTCATGTGTTGGACGGTTTCGGGAAAACTTGGGTATTCGACTGTTCGATCGGAAAGTTTAACATTTTCTGTTTATCTGGAATGTGCTACAATAATTGGAATTCACAAACAGTTATGAGATAACTGAATGAATGTTATAAATCTAGCAGTTTAGTCCCACATGATATTGAAAAGAGTTTTCGATAATGAGACCAAAATGCGGGATTTATATCTGTTAGGCATGTGATGTCTAAGCATTTCATTTGATTAGGCATGTGATGTCTAAAGAGGTTGCGGATTCCAACTGTTGTAGTTTTACACTTTCTTTTCTGTGACCGTAAGTGTAGTATGTTTATATCGCCGGTTTCGTTGCTATACGTCAATGACAATTGGGTTATGCATACTTACTTACGTTGATGACATGTGATGTTATGTGTTGCTGGATATGTTATATTGGATCGTCGTGTTTGAATAGCCGGGGGTTTTTATGTGAGATGAGCGTTTTTCATTTTCATTCATGTAAAAACTTGTATGTAATATTCTTTTATTTGGGGCACTTCCAGGTAGCGGAAGTTGTCACCTTTTGTATATTATTTACTTTTCCGCATTAGGATAGACCCAAGGAGGGGAGCACAAGTAACCGGGTTCTGGGGTCCAGTGGGAGACCAACTCGAGGAGTCGAGTCCGGGTCTCTTAACCCTAGAATTGGTAGGGTTGCTTGCCGCTCTCGTAGGGGTCTAGGGGTGTGGGATTGGCTATTCATCACGACCATGGAATCCGTGTTTTATACTGGCTCGTATTGAAAACACGGACGTCCTAGTATATCCAATATTTCATATGTTTCTTCTGCTGCGATATCTGTGATGTGATCATGTGATGTTCTGTGATGGATACAGTATATAGTATATATGATATATTATATAGACGTTACTTATGTTTTACACCCGCGCTAGCCCTGCCCCGCTCTGCCGTTAGTTACCTAACCTAACGGTGCACGAGGGGACATCGAGGCGAATGCGGATGGCATAAGTGTACGTCGTATTTATCTGTGATGTTTACGTACATAAATGATGGGACTTCATTAATGAGATTAATGAAAGAAAAGAAACCTAAGATGTTGTAGAATCAAATTTTAAATAAAACAGGTAGCTACAGTTCTTGCTTTGCACAGCGGTATATGTGATATATCCTGCACCTTATTCGATGAGGAAAGGACCGAGATCCCTTCACCGGGAGTGACTCCTTTAGCAATAACTGGCAGATGCTACACACTCGGTTTGGTTATAGATTGCTTTTAAGAGTTTTTGCTTTGCACAGTGATATATATGATATATCTCGCACCTCATTCGACGAGGAAAGGACCGAGATCCCTTCACCGGGAGTGACTCCTTTAGCAAAACTAGAAAAGCCTCAAAATCACTCCATTTCAAAACTTAATTTTGATTCTACAACGATATCAAGTTCATTACGCAATAGGTTTTCAGAAAAACCTGTCGTAGCCCTCCGTCATTTCAGATGAGTAGTAGTTAGTATTCGTGCTACGTTTGTTGGCCTGCGTCAAGGCGTAGTGTGCGGTAGCTAACTAGTATTTATCTGCTTATGCATATGATGCAGATTGGATTAGGGTAGTCGTGCGACTTTGTTGGCCTGCGTCAAGGGTCGTACGGGTGGGTTTAATTCAATCAGGAAATGACGGGTTGAACTTGACTAGCGTACTATGGTTTGTTAGCCTGCGTCAAGGTCATAGGACGCTAGGGGCAAAATATTATCGGGAATTTCAAGTGTTGAGATTTGCAATGAGATTGCATACCTTCTATGAGATAGTTGGATCCCGATACCCACTGCGAGTAAGAGTTACTCCTGGGAGAGTTTTGTACATTGCAATTAGCCGATCAAGTAGGTGTCTAGAAAGGTGTCAACGAGGTTACGCCTCTGGGAAAACGAGGTTTACATTAATTAGGTTCGTGCGAAAGCACGGGGGACCTCCCTCAAAGTACCGACACTGGCCTGGCTGAAAGATTGGCGAACCTGTAGTGTGTAATTAATCCCGGCTAGTCTTTCCTTTTAGGGTTTGAAGGAAGATTTGATAAAAAGCAGTGGGAGCCATCCTGATTAGATAAGATAATAACCAATCTGATCTTGCACGAGCATACGCTAAAGTGTTTTCTTCTCTCTCTCTCCAGGTAGCGACCATTTCATGCCCTAATGAAGATAATAATATGGATGTATTGACCGAACCCGCATGTTATACTGTGCTGGGGAACGTTGGTTCCGTTCTTTCTTATAAGAGTTATAGGAATGAACAGGAAATAGGGGAATACCAGGATTCCCATGCCACCCGATTGAAGAAAGTACATGTTGATGCATTTTCTTCGGGTGTGTTCGTTACAGAGAACTGTTTCTCCATTTGCTCTACGTCCTGGGTATTAGATACCGGGTCAGGATCCCATATATGTAATCAGTTACATGGGCTTAGGAAAGGTAGAGAACTTGGAGAAGGTGATAAAGACATTAGAGTTGGAAATGGTGCAATTGTTGCAGCTAAGACTGTCGGGGAATATCACCTTGTATTACCAACTGGTAATACATTGGTTCTGAACGAATGCTATTACATGCCGAACCTGATATGCAACATTATGTCGGTTTCTTTGTTAAGTAAAGAGGGATATAATTTTGTATTACAGGACAATGTTATGAACATTTTCAGTAACCAAAAGTTGGTTGGATCAGGCACGTTGTGCAATGGCATTTATGTTCTAAATCAATCAACAGTTCTGAGCATAACAAACACACACAAGAGGAAGAGTTCAGAACTGAACGAATCCTTCTTGTGGCATTGTAGACTGGGTCACATCAATGCGACACGACTTGCTAAGTTGCATAAAGATGGATATTTAAATCCGTTTGAATTTTCATCTTATGACACTTGCCAGTCATGTCTCAAAGGCAAGATGACCAAAACTCCGTTTACGGGACACGGAGAAAGAATTACTGAACTCTTGGAGCTGATACATAGTGATGTATGCGGTCCCATGTCTACACATGCCAGGGATGGTTCTTCATACTTCATTACATTCACTGACGATCTCTCTAGGTTCGGGTATGTGTTCCTGATGAAACACAATCAGAAGCTTTTGAGAAATTTAGGGAATATAAACAAGAAGTTGAGAACCAAACCGGAAAAAGTATTAAAATCCTACGATCTGATCGAGGAGGTGAATACTTGAGCAATGAATTCCTGGACTTCCTAAAAGAGAATGGGATTCTCTCTCAGCTGACTCCTCCATATACACCACAGCACAACGGTGTATCAGAACGGAGGAACCGCACCCTATTAGATATGGTGCGCTCTATGATGAGCACAGCTGAGTTACCTATTTCCTTCTGGGGATATGCACTGGAAACAGCTGCAGACCTATTGAATATGGTTCCCACCAAAACCGTGCCGACCACTCCATATGAGATATGGAAAGGAAAGAGACCATGTCTTAATTATGTTAAGATATGGGGTTGTCCGGCCTATGTAAAAACGCAAAATCCGGACAAACTCGCGGCAAGGTCCATTCTGTGTAAGTTTATTGGATATCCCAAACATTCGCGCGGGTATATCTTCTACCACACCGAGGAACAAAAGGTGTTTGTTTCTCGACATGCCACCTTTTTAGAAAAGGAATTTCTTGAAAAGGAGATTAGTGGCAAGAAGGTAGAGCTGGAAGAGGTTCTAGCAATACAGACTACAACAGAAGATTTGGTTGAACCAGAGGATTCAGTAGCTCCCGATGAACCTCAGCCTCTCCGCCGATCTAGTAGGGTTCCTCGCCCACCTGAGAGATACTACGGTTTTCTCATGGATGGTGGGAGCGAGGATTGCATCATGGATGATGATGACCCAACTAGCTTCGAGCAGGCCATCACGAGTAGGGACTCAGTGAAATGGCTGGATGCTATGCGGTCCGAGATGGAATCCATGTACACCAACAAAGTATGGACTTTGGATGTTGCTCCTGAAGGGGTAAAACCCATTGGGAGCAAGTGGATCTTCAAGAAGAAACTTGGTGTAGATGGGAAAGTGGAGACTTTCAAAGCTAGACTTGTTGCAAAGGGTTTTCGTCAAAGACCAGGTGTGGATTATGACGAAACCTTTTCTCCAGTGGCTATGCTTAAATCCATCCGGATCATGCTTGCATCGCTGCATATCATGATTACGAAATCTGGCAAATGGATGTTAAGACCGCCTTTCTAAATGGTGATTTAGAAGAGTGCGTGTACATGACTCAGCCAGAGGGCTTCGTAGATAGTGGGAGCAGCGGGAAGGTGTGTAAGCTGCTAAAATCCATTTATGGATTAAAGCAAGCATCGCGGAGTTGGAACATCTGCTTTGACGTCGTTATCAAAGAGTTTGATTTCGTCAAAAATCCAGATGAACCTTGTATCTACAAGAAGGTGGCAGAGAGTAAGGTTGTCTTCCTCGTATTGTACGTGGACGACATACTCTTGATAGGAAATGATATTCCTATGCTGCAATCGGTCAAGCTCTTCTTATCACAAAGATTCTCAATGAAAGATCTTGGTGATGCCTCCTGCATATTGGGGATTAGGATCTATAGAGATAGATCCAAACGGACATTGGGATTGTCCCAATCCAGGTACATTGACACCATACTAAAGAGGTTTAGTATGGAAGAATCCAAGCGTGGGAACTTGCCCACGATCTCTGGAGTCACTCTCTCCAAAGAGATGTCTCCCAAGACTGATTTGGAGAGAGCTCGCATGCAAGGGATACCCTATGCTTCGGCAGTAGGCTCTATCATGTATGCGATGCTATGTACCAGACCCGATGTAGCATACTCACTAAGTGTAGTGAGCAGGTATCAAGCTGATCCTGGAGAGAGTCACTGGACAGCTGTGAAGAGCATTCTCAAGTACTTGCGAAGGACTAAAGAGATGCTCTTGGTGTATGGTAACGGAGAACTCCAAGTGGAGTCCTTTACCGATTCGAGCTTCCAGAGTGATAAGGACGACTTTAAGTCGCAGTCGGGCTTTGTCTTTACCCTTTACGGAGGGGCGGTTAGCTGGAAGAGTTCCAAGCAGGAAACCGTGGCAGACTCGACGATGGAGGCTGAATACATCGCTGCCAACGATGCTGCCAAAGAGGCTGTCTGGATCAAGAAGTTCATTACTGAACTTGGAGTGGTTACATCCATTGAGCATCCAATACCTTTGTATTGCGATAACAATGGAGCGGTGGCTTTTGCTAAGGAACCCAGGTCCCATCAGCGATCCAGGCATATTCTGTGGCGGTATCACCTGATCCGGGAGATAGTTGATCGCCGGGAGATTGAGGTCAGGAGGGTTGACACGAAGAACAACACGGCGGATCCACTCACGAAGGCCATTCCCCAGATACAGTTTGAGAGACTCTTCGGGATGCTCGGTATGCGATACTACAGCAGCTGGCCCTAGTGCAAGTAGGAGATTGTTAGTTGTATGTATGCCCTAGAGGCCAGTATTGTACAGATGATGTATATTATATTGGATGCTTGGACATATATAGAGATGACTTTCTTGCTCGATATGATAGTATGCTATCTGGTTGCTCTTTATCTTAACATGTACACTTGTCTCTTTAAACTGTCTTATGGTTACATGTTGGTAAAGCCCTTAGGATGTGTACTTGACTACCTGGACTATGATGCAGATCATACTAGTGGGGACATGGTAGTCGATAAGTACATCCTTCAAGGTCCCTAGTCGTGGGTGTATCGAGACGGGGCATCGATATACCAGAGTAGACTAGCGTATACGCTTCTCGACCCATGAGATGGGCGATGGATGATCCCATATCCATTGGTGTTTGACATCAGAGATGGTATACGGGTGCTCAGTAGAGACTGGGTACACTGGACGGACTCGCCGAGAACTCCCAGATGGTATTATACCTCACGTCAGATGGCAGTTCTCAGGTGACACTTGTACAGGTTAGTCTGTAGACCCGAGATCGTCATAGAGTCTTGTGTGATTCCCACTGTGCTTTGATCTCCACCTTACTACGTCCATGAGGGCATGCAAAACGGTGGTCTTTAGGTACAGTCCCGAGTCACATGGAGGCAATGAGCGATAGGAGGGGTTTCGTCTCTCCCGGTATTGGGGGTTGATGTTGCGCTGTGCTCGATTGGCCGTAACAGGGAAGTCCCTGGCCAGGGCTGATCAGAGATTTGCTGGTAAGTGTTACCAGTAGTTTCTCGACCCGTTATGAGCCTCACATCGGCACGACTTATCGGTTATTGGGGTCTGACGTTTACCATCCCTAGACTTGATATGCGACATATCAGACGAACAGACCGGACTGTACGGTAAGTGTTACTGGTTGGATTCACAGGAGTGTGAGAGGGCTAGCTCGTCGATCTTCTGATCGCTCAATACCCGGATGGCCGTTACGTTTAGCAGACCGCTTGCGGCTTGTGGATGCTTGATATGATCATCATCTGCTACCGGCGTATTGACGAGTCTTTAGAGTCCTACACAGAGGTTTCCTGGCTCAAGCGAAATGAAATAGGAGCGCATATGAGATATGTGCAGGACCGAGAACAATGCGTGTATGTGATACCGCATTTCATTCTCGCGATATATGTTTCGATTGGTTATATTCGATATAACCTAGTTATCGAATCATTGATTCGATAAATCGATACATTGGATTCTAGTCGGTTATGTGCGACATGACCGGATCATTGAATCAAATGTTGATTTAATGATTTAATGTATAATTATATATTTGATATATTACTTTGCATTAACTAGTATTGGTTCACTTTAAATGGATTTTCTCACTTGATGTACATGTTGTATATGTGATATATTTTTATGCACATCTTTGTGTCATGTTTGATGATGCATGTTGTTTGGTTTTGTGTTAAGACTTAAACCATGGTTATGATAATAGTTAGGGTTTTTATTTATTTACTTATTTATTTATCTATTCTTTTTGGATAAATGAATAAAAGATAACAAAATGGTTTCGTTCATGAAGCTTGATGAAGCTTCATGAAGCTTTGACTAAAGTGACCATTTTGTCATCATCCTTAACCCTAACCATTCTCATTTGACCATGGTTTATTCTCTACACTTAACCAAGGTTAGAAGATGATAAGTATTGGTTTTATTATTCTTTTTAGATATACTTATCATATTCTATTTACTTCTTCTTCTTCATCTTCAAGAGAGAAAGCTTGATGCCATCAATGGCATCTTGAGTTCTAAAGTGAGAAATCCAATTCTAAAGTGAACCCACCTCCTATTTCTTCATCCTCTACCTCATTCAAGTGGTTTTGGGTGTTTTCTTCACAAGTTTCTCAACTTGGTGAAGTTGGAGCTTGAACTTGTGCAACCTCGACGTAGATCATCTTCGGCACGAAGCCGACGACCTATTCCGCTCGTTTTTCCGATGAAGCCGACGATTGAGTCTAGGATTCGAGATGGACAGCGAGAGGACGCCTACGTGGAGCTAAGGAAGTGGAGAACCGGATCTACAAAGGTTGTAGCATCTCTCCTTTAGTTAAGTTGTTAACTAGTTTAGTATATCGCCTAGAAATCTAGCCGACGATCCGTATTAGGGTTTCTCGGCACCCATAAAATTTTAAATTGGCATGATCGATGCCTTGTGAGACCTCTATTGTGTGCCTAGGAACCCTACAATAACTTTGTTCTGGATACAACTATCATGAACATTTACCTTAATTAGGTATTGGTTGCAGAAGGTACACTTTGTAATGTTATCTATGTTCTTAATCAAAACACAGTCTTCAATATACAGAACACACATAAGAGGAAGAGTTCAGATACGAATGAAACCTACTGTGGAATTGTAGACTTGGTCATATCAATATGAAAAGACTAGCTAAGTTGCATAAGGATGGATTTCTGAGTTCGTTCGAATTTTCAACTTATGAAACTTGTCAGTCCTGTCTCAAAGGAAAGATGACCAAAACTCCATTTACGGGACACGGTGACAGAGCAACAGAGCTCTTGGGATTCATATGCAATGATGTATGTTGTCCAATGTTTATACATGCAAGGGATGGGTTCTCGTACTTCATTAAATTCACTGACGATCTCTCTAGATTCGGATATGTGTATATTTTGAAACATAAATATGAAGCTTTTAAGAAATTCAAAGAAGACAAAAACGAGGTAGAGAACCAGACCGCCAAAAGTATCAAGTTCCTCCGATCAGATAGAGGAGGGGAGTACTTAAGCATGGAACTCCTCG
The DNA here is from genome assembly GCA_030015575.1 of Agapanthus africanus. Classification (NCBI taxonomy): domain Eukaryota; kingdom Viridiplantae; phylum Streptophyta; class Magnoliopsida; order Asparagales; family Amaryllidaceae; genus Agapanthus; species Agapanthus africanus. The sequence goes on along the minus strand of CM057349.1, from coordinate 235,279,454 downwards.
ACTACTTAAAAGAGAATGGTATTCTCACTCAGCTTACTCCTCCATATACACCACAGCACAATGGTGTATCGGAGCAGAGGAATCACACCCTTTTGGATATGGTTCGCTCCATGATGAGCAATGCTGAGTTACCTCTTTCATTTTGGGGATATGCACTTGAATCAGCTGCATATGTATTGAAAGGGCTCCTACCAAATTTGTGCTTACCGCTTCACATGAAACGTGGGTGCGGAAGAGACCATACCTTAATTTTATTAAGATATGGGGATATCCTACTTACATAAAGAAGTAGAACACGGACAAGCTTGAGACATGGTCTGTTTTGTGTATGTTTGTGGGATATCCTAAACATTAGCAAGGTTATCTGTTCTACCACACCGAGTAATAGAAGGTGTTTGTTGCTCGCCACGCTGTCTATTTAGAGAAGGAATTTCTTGCAATAGAAATTAGCGGGAACATGGTAGAACTGGATGAAATATCGGAGCCACAAACTGAAACTGAGGAATTGGTGGAATCGGAGAATTCAATAATCCCGGACGAACCCCAGCCACTTCGTAGATCTAGTTGGATTTGTCGTCCGCCCGAGAGATACTACGGTTTTCTTATAGACGGAGATCGAGAGGATTGCATCTTAGAGAAGATGATTCTACTAGTTTCAAGCAGGCCATTACCAGTAGGGACTCTATAAAATGGCTGGATGTTATGCGATCCAAAATGGAGTCTATGTACACCAACAAAGTTTTAGTTAGGACAAGTTAACCGTTTTCCATCTCACAAGCTAGTGATTCGCGCAACTCCGGGGTAAAACCCGTTGGATGCAAGTGGATCTTCAAAAAGAAGATTGGTGTAGAAGGACAAGTGGAAACCTATAAGGCTAGACTTGTTGCAAAAGGTTTTCGTCAAAGACCAGGAGTGGATTATGACGAAACCTTTTCTCCAGTGGCTATGCTGAAGTACATTCAGATTCTACTTGCCATTGCTGCCTTCCATGACTATGATATCTGGCATAAGGACGTAAAAACGACTTTTCTAAATGGAAGTTTAGAAGAGTGCGTTTATATGGATCAGCCGGAGGGATTCGTAGACAGTGGGAGCAGCAGGAAGGTGTGCAAGTTGCTTAAATACATTTATGGATTAAAGCAGGTATTGCGGAGCTGGAACATCTGTTTTGATGAAACAGTCAAATAATTTGACTTCATCAAAAATGTGGATGAACTATTTATCTGCAAGAAGATTGTAGGGAGAACTTTCATGTTCCTCGTCTTTTACGTCGATGGCATTCTCTTGATAGGAAATGACATTCCTATGCTGTAATTGGTCAAGTTGTTCTTGTCACAAAAGTTCTCCATGAAAAACCTGGGTGATGCCTCCTACATTCTGGGGATTAAGATCTACAGAGATAGATCTAAGAGATTGTTGGGACTTTAACAGTCTAAATACATAGAAACCATATTGAAGAGATTTAGTATGGAAGATTCCAAGCGCGGTAATATACCCGCTTTGCACAGAACCACCCTCTCCAAGAGATGTCTCCCAAGACTAAATGAAGAGTGGGGTTGCATGAGCATTATACCCTAAGCTTTGGAGATAGGATCTATAATGTATGTGATGCTATGTACCAGACCAGATGTAGAATACGCGCTTAGCGTGGTGAGCCGGTATCAGTTGAACCCAGGTGAGAATTATTGGACAGCTATGAAGAACATTCTCAAGTACCTAAGAAGGACTAAGGATATGTTCTTGGTTTACGGTAATGGGGACCTCCAAGTGGAATCTTTTACCGACTCAAGCTTTCAAAGTGACAAGGATGACAACAAGTCTGTCTCGGGTTTTGTGTTTACTCTCAACAAAGGGGTGGTTTATTGGAAGAGCTCCAAACAGGACACCATCGCAGACTCGACGATGGAGGCTGAACACATTGCTGACAACGATGCCACAAAAGAAGCGGTATGGATGAAGAAGTTCATAACTGAACTTAAGGTGTTTTCGTCCATTGTTAATCTAATACCTTTGTATTGTAATTACAATGAGGCTATGACTTTAGCAAAGAACCACGGTCCCATCAGAAATCAAGACACATCTTGAGGTGGTATCATCTGATCAGGAAGATCGTAGATCTGCAGGAGATTGAGGTCCGTAGAGTAGGTACAAAAAACAACATGGCGGATCCATTTACCAAGGCCCTCCCTCAAGCACAGTTCGAGCGACTTTTGAGATGTTGGGTATGCGATACGCCAACAACTGGCCCTAGAGCAGACGTTGGGTATTCAGTACGCCAATTACAGGCCTTAGTGCAAGTGGGAGATTGTTGGATATGTATGCTATTCATATATTTATCAATTTATCAATATCTTTATTTTCTTTCTCTAATGTAATTCTTATATTGCCATGTTCCTTGTATCATCAACCATGATCTCCAATGTGATTCTTATATTGCCATGTTCCTTGTATCATTAACCATGATATATATATATATATAAATAAAGAAAATAATTAAAATGAGTAATATATTAGTTAATTATTAAACCAACACTTGATTCAATAATCCGGTCATATCATATATAACCCGACTAATATCAAAAACGCTAGATTAGAATACGGTATCATATACTCGTATTTAATTATGCTCCCGCACATATCTCCATATGTATCCTACTTCGTTTCGCTTGAGCTTGGAAACCTCTATGTGGAACTCTTAAGACTCTTCAATATGCTAGCAGCAGGTAATGATCACATCAGATGCCCACAAGCCGTCAGCGGTACTAGATAGACGTAACGGCAACCCAGGTATTGAATGAATAGAAGATCAACAAGTAAACTTGTTTGAACTCCCATAGAGCCTATAAGCAACACTTACCGTACAGTCCGGTCTATTCATCTGATATGTCGTATATCGAGTATAGGGGGTAGAATAGTTAGACCCCAATAACTCGATAAGTCATGCCGTTGTATGGCCTATAACCAATCGAGAAACTACTGATAACACTTATCAGTAAATCTCATCAGTCCTGGCCAAGGACTTGCGGTTATAGCCAATCGTGATTAGCATAATATCAACTTCCAATACTAGGAGAGACGAAACCTCTCCTATCGCTCACTGTCTCCATGTAACTCGGGACTGTACCCAAAAACCACCTGTTCGCAGGACTTAGTAGAGCCTTGGTATGGTGGAAATCAAAACACAGTGGGAACCACACAAAACACCATAACGATCTCGGGTCTACATACTAACCTGTACAAGTGTCATCAGAGAACTTCTATTTGACGATAGGTATAATACCATCTTGGAATTCTCGACGAGTCCGTTCAATATACTCAGTTTCTAATAAGCACATGTATACAATCTTTGATGTCAAACACCAATGGATATGGGATCATCCATCGCTACAGTACAGGGTCAAGAAACGTATACTCTAGTCTACTCTGGAATTTCGATACCCTGTCTCGATACTCTCTCGATTAGGAACTGTTAAGGATGTGCTTGTAGACTACACAAACCCCACTAGTATGATCTGCATCATAGTCCTGGTAGTCAACCCAACATCCTATGGGTTTTATCAACATATATCAAAGAGACAGTAAACTAAAACAAGTGAACATGTTAAAATAAAGAGCAACCCGATAGCAAACTATCATGAAAATCCTCTATATATATGTCCAAGCATCCACTATAATATACAATAATGCCTCTAGGGCATACATATTCGTAACATTAAGGAGGTTGAAGTTGCTATGTACCTTGTGGCTCAAGCATCCATTTTGTTAATAAAAAACTTGCACTTTCTTTTGCTTTAACTCTTTGTTCTTGTGTTTTCTTGTGTGTTCTTTATCTTATGTTTCATTTTCTATTTTTTAATGTTTGAGTAATTCTTAATGGTTGTGGTGATGGTGAGGATGTAAGATGAAAGGCTAAGCTTTCCTCCTCCTCTTGTGAATATTTAATGTGCTTAATTGAGATTGTAACATGAAGTTTGCTTAATGGAAATGTTGGATATGGTATGTTGATTTTGATGGTTACTTGTAACCTTTATTATATACTCTATTCTTTCATTATCACCATTTGCAATGTTAAGGTTAGAATCAAATTTGTATTATACTTGCTAGGTAGTTTAGATTTGGTATTTTGCTTATGTGGCTTGACACACTTCATCAAGCATATACCATATGCTATCACCACCTACTTGGCAAAAAGTAATGCAACCCTTTACTTCTTATTTGCAAATTGATGTGTATTGATGTTGTATGCTTGCTAACCCTTGTGCTTAGTGTTGATATATTATGCATGGACATAAAAATGTTTAAGTAAGAACGTAAAGGAATTGTTTCATATCTTGCGTCGCATATCGGCAGCATAATGGTTTGTGTTTCGCTAACGCCTTGACAAGCCATGCTTCACATCGGATCCAACACAAGGAGGAAACAACTCATGATCAAGAGAGAGTCGAAAAATTCGCCATGATTCAACCATCCAAACTGAAGCCACAGCCACTTTCCTTAACTTTTTCTATAATTTCGTACATTCTTATTTTGTTTGTGACAAAACCCAAATTCTTTCTCCTCGAACCTTTAACGATAATCTCTAATCACCAATTCCCTGTGGATCGACCCGTACTTGGCGGCTCGCTACAACACGCCGTGCACTTACGGTTTATAAATTTTAAAACGAGACCAAACTTGCGTGCGCACTATTTCTAAAAACCGTTTCTTTCAAAACTATAAAGGCGTGCACAGGTAACATCCTAACAAGCAGCAACGACAGTCCACAAGTCGGATGCTCGCCCCGCATTATGAATATACAAAAGTAAATATAAAACTCTCATCTCATAAAACCCCCAACTATTCACGACGACAACCGCAACTATTCCAAACCAAATAAACATTACAGAACTTACAAGTATTTGCAACCCCGTCTAATCGACCTATAGCAATTAGACGTCATTCACAAACACAAATACGAACTTGAAGTCATTAAATGATGCTAAATTTCGAGTTTAAAACGTTCTGTATTGCCCGAATACAAATATAATACCAAGTGAAATCTGGGTAAAAAGAAGTTTACCAAAAAACCCCATTTTCAATATACAAGACACTATACGTAGACGGACCAAAATGGAGCAAACAGGGCTGCAATTTGCGGTTTTGAGGATTTTTTTACCATTGAAAAATGTTGGATTGGGCTCGTATTTGTACAGTGTCATATACATGTCTCTATCATCCTTCTACAAGATGCAAAATACTTTTTTGAAACTAAATTTTTTTTGGCAGAAACATGAATCTTGGTTTTGAAAATACTGAGTTTTGTTGCTTTTGAAACATAATCATCGTCTAAAGTAGTTCTAGTGTTTGGGTTTAGATCTGATTCCATGTTAGTAGACGCTCGTGCTTGCGTCGTAAACTAACGGCAAGTGCGGATACAAAACGAAAATTTTCTAAACTCAAGCATGAACACTACAACCTAAAATCGAATCCAAACACTAAACTAGAATCTAATTAGAAGGAGTTAACTACTATGTGTATGATTACAACCTTTGTAGTCATGTCCTTCGTCTTCTTTCCACTTCCTTAGCTCCTAAGTCGTCGGGAACAAGCTTAGTAGTCGGTCTTCCTTTCCAAAGATGATCCACCTCAAAGGAATCCTAGCTAAGGCTCTAGCTTCACAAGTGAAGCAACTATTGATCATAACTTGCTAGGAAATTATCACTAGAAGATGTACTGGCTAATCGCTAATGAATCTCTTATTTTCTTTTCTAATTCACCACTAATAATAAACCAAGAGGGGAGAAGAAGAAAACTTGGTGTAGATAAGCAACCATGGCTAATGGAAAAAAATCATCACCCTTTTTCTTTCTCTCTTTTCTTTTTCTTTTATGAATGACTGGGTTGTGACTCACTATGGTGAGTCACAAGCCCACACCAATCACAAAAGATTTAAGAGGAGATGAGTAGAAAAAAAGGCCACCTCAATGTACACATATACATATGTATGTGTGTGTGTGTATATATATATATATAAATATGCAAATACACCAATACAAATATATGTTACAAATACATACACCCGTATTCCTATTAAAATATGAGTACCATATTCGTATAAAATACAAATACCCATATTTGTACTAATGATACAAATACCCGTATTAATATCAAGATACAAATACACGTATTTATACAAATATCTGTATTCGTATAAATACCGTATTCTGTCAAAATACGAATACCGAAAAGAGAGATACTAAAAGAGATATATAATACTAGCTCACATTTAATCTAAAATGTTATTACCTGGCTATCTTTTAAACCGGCTAGTATTAACAAAACTGTCCTATTAAAAGCACGTATACAAACGCACAAGTTTTAATAGAACCAAGTACGTATCAAAATGCGTACACTATATCATTTTGCCCGAACTAAGAAAACCCTCTGTGTGGGACTCTAAAAACTCAACAATATGCTGTTAGTGTGTTTTGTTGGATATGTATGCCCTAAAGGCCTGTATTGTATAGGATGCTAGGGATATGTATGTACAGGACAATCTTGCTCAGTTGTATATAGTATATTATTTGAGTTGTTTTTGTCTTAATACATGTATTTCTTTCTTTTGTTGCTTTTTATTGTTTACACATATTGATAAAGATTCGATACAGTAGTATACTATTATGGTTTGTCTTTAGCTTAACATGTGCATATGTTATACTCGATATCACATATAGCGGATATATGTTGATAAAGCCTGTAGGATTTTGCTTGACAATAAGCATTATGCTGGCGATCATACTTGTGGGAGCTAGGTAGTCCATAAGCACATCCTTAAAGGTCCCAAGTCGAAGGAATATCGAGACCGGGCATCGATTTTCAAGAGTAGACTTGTGTATTTGTTTCTATACCCCGAAGAGGGGCGGTGGTTGGTCCCACAACCATTGGTGTGATCACCTAAGATTGTATACAGGTGCTCACTGGGAGTGAGCACACTGGAGGGACTCACCGAGAAGCTCTATATGGTATTATACCTATCATCAGATAGAGATTCTCAGGTGACATGAGTACAGGTTAGTCTTTGGACCTGAGATCATCATTTGTCTCGTATGGGTTACCACTGTCCTTTGATCACTACCCTACCACAGCACTACCGAGTCGTGTAAACAGCTTTTAGTTGGGTACAGTCTCGAGCCACATAGAGGCATGGAGTGATTGTCAAGGATTCATCTCTCCCGGTTTTGGGGGTCGATATCGCACTGTGTCCGGTTGGCCAGAACCATAATCAGTAGTTGAGATTTACTGATGATTAAATCAGTAGTTTCTCAAATTGGTCTTAAGCAAAATCAACACGACTTATTAGATCAGTAAAAGGTCTAACGTTTACCACCCCCTGACCCGGTATGCGATACTCTTCGATGAAGAGACCGGACTGTATGGAGATTGTCAGGAATAGGCTAATTAGGGTCCGGATGAACTTGCTCGTCTGCTTTCTTTTTGACAGGTACCTGGGTAGCCGTTACGTACAACTAGTGTCGCAGACATGCTTGTGGTTAAACCTACTGCCAGCATACTGTCGAGTCTTTAGAGTACCACATAGAGGGTTTCTCTGATTCAGGCGAAACGATGTGGTGGCCAGGGTTTCGATCAAATGATAATACTATCCGGCTTAGCATTAAGCCGGATTATTAAATCAGGTATTGATTTAATAATTTACATATACATATTTCGATATGTATATTCTAGTGTTATCTAGGTTTTCGATCGAACGGTTGATGAAAGTGTGTCTTAGCACCTCTACCAGGTTTCCACATGCATCAAGTATGCAATTTTAAAATATCTAGAGGTCTAAGCTACACTAACCTAGAATCGAACTAGAGAATTAGTGTTTGTAAACATGTAAACAAACTTTATACTAAGTGAATAGAGATTACAACCTTTATAGACCGGTCCTTCACTTCTAATACTCCAAGTAGTAGTCCCTTAGCTCCAAGCAGTAGTCCCTCGAACTCTTCTTAGGCTCCACTTGGTGAAAAGAATGAGCTTGCTTCGTCGTCTTCGAGGCCGAAAATGATCCACCATAAAGTTACTTTAACTCAAGCTACCTCTTCACTAATCAAGAATTAGTGAAGCAAACAACCTAACCTTATGAGCTAGATGAGAGTAGGTTGAAGAAGTAGGAATTTTGCTCACTTTAGAAATCACTTTCTCCTTTTCTTTTCACACCTCATGAAAAGCTAGAGAGCTCTTGAGAGAAGAAGATGAACTAGGGTGACGGAATATCTCATGTGATAAGTAGAATGAGAGTTAACCATGGGCTAAAAGATAATGGTTGGGTTATAAAATATCTAGAGTAAAATAAAATTGGTGAGATGTCATAGCTTCTACATGCTTCCACATGCTTCCACAAGCATCTAAGCCATGCTCATTTCCACCTCATTTTGTATTTACTCTTAATAAATAATTACCCAATAATCTTTAGGTCATGGTGTGAGTCACATACACCCATCTTCAATGTATCATCAAGCATGATACAATACTAAATATATATATTAATATATATCACATATATATTAAATGTATTTCAAAGAGAAGAAATTCTTGAGTGAGTACAATATTAGTTAATATTTATTAATATATCAAACATAAAAATATATATCAAATTATTAAATCAAAATTTGATTCAATAATCCGGTGTCACACTCCGCTTCCCAAAGTACGGGCAAGGGGACACGACGATGTCCGCTACGTATTTACTCCGAAATAAATACGCTACGCGTATTTAAGCAATATAAAGTAAAAATATACACAAGAGACAGGAATTAACAGCAACTTTTATTTATTTAACAATTCTTTACAAGTACAACTGGAAATGTAAATACATGAATAGAAAGCAATGCCTAAACAATGGCATAACTGAAATGAAAAGTATATACAAGTGCCTACAGCTCTGGGTCGATAACAAAGTGCTCCAAGTCCTCAGTACTGGGCTCGATCTCCAGTGAGTCCGATCCACCTGACAATATTCCAAAGAAAGAAGAAAGGAATGTCAAATCCCAAAGAAAGAGAGAAGTAGAATAGACAGAAAAGAGAATATAACTAAGAAGGTTTGATTATAATGTTAACGCAGTTGTTTGTAGTTTGGTACAGAATATGCCAGTGTATATGAGAGGAGTTCCACTATTCCGGAGACTAAGGTATACGGAGCATAAGGAACCATTCAGCGACGGTACAACGACAATGAATATTCAGGTTAGGTGTATTAAAGTGACTGTCTTGTGCCACTTCTAACACATTCCGTACCAGTCTACCCCTTTAAACCCCCATAATGCCTTTTGTATTGATTGTATTGTTTTGTTTTATAAATGGAAGACTTCATGTAAACGGAATGGATATAAATGGATTGTCATGTAAACAGATCAAAAGTATATCCATGGTTCGACCAAGTCATGTTCATGTTGTTATAGATTGTATTCTGGTATAAATGGATTCATGTTGAAATGGAGTTATACTTGAGTCATATTCAAGGATAGATTGATTTCATATTAGACTGAAACTCTGTCTGAGTCAAACACTTTAAAACGAATTGAAGTCCTAAATTAGTTTTGATGTTATCGGTAACTGCTGCACATGGACGGCAGGATTTGTGTCTTTTTCCAAGACAATTACCGTATTGATAACACCATTTTTAGTTTGTCTACCTTAGATAGGAAAGCACCCATATTCTTCGGCTCCCTGAGGCTCAAGAGAACCGGTTCCGCTTAAACCTATATTTACTAGGTCTTTATTGTAAATTAATATAACTTGCGGGGGTTTTATGAAAAATAGTTTTGATATATTTTCAAAATACACCTAAAATATTTAATTATTGTCTTTAGGATTTTAATAGTTGTAATTTTTATAAAATGAAATATTCTAGTGGATATATACCTAACTTTGAATAGTATATGGCATTTTCTTGTAATTTGTCTTGTATTGAATGTGATGGTATTTTCATGATCTTTTGTGATTCTTATTTTTTGATTAGAAAACATGGAATATATATTATATTTAAAATAGATATTTTGATAATATATATATAATTATTAAAATAGCATTTATTTATTAAATAGAAATCACGTTTTCTTAGAAATTATAATAAATATTCCATCGAGATCGAATGCTCCGTGAGGAGGTCTGCATCTCGCTCTACTAGTCCCGAGGACGTGCGATAACCGGCACCATCCAGATCGGGTTCCCCAAAATGGGTTGTAGAGGCTTAATTGCAAAGGAAAATAAATTCTATTTTAAAACTCAAAAGTGTTTTGGTAAAATATTAAAGTAATCATTTCTAAAAATAATATGATTTAGTAGTGGGGATAGAATTCTAATTACTGAATATACTACACAAACGTCTGCTCAAAGTGCAAAGTATATTAACGAAACTAATTTTAGGTGAATGTATAAATACTAAAGATATAGAGTATAGACTAATGACTATGTAATTAAGGATTTTTATAATGAAAGTATGTAGTCTAGTATGTGATGGATATATTTCACATATCGTAATAATATAAATTTAAGAGGCACATGTGTTAGTTTCATGTTGGATCATATTATTCTTGTATGTCTATTGCAAGTTTATTGGTTGTATCATAGTTGTAATTAATGGGTAAGTATAATAAAAAAAATTGACAAAAAGTAATTAAAAGTGTTTATCATAACAGAGGTTATGGTGCAATATGAGATTGAATTGTTAAAAAGCTGAACTTCTACTAGTTTGACATATTTTCTGTCAGATTTGTTCCTTTATCTGTTACATTCTTTTAATCTTGTTGCTACTGTTATTAGGTTGATTTTATTCTTCCATTTATGAGTGTGTGTTTATAAGTTTGATTAATTCTCAATAATTCACATGTTCTAGCATAACTTTTATATGGAAGAGATGAGAACTCGACTAGAGCACCATCAAAGTATAAGTAATGACATGGCAGCAGGGGAGGGGTATAAGAAGAAAAAGGAAGAGGGGTGAGAGGCGGAGACTTACACACGATTAGGACGTAAGGAAACAACGGAGCTTCATTGGAGCATTTGGTCAAACACCGTCTCGTGAAAAATCAAAACAGCGATAGAACGGAGATCCGAAGGCAGCGCAACGATCATGGCATTCACGCAGTCTCAGGCCTTGCCATGGAGCCTTGATTCTCGGCCCGGAATACGTCGAATGAGCTGTCGAAGGCGATGGTGATGGAAAGTTGGCTCTTGGTTTGTGCAGAGGAAGAAGGCGATGGTGGTTACGTTGGGTTACTTGTTCATGTAGAAGGACAAGGAAAATGATGGTGGGTTTGTGCTGTAGGCTTGGCCTTGGTGGTTTGTAGGGTAAATGGGTTCTTGTGAAAGAAGGGAGAGATGAGGGCGAGGGAGGGATACATATATGGTGTTGTGGAAAAGAGAAGAGAGAGAAAGAGAGAGAGAGAGAGAGCTATATATAGATAGATGGAGACAAAGAGGGGAAGTGAGAGAGTGGGCTCGGTATAATGGAGGAGCAGTGATGGGGAAAAGAAGGGCTGCGGTTACATGAGAGGGGAGTGAAGGGTCGGTTCATAGAAGATGAACAGTGGAGTGAGTTGGGGTTTTAATTAAAGGCAGTGGATATAGTGTATATGTTATAATATCTAACAATTAGTTATTAGTATGCAGGTAGTACATTGGGGGTTTAGTTTTATATATATTGAAATTCTACTCTAGCACCACCATGAGGTTCTAGTGGCATCAAGCATGCCGAATTAAAAATTTTCGGAGTGCTAGGTTAGACATAACCAAGATCATGACTAGAATATTTATGGTTAAACTTGATGATATGAACAAAAATATAGAAGTGAAGATGGCTATACCCTCGAAGATCGAGTCCTTCACTTCACAGGCTCCGTGTAGTAGTCCACACGACTCCACTAGGCTCCACTTGAGAGTTTGGACGAGCTTCCTCCGATGACCTTCGTGCCGAAGATGATCCACACAAAGCCCGCTAGCTCAAGCTACCTCTTCACTAATCTCCTATTAGTGAAGTAAATACGCCACACCAAATTGCTAGTCTAGTGTGGGATGGTGAAGTAGGGGTGTTGGTTTGCTCACTAATTTTGTTCAAGTTTCAAGATTCACATCATATGTATGGGTTGAAACTTGAAGGCTTGAAGAAGAGGAAGAAGAAGATGAATGCAAGAGCAACTCAAGAAAAATAGCTCAAGCTAAGAAAAAATGAGCAAAAACCAAGTGAAGAATGGCTTGACCCTTTCACTTATTGAAGCATCCAGTTGTTTCAAATAAACAAATGGAACCATGCTTCAATAGTGAAGTGAGACCAATATAAAATAATATTAAGCCATGCCTCACCCATGCTCCTCATTTTCCACCTCTTTTTTTCATTTTTCACAAAAATAAAAATCATGACAAACTTCATAAAGTGTGTGTGTGTGTGTGTGTATGTATATTATGAAGAATAATTAGTGACCTAACGATATTAGTTAAGATATAATTATATCAAATATAATATATATCATATTATTAAATCAACACTTGATTTTATAATCCGGTTATATCACATATGACCGACTAATATCATTTATCTGTGTATCACATTATCAAATCAACACTTGATTCGATAATCTGGTTATATCACATATAACCTAACTTGATAATAGATAACTGCCAGATTATAATACGGTATCACATACACGTATTTAATCAGGCCCACACACATATCACATATGTGCCCTACTTCATTTCGCTTGAACCAGGAAACTTCTATGTGGGACTCTAAAGACTCGTTAATACGCCAGCAGTGGGTGATGATCACATCAGTCACCCACAAGCCGTCATCGGTACTAGCTGGACGTAACGGCTACCCAGGTATTCAGCGATATGAAGATCACCAAGCAAGCTTGTCCATACTCTCCATGAAGTCTATCAGTAACACTACCGTACAGTCCGGTCTCTTCGTCTGATATGTCGCATATCATGTCTAGGGGTGCTAAACGTCAGACCCCAGTAACGTGATAAGTCATGCTGATGTCTGTGCTATAACGGTTCGAGAAACTACTGATAACTCTTATCAGTAAATCTCAGCAGCAGCTCTGGCTAGGGACTTCCAGTTATAGCCAATCGAGCATAACGCAAAATCGACCCCCAATACCGGAAGAGACGAAACCCCTTATATCGCTCATTGCTTCCATATGACTTGGGACTGTACCCAAAATCCACTTGTTTGCACAACTCCTCTTGAGCGTAGTAGGGAGAAAATCAAAGCACAGTGGGAGCCACACAAGACTCTATAACGATCTCGGGTCTACAGCTAACCTGTACCAGTGTCACCAGAGGACTGCTATCTGACGATAGGTATACTATCAACTAGGAGTTCTCGGCGAGTCCATTCGGTGTACCCATTCTCTAATGAGCACCTATGTACAATCTTTGATGTCACACACCAATGATTGTGGGATCAGCCATCGCCCTCCAAAGGACAAGAAACGTACACACCAGTCTACTCTGGAATATCGATGCCCTGTCTCGATATCCCTTCGACTAGGAACAGTTAAAAGATGTACTTTTGGACAACCCTGGCCCCACTAGTATGATCTCATCATAATCTGTAACGTTTTAGAAATCGTTATGCAAATTTTCCGTTTTAGGGTAAAATAGTCGGTGTTTTCCGTTTTAACCCGATTGTGATCAAACTTCTGTATAGACTTAACGGCGCCTAGTTTAACTAGAATAGTGCTAGTGTGCGGGCTTTGGGGGTCAATGGAAAGTTTTGGTTCATATAGAATTTTTCCCTAATTAAATATTATTTTAATGTGTTATTTACGCACTTAATTAGTGGTAATTACATTTTCGGTTAATTATTTCTAATTTGAATCATTGCTAAACTAATCAAGTTTAAGGTAAACAAAACCATCCATCAAATATCTAGATATTTTTGTGGCAAAAGGTTTTAATTTTTTTAAAGAAAAAGAAAAGAAAGAAAAGGTGGCAAAATGCATTAATGAGCATTTATTGTCAATTTTAGCTAGAACTTTCTTTATTTTTTTCACAAACCCCCCCTCACTTGCAATGGCCGGCCCCTCTCTCTCTTGCTGCCCTCTCATTTCATTTGCCCCATTTGCACTTCTTTGAGCTTCCAAAATTCATAAAAAATTCTAAATAATTCCACAAAACTCATAATCAAACAATAACCAATTTTTCTTCTTCACAAATCTTGCTTATATCTTCAAGGAAAACATCATTTTGGAGGGAAAAAAATGATGGATCTAGCTGCTAGATTTTGTTCTTGAGAAGGTATAAATTCAAACCTTAATCCTTATTTGTTGTGCTAAAATCATATAGTTAGCTATCTAATTGTTTAGTATAGCTTTAAATTCATGTTTAATTCATTCATGATAATTTTAAGTGAAGAATCAAGTTAGGGTTTTATTTAGTGAAATTGTTAATCAAGATGTTTAGACTAATGAAATCTTAACCTACTTGCTAGATTTGTTATATGATATTTTACTAATTGTATAATTAGCTTAATTACAAACTAGACTTTTACTAAATCCTAATTAAGTGAGATTAAAATTATAGTAAATGTATGAATGGTTTAATCTTGCTATATTGTGATATTTGTAAATTCTAGTTTTGGTAAAAACCTGTAGTTTTGTGTTAAAATGATATAAATTGCTTACTAGATTTTAGGATAATTTAGGCGTGAGTTTCTTTGGACGTTGTGACGTTATTTATATTGATTCCACGCTATATCTTGTGTTGTGAATGCGCGATCGGTACGATCAGGGTTTAGGCTTTGTAGTTGTGTCGTTTAGCATTCCTAGTTAGGGTTGTGCCGATGTCGTTCGTGTTTTTGTGTAGCTTTTGCTCTTAAGTTGGTTTCGTAGTGTCGCTACGCGTGTTAGACACTTGACGAACACTTGAGAGTATGTTTGGAATTGGTGCGTCGGTCAAACGTAGTTTCTACGTGTTATTGGTCGATTGCTAATATATACTTGTTATATTGTTATATGCTTTCAGGATCGTAGGCGGGGACTTCGGGCGCTGCGAAGAAGGAAAAGCGAGTTGTTGGATTTACTTAGCCAGGATGGTTGGTGAGTAGATTTAACATCTACAGGGAAATCGCCCGCATGGCGTTATGCGTCTGGGCTAGATTAAATGATATGACTATTAGTTATATTTATACGGATATTGATTGTGCATGTGTACCTTTGTTGCATATCTCATTTCCTATTGTGCATGGACATAGTATTAATAAGACACAACACCATTATTGACGGTTCATGTTTCACGAGCACTAATTGTGTGCTACACACACCGTCGATAATTGTCATGACACGCACAACACCTATACATATGTGATATTGTATTGTTTAGGGACATTGAGATATGATCCTCATTTTCATTGTGCATATGACATATAGCATACCTGTATACCTACATGCTTACACATATGGCTTGACATACTTACATGCTAGTTACCCATATACCTATATGGTATTGTACCATTAATGATAGGTATATACACATATGAGCCATAGCTACATGTACATCTTGCTTACATACTTATACATATACCTGGGGGGTATTACATCATTATTGACAGGTAGATACACATATCTTGCTATGCCAACATGGTTACGCATACCTGGCTATAGCTACATGTTCACCTTTATTTGATATTGTATGGACTTGGAGAAATTAGAAACCGCATGATATATATATTAACTTGTTGCAGTTAAATAGCGGTTTTTCCTTTATATGCTCATATTACTGTTTCATGTTGCATATGTTATATTCATGGATTTCATATGATGTTCTCTAATATTTTTACTCCTAAGTATATATAACAGTGGAATGTGACGTTGTTATATATATATATATATATATATATATATATTAGTGGAATGGGATGCTAATATATATGTATTGATTCATACAGTTATACTTATTCATTACTTGATATTTTCTGGATTTGAGTACCGTGGTTGTTTCATGAAATTATGCATTATTTGAAAAACCCGGTTTCTCTTGATATGATATTTCTGCAGCCACCATGAGTTTTATCGGTTCTGATATATATATACCCCATGCGAGGAGGCGTCGTGGGCCGTGTGCGGGTACATGGTGGGGCCCGGAAGTACCACGGGGCATGAAAGGTATTTCGATGGACCACGCCGATGAGCCTGACAGGGGAACCATACCTACCGGTGACAGTATTTCTGACAAGGCGGTTATCGTGGGGATACCGACCGATGTCATGTACGTATGGATACATCGAATTTCGAGTGTCAGAGCTAGGCATTCGAGTTTTCGGGATAGAGTATGATACGTACCTATCAGGAGAGCCAGTCGTGGTGACAGCGCCTGATAGATCAGTATTTATGTGTCGATACTAGACACTTGTTTCATAATGTTTTTGGGTGTTGATTTTGGACACTCACTTTATATGAAACTTACTCGATACTGGAAATTGTACATTCAGGATATATGAGATTTACTTGATACTGTACATTCAGAATATATGAGATTTACTTGATATTGTACATTCAGGATATATGAGATTTACTTGATATTGTGCATTCATGATATATGAGACTTACAGGATATGAGGGCCAATTTGGGGGCTGATTTGAGAAAATTTGGGATTTAGATTGTCTTGATGGACTTTGGTCCTGTCATGAGGTCAGGATTCCATGAGAATGACATGTTTTATTCCATACTCCTCATTTATTTTATATGCATTGCTTCATGTATTAGTGGTACCTGATAGAGTATCTTTCATGACTGTTGCATATACATATTGTCATATTATTTCTTCATGTATTAGTTGTACCTGCTAGAGTACCTTTCATGACTGTTGCATACATATGACCATTTATTGCTATCCGCTTGCATGTATTAGATTCGCGCTGTACGTGTATACTTGCGATTACCTGCATATGTTATTTACTATTCACGAGTTGGCAACTCACCCCTGTTGTGCCACAGTGTTTTGCAGGTAGTCCCTCAGGGTAGTCGCGGCAGGCTTTTCATCTTTCGTATCATCTTTTGCGGCGGATACCGCTTCGGCTGACTGCGTGCAGTTTTGCTATAGGTGGGTTTTGCGGTTATCCGATATAGCTTATTGTATATTCGTTGTATCCTGTACTCTCCATCTACCACTTTCATGTGTATGACTTAGAGACTAGATGTGAGGACGATATTGTATATTATTTTGGTGACTTGGATGTCTTTTATGCAGTTTTACTTATATCGTCTTTTATTTCTTCGCTACGGCGTTGTATATCTGTTATGGTGGTTGTATTTCGCCTTTGGGCGTGGATTTGCTCCCGTTGGGGATACTTTACTTATATTTATATTGTACCCGTTTTGGGGTTAGATTTTACAAAGGAGGTGCTGCCAAAATTTTTAAGAAAGTAAACTTGGACTTTAAAGAATTTGGTTTGAGATTTCAAAAGTTTTGAAAATGCTATAATCACTTACTACTTTTGATGGTTTAGATTGCTGGGTTTTCGGCTTACTTAAATTGCGTTACGCCTGTAGACGTTGCGTAGTTTAAGGACCGTCACGTGCCGATTTCGGGTCGTGACATAATCCTTGTAGTCAAGTACATATCCTAAGGGTTTTATCAACATGTAAGAGACAGACAATATAAAAATACCAGTCAATATGTTAAGATAAAGGTAACCAGATAGCATACTATCATTTCGAGCAAAAAAGTCCTATATATATATATATATATATATATCCAAGCATCCACTATATCAACAATAGTGGCCTCTAGGCCATACATATTCCTAACATTCTCCTACTTGCACTAAGACCAGTTGTTGTAGTATCTCATACCCAACATCCCAAAAATCTCTCGAATTGCATTTTGGGGGTGGGCCTTTGTGAGTGGATCCGCTGTGTTATCCTCTGTGTCAACTCTCCTGACCTCGATCTCCCGGAGATCAACATCTCCCTGATCAGGTGATGCTGCGTAAGAATATGTCTGGATCGCTGATAAGACCGGGGTTCCTAGGCCAAAGCCGCAGCTCCATTGTTATCACAATACACAGGTATTGGATGCTCAATGGTAGGAACAAAATTCATCTTATGAACTAATTCATCCAGACAGCCTCTTTGGCAGCATCGTTGGTAGCAATGTAATCAGCCTTTATCAATGAGTCTGCTATGGTATATAGCTTGGAACTCTTCCAACATACCATCCCTCCACTGAGGTAAAGACAAAACCCGAGACTGACTTTCAGTTGTCCTTATCACTCTGGAAGCTCGAATCGGTAAAGGACTCCACCTGGAGTTCACCGTTACCATACACCAAGAACATCTCTTTAGTGCTTCTCAAGTACTTAAGAATGTTCTTCACAGCTGTCCCGTGTTTCTCCCCTGGATCTGATTGATACCCAGTCACTACACCTAGTGAGTAAGCTACATCTGGTCTGGTACACAACATTGCATACAAGATAGGGCCTACCTCCGAAGCATAGGGTATCTCTTGAATGCGAGCTCTCTCCAAATCAGTCTTATGAGACATCTCTTTAGAAAGAGTGATTCCTGAACAAGCGGGTACATTACCAAGCTTAGAATCTTCCATACTAAACCCCTTTAGTATGGCGTCTATGTACCTGGATTGGGAAAATCCCAACATCCGTTTAGATCTATCTCTATAGATCTATATCCTCAGGATGTAGAAGGCATCAGTTAGATCTTTCAATTAGAACTAGTGTGACAAGAGGAGCATGACCGAGTGTAGTATAGGAACATCATTTCCTATCAAGAGTATGTCATCCACGTACAATACGAGGAAGACAACCTTACTCTCTACAACCTCCTTATATATACATGGTCCATTTACCTTTTGATGAAGTCAAACTCTTTGACAGCTTCATCAAAACAGATGTTCTATCTCTGCAATGCCTGCTTTAATCCGTAGATGGATTTAAGCAGCTTGCACACACTTCCGCTGCTCCCACTGTCTACAAAGCCCTCTGGCAGTGTCATAAATACGCCTCTTCTAAATCACCATTTAGAAAGCGGTTTTGACATCCATCTGCCAGATTTTGTAGTCATGGCATGTAGCAAAGGTAAGTAGGATCATGATGGACTTAAACATAGCGACAGGAGAAAAGGTTTCTTCATAGTCAACACAAGGTCGTAGACGAAAACCTTTTGATATAAGTCTAGGTTTGAAAGTCTCAACTTTTCCATCTACACCAAATTATCTTTCTCAAAGATCCTCTTTCTCCCGATGGGTTTTACCCCTTCAGGAGAAACTTCCAAAATCAACACTTTGTTGGTGTACATGGATTCCATCTCAGATCGCATAGCATCCGCCATTTCACAGAGTCCCCACTCGTTATGGCCTGCACGAAACTAGTCGGGTCATCATCATCCATCATGCAATCCTCGCTCCCACCGTCTATGAGAAAACTGTAGTATCTCTCAGGTGGATGAGGAACCCTACTAGATCTGCGGAGTTGCTGCGGTTTGTCGGGGACTATTGAATCCTCCAGTTCCATCAAATCGTCAGTTATAGTTTGCGTTGCTGGAACTTCTTCCAGTTCTACCTCTTTGCCACTAATTTCTTTCACAAGAAATTCCTTTTCTAAAAAAGGTGGCATGTCGAGAAACAAAACACCTTTTTTTCCTTAATGTGGAAGAAGATATACCCTCACAAATGTTTGGGATATCTTACAAACTTGCACAAAACTGACCATGCCTCAAGCTTATCCGGATTTTGCTTTTCAACATAAGCTGGACAACCCCATATCTTAACTCGTTTAAGAGATGGTCTCTTCCAATTCCATATCTCATAAAGAATGGTAGGCAATAGATTTGGTCGGAACTCTATTCAATAGGTATGCAGCTATCTCAAGTGTATGTCCCCAAAAGGAAATAGGAAACTCAGCAGTACTCAACATAGAGCGCACCATATCTAATAGGGTGTGATTCCTCCACCCTGATATACCGTTGTGTTGTGGTGTATACGGAGGAATAAACTGAGAGAGAATCTCATTCTCTTTTAAATAATCTTGGATTCCGTGCTCAAGTATTCTCCTCCCCGATCATATCGAAGGATTTGAATACTTTTACCGATCTGGTTCTCAACTTCGTACTTATATTCCTTGAAATTCTCAAAAGATTCAGATTTGTGTTTCAACAAGAACACATGTCCGTATCTTAAGAGAACATCGGTAAATGTAATAAAGTACGCGGAACCATCTCTGGCATGTGTAGACATAAGACCGCATACATCACCATGTATCTGTCCAAGAGTTCAGTAGCTCTTTCTCCATTTCCAGTAAACGGAGATTTGGTCACCTAGCCTTTGAGACATGACTGGCAAGTTTCATAAGATGTAAATTCGAATGGATTCAAATATGCATCCTTATGGAACTTTAGCTAGTCTTGTTTCATCGATATGACCTAGTCTACAATGCCACAAGAAGACGCCATTCATTTATGAACTGTTCCTCTTGTGTGTGTTCTGTACGTTTAGAACCGTGCTTTGATTCAGAACGTGTATACTGTTATACAACGTATCATACCCAATCAACACTTGATTTAGGAAAATATTCACAATATTTTGGTACGGAATAACAATCGCTTAGAATCAATGTATTACCAGTTGGTAACACTAGGTGATATTTGCCAACTGTTTTGGCTGCAACAATTGCACCATTCCCTACTACTAGAGACATATCACCCTTTCCCAGTTCTCTAACTTTCTGTAGCCTATGTAACAAATTACATATGCAGGATCCTGATCCGGTATCCACTACCCGGGACGTAGAGTAAACTGAGAAACAGTTCTTGGTTACGAACACACCCAAAGACAAATGCATCAACATACTTATTCTTCGATTGGGTGGTGTGGGAATCCGGATATTCCCCTATTCCTTGCTCAGACTTATGACAATCATAAGATAGAGCGGAACCTAGCCCAGTATAATAAGTAGGTTCGGTCAATACATCCATATTATTATCTTGATTAAGGCATGTCATTGGTCGCTATCAGGAGAGAGAGAAGGATAATCACTTCGCGTGCTCTCTTTGCAAAATTAGATTGGTTATTATTTTATCTAATCAGGATGGCTCCCACCGTTTTTTTCAAATCTTCCTTCAAACCCTAGAAGTTAAGATTAGCCAGGATTAATTACATTCTACAAGTTCGCTAACCGGTGAGCCAGGCAAGTGTCGGCACTCCGAGGGAGGTTCCTCGTGCTTTCGCACAGACCTAATTAAAATAAACTTCTTTTCCCTAGAGCCTTAACCCCATTGGCACCTTTCTAGACACCTACTGGATTGGCTAATTGTAAAGTGCAAAACTCTCCCAGGAGTAACTCTTACTCCCAGTGGGTATCGGGAACCATCTATCATATAGAAGGTATGCGATCTCATTGCAAATTTCAACACTTGAAATTCCCGATAATGTTTTTACCCCTAGCCACTTATGACCTTGACAAGGTCAACAAATCATAAGCATTAGTCAAGTTCTACCCATCATTTCTTGATTGAATTAAACCCACCCGCACGACCCTTGACAAGGTCAACAAGGCTGCACGACTACCCTAACCCAATCGCATCACATGTAGGCAGATAAGCACTAATCAGCTACCGCACACTACGTCTTGACAAGGTCAACAAATACAGCACGAATACTAAATAATACTTATCTGAAATGACGGAGGGCTACGCAGGTTTTTAAGAAAACTATAAGCGTAATGAACATGATATCGTTGTAGAATCTAGTGATTTTGAAAATGAGTGTTTTTTAGGTTTTTGCTAGTTTCGCTAAAGAGGTCACTCCCGGTGAAGGGATCTCGGCTCTTTCCTCATCGAATGAGGTGCTGGATATTCATGAATACCACTATGCAAAGTAAGAACTAGAGAAGCTATGAAAAACAAAACCGAGTGGGTTGTAGCATTTGCTAGTTTCGCTAAAGTGGTCACTCCCGGTGAAGAGATCTCGGCTTTCTTCATCGAATGAGGTGCATGATATTCATTAAGGAATACCGCTATGCAAAGCAAAAATTAGAGCTACCCTTTTTGAAAATTTGATTATACAACATCTTTAGGTTTCTTTCTTTTCATTAATCTCATTAATAAAGTCCCATCATTTAATGTTTCCTAAACATCACAGAAAAATGAAACGAAAATAGAACGTACGCATATGCCATCCGTATTCGCCATAGGGCCCTGTCATGCACTGTTAGGTTACTTAACTACCGGCAGAGCGAGGGTTGGACTAGCACGGGTGCAAAACATAAGCAATGTTTATTATATATCAATATATAATACAACATTCATCTCACGCAGTTATATGATCACATCACAGAACCAAGCAGCAGAAGCAATATATGAAATATTGGATATACTAGGATTTCCGTGTTTTAAATTTAACCAGTAATGTAAAACACGGATTCCACGGTCGTGAAGAATAGCCTAACCCACATCCCTAGACCACTACGAGAGCGGCAAGTAACCCTACCAATTTTAGAGTTAGGAGACCCGGTCTCAACTCATTGAGATGGTCTCCCACTAGACTCTAGAACCCGGTTACTTGTGCTCCCCGCCTTGGGTCTATCCTAATGCGGAAAAGTAAATAATATACATCAATGGTGACATCATCCTCAACCCGGAAGTGCCTCAATAAAAGAATATTACATCCAGATTTTAAATAAAAACTCTCATCTCACATAAAACCCCGGCTATTCATTCACAACGATCTAATAAATCATATCACCAGCAACATATAACATCTCATGTCATCAACATAAGTAAATATGCGTATTCCGAAACCCGTTGACATATAGCAACCAGATCGGGATACCCCACATATTACACTTACGGTTGCAGAAAAGAACTGGAAAACTACAATAATTAGAATCCGTATATCCTTAGACATCATAAATCCGGAATATCTCATATTCCGGATTTCATGCCTAACCTATAAACCTTGTATTTTAGTCTCAAATTGAAAACACTTTTCAATTACTTAGTCGAGGATTCGACAAGATTCCCGACAACATTATCGAATACTCATCGGAAACTTTAGTAGATGGCCGCACCCTCGATGCCGTCGACGAAGTGCATTAAGGCGGAACACCGTGGCCGCAAACACCCGAGTGGGTGCTTTTGGCAACGGGATTCTCCTACAGTCACTTGGTCGCAGCTATGGGGTGTGGCTGTCTACTAGAGTTACCCGGCGAGTGTTCGCGTACAATACGCGATTGCGATGGAGTTTTGATCCGAATCAAAACTCCGTGGCAACCGATTAACCGAGACTAAAATACTAGATTTACAGTATACTAACTAGTTTTCACAAAACTAATTATTTGGATTCTAAATATTGTATCACATATCATCAAGATCTATACAACGTTAAACATTTCGATCGGTTTATCAAACTTCCACAAATTCCAGAGACCTCAACAACTTGAGAAACATTAAAAATACCCAGAAAGTGATAAATGCGAATATGGAGCAACAGGAGAAATATGACATCACAAGGCCATAAATTAGCCGCAGAACCACGGCCAAACATAGGGTTTGGCCGCGCTTCCGTGGCTGTTTGGTGGACTTGGGTACCCAAATTTTTACAGGCTCCATAAAAATCCATGCACGATTTTTTTTTGGATATTTTTAATGACGAAAATTCCAACGTTTGAAAAATTCGACAGAAAGTATCAAAATTTTCCCGGTTTCGAAACCAATCGAACACTTTAATATCGTAAAGACCTATCCAAATGTTCTAGCTTAGCTCTGATACTATGAAAGTCTACCCTAACACCACCATGAGGTTCTAGTGGCATCAACATGCCAAATTTAAAATTTTCGGGGCGCTAGGTTAGACTTAACCAAGATCGTGACTAGAATATTTAGGGGCTAGGTTAGACTTAAACATGATGATATGAAAAAAAATAAAGTGAAGATGGCTATACCCTCGAAGATCGAGTCCTTCACTTCACAAGCTCCGTGTAGTAGTCCACGCGACTCCACTAGGCTCCACTTGAGAGTTTGGGCTAGCTTCCTCCGATGACCTTCGTGCCGAAGATGATCTACGTGAAGCCCGCTAGCTCAAGCTACCTCTTCACTAATATCCTATTAGTGAAGTAAACACGCCACACCAAATTGCTAGTCTAGTGTGGGATGGTGAAGTAGGGGTGTTGGTTTGCTCACTAATTTTATTCAAGTTTCATGATTCACATCACATTTGAGGGTTGAAACTTGAAGGCATGAAGAAAAGGAAGAAGAAGATGAAAGCAAGAGCAACTCAAGAAAAATAGCTCAAGCTAAGAAAAAATGAGCAAAGACCAAGTGAAGAATGGCATGACCCTTCACTTATTGAAGCATCTATTTGTTTCAAATAAACAAATGGAACCATGCTTCAATAGTGAAGTGAGACCAATATAAAGTAATATCAAGCCATGCCTCACCCATGCTTCTCTTTTCCACCTCTTTTTTGCTTCTCTTTTTCCACCTCTTTTTTTTTTCATTTTTCACAAAAATAAAAATCATGCCATGCTTCATAAAGAGAGAGAGTGTGTGTGTGTGTGTGTACTAATATATGTATATTATGAAGAATAATTAGTGAGCTAATGATATTAGTTAAGATATAATTATATCAAATATAATATATATTACATTATTAAATCAACACTTGATTTAATAATCCGGTTATATCACATATGACCGACTAATATCATTTATCTGTGCATCACATTATCAAATCAACACTTGATTCGATAATCTGGTTATATCACATATAATCTAACTTGATAACAGATAACTGCCAGATTACAATACGGTATCACATACACGTATTTAATCAGGCCCACACACATATCACATATGTGTCGTACTTCATTTTTCTTGAACCAGGAAACTTCTGTGTGAGACTCTAAAGATTCGTCAATACGTCAGCAGTAGGTGATGATCACATCAGTCACCCACAAGCCGTCAGCAGTACTAGCTGGATGTAACGGCTACCCAGGTATTGAGTGATATGAAGATCATCAAGCAAGCTTGTCCATATTCTCCATGAAGCCTATCAGTAACACTACCGTACAGTCCGGTCTCTTCGTCTGATATGTCGCATATCATGTGTAAGGGTGGTAAACGTCAGACTCTAGTAACGTGATAAGTCATGCCGATGTCTGGCCTATAACGGTTTGAGAAACTACTGATAACTCTTATCAGTAAATCTAAGCATAAGCCCTGGCTAGGGACTTCTAGTTATAACCAATCAAGCATAGCGCAACATCAACCCCCAATACCGGGAGAGACGAAACCCCTCCTATCGCTTATTACCTCCATGTGACTTGGGACTGTACCCAAAATCCACCTGTTTGCACAACTCCTCCTAAGCGTGGTAGGGAGAAAATCAAAGCACTGTGGGAGCCACACAAAACACTATGACGATCTCGGGTTTACAGACTAACCTGTACCAGTGTCACCAGAGGACTGCTATCTGATGATAGGTATACTACCAACTAGGAGTTCTCGGCGAGTCCGTTCGGTGTACCCATTCTTTAATGAGCACCTGTGTACAATCTTTGATGTCACAGACCAATGGTTGTGGGATCAACCATCGCCCTCCAAGGGACAAGAAACGTACACACTAGTCTACTCTGAAATATCGATGCCATGTCTCGATATCCCCTCTACTAGGAATAGTTAAAGGATGTACTTTTGGACCACCCTGGCCCCACTAATATGATCTCATCATAATCCTGGTACTCAAGTACATATCCTAAAGGCTTTATCTACATGTAAGAGACAGACAGTATAAAAATACCAGTCCACATATTAAGATAAAGGTAACCAAATAACATACTATCATGTCGAGCAAGAAAGTCCTTTATATATATGTCCAAGCATCCATTATATCAACAATAATGGCCTCTAGGGCATACATATTCCAAACATATATGGGTATGGTTTTAGGCTTGGTTTTGGGTTTTATTTGGTTTAAAAAAAATAAATGGTTGTAGGTTAGAGTTTGGGTATTGGAAAACATAATAGGGTAGGAAAATAGTGGAAGTGATAGAAATAAATAAATAGTATATTTATTTGAAAACAAAATATATGACATAATATATTTAATAGAAAATAGATGAAACGGAAAAAATACCAAAAACAATTAAATACTGTATTTTATTAAAGAAGGATAATACGAAGATATAGGGATTTTAGGATCGTTATATCCGGTTATATCATAAATAACCGACTAATATCACTTATATGTATATCACTTTATCGAATCAACACTTGATTCAATAACCCGGTCATATCACATATAACCGACAACTTTCAATATACTATATCAAATCAACACTTGATTCAATAATCCGGTTATATCACATATAACCAGCCAGTATCAAACATATATACATATAACATATCATTGAATCAACACTTGATTCAACAATCCGGTTATGTCACATATAACCTAACCGATATCACATATCGTGAGATTAGAATACGGTATCACATACTCGTATTTAATCAAGCTCCCGCACATATCACCATATGTGCCCTACTTCGTTTTGCTTGAGCTAGGAAACCTCTGTGTGGGACTTTAAAGACTCGTCAATATGCCCGCAGTAGGTAATG
Organism: Agapanthus africanus; assembly: GCA_030015575.1. NCBI lineage: Eukaryota > Viridiplantae > Streptophyta > Magnoliopsida > Asparagales > Amaryllidaceae > Agapanthus > Agapanthus africanus. The sequence continues at coordinate 235,252,838 of CM057349.1, read as the reverse complement.
ATCACATCAGTCACCCACAAGCCGTCAGCGGTACTAGCTGGACGTAACGGCTACCCAGGTATTGAGCGAATAGATGATCAATAAGCAAGCTTGTCCAAACTCTCTCAAAACCTATAACCATCACTTACCGTACAGTCCGGTCTCTTCATCTGATATGTCGCATATCAAGTTTAGGGGTGGAATCGTCAAGCCCTAGTAACTTGATAAGTCGCACCGATGTGTGGCCTATAACCTTTCGAGAAACTACCGATAACACTTACCAGTAAATCTCATAAGCCCTCGCCAGGGACTTGCTGTTGTAGCCAATCGAGCATAGCGCAACGTCAACTCCCTAAAACGGGAGAGACGAAACCTCTCCTATCGCTCATTGCCTCCGTGTGACTCTGGACTGTACCTAAAATACACCTGTTCGCATGACTCCTTTGAGCCGTGGTAGGGAGGAAATCAAAGAACCGTGGGAACCACACAAGACTTTATGACGATCTCGGGTCTACATAGTAACATGTACAAGTGTCACCAGAGAACTGCTATCTGACGATAGGTATAGTACCAACTAGGAGTTCTCGGCGAGTCCTGTTCGGTGTACCCATTCTCTAAAGAGCACATGTGTACAATCTTTATTGTCAAACACCATTGGATGTGGGATCAACTATCGCCCCATATAGGGTCAAGAAACATACACACTAGTCTACTCTGGAATATCGATGCCCTGTCTCGATACTCCCTCAACTAGGAACTGTTAAATGATGTGCTTGCGGACTATACAAGCCATACTAGTATGATCTGCATCATAGTCCTGGTAGTCAAGCTAACATCCTAAGGGCTTTATCAACATGTATCAGAGAGAGAGTATAATAATACTAGTTTACATGTTAAGATAAAGGGCAATCTGATAGCATACTACCATGTCGAGCAAGAAAGTAATCTATATATATATGTCCAAGCATCCACTATATCATACTGTAAGTCCATATTGTGACCCCCGGTGCTTACGGGGAGGCGGAAACGGTATAAAAAACGAATTTTTATCGCAAGAGGCAACATGGACTAAACAAGGTCGGGATCGTTGTCTAAACTAAAACTAGTATTCTAGCTAAAGAGAGTTAGCTACTATGGAAGATGGTTATACCTAAACTTGAACTCCTTCTTCTTCAAACCTTGTAGAGGTTGATGGTTCTCTTTTCGTCGCCTTCTCCCGTCGAAGATGGATCCACCTCGAAGGTTCGACTTTGGGCTCTTCCTCGATCTTTGAGTGAACTAGGGTTTCCGGCTTGCTAAACCTTCATCCTAGAATGAGTAGAGAGTGATTAGGGTTTGCTTTTCCTTTTAAAGAGAATGATTCTCAACACATGAGAAGGTTTCTCTTTGCTAGAGGAAGAAGAAGATGAAATGAGGAGAGAGAGAGGTTATGATAGAATGAGATATCTTTTCTCTTTCTTGCAACCATAATGCAAAAGAAAAATATTATCTAAATGATAATAATTGAAATAAGAATAGTTGATGGTAGTATTTGGAATGACCACAACCATGCTTCATTTAATAAAAAGTAAGCATGAATCAAGGAAGACTTTTTAAAGCATGATGGTAGTCAATGGTCAACAAGTCAACCATGGTCAACAAGTCAACAAAAAAATCAACCATAACATAATTCTTATTTAATTACTATTATTAATAGATAATATATAAATCCATTAGGGTTTGGAAAATGAAGACTGTCAACTGTGCATACGCACCCGATCCGAAACCCTAATGAAAAACCACATTCTCCGCCTCAAGCAACTGTGCATACACACCTGCATTCTCGTTCCGAGGAACAAGAATACCAAGATATAAAAGCAACCCCCAAAACATATACCAGTATCTGGCTCAAACCAGAGCCTGCCAGTATAATCCGTCCGGACTCCAAACGTGCACAAGTGCGCGGATGAGAACGAACCCTGTCGCAAAACCATGCGACCTCTACTCTGTTTTGCCCAGAGGCGAATACCCTCTGTGTGGGACTCTAAAGACTCGACACTACGCTGGCAGTGGGTTTAACCACAGACCGCAAGCGGCACTAGCTGTGCGTAACGGTCCCCAGGTAGATGCCGACAAGAAGGCTGACGAGGTGAAACCCCATCTGAACTCCTACTGAGTCTGAATGTGACATTCTCCGTACAGTCCGGTCTGTTCGTCCGATACATCGCATGGCGGGCCTAGGGGGCGGTAAAACGTCAGTCCCCCAATAGCGGTACAAGTCGTGTCGGAGTGAAGCCCAAAACACCCTGAGATAACACTGGAAACCTACCAGTATATCTCGCTTGCCCTGGCCAGGGACTACTCGTGTAATGGCTCTCCTAGACACAGCGCGATGTCAACCCCCAATACCGGGAGAGACGAATCCTGTCTAACCGTCACTGCCTCCAAGTGCTTCGGGACTGCACCCAACCACCACCTGTTTGCACGACTCCTTTAAGCCGTGGTAGGGTAGTGATCAAAGTGCAGTGGGAACACACTCGAGGCGAAGTGTCAGTGTCAAGTCAGCGGACTAAGCTGTACTCATGTCACCTGGGAACTGATAACTGACGATAGGTATAATACCAACCTGTCAGTTCCCGACGAGTCCTGTCCAGTGTACTCGTAACCCAACGAGCACCCGTATACTATCTCCAGTACGACGTACTGATGGCTGTGGGACAGACCATCTCCCACACTGGGATGAGAAGCGCATACGCTAGTCTACTCCGGAGTATCGATGCCCTGTCTCGATAGTCCTACGACTAGGGACCTGTATAAGGATGTGCCTATAGATTACCCAGCCCCCACTAGTGTGACTGCCATCACAACGCTGGTAATCAAGCAAAGATCCTAAGGGCTCCACTAATGCGTATAAGTGATATACTGAAATAAACACAAGTACACATTGAAGTAGAAACAAACCAAGTAGCATACTACTATATTGAGCAAGATTGTTTATACAAGGTGAATATCCCAAGCTTCCATCAAGTAATATACAAACTAGTATGATACAGTAATGGCCTCTAGGGCATATACACTAACACATACAATAATGGCCTTTAGGGTATACATATTCCTAACAATCTCCTACTTGTACTAAGACCAGTTGTTGTAGTATCTCATACCCAACTTCCCAAAAAGTCTCTCAAATTGTATCTGGGAGAGGGCCTTCGTGAATGGATCCGCTGTGTTATCCTTCGTGTCAACTCCCCTGATCTTGATCTTCCCGCAATCAACTATCTCCCAGATCAGGTGATACCGCCTAAGAATATGTCTGGATCGCTGATGGGACCGGGGTTTCTTGGCCAAAGCCACGGCTCCATTGTTATCACAATACAAGGGTATTGGATCCTCAATTGATGGAACCACACCAAGTTCAGCAATGAACTTTTTCACCCAGACAACCTCTTTGGCAGCATCGTTGGCAGCGATGTATTCAGCCTCCATCGTCGAGTTTGCCACGGTATCTTGCTTGGAACTCCTCCATTGAGGGTGAAGACAAAATCCGAGACCGACCTACCGTCGTCCTTATCACTCTGGAAGCACGAAACTGTAAAGGACTCCACTTGGAGTCTCTGTTACCATACACCAAGAACATTTCTTTAGTCCTTCTCAAGTACTTAAGATTGTTCTTCACAACTGTCCAGTGCTTCTCCCTGGGATCTGATTGATACCAACTTACCACACTAAGTGCGTAAGCTATATCCGGTCTGGTACATAACATCACGTACATGTTTGATCCAACTGCAGAAGCATAGGGTATCCCTTGCATGCGAGCCCTCTCCAAATCAGTCTTGAGAGACATCTCTTTGGAGAGAGTGATTCCTGAGCAAGCGGGTAAATTACCTCGCTTAGAATCTTCCATACTAAACCTCTTTAGTATGGTGTCAATATACCTGGATTGGGACAATCCCAACATCCGCTTAGATCCATCTCTATAGATCTTAATCCCAAGGATGTAGGAGGAATCACCTAGATCTTTCATGGACAACTTTAGTGATAAGAAGAGCTTGACCGAGTGTAGCATAGGAACATCATTTCCTATCAAGAGTATGTCATCCACGTACAATTTGAGGAAGACAACCTTACTCCCTATTACCTTCTTGTATATACAAGGTTGATCTACAATTTTGATGAAGTCAAACTCTTTGACTGCCATATCAAAACAGATGTTCCAGCTCCGCGATGCCTGCTTTAATCCGTAAATTGATTTAAACAGCTTGCACACATTTCCGCTACTCCCACTATCTACGAAGCCCTCTGATTATGTCATGTGCACGCTCTCTTCTAAATCACCATTTAGAAAAGCGGTCTTGACGTCCATCTGCCAAATTTCGTAGTCATGGTATGCAGCAATGGAAAGTAGGATCCTGATGGACTTAAGCATAGCCATTGGAGAAAAGGTTTCATCATAATCGACACCTGGTCGTTGACGAAAACCTTTTGTGATAAGTCTAGCTTTGAAGGTCTCAACCTTTCCATCTACACCAAGTTTCTTCTTAAAGGTCCACTTGCTCCCGATGGGTTTTACCCCTTCAAGAGCAACTTCCAAAGTCCATACTTTGTAGGTGTACATGGATTCCATCTCAGATCGCATTGTATCCAGCCATTTCACAGAGTCTCCACTTGTGATGGCCTGCTCGAAACTAGTTAGGTCATCATCTTTGATGATTCAATCCTCGCTCCCACCGTGTATGAGAAAACCGTAGTATTTCTCAGGTGGATGAGAAACCCTACTAGATCTACAGAGTGGCTGAGGTTCGTCGAGGATTATTGGATCCACCGGTTACACGAAATCATCAGCTGTAGTTTGTGTAGATAGAACTTCTTCCAGTTCTACCCCATTACCACTAATTTGTTTCATAAGAAATTCCTTTTCTAAAAAAGTGGCATGTTGAGAAACAAACACCTTTTGTTCTTCAGTGTGGTAGAAGAAATATCCATGTGAAATTTTAGGATATCCCACAAACTTGCAAAGAACTGATCGTGCCTCAAGTTTGTCCGGATTCAGTTTTTTATCATAGGCCAGACAACCCCATATCTTAACTCGTTTAAGATATGGTCTCTTTCCACTCCATATCTCATATGGTGTTGTAGGCACTGATTTTGATGGAACTTGATTCAATAGGTATGCAGCTATCTCAAGTGCATAACCCCAAAAGGAAATAGGTAACTCAGCATTACTCATTATAGAGCGCACCATATCTAATAGGGTGCAATTTCTTCGCTCCGAAACTCCATTGTGCTGTGGTGTATACGGAGGAGTAAGCTGAGAGAGAATCCCATTCTCTTTTAAATAGTCACGGAATTCCGTGCTTAAGTATTCTCCTCCTCGATCAGATCGAAGGACTTTAATACTTTTACCTGTCTGGTTCTTAACTTCGTACTTATATTGCTTGAAATTCTCAAAAGCTTCAGATTTGTGTTTCAATAAGAATACATGTCTGAATCTTGAGAGATCAACGGTGAATGTAATAAAGTAAGAGGAACCATTCCTGGCATATGTAGACATAGAACCACATACATCACTATGTATTAGTCCCAAGAGTTAAGTAGCTCTTTCTCCGTGTCCAATAAACGGAGTTTTGGTCATCTTGCCTTTGAAACATGACTGGCAAGTTTCATAAGATGTAAATTCGAACGGATTCAAATATCCATCTTTGTGCAACTTCGCTAGTCTTGTCGCATTGAGATGACCAAGTCTACAATGCCACAAAAAAGATTCGTTCATTTTTGAACTTTTCCTCCTGTGTGTGTTCTGTATGCTTAGAACTGTGGTTTGATTTAGAACGTATATACCGTTATACAACATACCAAATCCAATTAACACTTGATTTAAGAAAATGTTCATAACATTTTTCTCTAGTACAAAATTATATCCTTCTTTATCTAATAAAGAAATTGATATTATATTGTACATCATTTTTGCTACGAAATAACAGTCGTTCAGAATCAATGTATTACCATTTGGTAATACAAGGTGATATTCGGCAACTGCTTTGGCTGCAACAATTGCACCATCCCCTACTACTAGAGATTTAGCTCCTTTTCCCAGTTCTCTACTTATTCTTAACCCATGTAACATATTACAAACGTGGGATCCCGATCCGATATCCAATACCCAGGACGTAGAGCATACTGAGAAACAGTTCTCGGTAATGAACACACCCGAAGAAGATGCATCATCATGCTCTTTCTTCGTTCGGGTTGCTTGGGAATCCGTATATTCCCCTATTCCTTGGTCAGACTTATGACAATCATAAGATAGAGCGGAACCAACGATCCTCAGCCCGGTATAATAAGCGGGTTTAGTCAATACATCCATATTATTATCTTAATTAAGGCATGTCATGGTCGCTACCTGGAGAGAGAGAGAGAAGAAAACACTCTAGCGTGCGCTCTTACAAGATTAGATTGGTTATTATCTTATCTAATCAGGATGGATCCCACTGTTTTTATCAAATCTTCCTTCAAACCCTAAAAGGTAAGATTAGCCAGGATTAATTACACCCTACAAGTTCGCCAATCGGTCAGCCATGCAGGTATTGGTACTCCAACGAAGTCTCCCCGTGCTTTCGCATGAAACTAATTAAATAACCTCATTTCCGCAGGGGCATAACCCCGTTAACACCTTTCTCAGACACCTACTGGATTAGCTAATTGTAAAGTGCAAAACTCTCCCAGGAGTAACACTTACTCGCACTGGGTATTGGAATCCAACTATCTCATAGAAGGTATGCAATCTCATTGCAAATTTCAACACTTGAAATTCCCAATATTTGTTTTTACCCCTAGTAACTTATGACCATAACAAGGTCAACAAATCATAATTGCTAGTCAAGTTCAGCCCATCATTTCGTAATTGAATTAAATCCACCTATACGACCCTTAACAAGGTGAACAAAGCCGTACAACTACCCTAATCCAATCGCATCATATGCGGCAGATAATCACTAATTAGCTACCGTACACTACATCTTAACAAGGTCAACAAACGCAGCACAAATACTAAAATAGTCTTTATCTGAAATGACGGAAGGCTACGACTGGTTTTGAATAAATCCTTTAACGTAATGAACTTGATATTGTTATAGAATCCAGAGATTTGAAAAGGAGTGGTTTAAGCTCCGTATTTAAAATCGAGTAGTTTTCAAAACAAACCGAGTGGGTTGTTGCAGTTGCAAGCTTTTGCTAAAGAGATCATTCCCGCTGAAGGGATCTCGGCTCATTCCTCATCGAATAAGGTGCAGGATATCCATCAAGGAATACTGCTATGAAAAGCAATAACTAGAGCTACCTTTTTGAAAATTTTGATTCTACAACATCTTTAGATTTCTTTTCTTTCATTAATCTCATTAATGATGTCCCATCATTTATGTTTCCTAAACATCACAGAAGAAACGAAAATAGAACGTACGCTTATGCCATCTGCATTCGCCACGAGGCCCCGTCATGCACCGTTAGGTTACTTAACTAACGGCAGAGCGGGGGTTAGACTAGCGCAGGTGCAAAACTTAAGCAACGTTTATTATATATTGAAAGTGTTTCATAGCACCACTACTTGGTTTCCATATGTATCAAGTATGCAATTTTAAAAAATTTAGAGGTCTAAGCTACACTAACCTAGAATCGAACTAGAGAATTAGGGTTTCAAAGCATGTAAACAAACTTTATACTAAGTGAATAAAGAATACAACCTTTGTAGACCGGTCCTTCACTTCTAAGGCTCCAAGTAGTAGTCCTTTAGCTCCAAGTAATGGTCTCTCGAACTCTTCTTAGGCTCCACTTGGTGAAAGGAACAAGCTTGTTTAAGGATCTTCGAGGCCAAAGATGATTCACCTTGAAGTTACTCTAATTCAAGCTACCTTTTCACTAATTAAGAAATTAGTGAAGCAAACAACCTACACTAATGGGCTAGATGAGAGTAGGTTGATGATGTAGAAATTTTGCTCACTTTAGAAAACTCTTTCTCTTTTTCTTTTCTCGCCTCACTCAAAGCTAGAGATCATGAATGAGATGAAGAAGATAAACTTGTGTGAACTAGGGTGAAGAAAATATCTTATAGATACATGTAAAGAGTTAACTATGGCTAAAGATAATGGTTGGGTAATAAAATATCTAGAGTAAAACAAAAATTAGTGGAATTAGTCAAGGCTTCTACATGCTTCCACAAGCATCCAAGCCATGTCAATTTCCACCTAATTTTGATTTAACTCTTAATAAATAAAACCCCTTTATTATCTTTAATTTTGTGTAAGTCTCATACATCCATGTCCTATGTATCATCCACCATGACACAATATATAAATACATATAAATATATATCACATATATATTAAATGCATTTAAAAGAGAAGAAATTCTTTAGTGAGCTAATATTAGTTAATATATATTAATATATCAAATATACTAATATATATCAAATTATTAAATCAACAATTGATTTAATAATCCGGTTATATCATATATAACCGATTAATATCATTTATATGTATATCACATTATTGAATCAACACTTGATTCAATAACCTGGTCATATCACATATAACCGACCGATATAATGTATCGCGAGATTAGAATACGGTATCGCATACACGTATTTAATCAAGGTCCCGCACATATCACATATGTGCCCTACTTCGTTTCGCTTGAGCTAGGAAACCTCTGTGTGGGACTCCAAAGACTCGTCAATACGCCAGCAGTAGGTAATGATCACATGAGTCACCCACAAACTGTCAGCGGTACTAGCTAGACGTAACGGCTACCGAGGTATTGAGCGAATAGAAGAACAACAAGCAAGCTTGTCCAACCTCTCCTCAAAGCATATAAACAATACTTACCGTACAGTCCGGTCTCTTCGTATGATATGTCGTATATCAAATCTAGGGGTGGAATCGTCAGACCCCAATAACTTGATAAGTCATGCCGATGTATGGACAATAACCATTCGAGAAACTACTGATAACACTTACCAGTAAATCTCATCAGCCCTGGCCAGGGACTTGCTGTTATAGCCAATCGAGCATACCACAACATCAACCCCCAATACCAGGAGAGACGAAACCCCTCCTATCGCTCATTGCCTCTATGTGACTCGGGACTGTACCCAAAATCCACCTATTTGCATGACTCCTTTGAGCTGTGGTAGGGAGGAAATCAAAGCACAGTGGGAACCACATAAGACTCTATGATGATCTCGGGTCTACAGACTAACCTGTACCAGTGTCACCAGAGAACTTCTATCTGACGATATGTATAATACCAACTAGGAGTTCTCGGCGAGTCATGTTCGATGTACCCATTCTCTAATGAGCACCCGTGTACAATCTCTGATGTCAAACACTAATGGCTATGGGATCAACCATCGCCCCATACAGAGTCAAGAAACGTACACACTAGTCTACTCTGAAATATCGATGCCCTGTCTATATACTCGCTCGACTAGGAACCATTAAAGGATGTACTTATGGACTACCTTGGCCCCACTAGTATGATCTGCATCATAGTCTTGGTAGTCAAGTACACATCCTAAGGGCTTTATCAACATGTATCAGAGAGACAGTATAGCAATACAAGTATACAAGTTAAGATGAAGAGCAACCAGATAGCATACTATCATGTCGAGCAAGAAAGTCCTTTATATATATATATATATATATATATATATATATATATATATATATATCCAAGCATCCACTATAATATACAATCATGTACAATAATGGCCTCTAGGGCATACATATGACTAACAATCTCCCACTTGCACAAAGGCCAGTTGTTGTAGTATCTCGTACCCAAGTTCCCAAAAAGTCTCTCAAATTGCATATGGGGGAGGGCCTTCATGAGTGGATCCGCTGTGTTATCCTTCATGTCAACTCTCCTGACCTCGATCTCCCGGCAATCAACTATCTCCCGGATCAGGCGATACCGCCTAAGAATATGTCTGGATCGCTGATGGGACCGGGGTTCCTTGGCCAAAGCCACAGCTCTATTGTTATAACAATACAAAGGTATTGGATGTTCAATGGATAGAACCATACCAAGTTCAGCAATGAACTTCTTCATCCAGACAGCTTCTTTGGCAGTATCGTTGGCAGCAATGTATTCAGCCTCCATCATCGATTCTGCCACGGTATCTTTCTTGGAACTCTTCCAACATACCGCCCCTCCATTGAGGGTGAAAACAAAACCCGAGACCGACTTACTGTCGTCCTTATCACTCTGAAAGCTTGAATCGGTAAAGGACTCTACCTGGAGTTCTCCATTACCATACACCAAGAACATTTCTTTAGCCCTTTTCAAGTACTTAAGAATGTTCTTCACAGCTGTCCAGTGCTTCTCCCCAGGTCTGATTGATACCTACTTACCACACTTAGTGCGTAAGCTACATCCAGTCTGGTACATAACACTGTGTACATGATTGACCCTACTGCAGAAGCATAGGGTATCCCTTGCATGCGAGCTCTCTCCAAATTAATCTTAGGAGACATCTCTTTGGAGAGGGTGATTTCGGAACAAGTGGGTAATTTACCATGCTTAGAATCTGCAGGGTTCCCTAGTGTCGCCGCTGGGTTTCGGGAGGTATCGACCATGCCGTTTTCAAAAAATTGGCGCGCTAAAGAACCCTAATGCTAGAATCTAAACTAGAGAATTAGACGAACAAGCATGTAAACATCTTTACATCTAAGTGAATAAGGAATACAACCTTTGTAGACTGGTCCTTCACATCAATAGCTCCGTGTAGTAGTCATTTCGCTCCAAGTAGTGATCTCCCGGACTCTGGTGAGGCTCCACAAGATGAAATGAACAAGCTTGGTTGAAGTTTTCGAGGCCGAAAATGATCTACGTCGAGGAGACACTAACCCAAGCTATCTCTATACTAAGTGATGAACTAGTAAAGAAACAACCCAATTTAAATGACTAGTCTAGAAGAGATTGATGAAGTAGGAATTTTGCTCACTTTAGAAATAATTTTCTCACTATTTTTCTTCACCTCCCAAAAAGCTAGAGAGCTCTTGGAGATGAGGAAGAAAATGAAGTGTGAATGGAAAATGAGTGAGTAGCAAGCATGGGTGAGTTAGTATCATATACTAACTCATGTAGAGACTAAACCATGGCTAACAATAATGGTTAGATTAATAAATATCTAGAGTGAGACAAAATTAGTGGACTAAATCAATGGGTTCTACAATCTTCCACTAAGCATCAACCATGTGACAAATTTCAAACTAATTTTGATTTACTTTAAATAAATAAAACCCTTCATTATTATTTGCATGGTGTGAGTCTCATACACCCATATTAGATGTGGCATCAAGCATGACACAAAAGATGTACATTAATATATATCACATATATACTAAGTGTACACTAGTGACAAAAAGAAATCTTAAGTGAGCGAATATTAGTTAATGTAAGATAATATATCAAATATATAATTATACATTAAATTATTAAATCAACACTTGATTTAATAATCCGGCTAAATCACATACAACCGACTAATATCAAATGTATCAACTTGTCAAATCAACACTTGATTCGACAGCCCGGTTATATCACATATAACCGACCGATATCATATATCGCGAGAATAGAATACGATATCACATACTCGTATTAATCTCAGTCCCGCACATATCACATATGTGCTCCTACTTCGTTTCGCTTGAGCCAGGAAACCTCTGTGTAGGACTCTAAAGACTCGTCAATACACCGGCAGTAGGTGGTGATCATATCAGTCACCCACAAGCCGCAAGCGGTCTGCTAAACATAACGGCCACCCGGGTATTGAGCGATCAGAAGATCAATAAACAAGCATGCTCATACTTCTGCGAATCCAATCAGTAACACTACCGTACAGTCCGGTCTCTTGGTCAGATATGTCGCATAACATAGCTTGGCGGTGGTATAATGTCAGACCCCAATAGCCTGATAAGTCATGCCGATGCAAGGTCCATAACGGTTCGAGAAACTACTGATAACACTTACCAGTATATCTCAACAATCCTGGCCAGGGATTTCCTGTTATGGCCAATCGAGCATAGCGCAACATCAACCTCCAATACCGGGAGAGACGAATCCCCTCCTATCGCTCATTGCCTCCATGTGACTCGGGACTGTACCCAAAAACAACCGTTTTGCATGATCTCTTGAACGTGGTAAGGTGGAAATCAAAGCACAGTGGGAATCACACAAGAATCTATAACGATTTCAGGTCGACAGACTAACCTTTACCAGTGTCACCAGAGAACTGCTATCTGACGATAGGTATAATACCATCTAGGAGTTCTCGGCGAGTCCGTCCAGTGTACCCAGTCTCCATCGAGTACCCGTATACCATCTCTGATGTCAAACACCAATGGATATGGGATCATCCATCGCCCATCACATGGGTCGAGAAGCGTATACGCTATTCTATTCTGGAATATCGATGCCCCGTCTCGATACTCCCACGACTAGAAATATTTGAAGGATGTACTTACCGACTACCTATGCCCCACTAGTATGATTTGCATCATAATCGTGGTAGTCAAGTACTCATCCTAAGGGCTTTATCAACAAGTAATAGAGAGACAATAAGTGTACATGTTAAGATAAAGTGCAACCAGATAGCATACTATCATGTCAAGCAAGAATGTCCTCCCTATATATGTTCAAGCATCCACTACAATATACATTGTATATACAGTAATGGCTTCTAGGGCATACATATTACTAACAATCTCCCACTTGCACTAAGGCCATTTGTTGTAGTATCTCATACTAAACGTCCTATAAAAGTCTCTCTAGGGAAAGGCCTTTGTGAGTGGATCCGCCGTGTTATCCTTCGTGTCAACTCTCCTAACCTCGATCCATTGGAGATCAACCATCTCCCTGATCAGGTGATATTGTCCTCAGAATATGTCTGGATAGCTGATGGGACCGGTGTTCCTAGGACAAAGCCATAACTCCATTGTTGTCTCAATAACACTTATTGAACGCTCAATGGTAGGAACCATGTTCATCTTATGAACAAGAAATGTCCAGAAAACCGCTTTGGCAGCATCGTTGGTAGCGATGTATTCTGCCTTTATCGTCTAATTTGCCACAGTATATAGCTTGGAACACTTCCAACATACCGTCCCTCCACTGAGGATATAGACAAAGCCTGGGACTGACTTTCAGTCGACCTTATTACTCTGGAAGCTCGAATTGGTAAAGGACTCCCACTGGAGTTTACCGTTACCAAATCCCAAGAACATTTCTTTAGTGCTTCTCAAGTACTTAAGAATGTCCATCACAGCTTTCCAATGATTCTCCCAAGATCCGATTGATTCCTGATCACTACTCCTAGTGAGTTAGCTACATCTGGTCTTGTACATAACTCACATACATAATATAGCCTAGTGCCGAAGCATAGGGTATCCCTTGTACGTGAGCTCTCTCCAAATCAGTCTAGGAAGACTTCTTTTTGGAGAGAGTGATTCCTGAGTAAGTGGGCGAACCACCACGCTTAGAATTTTCCATACTAAACCCTTTTAGTATGGTGTTAATGTACCTAGATTTGGGACACTCCCAACATCCACTTAGATCTATCATCATAGATCATAATCCACAAGATGTAGTAGGTATCATCCAGATCTTCTATGGAGAATTCTCATGATAAAAGGAGCTTGACCGAGTGTAGCATAGGAAACCCTATCCTATCAAGAGTATGTTATCTACGTATAATACGTGGACGACTACCTTACTCTCCATAACCTTCTTGTATATACAAGGTTCATCTACCTTTTTGATGAAGTCAAACACTTTGACTGCTATATCAAAACAGATGTTCCAACTCCGCGATGCCTGCTTTAATCCTGATGGACTTAAGCATAGCTTTGAAAGTCTCAACTTTTCCATTTACACCAAGAATCTTCTCAAGATCCACTTGTTCCCGATGGGTTTTACCCCTTCAGGTGCAACATTCAAAGTCATACTCTGTTGGTGTTCATGGATTCCATCTTTGATCGTATAGCATCCAGCCATTTCACAGAGTCCCCACTCGTGATGTCCTGCCTGAACCTAGTTGGGTCATCATCTGCTATGATGCAATCCTCGCTCCCACCGTCACCGAGAAAACCGTAGTATCTCTCAGGTGGATGAGGAACCCTACCAGAATTGCGGAGAGACTGAGGTTCGTTGGAGACTATTGAATCCTTTGGTTTCACCAAATCATCAGCTGTTAGTTTGTCTGGCTGGAACTCCTTCCAGTTCTACCCCATGTCCACAAATTTCTTCACAAGAAATGCCTTTTCTAAAAAGGTGGCATGCTGAGAAACAAAACACCTTTTGCTCCTCAGTGTGGTAGAATATATTCCCTCGTAAATGTTTGGGATATCCAAAAAACTTATACAGAACTGACCTTGCCTCGAGCTTGTCCGGATTTTGCTTTTCAACATAAGCCGGACATTCCTATATCTTAACTCGTTTAAGATATGGTCTCTTCCCATTTCATATCTCATATGGAGTGGTAGGCACTGATTTGAATGGAACCCCATTCAATAGGTATGCAGCTTCTCAAGTGCATAGCTCCAAAAGGAAATAGGCAATTCGGCAATACTCATCATAAAGCGCACCATATCTCATAGGGTGCGATACCTCCGCCCCGATATACCGTTGTGCTGTGGTGTACTCGAAGGAGTAAGCTGAGAGAGAATCACATTCTCTTTTAAATAATCCAGGAACTCCATGCCCAAGTATTCGCCTCCTCGATCACATCGAAGGACATTAATACTGTTACCCGTCTGGTTCTCAACTTCAAGTTTATATTCCTTGAATTTCTCAAAAGTTTCAGACTCGTGTTTCAATAGGAACACATGTCAGAATCTTGAGAGATCGTCGATGAATGTAATGAAGTACAAAGAACCAAGCCTGGCATGTGTAGACATAGGACCGTATACATCATCATGTATCCGTCCTAAGAGTTCAATAACTCTTTCTCTGTTTCCACTAAACGGAATTTTGGTCATTGTACCTTTGAGACAAGACTTGCAAGTATCATTAGATGAAAATCCGAACAGATTATTTATCCTCATGTAACTTAGCTAGTCGTGTCACATGGATATGACCTAGTCTTCAATGCCACAAGAAAGATTCGTTCATTTCTGAATTTCCCCTCTTGTGTGTGTTCTATATATTTTGAACCGTGCTTTGATTTAGAACGTATATGCGATTACATAACGTGCTTGATCCAGTCAACTCTTGATTAAGGAAAATGTTCATAACATTATCCTGCAATACAAAATTATAACCTTCTTTAACTTAATAAAGAAACCGATGTAATGTGGTATATCAGGTTCGGTATGTAATAACATTCGTTCAGAATCAATGTATTTACCTTTTGGTAATACAAGGTGATATCTACCAATTTCTTTGGCTGCAACAATTGCACCATTCTCTAACACTTAGAGACATATCACCCAATCCCAGTTCTCTACCTTTCAGTAGCCCATGTAACTCTTATATATGTGAGATCCTGTTCCGGTTTCTCATACCCAGGACGTAGAGTGTACTGAGAAACAGTTCTTGGTAACGAACACACTTGAAGAATATACATCAACATGCTCATTCCTCGAATGGGTGGCTTAGGAATCCTGGTATTCCCCTATTTACTGCTCGGACTTATAACAATTATAAGATAGAATGGAACCAACATTCCCCAACTCAGTATAATAAGGAGGTTCGGTCAATACATCCATATTATTATCTTGATTAAGACGTGACATGGTCGCTACCAGGAGAGAGAGAGAAGAAAACACTCTGCGTGCGCTCTTGCAAGATCAGATTGGTTATTATTTTATCTAATCAGGATGGCTCCCACCGTTTTTATCAAATCTTCCTTCAAACCCTAAAAGGTAAGACTAGCCGGGATTTACACCTTACAAGTTCGCAAATCTTTCGGCCAGGCTAGTGTCGGTACTTTGAGGGAGGTTCCCCATGCTTTCGCACGTACCTAATTAAAATAAACCTCGTTTTCCCACGGGTGTAACCCTGTTAACACCTTTCTAGACACCTACTTGATCGGCTAATTGTAATGTGCAAAACTCTCCCAGGAGTAACACTTACTCGCAGTGGGTATCGGGATCCAACTATCTCATAGAAGGTATGCAATCTCATTGCAAATTTCAACACTTGAAATTCCCGATAATATTTTGCCCCAAACGTTCTATGACCTTGATAGAGGTCAACAAACCATAGGCTGCGAGTCAAGTTCAACCCGCAATTTCATGATTGAATTAAACCCACCCGCATGACCCTTGACAGAGGTCAACAAGGTCGTATGACTACCCTAATCCAATCGCATCCCATGCTTTGCAGATAAGCACTAATCAGCTACCGCACACTACGTCTTGACAGAGGTCAACAAACGCAGCACGAATACTAAATAGTCCTTATCTGAAATGACGGTGGGCTACGACAGGTTTGTAAGAAAACCCTTTGCGTAATGAACATGATCTCGTTGTAGAATCGAGTGATTTTGAAAAGGAGTGTTTTTAGGCTTTTACTAGTTTTGCTAAAGAGGTCCCTCCCGGTGAAGGGATCTCGGCTCTTTCCTCATCGAATGAGGTGCTGGATATTTCACAAATACCACTATGCAAAGCATGAACTAAAAAGGCAATCAAAAACAAAACCGAGTGGGTTGTAGCATCTGCCAGTTTCGCTAAAAAGGTCACTCCCGGTGAAGGGATCTCGGCTCTTTTCTTATCGAATAAGGTGCTGGATATTCAACAAGGAATACCACTATGTGAAGCAAGAACTAGAGCTACCAGTTTTAAAACAAGTTTCTACAACATCTTTAGGTTTCTTTTCTTTCATTAATCTCATTAATGAAGTCCCATCAATTATGCTTCCTAAGCATCACAGAAGAAACGAAAGCAGCAATATTTACTATATATCACAAAAATAATATAAGTATTTGTCTCATCATATGAAGTGATCACATCACAGAATATCAGCTGCAGAAGAACACATATGAAATATTGGATCACTAGGAATTCCATGTTTTAAATTAAGCCAGTAAAAAACACGGATTCCACGGTCATGATGAATAGCCAAACCCACATCCCTAGACCCCTACGAGAGCGGCAAGCAACCCTACCAATTCCCTAGAACCCGGTTACTTGTGCTCTCCTCCTTGGGTCTATCGTAACGCGGAAAAGTAAATAATATACATCAATGGTGACATCACCCTCAACCCGGAAGTGCACCAATAAAAGAATATTACATACAAGTTTTTACATGAATGAAAATGAAAAACTCTCATCTCACGCAAAAATCCCCGGCTATTCAAAACATGACAATCCTATATAACATATAACAGCAACACATAACATCACATGCCATCAACGTAAGTAAATATGTGTATCCCAATTGCCGTTGACATATAGCAACGAAACCGGCGATACACCACATATTGCACATACGGTCGCAGAAAAGAAAGTGAAAAACTACAACAATTAGAATCCGCAAGCACCTTAGACATCATAAACCCAATATACCACATACTTTGGATTTCATGCCTAACCAAATGAATTCTTCAGACATCGCATGCCTAAAAATTATAAACCCCGCATTTTAGTCTCGATATTGAAAACACTTTCCAATAACAAGTCGGGCAATTCAACAAGATTCCCGACAACTTGATCGAATGCTCGTCGGAAACTTTAGTAGACGGACGCACCCCCAATACTGTTGACGAAGTGCACTTAGGCAAAACACCGCGGCCGCGACCATCCGAATGGATGCTTTTGGCAATGGGGTTCTCCTATAGTCGCTTGGTCGGGGCTATGGGGCGTGGCTATCTAGTAAGGTTATCCGGCGAGTATCCGCATACACTACGTAATTGTGACAGACTTTTGATCCACATCAAAATCCCGTGGCAACCGATCAAATGAGACTAACTTGCTAGATTTATAAAATTCAAATTAATTTTCACAAAACTAAATATTTTGGATTCCAAGTATTGTATCACAATCACAGATAGCTGGATGATAAATATTTCGATCGAATTAACAAACACCCAAAATTCCCAAAAAGCTCAACACTAGAGCACAGTTTAAAAAACACCCAGAACATGCCACAGCACCCATGGACCACCGTAGAAGGGTCAACCCTTGTCTCACCTATGACGCCGCGGAACTACCACAAACCCTAGGGTTTGGTGGCAGTTCCAACGGTCACAGAATCGAGTTAGGGTTTCGTTCTTGTAGAAGGTCCATAGAAAACACCTGCACGATTTTCTGAAGATTTCAAACACGGAAAAATCCAACTCTTGTAAAAATTTACAGCGAGGGAAAAATTGGGATTTTGATATCCGTTCGAACTTTTTAACATTGTCTAAAGTTACCCGAAACGATGTTAGAATTACGACTACAAAACACTTCGAATTGCTTTTACAGAAACATAACTGTTGCGCCACGGCAGCGCCCCGGCCACGTACTCGAGGCCAAAATGCGGAATCAAAATTTTTCCTTACTCGGAAACCGGCGCTACCGCGGACAATGAAAACCCGGATCGTTTACCATTAACCAAATGCTAGCAAACAAGAGATTGGAAGAGAAGTATACCAAGAGATCCGGTCCTCCGGTCTTCTCATCATCGCCCCGATCTCCCGCGGAAAGTGTTGCCTCCACATCGTCGCCTCCTCACCGGAAAGGGCACCACATCGCCTTCTTCTTTTACGGACTCCCGCCTCAATACCGAGGCAACTCGCGCATGAAGCCGGCAACTCGACATGCTCAAGATGTGCTGTAGAATGTGTAGTAGATTGTCTCACTTGGGTTTGTTGCCATTTGTGGATGATGGAGGAAATGAGATTAGAAAAATGGTGCTTGCATTTTTCTAGCATGAATGAATTCAAGAAATGAAACTCTCAAGAAGAAGATCTCTTCTTCTTCTTTTCTCCTTCTTTTTTCTCTCATGAAAACTTATCATATTCATCAAGAGAGAAGAAGAATGGAGGAAACAATATGAACACATAAACATGAAGGGAGGTGAGTGTAGGAAAAAGGAGAGGGTGACCATATCCTAACACCATCATCACAAACTCACATCAAGCTTAAAATCAATCCTAATCACCTTTTCAAGAAATGATGATAGAAAAGAAAGGAATATAAAAGATGCTTTCATAATAAATACTTTTACAAATAAAACCTCCACCAAAAGTAATTTGCAAAACTGCAAATTACCCCCTCCATCAGAAAAGTCCGGCCGGGAAAGAACAAAGGAAAACCGGCCGGAACGGAATGCAAACTGGCAACTCCAGAAAACTGGTCCCGTAATAAATTACAGGAAAACCCCTATACTGTGCATACACACCCGCATCTGTATTCCGACCGGATACAGATGCAATGAGACAAAATCTACACTGTACTAAACTAGGACCGGCTTAAACCAAAGCCGGCTAGTAAAATCCGTTCGATCCTGATCCGTGCAATACCGCACGTATCAGATCAAACCCTGCCATATAACAATACGGCCACTAGTACAAAAATGTCCGATCCTGATCCGTGCAATACCGCACGTATCTGATCGGACCCTGCCATATCTCCATACGGCCTCTACAGCGTTTCGCCCGAAAGCTGAGTAACTGAAAGTGTGGTGGACTCTAAAGACTCGTCAATACTATGGCTGTGGATTTAACCACTGGCACGTCAGAGGTATAAGCCAATACGTGACGGGCCACCAGCTATTGACCAAAAGGGACGTCGATGAGGAAGCTCACCCCGACACCCAACTGAGCCTGTCAGTGACAATATCCGTACAGTCCGGTCCGTTCGTCTATGAGTATCGCATGGCGGGCCTAGGGGGTTGGTAAAAGTCAGACCCCCAAAAGCGGTACAAGTCGTGTCGGAGTGTAGCCCAGAACGCCCTGAGATACTACTGGAATACCTACCAGTAAATCTCCTGCCTCGGCCGAGGGCTTTGCGTAATGGCTCTCCTAGACACAGCGCGACCTCACCCCCAATACCGGGAGAGACGAACCCCTGAAGATCCGCTCACTGCCTCCATGTGGCTCGGGACTGTACCCAACTAAAACCTGTTTGCACGACTCCTTTGAACCGTGGTAGGGTAGTAATCAAAGCACAGTGGGAACTCACACGAGACAAATGACGATCCTCAGGTCGATGAACTAACCTGTACACATGTCACCAGGGAACTGCTATCTGACGTCTGGTATAAGACCAACTAGCAGGTTCCCGGCGAGTCCTGTCCGGTGTACTCATAACCCAATGAGCACCTGTATACATCTTAGGTGAACCAACTGACACCAGTGGCTTGTGAGACCGGCCACCGCCCCTCGTCGGGGTCTCGACTGTATACACTAGTCTACTAATGGAGTATCGATGCCCTGTCTCGAAACTCCTACGACTAGGGACCTTTTAAGGATGTGCTTATAGACTACCAGCTCCCACGTATATGATCGCCATCATACTGCTAGCAGTCAAGCAAGAATCCTAGGGGCTCTATCAACGTGTAATAGCGACATGTCAGGTCACCTAAAGCAGTACACGATGACAAAGATAAACCAGATAGCATACTATCATCTCGAGTAAGACTGTCCTACCGGGATAGGTCCTCCCTCAATCATTGCAATCACGTGCCTGTGATCCAATAATTGACTCTGAGGGCACTAACTCCAACAATCTCCCACTTGCACTCAAGGCTAATTATTGCGATGCCGCATACTCACAGCCCGTGTGATACCGAACACCCAACTCCTCTACTAGTCAGTCTCACAAAGCTCGTTTGCGAAACTATTGCGTTCGAGGAATAGCCTTAGTGAGTGGATCCGCTGTGATGTTTCTTTCTATGTCTCTCTATATCTCAAGTTCGCGGAGAAAGCCATCTCCCGAAATGAGCAATACCTGTCTTAGAATGTCTGGATGTCTGATGGGACTTAGCTCATAAATGAACTCCAAATCCAAACTTCTTAGACTGTATCGACAACTGAACTTAATCAGTATCCTGCGCC
Source organism: Agapanthus africanus (assembly GCA_030015575.1). Lineage (NCBI taxonomy): Eukaryota > Viridiplantae > Streptophyta > Magnoliopsida > Asparagales > Amaryllidaceae > Agapanthus > Agapanthus africanus. The sequence goes on along the minus strand of CM057349.1, from coordinate 235,231,840 downwards.
ATGCCACCCTCAGTATTGCCTTGGACCACCTGTCCAAAATACTGCCCCTCGTCAGAGGGAGAACTATAACTCTGACAACCTCCTTGTCGTCCATGTCACCTTGGAAGCCTGGAATGATAACCGTCTCCTAAAGGAGGCAGCCGTTATCATATCCTTAGAACATTCACTTATGTTCTAAAACTGCTTCCGACTGTTTCTCCAGGATTGGATCAATATCAACTTATTGCATCTAGTGCAAGAACGACATCTGGTGTGGTACTTGACATCTCATGATTGACTCAATTGCCTAAGCAAGTGATCTGCCAATCATGAGTATCCCTCTCCCCTTTAGTCTATAAGACACCTTTAGAGAGGGTGACTCCATCAAATGCAGGTATACTACCGTGCCTGGAGTCGTCCATTCTAAATACTCATAGAATGCTGTCAAGGTACCCAGATTGGGAAACTACCCAAATCTAGATCCATAACCATAGATCTAGTAAGCAGTATGTCTGATATAATGTCCAAGTCTTTTGTGGAGAAACCACTGTGTGACGACCAAAGTATAACCGATCGTAGTATAGGAATATCACTTCCTACTACCTGCTCAACAGATCCATCCCTTATTCTGATGACGTCAAACCTATGACTGTTACATCAGAAATAGATGATCTATCTCCGCTACATCTGCTTTAGTCTATAAATAGACATAAGCCTGATGTCCACCAATGCTTCCGCTGCTCCCACTGACTACGACAACCCTCTGGCAGAGTCATATAGATGTGCACTTCCAAAGCTAGTTTAGAACGACGCTATACTCATCCTCCTGCCGGGTCTCGCAGCCTGGAACAACAGCAATGGCAAGTGTGGGTAAACAAGAACTTCCCTGTCACCGTCCTTGAGGCTACCGTAGTACCTCTCGGGTGCCTGAAGTTACCCACCTTATCTGCGGAGTGGCCAATGGAATGTCAATCCAGATTGAATCTTTAGGTTCCTTATCAAATCTTCAGTAATCGTTTGCGGTTCTGGAATCACTTCCAGTTCTACCATACTCCCACTACTTTTTCTGAAAAAAATCCATTTTTAATAAAAACTGTGGCGAGTCTAGAACAATATTGCTATTGTTCATCCAGATGGTAGAAAATCAACCCTCGTCATAGCCTGGGTCAACCCATAAACAGCCATTACAGAAACGTGCCTTGAGTTGTCCGGTGTCTGGTTTTAATCATAAGCTGGACAACTCCCCGTACCTTAACATCGTTAAGATATGAACTGTTCTATATCCAATATAGAAACAGAGGCACTGATTTAATTTAACGAGATTCAAATCATGCATCTATCTCCAGTGCATGTCAACTAAATGGAAGGAGGTCGATCAGCGTTACTCAACTTAGGAATGCTTCCAATTATGAGTAACCTGAAAGAGAAGCAATCTGTCTTCATCATTACTATCAACTGAATACCATACACAAGTATCTACATCTTCGATCTCTTTGAAGAATCCCGATACTTGCTACACCTGGTACTCTACTCTATTCAAATACCTATAACTCCTCAAAACTTAGACCCTGTGTTTCTACGAAACACATGTCTAAGAACTAGAGAAGTTAAAAGTAAACAGAATATAGTATGAGGACCAACCCCTCTGTCCTAATGGACACTGGACAACATACAATACTCTGTATAAGTCCGTTGAGTCTAACAACTCTTTCACTGTGTGTCGTAGGTTGAAAACTGTACTTATGGTTAAGAAGAATTACACCGCTGTTTAATGCTCCTTACCTAACCATCCACTGATATAGGTAAATGTCATCGACATAATATCAAAAGGTATATCTCACTCTATGAAAATAGACGTACAGATATATCAATTTGAAATTGGTGCACAACAGCGGATATTCAAAACCAAATATTTGCCGACCGGCAAACAACCCAGGTGACTTCCTCAAATATCACCGATTACAACGAATCCCGATATAATGAGGATGATCACCCAATTCCCAATAACTTACTCCCACTCATCATCTGTAAAACCATACAGATGTGAGAATCATACCTGGCAAATACATACCCTGGAGTAAGTGTCTAATCGGGAAATCAGTTTTCTATTAACAGTACACAGTGAAACTGAAACATTGAAATGTTTCGTCAGGGTATCCTGGTATTCCTAGTAATGCCTCTTCCATTATCCAGATTCACAACTATAACCGTATAATTCTTTGCCACCTCTCCAAATCCCTTTATATGTCTTTAGTCATTACCTTCTGTATACCCCTTTAAGCCAAATGGTTTTCTTCCTTCCCTACCGTTCGGCACCAGCCTATGGTTTGGAAGAAGACTATCCAAAAAGCATAAAGGGTGTACTGTCCTAATCCTAGGAACACTCGCAATGCGAGAGAAGGTGAAGATAAAAGACACCTGAATGTACTTTATTCCTATTTCTCCTGAACCAGAATCCATCCCCGAACTGGAACAAGTTCCTTTCGAGTTCGTATATAACCATACGATGGATTATCCAATAAAATGGGATCTTCGTAGTGATACAGAGTGTCCTGGAGAAATACAAAAGGTGATTTAGGATTGGCGAAGAAATACTTGGTTTGGTCGTGAATAGCAGTCGTAACTTACTTTGCCCTCTTACTAATCCCTTGCTTTGTCTTAATCTTAATACCTTCTGCATACCGTTTAGGCTAATTGGTTTTCTTCATTCCCTACCGGTCGGCACCAGCCTAAGGTTTGGAAGAAGACTATCCAATTTGCGTAGTAGGTGTGCTATCTCCTAAACCAAGGAGTACTCACAACTTGAGAGAAGGTAAAAGGGAAAAGACAACTGAATAGTCCTATCCGTTTTCTCCAGAACCGGAAACCATCCTCGAATTCCTTCGAGTTCGTATCTAACCATACGATGGTTTTGTCCAATGGAAGTGGACGTTCGTAGTAATACGGGGTGTCCTGGAGAAAAGGGTAAAAGTAGGAGTGGCAATGAGGTCTGCAACTCTGACAATCCAAAAGCCAGTGTTAAGAAGGTTCGGTCAACTTGGTCACTGAGTCATAGTCCAGGGTCGGGTCAATGGTCGCTGCCAAAGAGAGAGAGAAAAGAAACACTCAGCGTGCACTCTAACCTAGATCAGAATGGTTATCACTTTGTCTAATCTGGAAACCTCCCACTGTACCTCAAATTCTCCTCCAAACCTGAAAGAAGAATTAGTCGGGATCACCCGAGGAGTAAACCAACTCATCAGTGGGAATCGGGATCCAACTCTCATCGCATGATAACGTGACGGAATCCACTCACGTCACCACACTCCAGAAGGTATGCGCATGCTTGGCAAGTTTCAGTTCTTTTGAAACTCCCGATGTGATTTTTACCCCTAGGACCCAAGTGACCTTGACGAATAATCAACAAATCAAAAGGTCCTAGTCAAGTTCAACCCGTCATTATCTTGATTGCGTTAAACCCACCCGCACGACCCTTGACGAATAATCAACAAAGTCGCACGACTGTCCTAACCAATCCACTTATCCATGCGACAGAAAGCATTACAGAGCTACCGCACACTACGCCTCGGCGAATAGCAACGACAAACGTAGCGCGAATACTATGCAATACTAATCCGAAATGACGGAGGGCTACGAATGGTTTTTGGCGAAAAACCTTTAACGTAATGAACTTGATATCGTTGAAGGAACTGCATAGCCTTTTATAAAAATATAGTGACGAAAACCTTTACTAAAGAGGTCACTCCCGGTGAAGGGATCTCGGCTCTTTCCCCGTAGAATGAGGTGCAGGATATTCCAACTGAATACCACGATGCAAAGCAAAAGTAATCGGCTATAGTGAAGTTAATGCCCTGACGCAAACTTTTGTCCAAGGGGTCACTCCCGGTGAAGGGATCTCGGCCCTTGCCTCGTCGACTGAGGAGCAGGATATTCCAAATGAATACCACGATGCAAAACAAAAGTGAACGTCCTTGCAATAACAGCCTTTTGAAAAGTGTTCCAACAACATCAGAATAGGTTTGTTTAACTTGCATTGATCCGAATCAACGCAGTCCCATCAAATGATCACACCACAAAGAACGAAAATATACTGACGTACGTATATGCCATCCGCATTCGCCACTGGGTCCCGTCATCACCCGTTAGGTTAGCTTACTAACGACAGAGCGGGGACTGGACTAGCGCGGATGAAAAACATATACAACATCTACTAATATATATACCAATATATTATATTTCGCTCAAGGCGTGATAAAATGCAACATCACAGAAATGTACAGCATCACAGAACAATACAGATATCTGGAAGCCCCGGGTTTCACAGAGCCGCTGCTGAAACCCGACGTTCCCCTGGTCGTGTGGATAGCCTGTGCAATGAAAACCTAGACCCCTACGGGTGCGGCAAGTCACCCGCCAAAACCTGAAGCGAGGCAGCCCCTTTCAGCACCGTGAATGGACCACCCAGCACTTCACGGAATCCGGTAACTTGGGCACCCCTCCTGGGTCAACCTGTACCCCCTACGAGTGCGGCGAATAGCCCGCCAATCCTGGACTGAAGCCCCTTCCGTCTCAATGCCCTGAGATGCGGGCCCGTTGCCCTCCAGAACCCGGCTATCCGTGCACCCCTCCGCGGGGTAACCCTAGTACAGAAAGTAAAATATACATACACCGGGTACATCGACCGCAACCAGGTCGTGCCCCAAAAGAATAATACAAACAGGCAGTGACGGCAGTCCACATGTCGGACGCTCGCCCCGCAATATCAAATGTACATAATACAATAAAACTGTACTAGCATTGCATCCAGGGTATCCCCCACGACCGATCCGCAACAACACAGCATAAACATAGAACATCAACGTGAAAGTCACGTTCGCAAATCCGTCTAACCGGGCTATAGCAGTTAGACCGGATTTACCGATCGAGTGACATTCACGGTCGCAGATATAATGTAAATACTGTGAAATAATGTGTTTAAAATTTTCCGATTGACCAAAAATTAACTAGTGGGCCCCCAACCAATACTGTAGCAGTTACAGAAAACCTGGGCCCAAATATAATATCCCAAAAGCCACAAAATAAGCCTAAAAGCCCAGTGTAAAATTTTGACAAGTTGACCACAGTAGACCGCGGCGGAAGCGCGGCCCGAAGGTGCGTTTGGCCGCCCTTCCGCGCTCTACTGTTCGAATTACACTGTCGAAATTCTACAGTGGTCTTATAATGTCTTGTGCAGTAGTTTTCGACAATCTGAAAAATTTTCTGACACCAAAAAATTCCAACAGAAAACTGATGCAAAAGAAAATGTGGTTTTTGGGATTTCGGTCGATTGGAAATGCAAAACACATTAGAACAAGCTAGGTAAGGTTAATGGCGTGGCTCTGATACCATGTTGCGCCACGGCAGCGCCCCGGCCACGTACTCGAGGCCAAAATGCGGAATCAAAATTTTTCCTTACTCGGAAACCGGCGCTACCGCGGACAATGAAAACCCGGATCGTTTACCATTAACCTAATGCTAGCAAACAAGAGATTGGAAGAGAAGTATACCAAGAGATCCGGTCCTCCGGTCTTCTCATCATCGCCCCGATCTCCCGCGGAAAGTGTTGCCTCCACATCGTCGCCTCCTCACCGGAAAGGGCACCACATCGCCTTCTTCTTTTACGGGCTCCCGCCTCAATACCGAGGCAACTCGCGCATGAAGCCGGCAACTCGACATGCTCAAGATGTGCTGTAGAATGTGTAGTAGATTGTCTCACTTGGGTTTGTTGCCATTTGTGGATGATGGAGGAAATGAGATTAGAAAAATGGTGCTTGCATTTTTCTAGCATGAATGAATTCAAGAAATGAAACTCTCAAGAAGAAGATCTCTTCTTCTTCTTTTCTCCTTCTTTTTTCTCTCATGAAAACTTATCATATTCATCAAGAGAGAAGAAGAATGGTGGAGGAAACAATATGAACACATAAACATGAAGGGAGGTGAGTGTAGGAAAAAGGAGAGGGTGACCATATCCTAACACCATCATCACAAACTCACATCAAGCTTAAAATCAATCCTAATCACCTTTTCAAGAAATGATGATAGAAAAGAAAGGAATATAAAAGATGCTTTCATAATAAATACTTTTACAAATAAAACCTCCACCAAAAGTAATTTGCAAAACTGCAAATTACCCCCTCCATCAGAAAAGTCCGGCCGGGAAAGAACAAAGGAAAACCGGCCGGAACGGAATGCAAACTGGCAACTCCAGAAAACTGGTCCCGTAATAAATTACAGGAAAACCCCTATACTGTGCATACACACCCGCATCTGTATTCCGACCGGATACAGATGCAATGAGACAAAATCTACACTGTACTAAACTAGGACCGGCTTAAACCAAAGCCGGCTAGTAAAATCCGTTCGATCCTGATCCGTGCAATACCGCACGTATCAGATCAAACCCTGCCATATAACAATACGGCCACTAGTACAAAAATGTCCGATCCTGATCCGTGCAATACCGCACGTATCTGATCGGACCCTGCCATATCTCCATACGGCCTCTACAGCGTTTCGCCCGAAAGCTGAGTAACTGAAAGTGTGGTGGACTCTAAAGACTCATCAATACTATGGGTGTGGATTTAACCACTGGCACGTCAGAGGTATAAGCCAATACGTGACGGGCCACCAGCTATTGACCAAAAGGGACGTCGATGAGGAAGCTCACCCCGACACCCAACTGAGCCTGTCAGTGACAATATCCGTACAGTCCGGTCCGTTCGTCTATGAGTATCGCATGGCGGGCCTAGGGGGTTGGTAAAAGTCAGACCCCCAAAAGCGGTACAAGTCGTGTCGGAGTGTAGCCCAGAACGCCCTGAGATACTACTGGAATACCTACCAGTAAATCTCCTGCCTCGGCCGAGGGCTTTGCGTAATGGCTCTCCTAGACACAGCGCGACCTCACCCCCAATACCGGGAGAGACGAACCCCTGAAGATCCGCTCACTGCCTCCATGTGGCTCGGGACTGTACCCAACTAAAACCTGTTTGCACGACTCCTTTGAGCCGTGGTAGGGTAGTAATCAAAGCACAGTGGGAACTCACACGAGACAAATGACGATCCTCAGGTCGATGAACTAACCTGTACACATGTCACAGGGAACTGCTATCTGACGTCTGGTATAAGACCAACTAGCAGGTTCCCGGCGAGTCCTGTCCGGTGTACTCATAACCCAATGAGCACCTGTATACATCTTAGGTGAACCAACTGACACCAGTGGCTTGTGAGACCGGCCACCGCCCCTCGTCGGGGTCTCGACTGTATACACTAGTCTACTAATGGAGTATCGATGCCCTGTCTCGAAACTCCTACGACTAGGGACCTTTTAAGGATGTGCTTATAGACTACCAGCTCCCACGTATATGATCGCCATCATACTGCTAGCAGTCAAGCAAGAATCCTAGGGGCTCTATCAACGTGTAATAGCGACATGTCAGGTCACCTAAAGCAGTACACGATGACAAAGATAAACCAGATAGCATACTATCATCTCGAGTAAGACTGTCCTACCGGGATAGGTCCTCCCTCAATCATTGCAATCACGTGCCTGTGATCCAATAATTGACTCTGAGGGCACTAACTCCAACAATAACATCATGCAATATCAGAAAAAACAAGCAACACCTGAAATACCAAAACCCAGAGACTGGAACACCACGCAAAAACGAACCCAGAATGCTTTTAAAACACCGGTGGGGCCGGTTTTTAACATGATGTGGCCGGCCATTTTCCATCCAGAGGGGTTCGTTTTCCTGTGGTGTTCATGTAACATCACATGTAACATTCTGCAGTTGCTTAAAAAAAATTTAGACAACTTGAAAAATTCGACAAAAACTGGGTTTATGTTTTGAGTGTTTCGGAGTTGTTTTGGTTTCGTAATACTACAACATCGTCTAATTCTCTAGCATGTCTCTGATACCACTGCAGGGTTCCCTAGTGTCACCGCTGGGTTTCGGGAGGCATCGACCATGCCGTTTTCAAAAAATGGCGCGCTAAAGAATCCTAACGCTAGAATCTAAATTAGAGAATTAGATGAACAAGCATGTAAACATCTTTACATCTAAGTGAACAAGAAATACAACTTTTGTAAACCGGTCCTTCACTTCAATAGCTCTGTGTAGTAGTCCCTTCGCTCCAAGTAGTGATCTCTTGGACTCTAGTGAGGCACCACAAGGTGAAATGAACAAACTTACTTGAAGTCTTCGAGGCCGAAGTTGATCTAGGTCGAGAATAGAATACGGTATCACATACCCGTATTAATCTCGATCCCGCACATATCATATATGTGCTCCTACTTCATTTCGCTTGAGCCAGGAAACCTCTGTGTAGGACTCTAAAGACTCGTCAATACGCCGGCAGTAGGTGTTGATCATATCAGTCACCCACAAGCCGCAAGCGGTCTTCTTACATAACGGCCACCCGGGTATTGAGCGATCAGAAGATCAATAAACAAGCATGCTCATACTTCTACGAATCCAATCAGTAACACTACCGTACAGTCCGGTCTCTTGGTCAGATATGTCGCATATCTTAGCTTGGCGATGGTATAATGTCAGACCCCAATAGCCTGATAAGTCATGCCGATGCAAGGTCCATAACGGTTCGAGAAACTACTGATAACACTTACCAGTATATCTCAACAATCCTGGCCAGGGATTTCCTGTTATGGCCAATCGAGCATAGCGCAACATCAACCCCCAATACCGGGAGAGATGAATCCCCTCCTATCGCTCATTGCCTCCATGTGACTCGGGACTGTACCCAAAAACCACCATTTTGCACGATCTCTTGAACGTGGTAAGGTGGAAATCAAAGCACAGTGGGAATCACACAAAACAATATGACGATCTTGGGTCGACAGAGTAACCTGTACCAGTGTCACCAGAGAACTGATATCTGACGATAGGTATAATACCATCTAGGAGTTCTCGGTGAGTCCGTCCAGTGTACCCAGTCTCCACTGAGCACCCGTATACCATCTCTAATGTCAAACACCAATGGATATGGGATCATCCATCGCCCATCACATGGGTCAAAAAGCATATCTGCTAGTCTACTCTGGAATATCGATGCCCCGTCTCGATAATCTCACGACTAGGAACATTTGAAGGATGTACTTACCGACTACCTATGCCCCACTAGTATGATCTGTATCATAATCCTGGTCGTCAAGTACTCATTCTAAGGGCTTTATCAACATGTAATAGAGAGAAAATAAGTGTACATGTTAAGATAAAGTGCAACCAAATAGCATACTATCATGTCGAGCAAGAAAGTCCTCCCTATATATGTCCAAGCATCCACTACAATATACATCGTATGTACAGTAATGGCCTCTAGGGCATACATATTACTAACAGAATCTTCCATACTAAACCTCTTTAGTATGGTGTCTATGCACTTGGATTGGGACAATCCCAACATCCCTTTAGATCTAACTCTATATATCTTAATCTCCAGGATGTAGGAGGCATCACCTAGATCTTTCATGAAGAATTGTTGTGATAAGTAGAGCTTGACTAAGTGTAGCATAGGAACATCATTTCCTACCAAGAGTATGTCATCCACGTACAATACGAGGAAGACAACCTTACTCTCTACAACCTTCTTGTATATACAAGGTTCATCTACGTTTTTGATGAACTCAAACTCTTTGACTGCCACATCAAAACAGATGTTCCAACTCCGTGATGCCTACTTTAATCCGTAGATTGATTTAAACAGCTTGCACACCTTTCCGGTACTCCCACTATCTACGAATCCCTATGGCTGTGTCATGTACACGCTCTCTTCTAAATCACCATTTAGAAAAGCTGTCTTGACGTCCATCTGCCAGATTTCATAATCATGGTATGCAGCGATGGCAAGTTGGATCCGTATGGACTTAAGCATAGCCACTGGAGAAAAGGTTTCATCATAATCGACTCCAGGTCGTTGATGAAAACCTTTTACTACAAGTCTAGCTTTGAAAGTCTCAACTTTTCCATCTACACCAAGTTTCTTCTTAAAGATCCACTTTCTTCCGATGGGTTTTACCCCTTTAGGAGCAACTTCTAAAGTCCATACTTTGTTGATGTACATGGATTCCATCTCAGATTGCATTGCATCCAGCCGTTTCATAGAGTCCCCACTTGTGATCGCCTGCTCGAAACTAGTTGGGTCATCATCTTCCATAATGCAATCATCGTTCCCACCATCAATGAGAAACCGTAGTATCTCCCAGGTAGATGAGGAACCCTACTAGATCTGTGGAGTGGCTAAGGTTCGTTGGAGACTATTGAATGCTCCGGTTCTACCAAATCATCAGTTATAGTTTGTGTAGCTGGAACTTCTTCCAACTCTATCTCTTTACCACTAATTTCTTTTACAAGAAATTCCTTTTCTAAAAAGGTGGCATTCCGAGAAACAAACACCTTTTGTTCCTCGGTGTGGTAGAAGATATACCCTCGTGAATTTTTGGGATATCCTACAAACTTGCACAGAACTAACTTTAACTCGAGCTTATCCGGATTTTATGTTTTAATATAAGTCGGACAACCCCGTATCTTTATAAAATTAAGACATGGTCTCATCCCTTTCCATATCTTATATGGAGTGGTAAGCATAAATTTGGTACGAATTATATTCAATAGGTGTGCGGCTGTCTTAAGCGCATAACCCCAAAAAGAAATAGGTAACTCAGCAGTACTCATCATAGAGCGCACCATATCTAATAGGGTGCGGTTTCTCCACTCCGATACACTGTTGTGCTGTGGTGTATACGGAGGAGTCAGTTGAGATAGAATCATATTCTCTTTTAAATAATCTAGGAACTCCATGCTTAAGTATTCTCCTCCCCAATCAGATCGAATGATTGTAATACTTTTTTCTGTTTGGTTCTCCACTTCGCACTTATATTCCTTGAATTTCTCAAAAGTTTCCAACTTATCTTTCAATAGGAACAGATGTCCGTATCTTGAGAGATCATCAGTGAATGTAATAAAGTACAAAGAATCATTCCTGGCATGTGTAGACATGGGGCCACATACATCACTATGTATTAGTCCCAAGAGTTCAGTGTCTCTTTCTCCGTGTCCAGTAAATGGAGTTTTGGTCATCTTGTCTTTGAGACATGGCTGGCAAGTTTCATAAGATGTAAATTCGAACGGATTTAAATATCTATCTTTATGTACCTTAGCTAGTCTTGTCGCATTGATATGACCTAGTCTACAGTGCCACAAGAAGACTTCATTCATTTCTGAACTTTTCCTCTTGTGTGTGTTCTGTATGTTAAGAACTGTATTTTAATTCAGAACGTATATACCATTACATAACGTGCCAAAACCAATCAACACTTGATTTAGGAAAATGTTCATAACATTATCCTCCAATACAAAATTATATCCATCTTTATGTAATATAGATACTGATATAATATTGTACATCATTTCTGGTATGTAATAACAGTCGTTTAGAATCAATGTATTACCATTAGGTAATACTAGGTGATATGTGTTGACTGCTTTGGCTGTTATGTTTGCACAATTCCCTACTCTTAGAGAGATATCACCCAATCCCAGTTCTCTACCTTTCTTTAGCCGATGTAACATATTACAAATGTTGGATCCTAATCCGGTATCTAATACCCAGGACGTATAGCAAACTGACAAACAATTCTCAGTAATGAACACACCCGAAGAAGATGTATCAACATGCTCATTCCTCGTTCGGGTTGTATAGGAATGCTGATATTCCCCTATTCCCTGTCCTGACTTATGGCAATCATAAGATAGAGCGGAACCAACGTTCTCCAGCTTAGTATAATAAGAGAGTTCGGTCAATACATCCATATTATTATCTTGATTAAGGTGTGTCATGGTCGCTACCTGGAGAGAGAGAAGAAAACACTTTAGCGTATGCTCTTGCAAGATTAGATTGGTTATTATCTTATCTAATCAGGATGGCTCTCACTGTTTTTATCAAATCTTTCTTCAAATCCTAAAAGGTAAGACTAGCCGGGATTAATTAAACCCTACAAGTTCGCCAATGGTTCGGCCAGGCAGGTATTGGTACTCCGAGGGAGTCTCCCCGTGCTTTCGCATGGAACTAATTAAATAACCTCGTTTCCGCAGGAGCATAACCCTGTTAACACCTTTCTTAGACACCTACTGGATTAGCTTATTGTAAAGTACAAAACTCTCTCAGAAGTAACTCTTACTCGCAGTGGGTATCGGGATTCAACTATCTCATAGAAGGTATGCAATCTCGTTGCAAATTTCAGCACTTGAAATTTCCAATATCTGTTTTTTTCCCCTTAACGTCCTATGACCTTGACGAAGGCCAACAAACCATAGGCCGCTAGTCAAGTTCAACCCGTACAATTCGTAATTGAATTAAACCCATCCACACGACTCTTGAAGAAGGCCAACAAAGTCATACGACTACCCTAATCAAATCGCATCATATGCAGCAGATAAGCACTAATTAGCTAACGTACACTACGCCTTGATGAAGGCCAACAAATGCAGCACGAATATTAAATAGTCCTTATCTGAAATGACGGAGGGCTACGACAGATTTTTAAGAAAACCTTTTGCGTAATGAACTTGATATCGTTGTAGAATCGAGTGATTTTAAAAGGAGTGGTTTAAGCTCTGCTTTTAAAATCGAGTGTTTTCAAAATAAACCGAGTGGGTTGTAGCATCTGCTAGATTTTGCTAAAGATGTCATTCCCGGTGAAAGGATCTCAACTCTTTCCTCATCGAATGAGGTGCTGGACATTTATCAAGGAATACCACTATGCAGAGCAAGAACTAGAGCTACCTTTTTGAAAATTTTGATTCCACAACATCTTTAGGTTTCTTTTCTTTTCATTAATCTCATTAATGAAGTCCCATCATTTATGTTTCCTAAAGATCACAGATAAAGAAACAAAAATACAACGTACGCTTATGCCACCCGTATTCGTCACGGCGTCCCGTCATTCACCGTTAGGTTACTTAACTACCGGCAAAGCGGGGGCTGGACTAGCGCGGGTGCAAAACATAAGCAACGTTTATTATATATCATATATATAATATAAAGCATTCGTCTCACGCAGTTATATGATCTCATCACAGAACATTGCAGCAGAAATCAACATATGAAATATAGGATATGCTAGGAGGTCCTTGTTTTAAATTAAGCCAGTAATGAAAAACGCGAGTTCCACAGTCGTGATGAATATCCAAATCCACATCTCTAGACCCCTACGAGAGCGGCAAGCAACCCTACCAATTCTAGAGTTAGGAGACCCGGTCTCAACTCCTCGAGATGGCCTCGCACTGGACTCAAGAACCCGGTTACTTGTGCTCCCCACCTTGGGTCTATCCTAATACGGAAAAATAAATAATATACGTCAATGGTGACATCATCCTCAACCCGGAAGTGTCCTAATAAAAAAATATTACATACAATTTTTACATGAATGAAAATAGAAAAACTCTCATCTCACGCAAAAAACACCAGCTATTAAATCACGACAATCCAATATAACATATCACAGCAACACGTAACATCACATGTCATCAACGTAAGTAAATATGTGTATCCCGAAAGTCGTTGACGTATAGCAACGAAATCGGCGATACACCTTATATTACACTTACGGTCGCGGAGAAGAAAAAGAAAACTACAACAATTACCGCAATGCCTTAGACATCATAACCCCGGAATATCTCATACTTCGGATTTCATGCCTAACCAAATAAATCTTGCACTTTAGTCTCGAATTGAAAACACTTTTCAATAACCAGTCAGGTAATTCAACAAGATTCACAACAACCTGATCGAACGCTCGTCGGAAACTTTAGTAGATGGACGCACCCTCGATGCCGTCGACGAAGTGCACCTAGGCGAAACACCGTGGCCGTGAGCACCCAACCGGATGCTTTCGGCAACGGGGTTCTCCTACAGTCACTTGGTCGGGGATATGGGGGCATGGCTATCTAGTAGTGTTATCCAGCGACTATCCGCGTATAATACGATATTGCGACAGAGTTTTGATCCGAATCGAAACTTTGAAGTAATCTATCAAACGAGACTAAATTGATAGATTTACAAAACACTAATTAGTTTTCTCAAAACTAATTATTTTGGATTCCAAATATTGTATCACATATCAAATATATCTAGACGATGTTAAACATTTCTATCGATTCATCAAACACTAACAAATCACAGAGTCCTCAACACCTGAGTCTCATTTAAAAATACCCAAAAAGTGCCAAATATCCCTACGGAGCAGCACAAGAAAGGGGAGTCCCTGACTCACCAACAATGCTGTGGAACCGCGGCTAAACCCATGGTTTTTCCGCGGTTGCGCGGCCGTTTGGTCGAGTTGGGCTCTCGTTTTTCTTGGGGATCCATAAAAAACCCTGCACAATTTTCTGCATATGTTTAATCTTAAAATTTCCAACATTTGAAAATAGAACTTGGGAAATATGGGTTTCGATGTTCGATCGAAAACTTTAACATCGTCTAGGTTACACCTAATACTCTAGCTTGGCTCTGATACTATGAAAGTCAGGCAACCACCCCATCCAATGGGGTCGCCGTGGCACCTACAGGTCCCTCAGCAGATGTTTTTCATGCATGCCCCCACGCGAGAACTACAACCCGCCGGAACACCTTCCGGTCTCAGGACACCCTGGGGGTAAATCCTATGCTTCGCCACACTGTCACACGGTGAGAACCCCCCATAGGTCGACATCCAATGCCTAGTAGCTCTGATACCAAGTGTTTCTTAGCACCTCTACTTGGTTTCCACATGCATCAAGTATGCAATTTTAAAAAATTTAGAGGTCTAAGCTACACTAAGCTAGAATCGAACTAGAGAATTAAGTTTCAAAGCATGTAAACAAACTTTACACAAAGTGAATAGAGAATACAACCTTTGTAGACCGGTCCTTTACTTCTAAAGCTCCAAATAGTAGTCCCTTAGCTCCAACTAATGGTCCCTCGAACTCTTCTTAGGCTCCATTTGGTGAAAGGAACAAGCTTGTTTAAGGATCTTAGAGGCCAAAGACGATCCACCTTGAAGTTACTCTAACTCAAGCTACCTTTCACTAATTAAGAAATTAGTGAAGCAAACAACCTACACTAATGGGCTAGATGAGAGTAGGTTGATGAAGTAGGAATTTTGCTCACTTTAGAAAACTCTCTCTTTTTCTTTTCTCACCTCACTCAAAGTTAGAGAGCATGAATGAGATGAAGAAGATAAACTTGTGTGAACTAGGGTGAAGAAAATATCTCATAGATATTTATAGAAAGTTACCCATGACTAAAGATAATGGTTGGGTTATAAAATATCTAGAGTAAAACAAAAATTAGTGGAATTAGTCAAGGCTTCTACATGCTTTCACAAACATCCAAGCCATATCAATTTCCACCTAATTTTGAATTAACTCTTAATAAATGAAACCCCTTTTTTTATCTTTTGTTTGGTGCAAGTCTCATACATCCATGTCCTATGTATCATCTACCATGACACAATATATAAATACATATAAATATATATCACATATATATTAAATGCATTTAAAAGAGAAAAATTCTTTAGTAAGCTAATATTAGTTAATATATATTAATATATCAAATATACAAATATATATCCAATTATTAAATCAACACTTGATTTAATAATCCGGTTATATCATATATAACCGACTAATATCATTTATATGTATATCACATTATCGAATCAACACTTGATTCAATAACCTGGTAATATCACATATAACCGGCCGATATAATATATCGCGAGATTAGAATACGGTATCACATACACGTATTTAACAAGGTCCTGCACATATCACATATGTGCCCTACTTCGTTGTGTGGGACTCCAAAGATTTATCAATACGCCAGCAATAGGTAATGATCACATCAGTCACCCATAAGCCGTCAGCGGTACTAGCTGGACGTAACGACTACCTAGGTATTTAGCGAATAGAAGATCAACAAGCAAGCTTGTCCAAACTCCCTGCAAAGCCTATAAGCAACACTTAGCGTACAGTCCGGTCTTTTCGTCTAATATATCGCATATCAAGTCTAGGGGTGGAATCGTCAGACCCCATTAACTTGATAAGTCATGTCGATGTATGGCCTATAACCATTGGAGTAACTACTGATAACACTTACCAGTAAATCTCATTAGCCCTGTCCAGGGACTTGCTGTTATAGCCAATCGAGCATAGTGCAACATCAACCCCCAATACCGGGAGAGACAAAACGCCTCCTATCTCTCATTGCCTCCATGTGACTCTGGACTGTACCAAAAATCCACCTGTTTGCACGACTCCTTTGAGCCGTGGTAGGGAGGAAATCAAAGTACAGTGGGAACCACACAAGACTCTTTGACGATCTCGGGTCTACAGACTAACCTATACCAGTGTCACCAGAGAACTGCTATCTGACGATATGTATAATAGCAACTAGGTGTTCTTGGCGAGTTCTATTCGGTGTACCCATTCTCCAATTAGCACCCGTGTACAATCTCTTATGTTAAACACCAATGTCTATGAGATCAACCATCGCCCCATACAGGGTCAAGAAACGTACACACTAGTCTACTCTGGAATATCGATGCCCTGTCTCGATACTCCCTCGACTAGGAACCATTAAAGGGTGTACTTATGGACTACCCTGGCCCTACTAGTATGATCTGCATCATAGTCCTGGTAGTCAAGTACACATCCTAAGGGCTTTATCAACATGTATCAGAGAAACAGTATAATAATACAAGTATACATGTTAAGATAAAGAGCAACCAGATAGCATACTATCATGTCGAGCAAGAAAGTCCTTTCTCTCTCTCTCTCTATATATATTTATATATATATATATATATATGTCCAAGCATCCACTATAATATACAATTATGTAAAATAATAGCTACTAGGACATACATATGACTAACATATATATTATATATATAGCATTCGTCTCAGGCAGTTATATGATTACATCACAGAACTCAGGCAGCAGAAGTCAGCTTATGATATATTGGATATACCAGCAGGTCCGTGTTTTAAATTCAGCCAGTAATGAAAAACATGAATTCCACGGTCGTGATGAATAGCCAAACCCACATCCCTAGACCGTTAGGAGAGCGGCAAGCAACCCTGCCAATTCTAGAGTTAGGAGACCCGGTCTCGACTCCTCGAGATGGTCTCCCACTGGACTTTAGAACCCGGTTACTTGTGCTCCCTGCCTTGGGTCTATCCTAACGTGGAAAAGTAAATAATATACATCAATGGTGACATCATCCTCAACCCAGAAGTGTCCCAATAAAAGAATATTACATACAGTTTTAAATGAATGAAAATAAAAAAACTCTCATCTCACGCAAAAAACCCCGGCTATTCAATCACGACGATTCAATATAACATATCACAGCAACACATACCATCACATGTCATTAACGTAAGTAATTGTGCGTATCCCGAATATCGTTGACGTATAGCAACGAGATCAGGGATACACCACATATTACACTTACTGTCATAGAAAAAAAATGAAACATACAATAATTAGAATCCGCATCAAACCTTAGACATCATAAACCCGGAATATCTCATATCTCGGATTTCATGCCTAACCCAATAAATCTTGCATTTATGTCTCGTATTGAAAACACTTTTCAATAGTCAAGTCGGGTAATTCAACAAGATTCCTAATTTAATGATCGAATGCTCGTCGGGAACTTTAGTAGATTGCCGCACCCCCGATGCCGTCAACAAAGTGCACTTGGGCGGAACACCGCGGCCACGAGCACCCTAGTGGATGCTTTTGGCTACGGTGTTCTGCTAAAGTCACTTGGTCGGGGCTATGGGGCATGGCTATCTAGTAGTGTTTCCCGGCGACTATCCGCGTATAGTAGGAGAATGCTACGAAGTTTTGATCCGAATTGAAACTCCGTAGAAATCGATCAAAAGAGACTAAAACGCGAGATTTACAAAACACAAACTAGTTTTCACAAAACTAATTAATGTGGATTCCAAATATTATATCATATATCATATATATCTAGACGATGTTAAACATTTCGATCGATATATCAAATACCCACAAATCACTGAGACCTCAACAACTTGAGTCTCATTAAAAACACCCAGAAAGTGCCAAATAACTTAATGGAGCAGCACAAGAGAATTCGGTTTCTAACTCACCAATGATGCTGCGGAACCGCGGCTAAACCCAAGTTTATGCCGCGGTTGCGCGGCCAAACCTAAGTTTATTCCGCGGTTGCGCGGCCAATTGGTCAAGTTGGGCCCTCGTATTTCTTGAGGCTCCATAGAAATCCCTGCACAATTTTCTGCATATTTTTAATCACCAAAATTTCATCTTTTGAATAATTGGACAGAAACATAGAAAAAAATTGGGTTTTGAAGTTCGATCGAACACTTTAACGTCTTCAAGACCAAACCTAATGCTCTAGCTTAGCTCTGATACCATGAAAGTGTGTCTTAGCACCTCTACTAGGTTTCCACATGCATCAAGTATGCAATTTTAAAAAATCTAGAGGTCTAAACTACACTAACCTAGAATCGAACTAGAGAATTAGGGTTTGTAAACATGTAAACAAACTTTACACTAAATGAATAGAGAATACAACCTTTGTAGACCGGTCCATCACTTCTAAAGCTCCAAATAGTAGTCCCTTAGCTCCAAGTAGTGGTCCCTCGAACTCTTCTTAGGCTCCACTTGATGAAAGCAACGAGCTTGTTTCTTCGTCTTCGAGGCCGAAGATGATCCACTTTGAAGTTACTCTAACTCAAGCTACCTCTTCACTAATAAAGAATTAGTAAAGCAAACAACCTAATCTTATGTAGTTTTCTATGAACATCAAATATGTAATTTGAAAAATTCTAAAGGGCTAAGTATACTAAACAAGAATCGAACTAGAGAATTAGGGTTTCAAAATTAGCAAACTAGTAATCTAACTAAGTGAAGAGAGACTACAATCTTTGTAGTCTAGTCCTTCACTTCAAATGCTCCGAGTAGTAATCGTAGAACTCTTTTTTGACTCCACTTGAAGGATGGAACGAGCTTGCCCGAAGTCTTCGTCATCAAAGATGATCCACCTTGAAGCTTCTCACACTCAAGCTCACACTTCACCAATCAAAGTATTAGTGAAGAGAACAACCTATACTAATTTCCTTGAGTAGTGTAGGTTGATGAAGTAGGGATTTTGCTCACTAAAATTTCTTTGTTTCTTTTACTTTATCTCTTTTTCTCTTTTCTTTTTCTCAAAATAAAAAAACTAGAGAGGAGATGAAGAAGATGAACATAGACTTGAGAGAATGAATCTTGAGGATAAGATGAGCTAAAGAAATGATAAAATTTGGATGAATAAAACAAAAGAAACAATGAGTCATGGTTCTTAGAATCATGGAGAACATTTTAGAAACCATGACTCCTTTCTTTCTTTTTGTTATTTATTCATATAAGTAAATCATTTTCTTCTTATCTTTATCTCCAATGTGATTCTCATATAGCTATGTTTCATGTATCATCAAGCATGATACAGATATGTTTATATATCAAATATATAATGAGAAGAAAAGAATTAAATGAGCTTAATATTAGTTAATATATATATATATATATATATATATCAAATCATTGAATCAACACTTGATTCAATAATCCGGTTATATCATATATAACCTGGCTAATATATATATATATATATATATATATATATATATATATATATATATATATCAAATCATTGAATCAACACTTGATTCAATAATCTAGTTATATCATATATAACCCGGCTAATATCAAAAAAAGCTAGATTAGAATACGGTATCATATACTCGTATATAGTCAAGCTCCCACACATATATCCATACGTGCCCTACTTTGTTTCGTTTGAGGTAGGAAACCTCTGTGTGGGACTCTAAAGACTCGCCAATACGCTAGCAGAAGGTAATGATCCCATCAGATACTCACAAGCCGTCAGCGGTACTAGCTGAACGTAAGGGCTACTCAGGTATTGAACGAATAAAAGATCAACATGCAAACTTGTCCAAACTCCCGTAGAGCCTATAAGCAACACTTACCGTACAGTCTGGTCTCTTTGTCTGATATGTCGCATATCGAGTCTGGGGGTGGTGGAATCGTCAGACCCTAATAACTCGATAAGTCATGCCGATGTGTGGCCTATAACCTTTCGAGAAACTACTGATAACACTTATCAGTAAATCTCATCTGCCCTGGCCAAGGACTTGCTGTTATAGCCATCGTGCATAGCACAACATCAACTCCCAATACCGGGAGAGACGAAACCCCTCCTATCGCTCACTGCCTCCATATGACTCGGGACTGTACCCCAAAACCACTTGTTTACACGACTCATTTAAGCCATGGTAGGGAGGAAATCAAAGCACAGTGGGAACCACACAAGGCACTATGACGATCTCGGGTCTACAGACTAACCTGTACAAGTATCACCAGAGAACTGCTATCTAACGATATGTATGGTACCATCTAGG
Source organism: Agapanthus africanus (assembly GCA_030015575.1). Lineage (NCBI taxonomy): Eukaryota > Viridiplantae > Streptophyta > Magnoliopsida > Asparagales > Amaryllidaceae > Agapanthus > Agapanthus africanus. The sequence goes on along the minus strand of CM057349.1, from coordinate 235,211,300 downwards.
AGTTCTCGGCGAGTTCGTTCGGTGTACTCATTCTCCAATGAACACCTGTGTACAATCTTTGATGTCAAACACCAATGACTGTGGGATTAACCATCGCCTTATACAGGGTCACACTAGTGTGCTCTGGAATATCGATGCCCTGTCTCGATACTCCCTCGCCTCGGAACTGTTAAGGATGTGCTTGTGGACCACTCAAGCCCCACTAGTATGATCTACATAATAGTCTTGGTAGTCAAGCCAACATCCTAAGGGCTTTATCAATATGTATCAAAGAGACAGTAAACTAAAACAAGTGAACACGTTAAGATAAAGAGCAACCAGATAGCACACTATCATGTTCAGCAAGAAAGTTCTCTATATATATGTCCAAACATCTATTATACTGTACAATAATGGTCTCTAGGGCATGCATATTCCTAACAGTGTGGAAAATCCATAGTATCGGATCCTAGACCCCTACGAGTGTGGCAAACCACCCGCCAATTCTAGAAGCGAGGTAATCCCAATCAACGAAGTGAGTAGGCCACCTGGCACTCTCAAGATCCGGTGACTTGGGCACCACTCCGCGGGTTAACCTATACCCCCTACGAGTGCGGCAAATAGCCCGCCAATTCTAGAGTAAGACACCCAGGTCTCAACGCCATGAGATGGAGGCATGTTGCCCTCTAGAACCTGGCTACTCGATCACTCCGCCACGGGGTAATCCTAGTGCATGTAATGAAAACCTGAATATACAACGGTGACTACGTCCGGAACCTGGACGTGCCCTAAAGAATAATATATAAGCCACAGTTGTTAGTGATATATGCCCTATAGGCCATTATTGTATAGTACTAAATTGTATATTACATTTTGGAAGTTTGGGATATACACGGATATAATAACAGTCTTGCTCAATATGATAGTATGCTATCTCGTTTGATTCTATCTTAATATGTGTATATATTTCTTTTAGCATATCGCTAAAACATATTGATAATCCTTAGGATCTTTGCTTGACTACCAGCGTTGTGATGGCAGTCACACTGGTGGGGGCTGGGTAGTCTATAAGCACATCCTTATACTTGTCCCTAGTCGTAGGATTATCGAGACAGGGTATCGATACTCCAGAGTAGACTAGTGTATACGCTTCTCATCCTAGTCAGGGAGATGGCTTGTCCCGCAGCCCAGTATGCGATACCGGAGATAGTATATAGGTGCTCATTGGGTTATGAGTTACACTGGACGGACTCGATGGGAACTGCTGGTTGGTATTATATTTATCGTAAGTTAGCAGTTCCCGGGTAACATGAGTACAAGTTAGTCCATTGACTTGACACCACTATTCGTCTCGAGTGTGTTCCCACTGTACTTAGATTACTATCCTACCATGGCTCAAATGAGTCGTGCAAATAGGTAGCGGTTGGGTGCAGTCCCGAAGCGCTTAGAAGTAGTGGTTAGAAGGGATTCGTCTCTCCCAGTATTGGGAGTTGATATTGCGCTGTGTTCGGTTAGCCATTACACAAAGTCCCTGGTCAGGGCAAGTGAGATTTACTGGTAGGTACACCAGTAGTTTCTCAGGCTGTATTGGGCTCTACACCGATACAACTTATTGCGCTATTAGGAGTCTGAGGGTTACTACCCCTTAGGCCCGATATGCGATACTCTTAGATGAACAGACCGAACTGTATGGAGATTGTCACAGATAGGCTTAGTAGGAGTTCGGATGAGTTTGCTCATCGGCCTTCTTATCGATTGATACCTGGATAGTCGTTACGTACAGCTGGTGCCACTGACGGACTTGTGGTTAAACCAACTGCTAGCGTACTGTCGAGTCTTTAGAGTCCCACACAGAGGGTTTCCCTAGTTCAGGAGAAACGATGTAGAGGCCGTATGGTTTTATGTGCAGGGTTCCGATCATATACGTGTACTAGTTGCACGGATGTTGTTCGTGTTGGATATATGTATGCCCTAGAGGCCATTATTGTATATTATAGTGGATGCTTGGACATGTATATATACAGAAGACTTTCTTGCTCGACATGATAGTATGCTATCCGGTTGCTCTTTATCATAACATGTTCACTTGATTAAGTTTACTGTTCATTTGATACATGTTGATAAAAAGCCCTTAGGATATTAGCTTGACTACCATGACTATGATGCAGATCATACTAGTGGGCCATGTGTGGTCCACAAGCATATCCTTAATTGTTCCTAGTCGAGAGAGTATCGAGACAGGGCATCGATGTTCCAGAGTAGACTAGTCTATATGTTTCTTGACCTAGTATAGGGCCAATGGATGATCCCATATCCATTGGTGTTTGACATCAAAGATTATATACAGGTGCTCATTAGAGACAGAGTACACTAAACGGACTCGCCGATAACACCTATATGGTATTATACTTATCATCGAATAGCAGTGCTCTGGTGACACTTGTACAGGTTAGTCTGTAGACTCGAGATCGTCATAGAGTCTTGTGTGTTTCCCACTGTGCTTTGATTTCCACCCTACCACGGCTCTATTGAGTCGTGCAAACAGGTGGATTTTGGGTACAGTCCTGAGACACATGGAAGCAGTGAGCGATAAAAGGGGTTTTGTCTCTCTCGGTATTGGGAGTTGATGTTGTACGATGCGCTATTGGCTATAACCGCAAGTCCCTGGTCAGGGCTGATGAGATTTACTAATAAGTGTTATCAGTAATTTCTCGACTTGTTATAGGCCACACATCGGCATGACTTATTGAGTTATTAGGGATTGACGATTCCAACCCCAGACTCAATTTGCAACATATCAGACGAAGAGACCGGACTGTACGATAAGTGTTGCTTGTTGGCTCTACGGGAGTTTGAACAAGTTTGCTTGTTGTTCTTCTGTTCGTACAATACCTAGGTAGCCGTTACGTCCAGCTAGTACCGCAGACGGCTTGTGTTATCTGATATGATCATTTCCTACTGCTAGCGTATTAATGAGTCTTAAGAGTCCCACATAGAGGTTTCCGAGCTCAAGCAAAATGAAGTGGGGGCACATATAGAGGTATGTGCGGGAGCATGATTAAATACTAGTATCTGATACCGTATTTTAATCTAACGATTTTTATTAGTCGGGTTATATGTGATATGACCGGATTATTAAATCAAGTGTTGATTTAATAGAATGACTAATTGCTCATTTATAATTCCTTTCTTTATGTATGCATATATGTATATATATTTATATTTGTATTTATATGTGTGTGTGTGTGTGTGTCATGGTGGATGATACATGGGACATGGCTATGCTAGAATCACATGGGAAAAATATTGGATATTTAATGATTTGAGAAAATGGAAAATGCTAAGTAATGAGTCATGGTTTCTACACTCTTCTAAAAATATCTTCAACCATAACTCATTATTTTATTCCCACTCACATCTCAAATATCTAAGATATTTTTTTCCATGATTCATTCTTATCCTAAGCTTTGGTTCATCTTCTTCCTCTAAGCTCTGTAGCCTTTTCCTAGAAAGAAAAAGAGAAAGGAAAAAAAGGTTTTAAGTGAGAAAAATCCCACTTCATCAATATATATTAGTTTAGCAAAGTTGTATAGGTTGTTAGCTTCACTTTTTCTTAGTTTAGTGAAGTAAGAGTTTGAGTGTTTGAAACTCCGTGGTTGATCATCGTAGACATCGAAGACTTCAATCGAAGTTGATCCAAACTTCAAGTGGAGCCAAAATGAGCTAAGGGACTTCTACACGGAGCCATTGAAAAGAAGGAGTGGTCTACAAAAGTTGTAGTTCTCTTTCACTTAGGTTTATACACTCTTAGCTTAGATAGTAACCCTAATCTCTAGTTCGATTCGTGGGTAGTATGCTTTAGCACTCTAATTTATTTTAAAATTCTTCATATATTGATGTTTAAACTCAAGTAGAGGTGCTAAGACATACTTACAGTTCGGACGGATAATACTGGTGGCTTTTGGTTTAAGCCGGATTCTAGTATTATATTATTGGATATTATTATCTCATCGTATTCGTATTTTTGCAGTACGAATACATGTATGTATATGCGGTGAGGGCATTCTTGTAATTTCATAAGAGATGCTTCTAGAAAGGGACACCTGATTATTAGATTTATCTATTTTTGGAAATAGATTAATGCGGTGGAAAATGGAGATATTTGTGACATGGTGAAGCATGGCTCATTTCATTTGTTTATGTATTTGAATTTACTATTGAAGCATGGTTGTTATTTTCTATTGAAAAATAATTCATGCTTTATGTGAGATAGAGTATGAGCCATTCTTCACAAGACACAACACTTGTTCATTTGCAAATTTTCTTTCTCTCTTCATTTTTCCTCTCCTTCTTCCTCAAGACCCTAAACCCTCACATGAGTTATGAACCATAGGGTCACTTGAGATTAAATACTCTAATTAACACTCTACATCTCCTAAGTTATCTTGTTTAGCGAACTAGGTACTTTAGTTACCTCGGTTTAGAGATTGGACCTTGAACTATAGACTCTCGGGTGGATTGTCTTTGACACGAGGAGACCGATGATCAAGAGAGATCCAGAACTTCGAGGAGCTCAAGAAGAGGAGAAGAGGACCCGAAGGACAAGTAACAAGGAGGTATAAACACTATCATAGTAGTTAGAACCTCCAAGTTGAATAGCTAGTTAAGGTTTCCGTAAAGATCCTTGAGTTGAAGTCGGTGTCGCAAATCAAGAAAATCGTTTTTTGTAAATTCTGCCTCCCCGCAAGAGTGTGTGGTGTGCGACATCGACTTATAATGGTATCAAAGCCTACTCAAATCTTAACTAGCTTGTTTAAATGATATTTGAAGTTACGAAACCGAAATAACTCTGAAACAATCAAAACAAAATCCAAGTTTCTGTCGATTTCAAAAGATCCTCTAAAATTTTTTTAAACAAGTACAAAATGCTCCTTTAATTGTAACTAGAATACCATAGAAAAACGAGGCCCAAACTCTAAAGTTTGGCTGGCGAAATTGCCATTTTTCCCGGCCTTGCCGGTCCAACTAAGGAGTTAGGTGTTGGGTTTTCTGTGGTGTTCTGTACTCTTGGATTTAGGTTTTCAGGTATTGTTTGATTTTGCCCAGATTTCATATTCTGTTATCTTTGTGTTGGGGCAATAAGGAGTATTTCGAAGTTGCAATTTTAACATTGTTTATTTGTTTCAGTTTGTATATGTGTTGCTAAACGTCTACTAATTGCTATATGTCGATTAGTGGGGGTTGCACATATCTAGTATCTTCTTGATGGTTTGTAGATATGAAGCATTGGATCGCGTGAATGAATAGCCGGGGGGATGTGAGAAGAGTGTTCTTTTCTTTTATTCATGTATATTTGTTAATTGATGTAATATTATTTTGCGGGGCATATCCGGGTTAAGGTTGTAGCCACCATTGTATTATTTCATTTACTTTTCTTGCACCTAGGATAGACCCAAGATGGGATGCACAAACTATCGGGTTCTTGAAGTGCCGAGTGGCCTACTCATTTCATTGAGGGAGGTTGCTTCACTTCGGGAACTTGGCGGGTAGTTTGCCGCACCCGTAGGGGTTTAGGATGGGGTTTAGCTATTCATCACGACCGTGGAATCCGTCTTTCGTTATAAGCTAAAACGAAATACAGAAATCCTACTATATCCAATATATTCAACTATGTTGCTGTGATCTGTGATCTGGAATGCCTATTATTGCATGAGGCGAATGGATATATATATATATATATATATATATATTGTATATAATAAACGTTGCTTATGTTTTGCACCCGCGCTAGTCCAGCCCCTGTTCTGCCGTTAATTATGTAACCTAACTGTGCATGACGGGCCCCGTAGCGAATGCGGATGGCATAAGCGTACGTTTTATTTTCGTTTCTTTCTGGAATGATAGGGTTAAATGATGGGACCACATTAACATTGTTTAATGCAAAGAAAACAAACCAAAGTTAAATCGTTGGAACAATTTCAAAACCACTCGGTTTTCTTGAAAAACAACTTTTAAATGCGGAGCCTAAACCACTCCTTTTAAAAAGCTATCATGGTTCCTTCGACTATATCAAGTTCATTACGTTCACGGTTTTCGCCAAAACCAACCGTAGCCCTCCCTCATTTCAGATGGGTATTCAGTAGTATTCAAGCTATGTATTTTGACCTTCGCCAAGGCATAGTGATTGGTAACTGCTGGGTATTTATCTGTAGCATAGATAGATGCGTTAATTTGGGACAGGCGTACATTTATTTTGGCCTTCGTCAAGGGTTTGTATGAATGGGTTCAAATTAACCTGGACAATGACGGATAGAACTTGACTTGCGTCTTATGATATGTTGGCCTTCGTCAAGATCATAACCGCCTGGGGCAAAAATCCACATCGGGAGTGTCAAAAGAAAAGGAAACTTGCTAATTTTGCATACCATCTGGAGTGTGATGATTTTGGTAGGATTCCTTCAAAGTTGTCATGCAATGATAGTTGGATCCCGATCCCACCATGAGTTTTGTTACTTCTCGGGAGAATTTTTCACTTCACAATCAATGCTATAAACCAAGTAGGTGCCTAGAACGGTGTTAGCGGGGCTACGCCTCTAGGGAAAAGAGGTTATGTAATTAAGGAACTTCACGAAAGCGTTGGAAAACCTCCCTCGAAATACCGACACTAGCCGGCCGAAAGGTTAAGCAAGAATTGTAGGGTGAGATTAATCCTGACTAATTCTTCTTTTATGATTTGAAGGAGGATTCGAGAAACAGTAGGAGCCATCTTGTTTAGATAAACTAATAACCAATCTAAACTTGCAAAGCATCATACTGAGTGTTTCTTCTCTCTCTCTTAATTGCAGCGACCAAAATGACCAGGCTTAAGTTACTGCTAGATAAAAATATATTGACGGGGCCAAACTATAAAGATTGGCTACGGAATGTCCAGAGGGCCATAACCTATGACAAGCTAGGCTACCTCCTTACTACAAAAGCCCCGCCGTCCCAGGTCTAGATTCCACCGTCGCGGATATTGAAATCCGTAAGACATGGGAAATAGACTGTGCGAAAACCAAGTGCCTCGTGCTGACCTTAATAGATAATGAACACCAGAGTTAGCACGAGAAGATGGACTTAGCTTCCATCTTCCTCCATACCAATGATTTATATGGAGAGCAATCTCATATCGCAAGATATGAGATCTCGAACAAATTGTTTCATGTGAGGTTGGCTGTCGGGTCATTTGTATGGGACAACGTCCTTAAGATGATTAGCTATATTAAAGAGCTCGCGGACCTTGGGACCACGTTGGAGAACGAGTTATATACAGACTTGATTCTACAGTCCCTCCCTTCTACCTGTGCCCAGTTTATCTTGAATTTCAACATTCAAGATAAGGAAGTTACACTTTCAAAACTCCTTAACATGTTGAGGAGTGCAGAGGGCACTATGAAGAAAACCAGGGAGACACCCGCTCTGCTTATTGGGGAATCTACCTCCTGTAGTTCCAAGGCGAGAGCCAAGGGGAAGAAGAAGAAGGCCCCCACAAAGCCGAAAGGAGGTGTCAATAAGGTACATGGGAAGGGCAAGGCAAAAATTTCGGGGCCGATAGTAGGGAAAGAGGAATGCTTTTATTGTCACAGGAAAGACCATTGGAAGAAGGACTGCAGGGCCTGGAAAGCTTAGAACCAGGATTCGAAGCAAGTTGTGGGCTTAAGGTGGTTTATGATTGAAAACTGTCTGTCAATCAACTCTACTTCTTGGGTATTGGATACGGGATCAGGATCTCATATATGTAATTCATTGCAGGCACTGAGAAACTGTAGAGCTTTGAAGGTAGGTGATATGACCCTCAGGGTTGCTAACGGAACGAGCGTGGATACTGTATCCGTAGGGGAATATCACCTAAAATTACAAGTGGACACGTTTTGGTTTTCCGCAACTGTTTTTGTGTACCTAGTTTGACATGTAATATACTTTCTGTATCTTTACTTGTAAGCGATATTGTAAACATCCACCTTAATCATGGTTTGATTGGGTCCGGTACACTAGACAACGGTATATACTTATTAAATCAACACCAAGTTTTCAATGTCCAGAACACACTTAAAAGAAAGTCTCCAGAATTAAATCAATCTTTCTTATGGCATTTTAGACTAGGTCACATCAATGAAACACAGTTGACAAAGTTACATAAAGAAGGATATTTGGATATGTCTGAATGTCTTTCTTATGCAACTTGTCAATCATGTCTCAAAGGAAGGATGATAAAAACTCCGTTCACTGGACACGGAGTAAGATCCACCGAGCTCTTAGGACTTATACACAGTGACGTGTGTGGTCCAATGTCTACACATGCAAGAAGTGGTTATTCCTACTTCATTACTTTTACAGATGACTTCTCAAGGTATGGACATGTCTTCTTGATGAAACATAAATCCGAGGCCTTTGAGAAATTCCAAGAATATAAGAATGAACTGGAAAAACAAACAGGCAAAAGTATTAAGACACTTAGATCTGATCGAGGTGGTGAATACTTAATGACGAGTTCCTGGATTACTTAAAAGAGAATGGAATTCTTTCTCATCTTACTCCTCTATACACACCTCAACACAACAGTGTATCGGAAAGGCGGAACCGCACTTTATTAGATATGGTACGTTCCATGATGAGTAACACTGAGTTACCACTATCCTTCTGGGGTTATGCACTAGAGTCAGCTGCATATCTTTTGAACAAGGTTCCTACTAAGTCAGTGCCTACCACACCATATGAAATGTAGAGTGGGAAGAAACCCTATCTTAAGTATCTAAAGATATGAGGATGTCCGGATTTTGTCAAAAAGCAGCATGCAGACAAGCTCAAGGGACGCTCAATACTGTGTAAGTTTGTGGGATACCCAAGGAACTCTAGGGGGTATCTTTCCTGTTACGCGGAGGAACAAAAGGTTTTTCTTTCTTGGCATGCCCACTTTTTGGAAACTCAATTTCTTGAAAAAGAAATAAGTGGGAGCGCAATAGAACTGTAAGAAATTCTAGAACCATAAGCTATTACTGAAAGCATGGTTGAACCAGAAGTTTCAAAGCAACAGGATGTCCCTGCACCACTTCGCAGATCTAGTAGGTAGTCTTATCCGCCCGAGAGATACTACGGTTTTCTCATAGACGGGGATAGAGAGGATTGCATCATCGACGATGATGAGCCAACTAGTTTCCAGAAGGCCATTACGAGCAGAGACTCAGGAAAGTGGCTGGATGCAATACTGACCGAAATGGAATCCATGTACACCAATAAAGTATGGACTTTGGATATTGCACCTCAAGGGGTAAAACCCGTAGGCTACAAATGGATCTTCAGAAAGAAGATTGGTGCAGATGAACATGTTGAAACCTATAAGGCTAGACTTGTTGAAAAAGGTTTTCGTCAAAGATCTGATTTGGACTATGATGAAACCTTTTCTCCTATGGCTATGCTTAAATCCATTCGGATCCTTCTTGCCATTGCTGCTTTCTAAGATTATAAAATTTGGCAAATGGACGTAAATACCACTTTTTTGAATGGAAATTTGGAAGAGTGTGTTTATATGGATCAGCCAAAGGGTTTCATAGAGAGTGGGAGCAGCGGAAGAGTGTGCAAGTTGCTTAAGTCCATTTATGGATTAAAGCAGACATCGTGGAGTTAGAACATCTGTTTTGATGAGATGGTCAAAGAATTCGACTTTATCAAAAATCCAGATGAACCATGCATTTATAGTAAGATTGTAGCGAGAACTGTGGTATTCTACGTCTTATACATGGATGGCATTCTCCTAATAAGAAATGACATTCCTATGCTACAATCAGTCAAAGGGTTCTTGTCACAAAAGTTCTCAATGAAAGACCTGGGTGATGCTTCCATCATTCTGGGGATCCAGATCTATCATGATAGATCTAAGTGGATGTTGGGACTTTCACAGTACAGGTACATCGACACCTTACTGAAAAGATTTAGTTTAGAAGATTCCAAGCGCGGTAATCTACCGGCTTGTCACGGGATCACCCTCTCCAAAGAGATGTCTCCTAAGACTGATTTGGAAAGGGATCAGATGAGTATTATACCCTACGCTTCTGTGGTAGGATCTATAATATATGCGATGTTGTGTATCAGATCAGAGGTTGGTTACGCACTAAGCGTTGTAAGCAGGTATCATTCAAACCCTAGGGAGAAGCACTGGATAGCAGTTAAGAACATTTTGAAGTACTTGAGAAGGACTATGGAGATGTTCTTGGTGTATGGCAGTAAAGACCTCCAGATCGAGGTCTTCTCTGACTCCAGCTTGCAGAGTGACAAGGATGACTCCAAGTCCATATCGGGTTATGTCTTTACCCTCAATGGAGGGGCGATCTGTTGGAAGAGCTCCAAGCAGGACACTGTTGCTGACTCGACGATGGAAGTGGAGTATATCGCTGCATGTGACGCCGCAAAAGAAGTATTCTGGATAAAGAAGTTCATTAAAGAACTTTAGGTGGTTCCTTCCATTGTTGATCCAATACCTTTGTATTGTGACAACAACGGGGTTATAGCTTTAGCGAAGGAACCAAGGTCCCATCAGAAGTCCATACATATATTGAGGCGGTATCACCTGATCAGGAAGATCATGGATCGCCGGGAGATCGAGGTGCGGAGAATATACACGGAGAACAACACTGTAGATCCACTCACAAAAGCCATCCTTCAGACGCAGTTTGAGAGGATATTCAAGATGATAGGTCTGTGATATGCCAATACATGGTTTTGGTGCAAGTAGGAGATTATTAGTGATATATGCCCTAGAGGCCATTATTGTATAGTACTGGATTGTATATTACATTTGGGAAGCTTGGGATATACACGGTTATAATAACAGTCTTGCTCAATATGATAGTACGCTATCTGGTTTGATTCTATCTTAATATGTGTATATGTTTCTATTAGCATATCTCTAAAACATATTTATAGAGCCCTTAGGATCTTTTCTTGAATAGCAGCATTGTGATGGCAGTCACACTAGTGGAGAGCTGGGTAGTCTATAAGCACATCCTTATACTTGTTCCTAGTCGTAGGATTATCGATACAAGGCATCGATACTCCAGAGTAGACTAGTGTATATGCTTCTCATCCCAGTCAGGGAGATAGCTTGTCCCGCAGCCATTGGTATGCAATACCGGAGATAGTATACAGGTTCTTATTGGGTTATAAGTTACACTGGACGGACTCGATGGGAACTGCTGGTTGGTATTATACCTATCATCAGTTAGCAGTTCTCGGGTGACATGAGTACAGGTTAATACGTTGACTTAAAATCACTATCGTCTCGAGTGTGTTCCCACTGTACTTAGATTACCACCCTACCACGGCTCAAATGAGTCGTGCAAACAGGTAGTGGTTGGGTGCGGTCCCGAAGCGCTTGGAAGCAGTAGTGGTGATCGTCTCTCACGGCATTGAGAGTTGATATTGCACTGTGTTCGGATAGCCATTACACAAAGTCCCTAGCTAGGGCATGTGAGATTTACTGGTAGGTACACTAGTAGTTTCTCAGGGTGTATTGGGCTTTACACCGACATGACTTATTGCGCTATTAGGGGTCTGACGGTTACCACCCCCTAGGCCCGATATGCGATACTCTTAGACGAACAGACTGGACTGTACGGAGTTTGTCACGGATAGTCTTAGTAAGAGTTCGGATGGGTTTGCTCGTCGACCTTCTTATCGACAGATACCTGGATAGCCGTTAAGTACAGCTAGTGCTACTGATGGACTTGTGGTTAAACTGACTGCCAGCGTACTGTCAACTCTATAAATTCCCACACAGAGGGTTTTCTTGATTCAGGAGAAACGATGTAGAGGCCGTATGGATTTACGTGCAGGGTTCCGATCATATAAGTGTGCTAGTTGCACGGATGTTGTTCGGACGGATAATACTAGTGAGTTTTGGTTTAAGCCGGATTCTAGTATTATATTATTAGATTATTATTATCTCATCGTATTCATATTTTTGCAGTACGAATACATGTATGTATATACGGTGACGGCATTCTTGTAATTTCACAAGAGATGCTTCTAGAAAGGGACACCTCATTACTAGATTTATCTATTTTTGGAAATAGATTAATGGGGTGGAAAATGGAGATATATGTGGCATGGTGAAGCATGGCTTATTTCATTTGTTTATTTTTTTGGGTTTACTATTGAAGCATAATTGTTATTTTCTATTGAAAAATAATCCATGCTTCATTTGAGATAGAGTATGAGCCATTCTTCACAAGACACAACACTTGTTCATTTGCAAATTTTCTTTCTCTCTCCATTTTTCTTCTCCTTCTTCTTCAAGACCCTAAAACCTCACATAAGTTGTTAACCATAGGGTCACTTGATATTAAATACTCCAATTAACACTCTACATCTCCTAAGCTACCTAGTTTAGCGAACTAGGTACTTTAGTTAACTCGGTTTAGAGGTTGGAGCTTGAACCATAGACACTTGGGTGGATCATCTTTGACATGAGGAGACCGACGATTAAGCGCGATCCGGACCTTCGAGGAGCTCAAGAAGAGGAAAAGAAGACCCGAAGGACAAGTAACAAGGAGGTATAAACACTATCATAGTAGTTAGAACATCCAAGTTGAATCGCTAGTTAAGGTTTCCGTAAAGATCCTGGAGTTCAAGTCGGTGTTGAAAGTCAAGAAAATCGTTTTTTGTAAATTCTGCCTCCCCACAAGTGCGTGGAGGTGTGCGACATCGACTTACAGCAGTGACGACAATCCACATGTCGGACGCTTGGTACGCAATATGAATATACATTACATCACAGAGAATTACATCTAATACAATATACACTGGGCTATCCATCATGACAAATCCAACACAATAAGCAATATCCATCACAGAACATGCAAACTTGCGAGTATCAATTTCGTAACCCCGTCTAATTGATAAATATAGCAATTAGATGACGTTTTACCAAACGTTATGATACAAGCAACCTGGACTAAGCCTATTACAATCGAATACCACACACAAATAGCCGACACTTCAATTTTCTAAAACACCGAAAATCAAGTGTGCTAAAAACCGGCAAAAATTTCATGCTAAAACCCACTCTGGGAGGCTGAAATGAGCTTGGATTGATCTGAAACTCCACGGAGGGCCCCGGCACAAAATTAATGTCTACCCGTCGGCACTAAAGGGGGTACCCATCCCCCTAGGGTACCCTAAGGTGGCCAGGGGGTTAGGCAGACCCGAAACTGCCTTTTGACACGGTTCTCAGGTCCCCCACACCCAAAGGCCACCTTAACGAAATTCTAGGTCTTTCGGCATAGAAAGGGTGGTCTCAAGGGTGTGGGCCCTCCCTAGGTCCCTTCGGGACATGCCCGGGATCCCCGCGCACCTCCCCGTGGCTTCTCAATCCAAACCGAGAGCACGTGGGGAGTCGAAACATCAAGATAACAAGAAATTAGTTACTGGTTTTGTGGCAGTTTATATGCGGGGCAAAAACCAGTGGGATTCGTAGGTCGTGTCTATCTAGCTTAGGGTGTTTGGGTGCCTTTGATACCATTGAAAGGTCCTTTTGCCCTCGCCGCTAACCCGTGGCCAATGCGGAATTAAAAAACGAAAATTTTGTTGGCACTAGAATCTCTAACCCCAGAATCTAAACCAAACAACTATACTAGCAAACACAAAAGGATAGTAGTCATAACCTTTGTAGCATCTTCATTTGCTCCAATTGGGTTGGACTCTTGCATTCTCTCAAGAGCTTCGAATCGCGCTTGCAAGCCGGTCTTCCTTTGCCGAAGATGATCCACCTGAGGGAACCAAGTTCAAGCTTCAACTACGTCATTGAAGTAACTAAAGATCCTAGGTTGCTAATCTAGGATGCTTAGTGATGTGTGTAAGTGTTCTAACATTTTTATTTCTCTTTATCTTCAATATTTTCAATTCATGAGAGTGTTGAAGATGAAGAATAAGAAGGAGGAGACATGGAAGAGAGAGAAGCTAATTGATAGAATGAAATCTTCACCACAAATTCAAGCATGCTTCATTTGTTTTGTCTAAAAGAATTTTCCATTTTAAATTGCAACCATGCTTGAATAATATATGCAAATAAATTTATAATTCATTTGCCCATACCCTCCACCATTTCTCTTTTCCACCTCATTTCATAACTTCTTTAAAAGAAAATCCTAGAAAGGAGTTGTCCTTCTTCTAGAAGTATTCTTGTATAAATACAAGAATACGTCCCCGTAAATACATGCCCATATTAGTATCAAAATATGAATACTCTAGAGATAGGAAAATACAATGAACATAATACTAGAATATACATATCAAATATATATGTGTGTGTATGTGTGTGTGTGTGTGTGTGTGTGTGTGTGTAAATTATTAAATCAAAACTTGATTTAATAATCCAGCTTAATCTTAAGCTGGCTAGTATTATCATCTGCCCAAATAAAGTCCATGTAGCTAGCATAAATATCTAATCGGAACCCTGCACGTATCAATATACGGCCACTACATCTTTTTGTCTGAACCGAGAAAAATCCTCTTTGTGTGACTCTAAAGACACGATACACTGGCAGTGGGTTTAACCATAAGCACGTCAGCGGTACTAGCTATACGTAATGGCTACCCGGGTATTGAGCGAAAGGAAGGCCTATGTGCAAACTCATCGGTACCACTACTGAGACTGTCTCTTGTTGGCTATAGTGCCTTCAAGTCAATTATTGTAATCGCATGCAGGCTATTGTGATGATTGAGAGAAGACCTATATAGGTAGAACAGTCTTACTCGAGATGATAGTATGATATCTAGTTTAACATTATCATCATATACATGCATTATGTGGTATTACAGATCACTATTATATATTGATAGAGCCCATAGGATTCTTGCTTGACTCCATCATTATGATGGCGATCAAATACATGGGAGCTGGGTGGTCCATAAGCACATCTTTAAATGTCCCTAGTCGAGAGAGTATCGAGATTTGGGCAGTAGACTATTGTATACTTTTCAAGACCCCGACGAGGGGCGGTGGCCGGTCCCACAAGCCATTGGTTCACCTAAGATGGTATACAGGTGCTCATTGGGTTATGAGTTACAATAGACGGACTCGCCGGGAACATGCTAGATGGTATTATACCTATTTTCAGACAGTTCTCAGGTGACATGAGTGCAGGTTAGTCTGTCGATCTGAGATCGTCATTTTTCTCATGTGAGTTCCCACTATGCTTAGATTTACTTCCCTACTATGGCTCAAAAGAATCGTGCAAATAGGTTTTAATTGGGTACCATCCCGAGCCACATGGAAGCAGCGAGCGGATCGTCGGAAATTTGTCTCTCCCGGTATTGGGGGTAGATGTCGCGCTGTGCACGGGTGGCCATCAACAAAAATCCTTGGCCAAAGTGGACGAGAATTACTGATTTGGATCAGTAGTTTCTCAGTGGATGATAGGCTTCACACCAACACGAAATATCGCGTTATTAGGGGTCTGACTTTATCCGCCTCCCTAGACCCGGTATGCGATACTCTCAGACGAACAGACCGGACAGTACGAAGATTGTCACAGACAGGCTCAGTAAGGGTATGTATGATTTTGCTCGTCAGCCTTCCTTTCACTCAATACCTGGGTGGCCGTTACGTATAGCTAGTACTGCTGACGTGCTTGTGGCTAAACCTACTGCCAGCGTATTGACGAGTCTTTAGAGTCCCACACAGAGCGTTTTTCTGGTTCAAGTGATATGATGTAAATGACGTATGTTAGTACATACAGGTGCCCGATTAAATGTGTACAGGCTACACGGACTTTGATCGGACAGTTGATAATACTAGCGGCTTAGGATTAAACCGGATTATTAAATCAAATTTTGATTTAATAATTTATATATATATATATATATTTGTATATGTATTATAGTATTATTGTTCATTATTTATTTTCTGTCATGGCTATTCGTATTTTTATACGAACACGCGTATAAGTATTTCGATAGGTATACCGGGTTGTATTCCGTATTCATACAGAATTTATTCTAGAAAACGGACACCTCATTTGTGAATATTCATGAAATGAGCTGGAGAGTGAGGTGGCATTAAGTATGGTTGAAGACATGTATAGAGGAATGGACTTCCTTTGTTTATTCACTAATTGGTTATGATATTTTATTTTGCATGGTTATAAAAATAATGAAGCCATTCCACTCTTCTCTTCTTCATTCATTCTCTCATTTTTCTTGACTTGCTCATAACTATTTTTCCTCAACTCCTCCTCCTTCTTCTTTACTTTCTTTCCTGAGCTTAGATTTGAGAGAAAAAGGTAGCGGAAAACTTACATCCCCATTCTCCATTCCTAACGAGCTTGGAGCGTCGGTTGCTTCACTAGGTGAAGCCGGACCTTAGATCGGTTCCTTCGTATGGATCATCTTCGGCGAAGAAGGACCGGCTTGCAAACATGACTAGGAACTCTTGAGAGCATGCTAGAGTCTAACCCAATTGGAGCAAATGAAGACGCTACAAAGGTTGTGATTCGTATCTCGTTACAGTTCTAGTTATGTGTTTGGTTCGATTCTTGAGTTTTAGTTTTTAGTGCTAGGAAAATTTTTGTTTTTGAATTCTGCATTGGCCGCAGGTTAGCGGCGAGGGCACTAGGAACTTTCAATGGTATCAGATTCACCCAAACACCCTAAACTAGATAGTTACAACTTCCGAATCTCGCCGATTTTTGCCCCGCAAAACTGCCGATAAAACAGTGAGGAATTTCCAACTATATTGATATTTTGACTCCCCGCGGGCTCTTGGTTTAGACCGAGAAGCCACGGGGCGGTATGCGGGGACCCTGAGGATGTCTTGAGGGGACCTAAGGTAGGCACAAACCCTCAAGACCATACAAATGGTGGCCTTGGAGGGGTGGGGACCTGAAACTGCCTCAAAATATCAAGAATTCTAGTAACTAGATCAATGGTTTTAGATCTAGATTTGGAAAGTGTTCCAATTCGGGTACATTGACACTATTCTAAAGTGTTTTAGAATGGACGACTCCTGGCGTAGTGGTGTACCCGCAGATAATGGAGTCACCCTCTCTAAAGAGATGTTTTCTAGACTGATGAGGAGAAGGATTTGCTTGATTGACATATCAGTTGGTTAGGCAATTGAGTCGATCATTAGATGTCAAGTACCACACCAGGTATTTCTTTTTACACTAGCTGCAATAAGCATATATTAATCCAATCCTGGAGAAACATTGGGAAGTAGTGATGAACATAATAGGATGTTCTCGGTATATAGTAATGGCTGCCTCCTTCAGGAGGCGGTTATCATTTCAGGCTTCCAAAGTGACTGTCAGAGTTAATGTTTACCCTCTTCTGAGGGGTAGTATGTTGGACAGGGGGTCCAAGTGGATACTAAGGAAGGCATGGCATAGGATACTGATTAAATTCAGTGGAGGATACGTCTAAAAAGTTTGTTGGATTTGGAGTTCATTTATGAACTTGGTCCCAACAGATATCCAGACAAATTCTAAGACAGGTATCGCTCATTTCAGGAGATAGTGTTCCTCCGCGAAGTTGAGACATGGAGAGATAAAGAGAGAAATATTGGAGCAGATCCACTCACTGAGGCTATTTTTCGAACACGATATTTCGCAAACATGCTTTGCGAGACTGATTAGTAGAGAAGTTGGGTGTTCGGTATCTCACGGGCTGTGAGTATGCGACACCGCAATAATTAACCTTAAGTGCAAGTGGGAGATTGTTGGCTATAGTGCTCTCAATTCAATTATTGTAATCATAGGCAGACGATTGTAATGATTGAGGGAGGACCTATACGGGTAGAACAGTCTTACTCAAGATGAGTATGTTATCTGGTTTGACTTTATTATCACATGCATTATATGGTATTACAGATCACTATTATATGTTGATAGAGCCCATAAGATTCTTGCTTGACTACCAGCATTATGACGACGATCATATACGTGGGAGCTGGGTGGTCCATAAGCATATCCTTAAATGTCCTTAGTCGGGGATTATCGAGATTGGGCATCGATACTCCGGAGTAGACTAGTGTATACTTTTCGAGACCCCGACAAGGGGCGGTGGCCGGTCTCACAAACCATTGGTGTCAGTTAGTTACCTAAAATAGTATACAGGTGCTCATTGGGTTATGAGTTACACTGGACGGACTCACCGGGAACATGCTAAATGGTATTATACCTATTGTCAGACAGTAGTTCTCAGGTGACATGAGTGCAGGTTAGTCTGTCGACCTGATATCGTCATTTGTCTCGTGTGAGTTCTTACTGTGCTTAGATTTACTACCCTACCATGGCTCAAACGAGTCGTGCAAACAGGTTTTAGTTGGGTACCGTCCCGAGCCACATGGAGGCAGTGAGCAGATCATCGGGGATTCGTCTCTCCCGGTATTGGGGGTAGATGCCACGCTGTGCATGGGTGGCCATCACTAGAAATCATTGGCCAAGGTGGACGAGAATTACTGATTTATATCAGTAGTTTCTCAGTGGGTGATGTGTAAGTCCACGTTGCCCACCCCGGTGCTTGCGGGGAGGCGGAAACGGTATAAAAATCGGATTTTTAGCACTCAAGGCAACATGGACTAACTAAAGGCAGGATCTTTTCTAAACAAAACTAGCTACCAAGATAAAGAGAGTTAGCAACTTGGAAAAGAGGTTATACCTAGGGCTTTGTGTCCTTCTCTCCTTGCTCCTTGTAGTGAACGGAAATGATCTCCTTGTCGTCTTCTCTCGTCGAAGAAGGATCCACCCGAGAGTCTCAACCTTTGGTTTCAACTTCAAACTAGAAGTAACTAAGATGCTAGAAGTGCTAATCCTAGAACCTTAGATGAGAGTAGAGATTATTTTAGAGTGGTTTTACTCAAGTTCATGTGTTTCTCAACTCATGAGAGGGGAGAGCTTGAGGAAGAGGAAGACCAAGAGAGAGAAGGCATATGATAGAATGAAATGGTTTTTACAACCATAACAAAATATATGTGATTTTTCAAATAATAATATTAATCAAAAATGAAAAGGTGATGGTTAATTTGAAGAGACCATTATCATATCATAATAAATGATTTTGCAAAGATCAAAGAGCATCTAAAAAGTAATGATGATGGTCAATGTTTCAAACCTAGTCAACTAGTCAACCATGGTCAACAAGTCAACAAGCCCAACCATGACACAATTTCACTTAATTAATATTATTAATTGATAAATCACAATATCATTAGGGTTTGGAAAAAAACGACTGTCAACTGTGCTTACACACCCGTTCCAAAACCCTAATGAAAAACCTCTTCCTCCGCCTCAATCAACTGTGTATACACACCCGCATTCATGTTCCAATGAACACGAACACAAAGAGATAAAACCAATCTATAATCATATACTAGGATCCGGCTTAAACCAAAGCCCGCTAGTACAAGCTGTCCGGACATCAAACGTGCACAAGTGCGCAGATGTGAACGAACCCTGTCGCAAAACCATGCGACCTCTACTCATTTTGCCAAAAGGCGAATAACTCTCTGTGTGGGACTCTAAAGACTCGACACTACGCTGGCAGTGGGTTTAATCACAGACCGCAAGCGGCACTAGCTGTACGTAACGGTCCCCAGGTAGATGCCGATAAGAAGACTGACGAGGTGAACCCATCTGAACTCCTACTGAGCCTGTATGTGACAGTCTTCGTACAGTCCGGTCTGTTCGTCTGATACATCGCATGGAGGGCCTAGGGGGTGGTAAACGTCAGTCCCCAAATAGCGGTACAAGTCGTGTCGGAGTGAAGCCCAGAACACCCTGAGATAACACTGGAAACCTACCAGTATATCTCGCTTGCCCTGGCCAGGGACTACTCGTGTAATGGCTCTCCTAGACACAGCGCGATGTCAACCCCCAATACCGGGAGAGACGAATCCTGTCTAACCGTCACTGCCTCCAAGTGTTTCGGGACTGCACCCAACTACTACCTCTTTGCACGACTCTTTTGAGCCGTGGTAGGGTAGTAATCAAAGTACAGTGGGAACACACTTGAGGCGAAGTGACAGTGTCAAGTCAGCGGACTAAGCTGTACTCATGTCACCTGGGAACTGATAACCGACGATAGGTATAATACCAACCAATCAGTTCCCAACGAGTCCTGTCCAGTGTACTCGTAACCTAACGAGCACCCGCATACTATCTCAAGTACGACGTACTGACGACTGTGGGACAGACCGTTTCCCGCACTGGGATGAGAAGCGCATGCGTTAGTCTACTCCGGAGTATCGATGCCCTGTCTCGATAATCCCACGACTAGGGACGTGAATATAAGGATGTGCTTGTGGATTACCCAGCCCCCACGAGTGTGACAGCCATCACAACGCTGGTAATCAAGCAAAGATCCTAAGGGCTCCACTAATGCGTATAGGTGATACAATAAAAGAAACACATGTACACAATAAAGCAGAGAAAAACCAAGTAGCATACTGCCATTTCGAGCAAGATTGTCTATACAACTGTGAATATCCCAAGCTTCCATCAAGTAATATACAAACTAGTATGATACAGTAATGGCCTCTAGGGCATATACACTAACAATCTCCTACTTGCACTAAGGCCATGTACTGGCGTTTCGAAGACCTATCATCTCGATCAGCCGCTCGAACTGAGTTTGGGGTAAGGCCTTCGTGAATGGATCTGCAGTGTTATCTTCTGAAGCAACCCTCCGAACCTCGATCTCCTTGCGATCCACGATCTCCCTGATCAGGTGATACCGCCTCAAGATGTGTCTGGATTTCTGATGGGACTTGGGTTCCTTCGCTAAAGCTATAGCCCCATTGTTGTCGCAATACAGAGGTATTGGATCAACAATGGATGGAACCACCTGAAGTTCTTTCAAGAACTTCCTCATCCAGACAGCTTCCTTTGCGGCATCAAATGCAGCGATGTATTCCGCTTCCATGGTTGAGTCTGCAACGGTTTCCTGTTTGGAACTCTTCCAACACATCGCCCCTCCATTGAGGGTAAAGACAAAACCCGACATGGACTTGGAATCATCCTTGTCACTCTGGAAGCTGGAGTCAGCAAAGGCCTCTATCTGGAGGTCTTTTCCGCCATACACCAAGAACATCTCCTTAGTCCTTCTCAGGTACTTTAGAATGTTCTTTACCGCTATCCAGTGTTTCTCCCCAGGGTTTGACTAATACCTGCTCACTACACTCAGTGCATAAGCCACATCTGGTCTGGTACACAACATCGCATACATTATAGAGCCTACCGCAGCAGCGTAGGGTATAATAGACATGCGATCCCTTTCCAAATCAGTCTTGGGAGACATCTCTTTGTAGAGGGTGATCCCGTGACAAGCCGGTAGATTACCGCGCTTGGAATCTTCCATACTGAATCTTTTCAGTATGGTGTCGATGTACCTGGACTGCGAAAGTCTTAATATCCTCTTGGATCTATCACGATAGATTCGGATCCCCAGAATGTAAGAGGCATCACCCAGGTCTTTCATAGAGAACCTGTGTGACAAGAACCCCTTGACAGATTGTAGCATAGGAATATCATTTCCTATCAACAGAATGTCATCCACGTACAAAACGAGGAATACGACAGTTCTTGCTACAAATCTACTATAGATGCATGGTTCATCTGGATTTTTGATAAAGCCAAATTCTTTGACCGTCTCATCAAAACAGATGTTCCAACTCCGCGATGCCTGCTTTAGTCCATAGATGGACTTAAGCAACTTGCACACCTTTCCGCTGCTCCCACTCTGAATGAAACTCTCTGGCTGGTCCATATAGACACACTCCTCTAAATTTCCATTTAGAAAAGCGATCTTTACGTCCATCTGCCAAATCTCATAATCGTGGAAGGCGGCAATGGCAAGAAGGATCCGAATGGATTTCAGCATAGCCACTGGAGAAAAGGTTTCATCATAGTCCAAACCAGGTCTTTAACGAAAACCCTTTGCAACAATTCTAGCCTTATAGGTCTCAACCTGTCCATCTACACCAATCTTCTTTTTGAAGATGCACTTGCATCCTACAGGTTTTACCCCATCTGGAGCAATGTCCAACGTCCATACTTTGTTGGTGTACATGGACTCCATTTCGGTCCGCATTGCATCCAGCCATTTTACCGAGTCAACGCTCTGAATGGCTTGCTGGAAGCTAGTAGGCTCATCACTATCAATGATGCAGTCCTCTCTATCCCCGTCTCTGAGAAAACCGTAGTATCTCTCGGGTGGATGAGACTGCCTACTACTCTTGCGGAGCGGCGTAGGAATGTCCTGATCTTTCGAACCCTCTGGTTCTACTAAGCTTTCAGTAATAGCTTGTGGTTCTGGAATTTCTTCAAGTTCTACTGCGCTCCCACTAATCTCCTTTTCCAAGAACTGGTGTTCTAGGAAGTGGGCATGACGAGAAACAAAAACCTTTTGTTCCTCTTCGCAATAGAAGAAATATCCCTTGGAGTTCTTCGGATATCCCACAAACTTACACTGTACTGAGCGTGCTTCGAGTTTGTCCGCATGCTGCTTTTTTACAAAAGCTGGACATCCCCATGTCTTAATGTGATTAAGATAGGGTCTCTTCCCACACCACATCTGATATGGCGTAGTAGGCACAGTCTTAGTAGGAACTCAGTTCAAAAGGTATGCAGCTGATTCTAGCGCATATCCCCAGAATGATCGCGGTAACTCAGCGTTACTCATCATGGACCGTACCATATCCAATAGGGTTCGGTTCCGTCTCTCCGATACACCGTTAAGTTGCGGAGTGTATGGAGGAGTAAGCTGAGAGAGAATTCCATTCTTTTTTAAGTAATTCAGGAACTCGGCACTCAAGTATTCACCACCTCGATCAGATCTCAGTGTCTTGATACTTTTGCCTGTTTGTTTTTTTACTTCATTCTTATATTCCTGAAATTTTCAAAGGCTTCGGATTTATATTTCATTAAGAAGACATATCCGTACCTTGAAAGGTCATCCGTAAAGGTAATGAAGTAAGAAAAACCGCTTCGTGCATGTGTAGACATTGGACCGCACACGTCGCTGTGTACGAGTCCTAAGAGCTCGCTCGCTCTTACTCCGTGTCCAGTGAACGGAGTCTTTGTCATCTTTCCTTTGAGACAAGATTGACAAGTTGCATAAGATTGATATTCGAACGGATCCAAATATCCTTCTGTATGTAACTTAGTCAATCTTCTCTCATTGATGTGACCTAGTCTACAATGCCATAAGAAAGCCTGATTTATATCAGGAGACTTTCTTTTGTGTGTATTCTGGACGTTGAAAATCTGTGGTTGGTTTAATACGTATATACCGTTAATTAATGTACCTGACCCAATCAGAACTTGATTAAGGTGAATGTTCACAACATTACTTACAAATGCAAATTCATAACCTTCTTTAGATAATAAAGATACAGAAATGATATTACAAGTTGCATTTGGTACAAAATAACAACCACGCAAAACCAAAAAATGTCTATCTGACAAACCCAGGTGATAGTCCCCCACGGCCTCAGCATCCATGCTAGCTCCGTTTGCAACTCTGAGGGTTATGTCATCTGCTTTCAAAAACCTACGCTTTCTCAACCCCTGCAAAGAATTACAGATATGAGATCCTGATCCGGTATCCAATACCCAGGAAGTAGAGTTTATTGATAGACAGTTTTCAATAACATACACACCTGAAGCTGAAGCCGCAACTTGCTTCAGATCCTGTGTTCTGGCCTTCCAAGCCCTGCAATCTTTCTTCCAGTGTCCACTCTTGTGACAGTAAAAGTATTCTTCCTTATCCACAAGCTTCCCTGCTACCTTTGTTGCTTTTTCCTTTCCCTTCGTATCCTTCTTACTAACACCGCCCCTTGGTTTGGCGGGGGATTTCTTCTTCTTTCCCTTGGCTTTCGCCTTGGATCTAGAAGAGGAAGATCCTCCTACAAACAAAGTGGATGTTTCCCTACCTTTCCGTAGGGTGCCCTCTGCATTCCTCGGCATGTTAAGGAGCTCTGAAAGTTCAACTTCCTTTTCTTGCAAGTTGAAATTCAGGATGAACTGGGCGTAAGTGGAAGGAAGGGACTGAAGAATCAAGTCCGTATAGAGCTCATTCTCCAACGTGGTCCCAAGGTCCGCGAGCTTCTCTATGTAGCCAATCATCTTAAGTACGTGTTCCGCTACCGATGATCCGACGGCCAATCTTGCCGAAAACAACTTCTTCGACACTTCGTATCTTGCGATACGAGATTGCTCTCCATACAGTTCTTTTGTATGGAGAAATATGGATTTGAGGTCCATATTCTCATGCCTCCTCTGATGTTCGTTATCCATTGAGGCAAGCACGAGGCACTTGGCCTTCGCGCAGTCGATTTCCCAGGTCTTACGGATTTCCCTATCCGCGACGCTGGTTTTGGGACCTGGGACAGGGGGAGCTTTGGTGGTAAGAAGATAACCCAACTTGTCATAAGTGATTGCCATCTTGACATTCCTGAGCCAATCTTTGTAGTTTGGCCCTGTCAGTATGTTTTTATCTAGTAGTAACTTAAGTCCAGTCATGATGTTTGGTCGCTGCAATTAGGAGAGAGAGAAGAAACACTTTAGCATGATGCTCTTGCAAGTTTAGAGTGGTTTTTAATTTGTCTAAACATGATGGCTTCCACTGTCTCTCGAATCCCTCCTCAAACCATAAAGGAAGAATTAGTCGGGATCAATCTCACCGCACAATACTTGCTTAACCGTTCAGCCAGGCTAGTGTTGGTACTTCGAGGGAGGTTTTCCAACGCTTTCGCGAAGTTCCTTAATTAAATAACCTCTTTTCCCTGGGGGCGTAGCCCCGCTAACACCTTTCTAGACACCTACTAGGTTTATAGCATTGATCGTTAAGTGAGAAATTTCCCGAGGAGTAGCATATACTCACAGTAGGATCGGGATCCAAATATCATCGCTTGATAAAACCGAAGGAATCCTACCAGAATTATCACACTCCAAATGGTATGCAGCGCTAGCAAGTTTCAGTACTTATGAAACTCCCGATGTGGATTTTTGCCCCATGCTCTTATGACCTTGACTTTGGCCAAAATATCATAAGTCACATGTCAAGTTCTACCCGTCATTCTCCTGGTTAATTTGGACCCACCCGTACCTACCCTTGACTTTGGCCAAAATGGCAGCACGACTGTCCCAAACCAACGCATCTATCTATGCTGCACATGAATACCCAATAGCTACCAATCACTATGCCTTGACTTTGGCCAAAATACATAGCTTGAATACTTGTTGACCATTCATGTGGAATGACGGAGGGCTACGAATGGTTTTGGCGAAACCGTGAACGTGGTGAACTTGATATAATCGATGTAATGAGATAGCTTTTAAAAGGAGTGGTTCAAGCTCCGCGTTTAAAAGTTTAGTTTTGTAAAAAACCGAGTGGTTTTCAAAGTGTTCCAATCGACTTTTACTTGGTTTATTTTCTTGCATTAGTTCTTTTAATGCGTCCCGTCATTTAATCCTACCATTGCAGAAAACAACCAAAATATGACGTACGCTTATGCCATTCGCATTCGCCACGGGGCCCCGTCATCACCCGTTAGGTTACTTAACTAACGACAGAGCGGGGGCTGGGCTAGCGCGGCTGTAAAACATAAGCAACGCCTAAATAGTTATTATATATAAATATATATAGCAATGATAGACATTACAGATCACAGATGAATACATTGGATATACTAGGAACCCGCAATCCGTTCGAGCCTGCAACGAAAAGCGGATTACACAGTCGCGGTGAATAGCCAATACCCCACCCAAGACCCCTACGGGTGCGGCAAACTACCCGCCAAGTACCCGAAGCGAAGCAACCTCCCTCAATATCGTGAGTAGGCCACTCGGCACTTCGAGATACCCGGTAGTTTGTGCACCCCCTCCATGGGTCTATCCTAGGAGCAAAAACAGTAAAAAGAATTATACAATGACGGCTACAACCCCGACCCGGTTGTGCGGCCATACAAATAATATTACATCAATTTACATATTACATGAATTGAAAGAAAAGAAAACTCTCGTCTCACAAAACCCCCGGCTATTCACCCGTGACAGTCCAACGCATTCATATACACATACCATCAACAAAAACAGATCACAGATATGTATAACCCCCACTAATCGACGTATAGCGATTAGCAGACGTTCAATACATATAAACATCACAGATATAACCCATTAGTCAAAGTATAGTGAAGTTCGATCAAAATTACGGAATTATAGGCCCCCAAATACAAATTTCTTTTCTGTAAAATCTGGGCAGAAATAAACCATCTTAAAAATCCCAAAACCACAACATAAGAACACTGCACCAAACTCGGTCCTGAATCGAGTCAAAACGGCCGCGGTTCCGCGGCAATAGGCATCCTTTTGCCGCGGAACCGCCGCGCTTTGAAGGGTTCACTCGACCGTTTTTGGTGGGCTTCTTCACAAAACCCTGAGCCGATTTTTGAAGTATGATTTTTTATTTTTTGAGCAGAAAAAATTTCAACAGAAAGTTAGGGTTTTGTGTTTTTAGTTTTGCGATTTTTTTTTCGATTGAACTTCCATACACTTTACTACCTAGCTAGTTTATGTTTAGTTAGTCTCTGATACCACTGTAAGTCCCCGTTGCCCACCCCGGTGCTTGCGGGGAGGCGGAAACGGAATAAAAATCGGATTTTTAGCACTCAAGGCAACATGGACTAACTAAAGGCGGGATCTTTTCTAAACAAAACTAGCTACCAAGCTAAACAGAGTTAGCTACTCGGAAAAGAGGTTATACCTAGGGCTTTGTGTCCTTCTCTCCTTGCTCCTTGTAGTGAACGGAAGTGATCTCCTTGTCGTCTTCTCTCGTCGAAGAAGGATCCACCCGAGAGTCTCAACCTTTGGCTTCAACTTCAAACTAGAAGTAACTAAGATGCTAGAAGTGCTAATCTTAGAAGCTTAGATGAGAGTAGAGATTATTTTAGAGTGGTTTTACTCATGCTCATGTGTTTCTCAACTCATGAGAGGGGAGAGCTTGAGGAAGAGGAAGAGCAAAAGAGAGAAAGCATATGATAGAATGAAACGGTTTTACAACCATAACAAAATATATGTGATTTTTCAAATAATAATATTAATCAAAAATGAAAAGGTGATGGTTAGATTGAAGAGACCATTATCATATCACAATAAATGATTTTGCAAAGATCAAAGAGCATCTAAAAAGTAATGATGATGGTCAATGTTTCAAACCTAGTCAACTATTCAACCATGGTCAACAAGTCAACAAGCCCAACCATGATATAATTTCACTTAATTAATATTATTAATTGATAAATCACAATATCATTAGGGTTTGGAAAAAGACGACTGTCAACTGTGCATACACACCCGTTCCAAAACCCTAATGAAAAACCACTTCCTCCGCCTCAATCAACTGTGCATACACACCCGCATTCATGTTCCAATGAACACGAACACAAAGAGATAAAACCAATCTCTAATCATATACTCTGATCCGGCTTAAACCAAAGCCCGCTAGTACAAGCTGTCCGGACATCAAACGTGCACAAGTGCGCGGATGTGAACGAACCCTGTCGCAAAACCATGCGAACTCTACTCATTTTGCCAAAAGGCGAATAACTCTCTGTATGGGACTCTAAAGACTCGACACTACGCTGGAAGTGGGTTTAACCACAGACCGCAAGCGGCACTAGCTGTACGTAACGGTCCCCAGGTAGATGCCGATAAGAAGACTGACGGGGTGAACCCATCTGAACTCCTACTGAGCCTGTATGTGACAGCCTCCGTACAGTCCGGTCTGTTCGACTGATACATCGCATGGCGGGCCTAGGGGGCGGTAAATGTCAGTCCCCTAATAGCGGTACAAGTCGTGTCGGAGTGAAGCCCAGAACACCCTGAGATAACACTGGAAACCTACCAGTATATCTCGCTTGCCCTGGCCAGGGACTACTCGTGTAATGGCTCTCCTAGACACAGCGCGATGTCAACCCCCAATACCGGGAGAGACGAATCCTGTCTAACCGTCACTGCCTCCAAGTGCTTCGGGACTGCACCCAACTACTACCTGTTTGCACGACTCCCTTGAGCCGTGGTAGGGTAGTAATCAAAGTACAGTGGGAACACACTTGAGGCAAAGTGACAGTGTCAAGTCAGCGGACTAAGCTGTACTCATGTCACCTGGGAACTGATAACTGCCGATAGGTATAATACCAACCAATCAGTTCCCAACGAGTCCTGTCCAGTGTACTCGTAACCTAACGAGCACCCGCATACTATCTCAAGTACGACGTACTGACGACCGTGGGACAGACCGTCTCCCGCACTGGGATGAGAAGCGCATGCGCTAGTCTACTCCGGAGTATCGATGCCCTGTCTCGATAATCCCACGACTAGGAACGTGAATATAAGGATGTGCTTATGGATTACCCAGCCCCCACGAGTGTGACAGCCATCACAACGCTGGTAATCAAGCAAAGATCCTAAGGGCTCTACTAATGCGTATAGGTTATACAATAAAAGAAACACATGTACACAATAAAGCAGAGACAAACCAAGTAGCATACTACCATTTCGAGCAAGATTGTCTATACAACTGTGAATATCCCAAGCTTCCATCAAGTAATATACATACTAGTATGATACAGTAATGGCCTCTAGGGCATATACACTAACATGATGGGCTTTACACCGACATGAAATATCGCGTTATTAAGGGTATGACTTTATACACCTCCCTAGACGCATTGTGCGATACTCTTAGACAAACATACCGGATAGTACGAAGATTGTCACAGACAGGATCAGTAGGGGTACGGATGAGTTTTCTTGTCGGCCGTCCTTTCGCTCAATACCTGTGTGGCCGTTACGTACTGTTAGTGCCACTGACGTACTTGTTGTTAAACCTACTGCCAGCGTATTAACGAGTCTTTAGAGTCCCACACAGAGGGTTTTTCCGGTTCAAGCAATATGATATAGATGATGTATGTTGGTATATACAGGTGTCCGATTAAATATGTGTACAGGTTTTACGGACTTTGATCGAACGGTTGATAATACTAGCGGTTTAAGATTAAGCTGGATTATTAAATCAAGTTTTGATTTAATAATATGTGTGTGTGTGTGTGTGTGTGTGTATGTATGTATGTGTGTGTGTGTGTGTGTGTGTGTATATGTATGTATGTATGTATGTATGTATGTGTGTGTGTGTGTGTGTGTGTATTTGTATATGTATTCTATTTTTATTGTTCACTATTCATTTTCTCTCTTGGCTATTCGTATTTTTATACGAATACGCGTATATGTATTTCGATACGTATACTGGGTTGTATTCCGTATTTATATGGAATTTGTTATAGAAGATGGACATCTCATTTGTGAACATTCATTTCTGAATATTCATGAAATGAGGTGGAGGGTGAGGTGGATTGAGTATGGTTGAAGACATGTAGACTGGAATGGGCTTCATTTGTTTATTCACTAATTGGTTATGATATTTTATTTTGTATGGTTGCAAAAATAATGAAGCCATTTCACTCTTTTCTCTTCTTCATCCATTCTCTCATTTTTTTTGACTTGCTCATGGCTATTTTTCCCCACCACCTCCTTTTTATTTATTTGCTCTCTTGAGTTTAGATTTGAGAGAAAAAGATAGTGGAAAACTCCTACATCTCTACTCTCCATTGTAGGGTTCCTAGGCACTCTTGTGAGGGTTCATAAGGCATCAACCATGCCCGAATAAAATTTTAGACGTGTCGAACAACCCAAAACCGGGATCTTTGCTAGATTATTAGGGTTTAACATGCAAGTAAATCATCTTCATCTTCTTCTTCTTCTTGACATTAAGAAAAGCTTGCCTTCATCAATGGCAACTTTAGCAAAAGTGTGAGAAATCCAATTCTAAAGTGAACCCACCTCCTATTTCTTCACCCTCTACCTCTTGCCAAGTAGTATAGGGTGTTTTCTTCACAAGTTTCACAACTTGGTGAAGTTGGAGCTTGATCTTGTATAACCTCGATGTAGATCATTTTCGGCATCGTAGTCGACGACTAGTCCGTTCATTTCTCCGATGAAGCCGATGCTAGAGTCCGAGATCCGGCTTGGACAGCGAGAGGACGTCTACGTGGAGCTAAGGAAGTGGAGAACCGGATCTACAAAGGTTGTAGTTTCTTACCTTTAGTTATGTTGTTAACTAGTTTATCTTTTCGCCTAAAATTCTAGTTAACGATCCGTATTAGAGTTTCTCGGCACTTGTAAAATTTGAAATTGGCATGGTTGATGCCTTGTGAGACCTCTTGAGAGTGCCTAGGAACCCTACAGTGGTATCAGAGCCTAGCTAGAGCCTTAGGCGATGCTTAGACGATGTTTGAAACCCGATCGAAACCGAAACCTTAAAACCAAATCGATCTCTGGTCTTTTTCTAAAAACTGGGTTTTTTCCATATTAAAAATGCTTAAAAAATTCAGCAGGAAGTTATAAGAATTACGGTGCAAAATTGGACAAATGATGCCTCCAACCTGCGGCGGAACCGCGGCAGAAGCCTAGCTTCTGCGGCGGAACCGCGGCAGAAGCCTAGCTTCTGCGGCGGTTCCGCGGCAACATGATGACGTCAGCCCTCCAAATTTGCACAGTAATTCCTAATTTACAGTGCTGAGTTTTATGGGAATTTTTAATATTTATTCAAGAGTTGAATTTTCTGGGGTGTTTTGGGAGTTCGCTGATTCGATCGGATTATCAGATTTTGTCTATGTGGCTTTCCGGATATTTTGGAATATGTTAAAAAGTTCGACCGGATGTAAATACCCAATCTTTCCCCTGCCGGAAAATATCCAAGTGTTGGATTTTTCTGTGGTTTAAGGACGTTCTGAGTAGTGCAAGTAACGCGATGGTCCCTCTAGAAGACAACAAACCTTAACTCGATTATGTGACCGTCTTGAACTGCCTTTTGAACCTTCGGGTTTGGGGGAGTACGACATGCCACATGTGAGGTGTTGGCTTGACCCTTCTACGGCTGGACCGTTGGTACTGAGGCATGAAGTGAATGTCTTTGAACTTATTTCATGTGTTGAACAGTTTCGGGAAAACTTGGGTGTTCGAATGTTCGATCGGAAAGTTTAATATTTTCTATTTATCCGGAATGGGATACAATAATTGGAATTCATAAACAGTTATGAGATAACTGGATGACTGTTATAAATCTAGCGGTTTAGTCTCACTTGATATTGAAAAGAGTTTTCGATAATGGGACTAAAATGCGGGGTTTATAATTGTTAGGCGTGTGATGTCTAAGTATTTCATTTGATTAGGAATGCGATGTCTAATGAGGTTGCGGATTCCAACTGTTGTAGTTTTACACTTTCTTTTCTGTGACCGTAAGTGTAATATGTGATATCGCCGGTTTCGTTGCTATATGTCAACGACAATTGGGATGCGCATATTTACTTACGTTGAT
This sequence comes from Agapanthus africanus, assembly GCA_030015575.1. Classification (NCBI taxonomy): domain Eukaryota; kingdom Viridiplantae; phylum Streptophyta; class Magnoliopsida; order Asparagales; family Amaryllidaceae; genus Agapanthus; species Agapanthus africanus. The sequence goes on along the minus strand of CM057349.1, from coordinate 235,179,854 downwards.
GACATGTGATGTTATGTGTTGCTGGATATGTTATATTGGATTGTCGTGTTTGAATAGCCGGGGGTTTTTATGTGAGATGAGTGTTTTTCATTTTCATTCATGTAAAAACTTGTATGTAATATTCTTTTCTTGGGGCACTTCCAGGTTGCGGAAGTTGTCACCTTTTGTATATTATTTCCTTTTCCGCATTAGGATAGACCCAAGGAGGGGAGCATAAGTAACCGGGTTCTAGGGTCCAGTGGGAGACCATCTCGAGGAGTCGAGTCCGGGTCTCCTAACCCTAGAATTGGTAGGGTTGCTTGCCGCTCTCGTAGGGGTCTAGGGGTGTGGGATTGGCTATTCATCACGACCGTGGAATCCGTGTTTTATACTGGCTCGTATTGAAAACACGGACGTCCTAGTATATCCAATGTTTCATATGCTTCTTCTGCTGCGATATCTGTGTTGTGATCATGTGATGTTCTGTGATAGATACTTTATATAGTATATATGATATATTATATAGACGTTACTTATGTTTTGCACCCGCACTAGCCCTGCCCTGCTCTGTCGTTAGTTACCTAACCTAACGGTGCACGAGGGGACATCGAGGCGAATGCGGATGGCATAAGTGTACGTCGTATTTATCTGTGATGTTTAGGTTTTTAAATGATGGGACTTCATTAATGTGATTTATGAAATAAAAGAAACCTAAAGATGTTGTAGAATCAAATTTTAAAATAAAACTGGTAGCTACAGTTCTTGCTTTGCATAGTGGTATATATGATATACCCTGCACCTTATTCGATGAGGAAAGGACCAAGATCCCTTCACTGGGAGTGACTCCTTTAGCAATAACTGAAAGACGCTACACACTCGGTTTGCTTTTGATTGCTTTTGGAGTTCTGCTTTGCACAGTGATATATATGATATATCATACACCTCATTCGACGAGGAAAGGGCCGACGATCCCTTCACCGGGAGTGACCCCTTTTGCAAAACTAGAAAAGCCTCAAAATCACTCCATTTCAAAACTTCACTTGATTCTAGAACGATATCAAGTTCATTACGCAATAGGTTTTCAGAAAAACCTGACGTAGCCCTCCGTCATTTCAGATAAATCCTACTTAGTATTCGTGCTACGTTTGTTGACCTCCGTCAAGGCGTAGTGTGCGGTAGCTAACTAGTATTTATCTGCTTAATGCATGTGATGCAGATTGGATTAGGGTAGTCGTACGACCTTGTTGACCTCCGTCAAGGGTCGTGCGGGTGGGTTTGATTCAATCAAGAAATGACGGGTTGAACTTGACTTGCACCCTGTGGTTTGTTGACCTCCGTCAAGGTCATAGGATGCTTGGGGCAAAATATTATCGGGAATTTCAAGTGTTGAAATTTGCAATGAGATTGCATACCTTCTATGAGATAGTTGGATCCCGATACCCACTGCGAGTAAGAGTTACTCCTGGGAGAGTTTTACACATTACAATTAGCCGCTCAAGTAGGTGTCTAGAAAGGTGTCAACGGGGTTACGTCTCTGGGAAAACGAGGTTTACTTTAATTAGGTCCGTGCGAAAGCACGGGGAACCTCCCTCAAAGTACCGACACTGGCCTGGCTGAAAGATTGGCGAAGTTGTAGGGTGTAATTAATCCCGGCTAGTCTTTCCTTTTAAGGTTTGAAGGAAGATTTGATAAAAACCAGTGGGAGCCATCCTGATTAGATAAGATAATAACCAATCTGATCTTGCAAGAGCATACGCTAAAGTGTTTTCTTCTCTCTCTCTCCAGGTAGCGACCATGTCATGCCCTAATAAAGATAATAATATGGATGTATTGACTGAACCCGCATGTTATACTGTGCTGGGGAACGTTGGTTCCGTTCTTTCTTATAAGAGTTATAGGAATGAACAGGATATAGGGGAATACCAGGATTCCTATGCCACCCGATTGAAGAAAGTACATGATGATGCATTTTCTTCGGGTGTGTTCGTTACAGAGAACTGTTTCTCCATTTGCCCTACGTCCTGGGTATTAGATACCGGGTCAGGATCCCATATATGTAATCAGTTACATGGGCTTAGAAAAGTTAGAGAACTTGGAGAAGGTGATAAAGACATTAGAGTTGGAAATGGTGCAATTGTTGCAGCTAAGACTGTCGGGGAATATCACCTTGTATTACCAACTGGTAATACATTGGTTCTGAACGAATGCTATTACATGCCGAACCTGATATGCAACATTATATCGGTTTCTTTATTAAGTAAAGAGGGATATAATTTTGTATTACAGGACAATGTTATGAACATTTTCCGTAACCAAAAGTTGGTTGGATCAGGCACGTTGTGCAATGGGATTTATGTTCTAAATCAATCAACAGTTCTGAGCATAACAAACACACACAAGAGGAAGAGTTCTGAACTGAACGAATCCTTCTTATGGCATTGTAGACTGGGTCACATCAATGCGACACGACTAGCTAAGTTGCATAAAGATGGATATTTAAATCCGTTTGAATTTTCATCTTTTGACACTTGCCAGTCATGTCTCAAAGGCAAGATGACCAAAACTCCGTTTACGGGACACGGAGAAAGAGTTACCAAACTCTTGGGACTGATACATAGTGATGTATGCGGTCCCATGTCTACACATGCCAGAGATGGTTCTTCGTACTTCATTACATTCACTGACGATCTCTCTAGATTCGGATATGTGTTCCTGATGAAACACAAATCAGAAGCTTTTGAGAAATTTAGAGAATATAAACAAGAAGTCGAGAACCAAACCGGAAAAAGTATTAAAATCCTTCGATCTGATCGAGGAGGTGAATACTTGAGCATTGAATTCCTGGACTTCCTAAAAGAGAATGGGATTCTCTCTCAGCTGACTCCTCCATATACACCACAGCACAACGGTGTATCAGAACGGAGGAACCGCACCTTATTAGATATGGTGCGCTCTATGATGAGCACAGCTGAGTTGCCTATTTCCTTCTGGGGATATGCGCTGGAGACAGCGGCATACCTACTGAATAGGGTTCCCACCAAATCTGTGCCTACCACACCATATGAGATATGGGAAGGGAAGAGACCATATCTTAATTTTATTAAGATCTGGGGTTGCCCGGCCTATGTCAAAAGACAAAAACCGGACAAACTCGAGGCAAGGTCTGTTTTGTGCAAATTTGTTGGATATCCCAAACATTCGCGAGGGTATATCTTCTACCACAGTGAGGAACAAAGAGTTTTTGTTGCTCAACATGCCACCTTTTTAGAAAAGGAATTTCTTGCAAAAGAGATTAGTGGCTCTGAGGTAGAACTGGAAGAGGTTCCAGCTGAACAAAACACAACAGAAGATTTAGTGGAACCAGAGGATTCAGTAGCTCCCAATGAACCTCAGCCTCTCCGCCGATCTAGTAGGGTTCCTCGCCAACCTGAGAGATACTACGGTTTTCTCATGGATGGTGGGAGCGAGGATTGCATCATGGAGGATGATGACCCAACTAGCTTCGAGCAGGCCATCACGAGTAGGGACTTAGTGAAATGGCTGGATGCTACGCGGTCCGAGATGGAATCCATGTACACCAACAAAGTATGGACTTTGGATATTGCTCCTGAAGGGGTAAAACCCATCGGGAGCAAGTGGATCTTCAAGAAAAAACTTGGTGTAGATGGGAAAGTGGAGACTTTCAAAGCTAGACTTGTAGCAAAGGGTTTTCGTCAAAGACCAGGTGTGGACTATGACGAAACCTTTTCTCCAGTGGCTATGCTTAAATCCATCCGGATCATGCTTGCCATCGCTGCATATCATGACTACGAAATCTGGCAAATGGATGTTAAGACCGCCTTTCTAAATGGTGATTTAGAAGAGTGCGTGTACATGACTCAGCCAGAGGGCTTCGTAGACAGTGGGAGCAGCGGGAAGGTATGCAAGCTGCTTAAATCCATTTATGGATTAAAGCAAGCATCGCGGAGTTGGAACATCTGCTTTGACGTCGTTATCAAAGAGTTTGATTTCGTCAAAAACCCAGATGAACCTTGTATCTACAAGAAGGTAGCAGAGAGTAAGGTGGTCTTCCTCGTATTGTACGTGGACGACATACTCTTGATAGGAAATGATATTCCTATGCTGCAATCAGTCAAGCTCTTCTTATCACAAAGATTCTCAATGAAAGATCTTGGTGATGCCTCCTGCATATTGGGAATAAGGATCTATAGAGATAGATCCAAACGGATATTGGGATTGTCCCAATCCAGGTGACACCATACTAAAGAGGTTTAGTATGGAAGAATCCAAGCGTGGGAACTTGCCCACGATCTCTGGAGTCACTCTCTCCAAAGAGATGTCTCCCAAGACTGATTTGGAGAGAGCTCGCATGCAAGGGATACCCTATGCTTCGGCTGTAGGCTCTATCATGTACGCGATGCTATGTACCAGACCCGATGTAGCATACTCACTAAGTGTAGTGAGCAGGTATCAAGCTGATCCTGGAGAGAGTCACTGGACAGCTGTGAAGAGCATTCTCAAGTACTTACGAAGGACTAAAGAGATGCTCTTGGTGTATGGTAACGGAGAACTCCAAGTGGAGTCCTTTACCGATTCGAGCTTCCAGAGTGATAAGGACGACTCTAAGTCGCAGTCGGGATTTGTCTTTACCCTTTACGGAGGGGCGGTTAGCTGGAAGAGTTCCAAGCAAGAAACCGTGGCAGACTCGACGATGGAGGCTGAATACATCGCTGCCAACGATGCTGCTAAAGAGGCTATCTGGATCAAGAAGTTCATTATTGAACTTGGAGTGGTTCCATCCATTGAGCATCCAATACCTTTGTATTGCGATAACAATGGAGCGGTGGCTTTGGCCAAGGAACCTAGGTCCCATCAGCGATCCAGGCATATTCTGAGGCGGTATCACCTGATCCAGGAGATAGTTGATCGCCGGGAGATCGAGGTCAGGAGGGTTGACACGAAGAACAACACGGCGGATCCACTCACGAAGGCCATTCCCCAGATACAGTTTGAAAGACTCTTCGGGATGCTCGGTATGCGATACTACAGCAGCTGGCCCTAGTGCAAGTGGGAGATTGTTAGTTGTATGTATGCCCTAGAGGCCAGTATTGTATAGATGATGTATATTATATTGGATGCTTGGACATATATAGAGATGACTTTCTTGCTCGATATGATAGTATGCTATCTCGTTGCTCTTTATCTTAACATGTACACTAGTCTCTTTAAACTGTCTTATAGTTACATGTTGATAAAGTCCTTAGGATGTGTACTTGACTACCTGGACTATGATGCAGATCATACTAGTGGGGACATGGTAGTCCATAAGTACATCCTTCAAAGTCCCTAGTCGTGGGTGTATCGAGACGGGGCATCGATATACCAGTGTAGACTAGCGTATACGCTTCTCGACCCATGAGATGGGCGATGGATGATCCCATACCCATTGGTGTTTGACATCAGAGATGGTGTACGGGTGCTCAGTGGTGACTGGGTATACTGGACGGACTCGCCGAGAACTCCCAGATGGTATTATACCTCACGTCAGATGGCAGTTCTCAGGTGACACTTGTACAGGTTAGTCTGTAGACCCGAGATCGTCATAGAGTCTTGTGTGATTCCCACTGTGCTTTGATCTCCACCTTACCACGTCCATGAGGGCGTGCAAAACGGTGGTCTTTGGGTACAGTCCCGAGTCACATGGAGGCAATGAGCGATAGGAGGGGTTTCGTCTCTCCCGGTATTGGGGGTTGATGTTGCGCTGTGCTCGATTGGCCGTAACAGGGAAGTCCCTGGCCAGGGCTGATCAGAGATCTGCTGGTAAGTGTTACTAGTAGTTTCTCGACCCGTTATGAGCCTCACATCGGCACGACTTATCGGTTACTGGGGTCTGATGTTTACCACCCCTAGACTTGATATGCGACATATCAGACGAACAGACCGGACTGTACGGTAAGTGTTACTGGTTGGATTCACAGGAGTGTGAGCGGGCTAGCTCGTCGATCTTCTGATCGCTCAGTACCCAGGTGGCCGTTACGTTTAGCAGACCGCTTGCGGCTTGTGGGTGGTTGATATGATCATCATCTGCTACCGGCGTATTGACGAGTCTTTAGAGTCCTACACAGAGGTTTCCTGGCTCAAGCGAAACGAAATAGGGGCGCATATGAGATATGTGCGGGACCGAGAATGATGCGTGTATGTGATACCGCATTTCATTCTCGCGATGAATGTTTCGATTGGTTGTATGTGATATAACCTAGTTATCGAATCGAAGATCGATTCGATAAGTCGATACATTGGATACTAGTCGGTTATGTGCGACATGACCGGATCATTGAATCAAGTGTTGATTTAATGATTTAATGTATAATTATATATTTGATATATTACTTTGCATTAACTAGTATTGGTTCACTTTAAAGGGATTTTCTCACTTGAAAAGCACATTGTATATGTGATATATTTTGTGTGCACTTGATTGTATCATGTTAGATGTTGCATGCTAACTTGTGTTTTGTGTAAAGATTAAACCATGGTTGTGTAATGGTTAGGGTTTCCTTTTGATTTACACATTTATTTATTTATTTATTTATTTTCATTTATATTAGGAAAAGAAATGAAATGGTGGCTCATTTTGGACTTTCTTTTGAAGCTTCATGAAGCTTTGAATGGTTTGACCATTTTGTCTCTTTTCTTAACCCTAACCATTCACTTGAACCATAGTTGATTCTCTACACAAGTTATCTTGACCATGGTTGCTATATGATAAGTATAATCTATTTTCTATTTGATGGATTATTCTTATCATAATCATCTTCATCTTCTTCTTCTTCTTGACATTAAGAAAAGCTTGCCTTCATCAATGGCAACTTGAGCAAAAGTGTGAGAAATCCAATTCTAAAGTGAACCCACCTCCTATTTCTTCACCCTCTACCTCTTGCCAAGTAGTATAGGGTGTTTTCTTCACAAGTTTCACAACTTGGTGAAGTTGGAGCTTGATCTTGTGTAACCTCGACGTAGATCATCTTCGGCATCGTAGCCGACGACTAGTCCGTTCATTTCTCCGATGAAGCCGATGCTAGAGTCCGAGATCCGACTTGGACAGCGAGAGGACGTCTACGTGGAGCTAAGGAAGTGGAGAACCGGATCTACAAAGGTTGTAGTTTCTTACCTTTAGTTAAGTTGTTAACTAGTTTATCTTTTCGCCTAAAATTCTAGTTAACGATCCGTATTAGAGTTTCTCGGCACTTGTAAAATTTGAAATTGGCATGGTTGATGCCTTGTGAGACCTCTTGAGAGTGCCTAGGAACCCTACATATTAATGCAACATGATTAGTGGAGATTAAACATGGTTAGGGTTTGATTTGGGTTAACTTCTTCTTGAAGCTTCTAGAAGCTTATGTTTTGTTTCTTGCATAGATATTATGTGTTGATATTTTTGCAAGATATTATTTAACCCAACCCAAACCCTTCACCCTAGGTTAAATCTCTACATGAGTTAAAGTAACTCAAGGGTTGTATTTGTAACCATGGGTTTTATTCATTGTTCATCACAAAAGGATTATTTCTTCTTCTTCTTGCTTCTTGCTTGAAAAGCTTTCTAGCTTTTTGAGAGGTGATGAAAATGAGTGAGTTAAAGAAAACAAATGAGTGCTAAAATCCTACTTCATCATCCTAATCTATCCTAGCCATTTAGATTAGGGTGTTCACTTCATTTATAAGTGAGAGCTTGTGTTAATGAAACTTCAATGTAGATCATCTTTGTTATCGAAGATCGGAAGCAAGCATGCATCTTTCTCTTCGTGGAATCTCTCTAGAGTCCGGGAAATCGATGATCGCAGCGAAGAGACCTCAACACGAAGCTTATGAAGTGAAGGACCGGACTACAAAGGTTGTAATCCCAAACTCTTAGATGTTAAAGTGTTTAACATGCTTTGTTTCGCCTAATCTCTAGTTTAAAGATCTTGGTTAGGATTGTTCGGCACGGCTAATTTTTTAATCGGGCATGGTTGATGCCTTGTAAAACCTTGTGATTGTGCCTAGTAACCCTACAGTGGTATCAAAGATATGCTAGAGTTTTAGGCGAAATCTAGACGGAGTTTTAGGCGAAATCTAGACGAAATTTAAAGTCCGATCGAACTCCTAATACCCGTAAAACCCTAGTTTCTGGAAATTTTTCAAAAAGTTGACATTTTTCATATTAAAAATGCTCAGAAAATTCAGCAGGTGATTTGATGGATTACTGTGCAAAACGAACCCAAAATACCATAATTTCGCCGCGGAACCACGGCAATACCCTTGCTTGCGCGGCGGTTCTGTAGGGTTCCTAGGCACCCTAATGAGGTCTCACAAGGCATCAACCATGCCAATTTCAAATTTAAACGGTGCCGAGAAACCCTAGAACGGATTGTTGGCTAGATTTCTAGGCGAAACAATAAACTAGTTAACAACTTAACTAAAGTTTAAACGGAAATACAACCTTTGTAGATCCGGTGCTCCACCTCCATAGCTCCGCAACGAAGTCCCCTCGCTGTCCAAATGAATTCCCGGGCTCTAGCGTCGGCTTCGTCGGAGAAATGGCGAGCTAGGTCGTCGATGTCCATGCCGAAGATGATCTACGTCGAGGCATCGCTAGATCAAGCTCCAACTTCACCAAGTCAAGAAACTTGTGAAGTAAACACACTCTACTACTTGGCAAGAGGTAGAGGATGAAGAAATAGGAAGTGGGTAGACTTTATAATTGGATTTCTCACTCATTTTCATCAATCACCATTGATGAAGTGAAGGTTTCTTCATTGAAGGAGATGAAGAAGAAGATGATGATGATTATGATAAGTTATTAAAAATAGAAAAGAAATATAATACTTATCATAACTTTAACCATGGTAAAGTGTAGAGAATTAACTTTAGTTAGGTGGAATGGTTAGGGTTAGAGAAGAAGACAAGAATGGTTGCTTTGGTCAAAGTTGCATGAAGCTTGAAGAAGCTTCTAAGAAAGCAACCATTTGTTTTCTTTTCTCATTCTTTTCATCCAAAAAGAAATAGATAAATGAATGAATAAATAAATAAGAAAATAATAAACCCTAACCATTTCATTAACCAAGGTTTAATTCTTTATACTTAACCAATTTTACATGCACCATCAAACATGATACAAGCATGTGCACAAAATCATATCACATATATAATGCGCACATCCGAGCGAGAAAATCCATTTAAAGTGAACCGATACTAGTTAATGCAAAGTAATATATCAAGTATATAATTATGCATTAAATCATTAAATCAACACTTGATTTAACGATCCGGTCATGACGCACACAACCAACTGGTATCATTAGTAACAACTTATCGAATCAACACTTGATCCGATAACCCGGCTATATCGCATATAACCGATCAATGTCACATCGCGAGAATCGAACACAGTATCACATACTGGTATTATTCTCGGTCCCGCACATATCTCATATGCGCTCCTATTTCGTTTCGCTTGAGCCAGGAAACCTCTGTGTAGGACTCTAAAGACTCGTCAATACGCCGGCAGCAGATGATGATCATATCAAACACCCACAAGCCGCAAGCGGTCTGCTAAACGTAACGGCCACCCAGGTATTGAGCGATCAGAAGATCGACGAGCAAGCCCGCTCACACTCCAGTGAATCCAACCAGTAACACTACCGTACAGTCCGGTCTGATCGTCTGATATGTCGCATATCTCGCCTAGGGGTGGTAAACGTCAGACCCCAATAGCTCGATAAGTCGTGTCGATATGAGGTCTATAACAATTCGAGAAACTACTGGTAAAACTTACCAGTAAATCTCAGCAACCCTGGCCAGGGATTTCCGGTTATAGCCAATCGAACACAGCGCAACAACAACCCCCTATACCGGGAGAGACGAATCCCCTCCTATCGCTCATTGCCTCCATGTGACTCGGGACTGTACCCAAAAACCACCGTTTTGCATGCCCTCTTGGACGTGGTTAGATGGAAATCAAAGCACAGTGGGAACCACACAAGACTCTATGACGATCTCGGGTCAACTGACTACTCTGTACCAGTGTCACCAGAGAACTGCCATCTGACGTATGGTATAATACCATCTGGGAGTTCTCGGCGAGTCCGTCCTGTGTACCCAGTCTCTACTGAGCACCCGTATATCATCTCTGATGTCAAACACCAATGGATATGGGATCATCCATCGCCCATCTATATGGGTCGAGAAGGTATACGCTAGTCTACTCTGGTATATCGATGCCCCGTCTCGATACACCCACGACTAGGGACTTTGAAGGATGTACTTATAGACTACCATGTCCCCACTAGTATGATTCGCATCATAATCCAGGTAGTCAAGTACACATCCTAAGGGCTTTATCAACATGTAACAGGGAGACAATCAGTGTACACGTTAAGGTAAAGATTAACCAGATAGCATACTATCATGTCGAGCAAGAAAGTCCTCCCTATATATGTCCCAGTATCCACTACAATATACATCCTATGTATAGTAATGGCCTCTAGGGCATACATATAACTAACAATATCCCACTTGCACTAGGGCCATCTGATAGCAGTGGTTGCAGTATCTCATACTCAACCATCCCATAAAAGTCTCTGTCTGGGAACAGGCCTTTGTGAGTGGATCCGCTGTGTTGTCCTCTGAGTCTACTCTCCTAACCTCGATCTCCCTGGAGATCAACCATCTCCATGATCAGGTGACACTGCCTTAGAATATGTCTGGATCACTGATGGGACCTGCGTTCCTTGGCATAAGCCACAACTCCATTGTCACACAATGGGAGGAATATAGTTCATCTTATGAACCAATATACACCCAAACAGCCTCTTTGGTAGCATCTTAAGTAGCGATGTACCCAGTCTTTATCGTCTAGTATGTCACGGTATCTAGCTTGGAACTCTTCCATCATACCGTCCCTATACTGAGGGTAAAGACAATGCCTGTGACTGACATTCAGTCGTCCTTATCACCCTGGAACCCTTCCAGCGAATTTCCCCAGGATCGATTGATACCATCTCACTACATCTAGTGAGTATCCTAACATCCAACTACATCTATCTCATAGATGAGAACACAGGATTTAGGAGGTATCACTTTGATCTTATATGGAGAATCTTTGTGATAAGCGGAGATTGACCGAGCGTAGCATAGGAAACTCCTTCCCTATCAAGAGTATGTTATCCACGAACTCTACGAGGATCGTCACCATACTCCCTACTACCTTTTTGTATATACAAGGTTCATCTACCATTTTGATGATGTCAAACTGTTTGACTAATACATCAAAACAGATGTTCCAACTCCGCGATACCTGCTTTATCCTATAAAGCATCTTGCACACGTTTCCGCTGCTCCCACTGTCTACGAAGCCCTCTGGCTGTGTACTTATAGACTCTCTCTTCTAAAACATCATTTAGAAAAGCAGTGATGACACCCAACCGCCAGATATCGTAGTCATGGTATGTAGCAGTGGCAAGTAGGATCTGGATGGACTTAAGCATAGCTACTTAGAAAAGGTTTCATCATCATCCATACCTGATCAATGATGTAGACCTTTAACAAGTCTAGCTTTGAAAGTCTCAACTCTTCCATGTACACCAAGTAATCTTCTCAAGATATACTTGCTCCTGATGGGGATTTAACCCTTCAGATATAGCAACTAAAGTCCATACTTTGTTGGTGTATAAGGATTCCATCTCAGATCACTAAGCATCCAGCCATTCTTACAGAGTCTTACTCCTGATGGCCAGCTCGAAACAAGTTGGGTCATCATCTCATGATGCAATCCTCGCTCCCACTGTCATAGAGAAACCGAAGTATCTCTCAGGTTGGTGAGAAACCCTACTAGATCGGCGAAGAGGCTGAGGTTCGTTGGTAACTGTTGAATCCTTTGGTTCTTTCAAATCATCAGCTGCAGTTTGTATAGCTGGAACCTTTCCAGTTGTACATAACAGATCTTGCCTCGAGGTTGTCCGGATTTTGCTTTTCAGACATAGGCTGGACAACCCCAAATCTCAACTAACTTGAGAGATGGGCTCTTCCCTTATCATATCAAATATGAAGTGGTAGGCAATTGATTTGATTAGAACCCTATTCAATAGGTATGCAGCTTCTCAAGTGCATAACTCCCAAAAAGAAAAATAGGAAACTCAGTAGTACTCATCATAGAGCACACCTTATCATATAGGGTGTGATTGCTCCACCCCGATATACCATCGTGCTATGGTGTATACGGAGGAGTAATGCTGAGAGAGAATCTCATTCTCCTTTAGAATAGTCCAGTATTTCCGTGCTCAAGTATTCTCCTCCTTGATCACATCAAAGGACATAATACTTATACCCGTTTTGGTTCTCTACTTCTAACTTATATTCTGTGAATATCTCAAAAGGTTCGGACTTGTGTTTTAACAGGAACATATGTCTGAATCTAAAGAGATCATCAGAGAATGTAATAAAGTACAAAGAACCGGTCTTGGCATGTGTAGACAGGGGACCTTACATACATCAACATGTATCATCCCAAGAGTCTACTAACTCTTTCTCTGTTTCCAGTAAACTGAGCTATGGTCATCTTATCTTTGTGACATGACTGGCAAGTTTCACAAGATGTAAATTCAAACTGATTTAAATATGCATCTACATGTAACTTCAGCTAGTCGGGTCGCATTGATATGACCTAGTCTACAATGCCTCAAGAAGGATTCGTTCATTTCTGAACTCTTCCTCTTGTGTGTGTTCTGTATACTAAAGAACTGTAGTTTGATTTAGAACATCAATGCTTTTAGATAACGTGCCTGAACCGATCAACTTTTGATATAGGAAATGTTCAAAACATTATCCAACAATACAAAATTTTATCGTTTCTTTACTAATAAAGAGACAGATATGATTTTGTATATCAGGTTCGGTATCTAATAACATTCGTTCAGAATCAATGTATTGGTAATACAGGGTGACAGTGACCAACAGACCTGGCTGCAACTCTTGCCCCGTTTTCTGCCTCATGAAACTTATCACCCGTTCTCAGTTCTCTACCTTTCTGTAGCCCTATGTAACAAATTACATATCTGGGATCCTGATCTGGTATAACATACCCAGGACGTAAAGGATACTGAGAAACAGTTCTCTGTAATGAACACACCCGAAGATGATGCATCAGCATGCACTCTCTTCGTTTGGGTGGCACGGGAAATCTGGTATTCCCCAATTTCCTGCTCTGTCTTATAACAATTATAAGTTGGAGCGGGATCAACGTTCCCCAGCTCAGTATAACAAGCGGGTTCGGTCAATATTCCGTATTATTATCTTGATTAAGGCGTGATATGGTCGCTACCTGGAGAGAGAGAGAAGAAAACACTCAGCGTGCGCTCTTGCAAGAATAGATTGGTTTTTATTTTATCTAATCAGGATGGCTCCCACTGCTTTTTATCAAATCTTCCTTCAAACCCTAAATAGAAAGACTAGCCGGGATTAATTACACACTACAAGTTCGCCAATCTTTCAGCCAGGCCAGTGTCGGTACTTTGAGGGAGGTCCCCCGTGCTTTCGCACGAACCTAATTAATGTAAACCTCGTTTTCCCAGAGGCGTAACCCCGTTGACACCTTTCTAGACACCTACTTGATCGGCTAATTGTAATGTGTAAAACTCTCCCAGGAGTAACTCTTACTCGCAGCGGGTATCGGGATCCAATTATCTCATAGAAGGTATGCAATCTCATTGCAAATTTCAACACTTGAAATTCCCGATAAAATTTTGCCCCTAGCGTCCTATGACCTTGACAGAGGTCAACAAACCATAGGCTGCTAGTCAAGTTCAACCCGTCATTTCCTGATTGAAGTAAACCCACCCGCACGACCCTTGACAGAGGTCAACAAGGTCGCACGACTACCCTAAATCAATCACATCATATGCTTATACAGATAAGCACTAATCAGCTACCGCACACTACGCCTTGACAGAGGTCAACAAACATAGCACGAATACTAACCAGTACATATCTGAAATGACGGAGGGCTACGACAGGTTTTTCTAAAAACCTATTGCGTAATGAACTTGATATCGTTGTAGAATCAAATGATTTTAAAATGGAGTGCTTTTGAGGCTTTTCTAGTTTTGCTAAAGGAGTCACTCCCGGTGAAGGGATCGTCGGTCCTTTCCTCGTCGAATGAGGTGCGGGATATATCATATATATCACTGTGCAAAGCAGAAACTATAGAAGCTATCAAAAGACAAACCGAGTGTGTAGCATCTGCCAGTTATTGCTAAAGGAGTCACTCCCGGTGAAGGGATCTCGGTCCTTTCCTCATCGAATAAGGTGCAGGATATATCATATATACCGCTATGCAAAGCAAGAACTGTAGCTACCTGTTTTATTTTGAAATTCGATTCTACAACATCTTAGGTTTCTTTTATTTCATTAATCACATTAATGAAGTCCCATCATTTAAGTACCTAAACATCACAGATAAATACGACGTACACTTATGCCATCCGCATTCGCCTCGATGTCCCCTCGTGCACCGTTAGGTTAGGTAACTAACGGCAGAGCGGGGCAGGGCTAGTGCGGGTGTAAAACATAAGTAACGTCTATATAATATATCATATATACTATATACTGTATCTATCACAGAACATCACATGATCACATCACAGATATCGCAGCAGAAGAATCATATGAAATATTGGATATACTAGGACGTCCATGTTTTCAATACGAGCCAGTATAAAACACGGATTCCACGGTCGTGATGAATAGCCAAACCCACACCCCTAGACCCCTACGAGAGCGGCAAGCAACCCTACCAATTCTGGAGTTAGGAGACCCGGACTCGACTCCTCGAGTTGGTCTCCCACTGGACTCCAGAACCCGGTTACTTGTGCCCTCCTCCTTGGGTCTATCCTAGTGCGGAAAAGTAAATAATATACAAACGGTGACATCTTCCGCAACCTGGAAGTGCCCCAATAAAAGAATATTACATACAAGTTTTTACATGAATGAAAATGAAAAACACTCATCTCACATAAAAACCCCCGGCTATTCAAACACGACGATCCAATATAACATATCCAGCAACACATAACATCACATGTCATCAACGTAAGTAAATATGTGCATCCCAATTGTCGTTGACATATAGCAACGAAACCGGCGATATCACATATTACACTTACGGTCACAGAAAAGAAAGTGTAAAACTACAACAGTTGGAATCCGCAACCTCTTTAGACATCGCATGCCTAATCAAATGAATTACTTAGACATCGCATGCCTAACAATTATAAACCCCGCATTTTAGTCTCAAAATCGAAAACACTTTACAATACCAAGTCGGGCAATTCAACAAGATTCCCGACATCCTGATCGAATGCTCGTCGCAAACTTCAGTAGACGGCTGCACCCCCGATACCGTCGACGAAGTGCACCAAGGCGGAACACCGCTACCGCGAGCACCCGAACGGATGCTTTCGGCGACGGGGTTCTCCTACAGTCACTTGGTCGGGGCTATGGAGTGAGGCTGTCTATTAAGTTTACCCGGCGAGTATCCGTGTACGCTACGTGATTGCGACGGACTTTTGATCACATCAAAATTCCGTGGCAACCGATCAAGTGAGATTAAACTGCTATGTTTATAACATTCATTCAGTTATCTCATAACTTCTTGTGAATTCCAATTATTGTATCCCATTCCGGATAAATAGAAAATGTCAAACTTTCCGATTGAACAATCGAACACCCAAGTTTTCCCGATACAGATCAACACATGAAATATGAGTCTAACAACATTCAGTTCGTGCCTCAGTACCAACGGTCCAGCCGTAGAAGGGTCAAGCCAACGCCTCACATGTGGCACGCCGTACTGCCCCAAACCCAAAGGTTCAAAGGGCAGTTCAAGACGGTCACATAATCGAGTTAAGGTTTGTTGTCTTCTAGAGGGTCCATCGCGTTACTTGCACTACTTAGAACGTCTTTAAACTTCGGAAAAATCCAACGCTTGGAAATTTCCCGACAGGGGAAAAGTTGGGTATTTATATCCGGTCGAACTTTTTAACATATTCTAAAATTATCCGGAAAGCCACATAGACAAAATCTGATACTCCGATCGAAACACCGAATCCCCAAAACAACCCAGAAAATAAAACTCTGGAATAAATATTAAAATATTCCCAGGAAAACCAGCACTGACTATTATTGATTATGGTGCAAATTTCGATGAGCAATACGACAAAACGGCCGCGGATCCGCCGCACAAGCCATGCTCGTGCCGCGGATCCGCGGCGTAATGATGGAATTAGGTCATCAAAATTCACCGTAACTCTTAGATATCCCTGCTGATTTTTCTGCATATTTTTAATGTTGAAAAATCCCAGATTTTAGAAAAAGGACAGAGAGCATGTTTGGAATTGGGTTTCGGGTTCGTTCGGACTTCAAATTGCGTCTAGACTTCGCCTAAGGCTCTAGCTAGGCTCTGATACCACTGTAGGGTTCCTAGGAACCCTACAGATGAAGCAAGCTTCTTCATGTGATGAAGAAGAAGAAGATGAAAGAAATGAATATGATAAGTTGTTTTTTAAAATCAAAAGTAAATCAATACTTATCATAATCATAACCATGGTCAAGTGTAAAGAATTAAACCATGGTTAAACTTATGATTAGGGTTTTATTTCCTTTTCTTATTTATTTATCTATTTATTCATTTTGGAAATAATTAGAAAAGGCATAAAGAGAAAATGGTGGCTAATTTTGTTTCATATTGAAGCTTCTTGAAGACTTTGACCAAGTGACCATTTTGTCTCATGCTTAACCCTAACCATTGGGGTTGGGTTTCGGTTCGATCGGAGTTCAAATTCCGTCTGGACTTCGCCTAAGGCTCTAGCTAGGCTCTGATATCACTGTAGGGTTCCTAGGCACCCTAATGAGGTCTCACAAGGCATCAACCATGCCAATTTCAAATTTAAACGGTGCCGAGAAACCCTAGAACGGATCGTTGGCTAGATTTCTAGGCGAAACAATAAACTAGTTAACAACTTAACTAAAGTTTAAACAGAAATACAACCTTTGAAGATCCGGTGCTCCACCTCCATAGCTCCGCAACGAAGTCCCCTCGCTGTCCAAATGAATTCCCGGGCTCTAGCGTCGGCTTCGTCGGAGAAATGGCGAGCTAGGTCGTCGATGTCCATGCCGAAGATGATCTACGTCGAGGCATCGCTAGATCAAGCTCCAACTTCACCAAGTAAAGAAACTTGTGAAGTAAACACACTCTACTACTTGGCAAGAGGTAGAGGATTAAGAAATAGGAAGTGGGTAGACTTTAGAATTGGATTTCTCACTCATTTTCATCAATCACCATTGATGAAGTGAAGGTTTCTTCATTGAAGGAGATGAAGAAAGAAGATGATGATGATTATGATAAGTTATTAAAAATAGAAAAGAAATATAATACTTATCATAACTTTAACCATGGTAAAGTGTAGAGAATTAACTTTAGTTAGGTGGAATGGTTAGGGTTAGAGAAGAAGACAAGAATGGTTGCTTTGGTCAAAGTTGCATGAAGCTTGAAGAAGCTTCTAAGAAAGCAACCATTTGTTTTCTTTTCTCATTCTTTTCATCCAAAAAGAAATAGATAAATGAATGAATAAATAAATAAGCAAATAATAAACCCTAACCAATTCATTAACCAAGGTTTAATTCTTTATACTTAACCAATTTTATATGCACCATCAAACATGATACAAGCATGTGCACAAAATCATATCACATATATAATGCGCACATCCGAGCGAGAAAATCCATTTAAAGTGAACCGATACTAGTTAATGCAAAGTAATATATCAAGTATATAATTATGCATTAAATCATTAAATCAACACTTGATTTAACGATCCGGTCATGACGCACACAACCGACTGGTATCATTAGTAACAACTTATCGAATCAACACTTGATCCGATAACCCGGCTATATCGCATATAACCGATCAATGTCACATCGCGAGAATCGAACACAGTATCACATACTGGTATTATTCTCGGTCCCGCACATATCTCATATGCGCTCCTATTTCGTTTCGCTTGAGCCAGGAAACCTCTGTGTAGGACTCTAAAGACTCGTCAATACGCCGGCAGCAGATGATGATCATATCAAACACCCACAAGCCGCAAGCGGTCTGCTAAACGTAATGGCCACCCGGGTATTGAGCGATCAGAAGATCGACGAGCAAGCCCGCTCACACTCCAGTGAATCCAACCAGTAACACTACCGTACAGTCCGGTCTGATCGTCTGATATGTCGCATATCTCGCCTAGGGGTGGTAAACGTCAGACCCCAATAGCTCGATAAGTCGTGTCGATATGAGGTCTATAACAATTCGAGAAACTACTGGTAACACTTACAAGTAAATCTCAGCAACCCTGGCCAGGGATTTCCGGTTATAGCCAATCGAACACAGCGCAACATCAACCCCCTATACCGGGAGAGACGAATCCCCTCCTATCGCTCATTGCCTCCATGTGACTCGGGACTGTACCCAAAAACCACCATTTTGCATGCCCTCTTGGACGTGGTAAGATGGAAATCAAAGCACAGTAGGAACCACACAAGACTCTATAACGATCTCGGGTCAACATACTACTCTGTACCAGTGTCACCAGAGAACTGCCATCTGACGTATGGTATAATACCATCTGGGAGTTCTCGGCGAGTCCGTCCTGTGTACCCAGTCTCTACTGAGCACCCGTATATCATCTCTGATGTCAAACACCAATGGATATGGGATCATCCATCGCCCATCTATATGGGTCGAGAAGGTATACGCTAGTCTACTCTGGTATATCGATGCCCCGTCTCGATACACCCACGACTAGGGACTTTGAAGGATGTACTTATAGACTACCATGTCCCCACTAGTTTGATCCGCATCATAATCCAGGTAGTCAAGTACACATCCTAAGGGCTTTACCAACATGTAACAGGGAGACAATCAGTGTACACGTTAAGGTAAAGATTAACGAGATAGCATACTATCATGTCGAGCAAGAAAGTCCTCCCTATATATGTCCCAGCATCCACTACAATATACATCCTATGTATAGTAATGGCCTCTAGGGCATACATATAACTAACAGGTTCCGCGGCCAAACAGTAACTTTTGGGTTTGGTTTTCACACAGTAAAATATGTACAGATTTCCTGATTGTTCTGGGAATTTTTATTCTACTCAAGTGTTGAGTTTTCTGGGTTGTATTGGGAGCTCGTTGATTCGATCGGAATGTATAACTTCGTTTAATTTGTCTGGCTAATTTTTAGAACGTGTTAAAAAGTTCGAATGGATATCAATAACTCACTTTTTCCCATGCCGGAAAATTTCAAGTATTGGATTTTTCCGTAGTTTAAGAACATTCTGAGTCGTGCAAGTAACGTGATGGACCCTCTAGAAGACAACAAACCTTAACTTGATTATGTGACCGTCTGAACCGCCTCTAAACCTTAGGGTTTGTGGCAGTACGACGTTGCCACATGTGAGGCGTTGGCTTGACCCTTCTACGGCTGGGTCGTTGGTACTGTGGCATGTGATGGATGTTTTTAAACTAATTTCAAGTGTTGAGAACTATTTGGGAAAACTTAGGTATTTGATTATTCGATCGGAAAGTTTAACATTATCTATATATCTGGAATGTGATACAATATTTGGAATCCACAAGTAGTTATGAGATAACTAATTTGAATGTTATAAATCTAGCGGTTTAGTCTCAGATGATCGGTTGCCACAGGATTTTGATGCGATCAAAAGTCCGTTGCAATCACATAGCGTACGCGGATACTCACCGGGTAAACTTAATAGACAGCCATGCCCCATAGCCCCGACCAAGTGACTGTAGGAGAACCCCTTCGCCAAAAGCATCCATTCGGGTGCTCGCGGCAGCGGTATTCCGCCTTAGTGCACTTCGTCGACGGCATCCGGGGGTGCGGCCGTCTACTAAAGTTTGCGACGAGCATTCGATCAGGATGTCGGGAATCTTATTGAATTGCCCGACTTGATATTGAAAAGTGTTTTTGATAATGAGACTAAAATGCGTGGTTTATAATTGTTAGGCATGAGATGTCTAAGGAATTCATTTGGTTAGGCATGCGATGTCTAAGAAGGTTGCGGATTCCAATTGTTGTAGTTTTACACTTTCTTTTCTGTGACCATAAATGTAGTATGTAGTTGTATCGCCAGTTTTGGTTGCTATACATCGACGACAATCGGTGTATGCATACTTACTTACGTTGATGACATGTGATGTTATGTGTTGCTGTGATATGTTATATTGGATCGTCATGTTTGAATAGCCGGGGGTTTTATGTGAGATGAGAGTTTTTCATTTTCATTAATGTAAAATTCATTTGTATGTAATATTCTTTTATTGGGGCACTTCCGGGCTAAGGATGATGTCACCATTGTATATTATTTACTTTTCCGCATTAGGTAGAACCAAGGCGAGGAGCACAAGTAACCGGGTTCTAGGGTCCAGTGGGAGACCATCTCGAGGAGTCGAGGCCGGGTCTCCTAATCCTAGAATTGGCAGTGTTGCTTGCCGCTCTCGTAGGGGTCTAGGGATATGGGTTTGGCTATTCATCGCGACCGTGGAATCCATGTTTTATACAGGCTCCTATTAAAAACACGGACCTCCAAGTATATCCAATATTTCATATATGTTCTTTTGCTGCAATGTTCTGTGATGAGATCATATTACTGCCTGAGACGAATGTTTATATTATATATATGAGATATATTATATATTGTTGATTTCGTTTCATTTCTGATGCTTGTGAAGCATATTAAAATTGGACTTCATTAATGAGATTAATGAAATAAAAGAAACCTAAAGATGTTGTAGAAACTTGTTTAAAAACTGGTAGCTCTAGTTCTTGCTTTGCATAGCGGTATTCCTTGTAGAATATCCAGCACCTTATTCGATAAGGAAAGAGCCGAGTTCCCTTCACCGGGAGTGACCTCTTTAGCGAAACTGGCAGATGCTACACACTCGGTTTGTTTTTTGATAGCTTCTATAGTTTTTTCTTTGCACAGCGGTATTTATGAAATATCCTGCACCTTATTCGATGAGGAAAGAGCCAACGATCCCTTCATCGGGAGTGACCTCTTTAGCGAAACTAGAAAAGGCCTCAAAAACACTCCATTTAAAATCACTCGATTCTACAACGATATCAAGTTCATTACGCAAAGGGTTTTCTTAAAAACCTGTCGTAGCCCTCCGTCATTTCAGATAAGTATTTCATAGTATTCATGCTACGTTTGTTGGCCTGCGTGAAGGTGTAGTGTTCGGTAGCTATTTATGCTTATCTGTAAAAGCATATGATGCGATTGAGTTAGGGTAGTCGTGTGACTTTGTTAGCCTGCGTCAAGGGTCGTGCGGGTGGGTTTAATTCAATCGGGAAATGACGGGTTGAACTTGACTAGCGGACTATGGTTTGTTGGCCTACGTCAAGGTCATAGGACGCTAGGGGTAAAATATTATCAGGAATTTCAAGTGTTGAAATTTGCAATGAGATTGCATACTTTCTATGAGATAGTTGGATCCCGATACCCGCTGCGAGTAAGAGTTACTCCTGGGGGAGTTTTACACATTATAATTAGCCGATCAAGTAGGTGTCTAGAAAGGTGTCAACGGGGATACGCCCCTGGAAAAACGAGGTTTACTTTAATTAGGTTCGTGCGAAAGCATGGGGAACCTCCCTCAAAGTACCGGCACTGGCCGGGCTGAAAGATTGACGAAATTGTAGGGTATAATTAATCACGGCTAGTCTTTCTTTTTAGGGTTTGAAGGAAGATTTGACTAAAACAGTGGAAGACATCCTGATTAGATATATTAGATAACCAATCTAATCTTGCAAGAGCATACGCTGAGTGTTTTCTTCTCTCTCTCTCTCCAGGTAGCGACCATATCACGCCTTAATCAAGATTATAATACAGATGTATTGACCGAACCCGCTTGTTATACTGAGCTGGGGAACGTTGGTCCCGCTCCAAATTATAAATGTTATAAGACAGAACATGAAATTGGGGATTACCAGAATTCCCGTGCCGCCCAAACGAAGAAAGTGCATGTTGATGCATCTTCTTCGGGTGTGTTCATTACAGAGAACTATTTCTTAGTATCCTTTACGTCCTGGGTATGAGGTACCGGATCAGGATCCCGCAAATGTAAATTGTTACATGGGCTATAGATAGGTAGAAAACTGAGAATGGGTGATAAGTTTCATGAGATAGAAACGGTGCAAATGTTGCAGCCAAGTCTGTTGGTAACTATCACCTTGTATTAACAAATACATTTATTCTGAACGAATGTTATTAGATACCGAACCTGATATACAACATCATATAAGTCTCTTTATTAGTAAAGAAGGATATAATTTTGTATTGTTGGATAATGTTTTGAACATTTCCTATATCAAGAGTTCATCGGTTTAGGCACGTTATCTAAAAGTATAGACGTTCTAAATCAAACCACAGTTCTTAGTATACAGAACACACACAAGAGGAAGAGTTCAGAAATGAACGAATCCTTCTTGAGGCATTGTAGACTAGGTCATATCAATGCGACCCGACTAGCTAAGTTACATTTAGATGCATATTTAAATTAGTTTGAATTTACATCTTATGAAACTTGCCGGTCATGTCACAAAGATAAGATAACCACAGCTCTGTTTATTGGAAACAGAGAAAGGGTTAGTGACCTCTTGGGGTTGATACATGCTGATGTATGAAGGTCCCCTGTCTACACATGCCAAGACCGGTTCTTTGTACTTCATTACATTCTCTGATGATCTCTCAAGATTCAGACATATGTTCCTGTTGAAACACAAGTCTGAAGCTTTTGAGATATTTACAGAATATAAGTTAGAAGTAGAGAACCAAAAACGGTTATAAGTATTATGTCCTTTGATGAGATTAGGGAGGAGAATACTTGAGCACGAAATTCCTGGACTATTCTAAAGGAGAATGAGATTCTCTCTCGGCATTACTCCTCCGTATACACCATAGCACGATGGTATATCGGGGCGGAGCAATAGCACCCTATGTGATATGGTGTGCTCTATGATGAGTACTACTGAGTTTCCTATTTCCTTTTGGGAGTTATGCACTTGAGAAGCTGCATACCTATTGAATAGGGTTCTAATCAAATCAGTTGCCTACCACTTCATATGTGATATGGAATGGAAAGAGCCCATATCTTAAGTATGTTAAGATTTGGGGTTGTCCAGCCTATGTCTAAAAGCATAATCCGGACAAGCTCGAGACAAAGTCAGTTCTGTAGAAGTTTCTTGGATATCCTAAGCATTCGCAAGGGAATATCTTCTACCAAACCGAGAAACAAAAGATGTTTTTTTCTTCAGCATGCCACCTTTGTGAAAGGGAATTTCATGTGAAGAAATTAGTGGTCATGAGGTAGACTGGAAAGTGTTCCAGCTATACAAAACTGCAGCTGATAATTTGGTAAAACCCGAAGGATTCAATAGTTTCCAACGAACCTCAGCCTCTCCGCCGATCTAGTAGGGTTCCTCACCCACCTGAGAGATACTTCGGTTTCTCTATGATAGTGGGAGCGAGAATTGCATCATGAGATGATGACTCAACTAGTTCCGAGCTGGCCATCAGGAGTGGGACTCTGTAAGAATGACTGGATGCTTAGCGATCTGAGATGGAATCCTTATACACCAACAAAGTATGGACTTTGGTTGCTTTATCTGAAGGGTTAAATCCCCATCAGGAGCAAGTATATCTTGAGAAGATTACTTAGTGCACATGGAAAAGTTGAGACTTTCAAAGCTATGTTTACGTCCATCCAGATCTTACTTGCTACGGCTACATACCGTGACTACGATATCTGGCGGTTGGGTGTCATGACTGCTTTTCTAAATGATGATTTGGAAGAGAGCGTCTATAAGTACACAGCCAGAGGGCTTCGTAGACAGTGGGAGCAGCGGAAACGTGAGCAAGATGTTTTATATGATAAATCAGGTATCGCAGAGTTGGAACGTCTGTTTTGATGTGGTAGTCAAAGAGTTTGATTTCATCAAAATGGTAGATGAACCTTGTATATAAAAAAAGGTAATAGGGAGTATAGTGGTGATCCTCGTAGAGTACGTGGATGACATACTCTTGATAGGGAAGGAGTTTCCTATGCTATGCTCGGTCAATCTCCGCTTTTCATAAGGATTCTCCATATAGGATCAAAGTGATACCTCCTAAATCCTAGGTTTTGGATCTATGAGATAGATCTAAATGGATGTTAGGATTCTCACTAGGTGTAGTGAGATGGTATCAATCGATCCTGGGGAGAATCACTGGAAAGGTTCCAGGGTGATAAGGAAGACTGAATGTCAGTCGTAGGCATTGTCTTTACCCTCAGTGGAGGGACGGTATGTTGGAAGAGTTTAAAGCTAGATACCGTGACTTACTAGACGATTAAAGGCAAGATACATCATTACCAAAGATACTACCAAAGAGACAGTCTGGATATATATGAGCTCATGAGATGAACTTCGTTCCTGCCATTGTGTGACAATGGAGTTGTGGCTTATACCAAGGAACCCCTGTCCCATCAGAAATCCAGATATAATTCTTAGGCAGTATCACCTGATCATGGAGATGGTTGATCTCCAGGGAGATCGAGATTAGGAGAGTAGACACAGAGGACAGCAGCACGGATCCACTCACAAAGGCCTATTTCCCAGTAGAGACTTTTATTGGATGGTTGAGTATGAGATACTTCAACCACAGCTGATTGTTTGGTATGCGATACTACAACAGATGGCCCTAGTGCAAGTGGGAGATTGTTAGTTATATGTATGCCCTAGAGGCCATTACTGTACATACGATGTATATTGTAATGGATGCTTGGACATATATAGGGAGGACTTTCTTGCTCGACATGATAGTATGCTATCTGGTTGCACTTTATCTTAACATGTACTCTGATTGTCTCTATGTTACATGTTGATAAAGCCCTTAGGATATGTACTCGACTACTGGGACTATGATGAGATCATACTAGGTGGCCACGGTAGTCGACGAGTACATCCTATAACTGTTCCTAGTCGAGAGTGTATCGAGACAGGGCATCGATACACCAGAGTAGACTAGCGTATACGCATCTTGACCTATATGATGGGCGATGGATGATCCCATATCCATCGGTGTTTGACTTCAAGGATGGTGTAGGGTGCTCAGTGGAGACTGGGTACACTGGATGGACTCACCGAGAACTCCCAGATGGTATTATACCTCACGTCAGATGGCAGTTCTCCGGTGACACTGGTATAGGTTAGTCTGTAGACCCGAGATCGTCATAAAGTCTTATGTGATTCCCACTGTGTTTTGATTTCCATCGTACCACGTCCAAGATGGCGTGCAAAAAGGTGGCTTTTGGGTACAGTCCCGAATCACATGGAGGCAATGAGCGATAGGAGGGGATTCGTCTCTCCCGATATAGGGTGTTGATGTTGTGCTGTATTCGATTGGCTATAACTGGAAATCCCTGGCCCGGGTTGCTGAGATTTACTGGTAAGCGTTATCAGTAGTTTCTCGAATTGTTATAGACCTCATATCGACACGACTTATCAAGCTACTGGGGTTTGACGTTTACCACCCTTAGGCGAGATATGCGACATATCAGACGAAGAGACCGGACTGTACGGGAGTGTTACTGATTGGATTCGCAGGAGAAAATACAGGCTTGCTTGTTGATCTTCTGATCGCTCAATACCTGGGTGGCTGTTACGTTTAGCTGACCGCTTGCAGCTTGTGGGTTTTTGATATGATCATCACCTATTGCCGGCGTATTGACGATTCTTTAGAGTCCTACACAGAGGTTTCTCGACTCAGGAAAAACGGAGTAGGGGCACATATGTGATATGTGCAAGACCGAGGATAATGCGATATGAGATACCGTATTCTATTCTCACGATATTTGATATCAGCCGGGTCATCGGATCAAGTGTTGATTCGATGAATCGGTAAATGATATATTAGTCGGTTATATCGAATCAAGTGTTGATTCGATGATTTAATGTATAATTATATATATGATATATTAAATTACATTAACTAATATAAGCTCACTAAAAGATTCTTTTTCTCACTCGGGTAATATATTGATATATATGCGATATATGTTAATTGCATTATTTTATTTTGTTACAATAAATATTATATATGTGATATATAATATTGTAACATGTTATGGTTATTAATGCAACATGATTAGTGGAGATTAAACATGATTAGGGTTTGATTTGGGTTAACTTCTTATTGAAGCTTCTAGAAGCTTGTGTTTTATTTCTTGCATAGATATTATGTGTTGATATTTTTGCAAGATATTATTTAACCCAACCCAAACCCTTCACCCTAGGTTAAATCTCTATATGAGTTAAAGTAACTCAAGGGTTGTATTTGTAACCATGGGTTTTATTCATTGTTCATCACAAAAGGATTATTTCTTCTTCTTCTTGCTTCTTGCTTGAAAAGCTTTCTAGCTTTTTGAGAGGTGATGAAAATGAGTGAGTTAAAGAAAACAAATGAGAGCTAAAATCCTACTTAATCATCCTAATCTATCCTAGCCATTTAGATTAGGGTGTTCACTTCATTTATAAGTGAGAGCTTGTGTTAATGAAACTTCAACGTAGATCATCTTTGTTATCGAAGATCGGAAGCAAGCATGCATCTTTCTCTTCGTGGAACCTCTCTAGAGTCCGGGAAATCGATGATCGCAGCGAAGTGACCTCAACACGGAGCTTATGAAGTGAAGGACCGGACTACAAAGGTTGTAATCCCAAACTCTTAGATGTTAAAGTGTTTAACATGCTTGTTTCGCCTAATCTCTAGTTTAAAGATCTTGGTCAGGATTGTTCAGCATGGCTAATTTTTTAATCGGGCATGGTTGATGCCTTGTAGAACCTTGTGTGTGTGCCTAGTAACCCTACAGTGGTATCAGAGATAAGCTAGAGTTTTAGGCGAAGTCTAGACGGAGTTTTAGGCGAAATCTAGACAAAGTTTAAAGTCCGATCGAACTCCGAATACCCGTAAAACCGTAGTTTCTGGAAATTTTTCAAAAGGTTGATATTTTTCAGATTAAAAATGCTCAGAAAATTCAGCAGGTGATTTGATGGATTACTGTGCAAAACGAACCCAAAATGGGGTGATGGTTATGAAAGTCTACCCTAGCACCACCATGAGGTCCTAGTGGCATCAAGCATGCTGAATTAAAAAATTTCCGGTGCTAAGTTAGACTTAACCAAGATCGTAACTAGAATTTTAGGGTTAAACCTATGATGATATGTATTCTAAAGAGAAGTGAAGATGGCTATACTCTCGTAGATCGAGTCCTTCACTTCATAGGCTCTGTGTAGTAGTCCACACGGCTCCACTAGGCTCCACTTGAGAGTTTGGACAAGCTTCTTCCGATGACCTTCGTGCCGAAGATGATCCATGCGAAGCTCACTAGCTCAAGCTACCTCTTCACTAATCTCTTATTAGTGATGTAAACACACCACACCAAAGTGCTAGTTTCGTGTGGAATGGTGAAGTAGGGGATTTGAGGCTCACTAATTTGTGTTCAAACTTCATGGTTCACATCACATGTTAGGGTTGAAGCTTGAACCATGAGGAGGAGGAAGATGGAAGCTAGAGAGCATATGAGAGCAATACTTCAAAATGGCTAAGTGTTGGGAATCAAGACTAGAATGGCAACCCCTTGACCCCCACTTATTCAAGCATGGAGATAAATGCAATATAAAATTGCAACCATGCTTGAATAGTGAGTCAAGATGAATAAACAAATAGTAAATGCCATGCCTCACTGTTAGTGTATATGCCCTAGAGGCCATTACTGTATCATACAAGTTTGTATATTACTTAATGGATGCTTGGGATATTCACCTTGTATATACAATCTTGCTCAAAATAGTAGTATGCTACTTGGTTTGTTTCTACTTCAATGTGTACATGTGTTTATTTTTGTATATCGCCTATACACATTAGTGGAGCCCTTAGGATCTTTGCTTGATTACCAGCGATGTGATGGCCGTCACACTAGTGGGGCTGGGTAATCTATAAGCACATCCTTATGCAGGTCCCTGGTCGCAGGACTATCGAGACAGGGCATCGATACTCCGGAGTAGACCAGCGCATGCGCTTCTCATCCCAGTGTGGGAGACGGTCTGTCCCACAGCCGTCAGTACGTCGTACTTGAGATAGTATGCGGGTGCTCGTTAGGTTACGGGTACACTGGACAGGACTCGTCGGGAACTGACTAGTTGGTATTATGCCTATCGTCAGTTATCAGTTCCCAGGTGACATGAGTACAGCTTAGTCCGCTGACTTGACACTGTCACTTCGTCTCGAGTGTGTTCCCACTGTACTTTGATCACTACCCTACCACGGCTCAAAGGAGTCGTGCAAACAGGTAGTGGTTGGGTGCAGTCCCGAAGCACTTGGAGGCAGTGACGGTTAGACAGGATTCGTCTCTCCCGGTATTGGGGGTTGACATCGCGCTGTGTCTAGGAGAGCCATTACACGAGTAGTCCCTGGCCAGGGCAAACGAGATATACTGGTAGGCTTCCAGTGTTATCTCAGGGTGTTTTGGGCTTCGCTCCGGCACGACTTGTACCGCTATTGGGGGACTGACGTTTACCGCCCCCTAGGCCCGCCATGCGATGTATCAGACGAACAGACCGGACTGTACGGAGAATGTCACACTCAGGCTCAGTAGGAGTTCAGATGGGTTTCGCCTCGTCGGTCTTCTTGTCGGCATTACCTGGGGACCGTTACGCACAGCTAGTGCCGCTTACGGCCTGTGGTTAAAACCCACTGCCAGCGTAGTGTCGAGTCTTTAGAGTCCCACACAGAAAGCTTTTCGCCTTTAGGCAAAAGAGTAGAGGTCGCATGGTATTGCGACAGGTCGCATGGTTTTGCGACAGGGTTCGGTCACATCCATGCACTTGTGCACGTACAGTGTCCGGACAGTTTACACTAGCGGGCTTTGGTTTAAGCCAGATCCTAGTGTACCTTTTGGGATTGGATTTATCCAGTGTGCATTCGTGTTCCTCGGAAAGCGGATGCGGGTGCGTATGCACAGTTGACAGGGAGACAGAGGCAGCGGATTCTCATTAGGGTTGTTGACAGTTGACCGTTGACTATTTGACTTTTTGTTCAACCCTAATGAGAATATGATATGTGATTAACTATTATATTAATTAAGTATTATGGTGACATGGTTGTTGACTTTTGTTGACTTTGTTGACTTGTTGACTTTTGTTGACTTGTTGACTTTGTTGACTTGTTGACTTTTGTTGACTTGTTGACTTTGTTGACCGGTTGACTAGGCTTGACTAGTTGACCATCATGATAACCATAGCCATCATTTTATGGCAAAGACTTTTGTTTGCTTGCTCATTTGTGTAAAATGAGTGCATGAAATGATATGGTTATGGTTGCTTCAACCATCACATAAGACTTTTTTGATATGATGAGTTATCATGACTTTGGATTATGAGAGGGTGAGAGAAAAAAGACTTGCTCATTCTTTCTTGCTCATTCTCTCTCTTGTTCTTGAGCTCTCTTGTTTTGCTCTCACCCTCTTGCTCTTTTTCCCTCTCTTTAATCTATGGTTCTCTTGTCTCATGAGTTGAGAATCAAGAACCATAGATAAAATCCCATACAAACTCTTCTCTACTCACTCTAGTTCACAAGGTTTAGCAAACCGAGTGAACTAGTTTCTTCAAAGAACGAAGAAGGAGCCAAAGGTTGGAGCTTTCAGGTGGATCTATCTTCGGCGTACGGAGACGACGGGAAGAAGCCAATCCGGACCACCATCGGAGTTTGAAGACGAAGGAGTTCAAGACAAGCAAGGTATAACCCCCTAACCGAGTAGCTAGAAACTCGTAGTTAGGTTGCTAGATAGATGTTTAACCAAGATCCGGGTTTTAGGTCCATGTTACCACCTCCGTAAAAATCGTTTTTTACCAAATTCCGCATTCCCGAAAGTACCGGGAGAGGTAGCTGTAAGTGCACGGCGGCGCCCCGGCCGTCAATCCGACAGCCAAATGCGGAAGCGGTGATAAACTTTAAATTTTCTTAAACTGGCAAACCGCCGCGCACTACTACCCGGATCGAACCATTAATTAGTCCTAGCTACCAACAAGAAAGGGAAGAGAGATATACCGACGATCCAAGTCCTCCGGTCTTCTCATCATCGTCCCAATCTCCTGCGGAATGTCTCGTTTCCTCCTCGTCGCCGGAAGTGCACCACATCGCCTACTTCTTTTACGGGCTCCCACCTCAATGCCGAGGCAACTCGGGCACGAAGCCGGCTACTCGACGTGCCCAAGATTTGCTGTAGAATGTGTGAAGAACCATGTCTCACTTTTTGGGGATTGTGGAATTGCTATTGGTGGAAGAAAAGAGAACAACTTTTTGGAAAAAAGAGCTAGAGGACTTTTCTAGCAAACATGAGAAGCAAAAATACCACCCCTCAAAAAAATGAGCCCCATTCCATTCCCTTCCATAGGAATGGCCAGCCCCCCCTTCTCAAGTGTGATTGGAGAGAGAAAGAGAAAAGTCAAGGGGGTGGGTGGAAGCAATGATGAAAAGAGATGATGAGAGAACAAAACCCAACACTCCAAAAGCCAATCATAACCTACAATGGTCAAGCCATCATCATAAAGCTAGAAGTCAAAAGATGGGCTCCATCATGAAACCATCATGATACAAGAAAATATGCAAAGACCCCCTCCACAATTGCCTATTTGCAACAATGCAAATAAGCCCTCCTCCACCAAACTTCGGCCAATGAACGGAACAAAGGAAATTGGCCGAAACGGAAAGCAAACTGGCAACTCCAGAAAACTGATCCCGTAATAAATTACAGGAAAACCCCGATACTGTGCATACACACCCGCATCTGTATTTCGACCGAAATACAGATGCAATGAGACAAAATCTCCACTGTACTATACTAGGATCCGGCTTAAACCAAAGCCGGCTAGTAATATCCGTTCGATCCTGATCGGTGCAATACCTCACGTATCTGATCGAACCCTGCCATATATGCATACGGCCTATAGTACAAACTGTCCGATCCTGATCCGTGCAATACCGTACGTATCTGATCGGACCTTGCCATATCTCCATACGGCCTCTACAACCTTTCGCCCGAAAACTGAGTAACTGAATGTGGGGGACTCTAAAGACTCGTCAACACCTCGGTTGTGGATTTAACCACTAGCACGTCAGAGGTATAAGCCAATACGTAACGGGCTACCAAGTATTGACTAAAAGGGACGTCTGTGAGTGAACTCAGCCTGACAACCCTACTGAGCCTGTCAGTGACAATATCCGTACAGTCCGGTCCGTTCGTCTATGAGTATCACATGGCGGGCCTAGGGGGTTGGTAAAAGTCAGACCCCCAAAAGCGGTACAAGTCGTGTCGGAGTGTAGCCCAGAACACCCTGAGATACTACTGGAATACCTACCAGTAAATCTCCTTGCCTTGGCCAAGGACTTTGTGTAATGGCTCTCCTAGACACAGCACGACCTCACCCCCAATACCGGGAGAAACGAACCCCTGAAGATACGCTCACTGCCTCCATGTGGCTCGGGACTGTA
Source organism: Agapanthus africanus (assembly GCA_030015575.1). Classification (NCBI taxonomy): domain Eukaryota; kingdom Viridiplantae; phylum Streptophyta; class Magnoliopsida; order Asparagales; family Amaryllidaceae; genus Agapanthus; species Agapanthus africanus. The sequence goes on along the minus strand of CM057349.1, from coordinate 235,148,186 downwards.
CCCAACTAAAACCTGTTTGCACGACTCCTTTGAGCCGTGGTAGGGTAGTAATCAAAGTACAGTGGGAACTCACACGAGACAAATGACGATCCCCAGGTCGATGAACTAACCTGCACACATGTCACCAGGGAACTGCCATCTGACGTCTGGTATATGACCAACTAGCATGTTCCCGGCGAGTCCTGTCCGGTGTACTCATAACCCAATGAGCACCTGTATACATCTTAGGTGATCCAACTGACACCAGTGGCTTGTGAGACCGGCCACCGCCCCTTGTCGGGGTCTCGACTGTATACACTAGTCTACTAATGGAGTATCGATGCCCAGTCTCGAAACTCCCACGACTAGGGACATTTTAAGGATAAGCTTATGGACCCCCAGCTCCCACTTATATGATCGCCCTCATACTGCTGGTGGTCAAGCAAGAATCCTAGGGGCTCTATCAACGTGTAATAGCGACGTGTCAGGTCACCTAAAGCAGTACACGATGATAAAGGTAAACCAGATAGCATACTATCATCTCGAGTAAGACTGTCCTACCGGGATAGGTCCTCCCTCAATCATTGCAATCACGTACCTGTGATCCAATAATTGACTCTGAGGGCACTATCTCCAACAATCTCCCACTTGCACTCAAGGCTAATTATTGCGATGTCGCATACTCACAGCCCGTGTGATACCGAACACCCAACTCCTCTACTAGTCAGTCTCACAAAGCTCGTTTGCGAAACTATTGCGTTCGAGAAATAGCCTCAGTGAGTGGATCCGCTTTGTTGTCTCTTTCCATGTCTCTCTATATCTCAAGTTCGCGGAGAAACCCATCTCCCGAAATGAGCAATACCTGTCTTAGAATGTGTCTGGATGTCTGATGGGACATAGCTCATAAATGAACTCCAAATCCAAACTTCTTAGACTGTATCATCAACTGAACTTAATCAGTATCCTGCGCCATGCCACCCTCAGTATTGCCTTGGATCACCTGTCCAACATACTACCCTTCGTAAGAAGGAGAACTATAACTCTGACAACCTCCTTGTCGTCCATGTCACCTTGGAAGCCTGGAATGATAACTGTCTCCCGAATGAGGCTGTCGTTATCATATCCCTAGAACATCCACTTATGTTCTAAAACTGCTTCCGACTGTTTCTCCAGGATTGGATTAATGTCAACTTATTGCATCTAGTGCAAGAACAACATCTGGTGTGGTAGTTGACATCTCATGATTGACTCAATTGCCTGAGCAAGTGATCTGCCAATCATGCACATCCCTCTCCCCTTTAGTCTGTAAGACAGCTTTAGAGAGGGTGACTCCATCACCTGCAGGTACACTACCGTGCCAGGAGTCGTCCATCCTAAATACTCTTAGAATGCTGTCAAGTACCCTGATTGGGAAACCACCCAAATCTAGATCTAATACCATAGATCCAGTAACCAGTATGTCTGATATAAAATCCATTTCCTTTGTGGAGAAACCACTGTGTGACGACCAAAGTATAACCGATTGTAGTATAGGAGTTTCTTTTCCTACTCTGTGTATGTCATCCAAATACCAGGATATCACACCCTACTACCTTCTCAACAGATCCATCTCCTATTCTGATGAAGTCAAACCCACGACTGTCACGTCAGAAATAGATGATCTATCTCCGCTACTGGTGCTTCAGTCTATAAATAGACATAAGCTACCTTTCCACCAATGCTTCCGCTGCTCCCACTGACTACGACAACCCTCTGGCAGAGTCATATACACGTACACTTCTAAAACTAGTTTAGAACGACGCTATACTCATCCTCCCACCGGGTCTCGCAGCCTGGAACAACAGCAATGGTAATTGTGGGTAAACAAGAACTTCCCTGTCACCGTCCTTGAGGCTACCGTAGTACCTCTCGGGTGCCTGAAGTTACCCACCTTATCTGCGGAGTGGCCAATGGAATGTCAATCCAGATTGAATCTTTAGGTTCCTTATCAAATCTTCAGTAATCGTTTGTGGTTCTGGAATCACTTCCAGTTCTACCATACTCCCACTACTGTTTTCTGGAAAAATGCAATTTTATTAAAACTGTGGCGAGTCAAGAACAATATCACTATTGATCTTTCTTATGGTAGAAAGTCAACCCTCGTCATAGCCTGGGTCAACCCACAAACAGCCATTACAGAAACATGCCTTTGAGTTATCCAGAGTCTGGTTTTAAGCATAAGCCGGACAACTCCCCGTACCTTAACATCGTTAAGATACGAACTGTTCTATATCCAATATAGGAACAGAGGCACTGATCTATTTGAACCAGATTCAAATAATGCAGCTGTCTCCAGTGCATGTCAAGTAAATAGAGAGAGGCCGATCAGCGTTACTCAACTTAGGAATGCTTCCAATCACGAGTAACCCGAAAGAGAAGCAAGATCTCTTTATCATTACTATCAACTGAATACCATTGACAAGTATCTACATCTTCGATCACTTTGAAGAATCCCGATACTTGCTACACCTGGTTCTCTACTGTATTCAAATACCTATAACTTCTCCAAATTCGGACCCTGTGTTTCCTCGAAACACTTGCCAAAAAACTAGAGAAGTCATAAGTAAACCGAATATAGTACGAGGACCAACCCCTCTGTCCTAATGGACACTGGACAACATACAATACTCTGTATAAGTCCCTTGAGTCTGACAACTCATTCCCTGTGTGTTGTAGGTTGAAAACTGTACCTTTGGTTATGAAGAATTACACCGCTGTTTAATGCTCCTTACCTAACCATCCGCTGATATAGGTAAATGTCATAGACATAATTTCAGAAAGGTATATCTCACTCTATGAAAATAGACGTACAGATATATCAATTTGAAATTGGTGCATAACAGCGGATATTCAAAACCAAATATTTGCCGACCGGCAAACAGCCCAGGTGATTTCCTCAAATATCACCGATTACAACGAATCCCGATATAATGAGGATAGTCACCCAATTCCCAATAACTTACTCCCACTCATCATCTGTAAAACCATACAGATGTGAGAATCGTACCTGGTAAATACATACCCTGGAGTAAGTATCTAATCGGGAAATCAGTTTCCCTTTAACATTACACAGTGAAACTGAAACATTGAAATGTTCCGATGGGGTATTCTGGTATTCCTAGTAATGCCTCTTCCAGATTCACGACTGTAACCGTATAGTTCTTTGCCACCTCTCCAAATCCCTTCATATGTCTTTAGTCATTACCTTCTGCACACCCTTTTAGGCCAAATGGTTTTCTTCCTTCCCTACCGTTCGGCACCAGCCTATGGTTTGGAAGAAGACTATCCAATAAGCATAATGGGTGTACTGTCCCAATCCTAGGAACACTCGCAATGAGAGAGGGTGAAGATAAAAGACAACCGAATAAACCTTATTCCTATTTCTCCTGAACCAGAATCCATCCCCGAACTGGAACCAGTTCCATTCGAGTTCGTATATAACCATACGATGGAGTATCCAAATAAACTGTGGATCTTCGTAGTGATACGGAGTGACCTGGAGAAATACAAAGGTGATGTGGGAGTGGTAACGAAATATTTGGTTTGGTCGTGAATATCTGTTGCAATTTACTTTGCCCTCTTACTAATCCCTTGCTTTGTCTGAACTTAATACCTTCTGCACACCATCGTTATGCTAATTGGTTTTCTTCATTCCCTACCGGTCGGCACCAGCCTAAGGTTTGGAAGAAGACAATCCAATTTGCGTAATAGGTGTACTACCCCTAAACCAAGGAGTACTCGTAACCTGAGAGAGGGTAAAAGGAAAAGACAACTGAATAATCCTATCCGTTTTCTCCAGAACCGGAAACCATCCTCGAATAAATTCTTTCGAGTTCGTATCTAACCATACGATGGTTTTGTCCAATGGAAGTGGACGTTCGTAGTAAAGCGGGGTGTCCTGGAGAAAAGGGTAAAAGTAGGAGTGGCAATGAGGTTTGCAACTCTGACAATCCAAAAGCCGGTGTTTAAGAAGGTTCGGTCAACTTGGTCACTGAGTCAAAGTCTTAGGGTCGGGTCAATGGTCGCTGCCAAAGAGAGAGAGAAAAGAAACACTCAGCGTGCACTCTAACCTAGATCAGAATGGTCACCAATTTATCTAATCTGGAAACCTCCCACTGTACCTCAAATTCTCCTCCAAACCTGAAAGAAGAATTAGTCGGGGTTACCCGAGGAGTAAACTAACTCATCAGTGGGAATCGGGATCCAACTATCATTGCATGATAACGTGACGGAATCCGCTCACGCTATCACACTCCAGAAGGTATGCGCATATCTGGCAAGTTTCAGTTCTTTTGAAACTGCCGATGTGATTTCTGCCCCATGCTCTTATGACCTTGACTTTGGCCAACATATCATAAGTCACATGTCAAGTTCTACCCGTCATTCTCCAGGTTAATTTGAATCCACCCGTACATACCCTTGACTTTGGCCAACATGGCAGTACGACTGTTCCAAACCAACGCATCTATCTATGATGCATATGAATAACCAACAGCTACCAAACACTGTGCCTTGACTTTGGCCAACATACACAGCTTGAATACTATTGACTATCCATATGAAACGACGGAGGGCTACGAATGGTTTCTGGCGAAAACCTTTAACGTAATGAACTTGATATCGTTGAAGGAACGGATAGCTTTTTAAAAATATAGTGACGAAAACCTTTGCTAAAGAGGTCACTCCCGGTGAAGGGATCTCGGCTCTTTCCCCGTAGAATGGGGTGCAGGATATTCCAAATGAATACCGCGATGCAAAGCAAAAGTAATCGGCTATAGTGAAGTTAATGCCCTGACGCAAACTTCTGTCCAAGGGGTCACTCCCGGTGAAGGGATCTCGGCCCTTGCCTCGTCGACTGAGGAGCAGGATATTCCAATGAATACCACGATGCAAAACAAAAGTAAACGTCCTTGCAATAACAGCTTTTTGAAAAGTGTTCCAACAACATCAGATTAGGTTTGTTTTAACTTGCATTGATCCGAATCAATGCAGTCCCATCAATTGATCACACCAAAAAGAACGAAAATATACTGATGTACGTATATGCCATCCGCATTCGCCACTGGGTCCCGTCATTACCCGTTAGGTTAGCTAACTAACGACAGAGCGGGGACTGGACTAGTGCGGATGCAAAACATATACAACATCTACTAATATATATACAAATATATTATATTCACTCAAGGCGTGAATAAAATGCAACATCACAGAAATGTACAGCATCACAGAAACAATACAGATATCTGGGATCCCCGGGTTTCACAGAGCCGCTGAAACCCGACGTTCCCCCCGGTCGTATGGATAGCCTGTGCAATGAAATCCTAGACCCCTACGGGCGCGGCAAGTTACCCGCCAAAACCTGAAGCGAGGCAGCCCCCTTCAGCAACGTGAATGGACCACCCAGCACTTCACGGAATCCGGTAACTTGGGCACCCCTCCTGGGTCAACCTGTACCCCCTACGAGTGCGGCGAATAGCCCGCCAATCCTAGAGTGAAGCCCCCTCCGTCTCAATGCCATGAGATGCGGGCTTGTTGCCCTCCAGAACCCGGCTATCCGTGCACCCCTCCGCGGGGCAATCCTAGTACAGAAAGTAAAATATACATACAACGGGTACATCGACCGCAACCAGGTCGTGCCCCAAAAGAATAATACAAACAGGCAGTGACGGCAGTCCACATGTCGGACGCTCACCCTACAATATCAAAAGTACATAATACAACCACAACTGTACTAGCATTGCATCCAGGCTACCCCCACGACCGATCCGCAACATCACAGCAAATACATAGAACATCAACGTGAATGTCACGTTCGCAAATCCGTCTAACCGGGCTATAGCAGTTAGACCGGATTTACCGATCGAGTGACATTCACGGTCGCAGATATAATGTAAATACTGTGAAAAATGTGTTTAAAATATCCGACCGATCAAAATTTAACAAGTGGGCCCCAAAATAATACTGTAGCAGTTAAAGAAATTATGGGCCCAAAATTAATGTTCCAAAACCCCTAATCTAAGCCCAGAGGCCCACTGGAAAAATCCGACCCATTGAACCTTTCATTCTGTGGCGGAACCGCGGCCCCAGGTGGGTATTGGCCGCGGTTCCGCGCTCTGACTGAAAAGTCAACGGCTCGAATTTTCCCAGAAGTCTTATGTCATCCTGTACAGTACTTTTATACAACCTGAAAAAATTTTGGGGACCAAAAAATTTCAACAGAAAACTGTCGTGAGCAAATACGGGTTTTTGGACATTTCGATCGATCGGAACTGAAAAACACATTACACAAAGCTAGACTAAGTTAATGGGGAGGCTCTGATACCACTGTAAGTGCACGACGGCGCCCCGGCCGTCAATCCGACGGCCAAATGCGGAAGCGGTGATAAAATTTAAATTTTCTTAAACTGGCAAACCGCCGCGCACTACTACCCGGATCGAACCATTAATTAGTCCTAGCTACCAACAAGAAAGGGAAGAGAGATATACCGACGATCCAAGTCCTCCGGTCTTCTCATCATCGTCCCGATCTCCTGCGGAATGTCCCGTTTCCTCCTCGTCGCCGGAAGTGCACCACATCGCCTACTTCTTTTACGGGCTCCCACCTCAATGCCGAGGCAACTCGGGCACGAAGCCGGCTACTCGACGTGCCCAAGATTTGCTGTAGAATGTGTGAAGAACCATGTCTCACTTTTTGGGGATTGTGGAATTGCCATTGGTGGAAGAAAAGAGAACAACTTTTTGGAAAAAAGAGCTAGAGGACTTTTCTAGCAAACATGAGAAGCAAAAATACCACCCCTCAAAAAAATGAGCCCCATTCCATTCCCTTCCATAGGAATGGCCGGCCCCGCCTTCTCAAGTGTGATTGGAGAGAGAAAGAGAAAAGTCAAGGGGGTGGGTGGAAGCAATGATGAAAAGAGATGATGAGAGAACAAAACCCAACACTCCAAAAGCCAATCATAACCTACAATGGTCAAGCCATCATCATAAAGCTAGAAGTCAAAAGATGGGCTCCATCATGAAACCATCATGATACAAGAAAATATGCAAAGACCCCCTCCACAATTGCCTATTTGCAACAATGCAAATAAGCCCTCCTCCACCAAACTTCGGCCAATGAACGGAACAAAGGAAATTGGCCGAAACGGAAAGCAAACTGGCAACTCCAGAAAACTGATCCCGTAATAAATTACAGGAAAACCCCGATACTGTGCATACACACCCGCATCTGTATTTCGACCGAAATACAAATGCAATGAGACAAAATCTCCACTGTACTATACTAGGATCCGGCTTAAACCAAAGCCGGCTAGTAATATCCGTTCGATCCTGATCCGTGCAATACCTCACGTATCTGATCGAACCCTGCCATATATGCATACGGCCTATAGTACAAACTGTCCGATCCTGATCCGTGCAATACCGCACGTATCTGATCGGACCTTGCCATATCTCCATACGGCCTCTACAACCTTTCGCCCGAAAGCTGAGTAACTGAATGTGGGGGACTCTAAAGACTCGTCAACACCTCGGTTGTGGATTTAACCACTAGCACGTCAGAGGTATAAGCCAATACGTAACGGGCTACCAAGTATTGACTAAAAGGGACGTCTGTGAGTGAACTCAGCCTGACAACCCTACTGAGCCTGTCAGTGACTATCCGTACAGTCCGGTCCGTTCGTCTATGAGTATCGCATGGCGGGCCTAGGGGGTTGGTAAAAGTCAGACCCCCAAAAGCGGTACAAGTCGTGTCGGAGTGTAGCCCAAAACACCCTGAGATACTACTGGAATACCTACCAGTAAATCTCCTTGCCTTGGCCAAGGACTTTGTGTAATGGCTCTCCTAGACACAGCACGACCTCACCCCCAATACCGGGAGAGACGAACCCCTGAAGATACGCTCACTGCCTCCATGTGGCTCGGGACTGTACCCAACTAAAACCTGTTTGCACGACTCCTTTGAGCCGTGGTAGGGTAGTAATCAAAGTACAGTGGGAACTCACACGAGACAAATGACGATCCCCAGGTCGATGAACTAACCTGCACACATGTCACCAGGGAACTGCCATCTGACGTCTGGTATATGACCAACTAGCATGTTCCCGGCGAGTCCTGTCCGGTGTACTCATAACCCAATGAGCACCTGTATACATCTTAGGTGATCCAACTGACACCAGTGGCTTGTGAGACCGGCCACCGCCCCTCGTCGGGGTCTCGACTGTATACACTAGTCTACTAATGGAGTATCGATGCCCAGTCTCGAAACTCCCACGACTAGGGACATTTTAAGGATAAGCTTATGGACCCCCAGCTCCCACTTATATGATCGCCCTCATACTGCTGGTGGTCAAGCAAGAATCCTAGGGGCTCTATCAACGTGTAATAGCGACGTGTCAGGTCACCTAAAGCAGTACACGATGATAAAGGTAAACCAGATAGCATACTATCATCTCGAGTAAGACTGTCCTACCGGGATAGGTCCTCCCTCAATCATTGCAATCACGTACCTGTGATCCAATAATTGACTCTGAGGGCACTATCTCCAACAGTAGCATGGACTTACACTCACCATACTTCCTTATTTTCCACATCTTTTTCAAATTTTCTCAAAAATAGAAAATACTCCATGCTTCATATATATATATATATCACATATATTAATATATATATATATATTATGAAGAATAATCAGTGAGCTAATGATATTAGTTAAGATATAATTATATCAAATATAATATATATCATATTATTAAATCAACACATGATTTAATAATCCGGTTATATCACATATGATCGATTAATATCATTTATCTGTGTATCACATTATCAAATCAACACTTGATTCGATAATCCGGTTATATCACATATAACCTAACTGATAACAGATAACTGTCAGATTACAATACGGTATCACATACTAGTATTTAATCAGGCCCACGCACATATCACATATGTGTCCCACTTCGTTTCACTTGAACCAGGGAACTTCTGTGTGGGACTCTAAAGACCCGTCAATACGCCAGCAGTAGGTGATGATCACATCAGTCACCCACAAGCCGTCAGCGGTACTAGCTGGACATAACGGTTACCCGGGTATTAAGCGATATGAAGATCAACAAGCAAGATTGTCCATACTCTCCATGAAGTCTATCAGTAAAACTACCATACAGTCCGGTCTCTTCGTCTAATATGTCGCATATCATGTTTAGGGGGGTAAACGTAAGACCCCGGTAACTTTATAAGTTATGCCGATGTCTGGCCTATAACGGTTCGAGAAACTATTGATAACCCTTATCAGTAAATCTTAGCAGCAGTCCTGGTCAGGGACTTCCAGTTATAGCCAATCGATCATAGCGCAACATCAACCCCCAATATCCGGAGAGACGAAACCCCTCCTATCGCTCATTGCCTCCATGTGAATCGGGACTGTACCCAAAATCCACCTGTTTGCACGTCTCCTTTGAGCGTGGTAGGGAGGAAATCAAAGCACAGTGGGAGACACACAAGACTCTATGACGATCTCGGGTCTACAGACTAACCTGTACCAGTGTTACCAGAGGACTGCTATCTGACGATAGGTATACTACCAAGTAGGAGTCCTCGGTGAGTCCGCTCGGTGTACCCGTTCTCTAATGAGCAACTGTGTACAATCTTTGATGTCACACACCAATGGCTGTAAGATCAACCATCGCTCTCTAAGTGACAAGAAACGTACACACTAGTCTACTCTGGAATATCGATGCCCGTGTCTCGATATACCATCAACTAGGAACAGTTAAAGGATGTACTTTTGGACCACCCTGGCCCCACTAGTATGATCTCATCATAATCCTGGTAGTCAAGTACATATCCTAAAGGCTTTATCAACATGTAAGAGACAGACAGTATAATAATATCGGTCTTCATGTTAAGATAAAGGTAACCAGATAGCATACTATCATGTCGAGCAAGAAAGTCCTGTAGAAAGTCCTGTGTGTGTGTGTGTCCAAGCATCACCTATATCAACAATAATGGCCTCTAGGGCATACTTATTCCTAACAATCTCCCACTTGCACTAAATCCAGTTGTTGTAGTATCTAATACCCAACATCCCAAAAATCTCTCGAATCGCATTTGGGGGTGGGACTTTGTGAGTGGATCCGCTGTGTTATCCACTGTGTCAACTCTCCTAACCTCGATCTCCCGGAGATCAACTATTTTCCTGATCAGGCGATACTGTGTAAGAATATGTCTGGATCGCTGATGGGACCGGGGTTCCTAGGCCAAAGCCACAGCTCCATTGTTATCACAATACACAGGTATTGGATACTCAATGGTAGGAACCATGTTCATCTTATGAACTTTATTCATCCAGACAACCCCTTTGGCAGCATCGTTAGTAGTGATGTAATCAACCTCTATCAACGAGTCTGCTACGGTATATAGCTTGGGACTCTTCTAACATACCGTCCCTCCACTAAGGGTAAAGACAAAACCTGAGACTGACTTTCAGTCGTCCTTATCAAGCTGGAAGCTCGAATAGGTAAAGAACTCCACCTGGAGTTCACCGTTACCATACACCAAGAACATCTCTTTAGTGCTTCTCAAGTACTTAAGAATGTTCTTCACAGCTGTCCAGTGTTTCTCTTTTGGATCTGATTGATACCTACTAACTACACCTAGTGAATAAACTACATCTGGTCCGGTACATAACATCGCATACACGATTGACCTGACTGCTGAAGCATAAGGTATCCCTTGTATGCAAGCCCTCTCCAAATCAGTCTTGGGAGATATATCTTTGGTGAGAGTAATTCCTGAACAAGAAGGTACATTACCACACTTAGAATCGTCCATACTAAACCTCTTTAGTATGGTGTCTATGTACCTGGATTAGGACAATCCCAACATCTGTTTAGATCTATCTCTATAGATTTTTATCCCCAGGATGTAGGAGGCATCACCTAGATCTTTCATCGAGAACTTGTGTGATAAGAGGAGCTTGACCGAGTGTAGCATAGGAACATCGTTTCCTATTAAGAGTATGTCATCCGCGTACAATATGAGGAAGACAACCTTACTCTCTACAACCTTCTTATATATACATGGTTCATCTACCTTTTTGATGAAGTCAAACTCTTTGACAGCTTCATCAAAATAGATGTTCCATCTCCGCGATGCCTGCTTTAATCCATAGATGGATTTAAGCAGCTTGCATACGCTTCCGCTGCTCCCACTGTCTACGAAGCCCTCTTGCAATGTCATATACATGCTCTCTTCTAAATCACCATTTAGAAAAGCGGTTTTCACGTCCAATCTGCTAGATTTCGTAGTTATGGTATGCAACAATAGCAAGTAGGATTCTGATAGACTAAGCATAGTGACAGGAGAAAATGTTTCATCCTAGTCGACACCAGGTCGTTGACGAAAACCTTTTGCTACAAGTCTAGCTTTGATAGTCTCAACTTTTCCATCCATACCAAATTATCTTTCTCAAAGATCCACTTGCTCCCGATGGGTTTTACCCCCTCAGGAGCAACATCCAAAGTCAATACTTTGTTGGTGTACATGGATTCCATCTCAGATCGCATAGCATCCAGCCATTTCATAGAGTTACCACTCGTTATGGCTTGCTTGAAACTAGTTGGGTCATCATCATCCATGATGCAATCCTCGCTCCCACCATCTATGAGAGAACCGTAGTATTTCTCAGGTGGATAAGGAACCCTACTAGATCTGTGGAGTGGCTAGGGTTCGTTGGGGACTATTGAATCCTCCGATTCTACCAAATCGTCAGTTATAGTTTGTGTTGTTGGAACTTCTTCCAGTTCTACCTCATTGCCACTAATTTCTTTCATAAGAAATTCCTTTTCTAAAAAGGTGGCAATTTCGAGAAACAAACAGCTTTTGTTCCTCGGTGTGGTAGAAGATATTCCTTCGCGTTTGTTCGGGATATCCTACAAACTTGCACAGAACTGACCTTGCCTCGAGTTTGTCTGGATTTTGCTTTTAACATAAGCCGGACAACCCCAAATCTTAACTTGTTTAAGAGATGGTCTCTTCCCATTCCATATCTTATATGGAGTGGTAGGCAACGGATTTGGTCGGAACTCTATTCAATAGAAATGGAGCTATCTCAAGTGCATAACCCCAAAAGGAAATAGGCAACTCAGCAATACTCATTATAGAGCGCACCATATCTAATAGGGTGCGATTCCTCCACCCCGATATACCGTTGTGCTCTGGTGTATACGGTTGAGTAAGTTGAGAGAGAATCCCATTCTTTTAAGTAGTCTCTGAATTCCATGCTCAAGTATTCTCCTCCTCGATCATATCGAAGGATTTGAATACTTTTACCCATCTGGTTCTCAATTTCTTATATTCAATGAATTTCTCAAAACATTCAGATTTGTGTTTCAATAGGAACACATGTCCATATCTTGAGAGATCATCGGTGAATGTAATAAAGTATGAGGGACCATTCCTGACATTTGTAGACATAGGACCGTATACATCACTGTGTCTCTGTCCAAGAGTTCAGTAGCTCTTTCTCTGTTTCCAGTAAACGGTGATTTGGTCACCTGGTCTTTGAGACATGACTGGCAAGTTTCATAAGATCTAAATTTGAACGTATACAAATATGCATCCTTATGCAACTTTAGCTAGTCTTGTCGCATTGATATGACCTAGTCTACAATGCCACAAGAAGACTTCGTTCATTTCTTAATTGTTCCTCTTGTATGTGTTCTGTATACTTAGAACTGTATTTTGATTCAGAACGTATACACCGTTACATAACATATCAAACCCAATCAACACTTGATTTAGGAAAACATTCACAATATTTTTGGTACGAAATAACAGTCGCTCAGAATCATTGTGTTATCAGTTGGTAATACAAGGTGATATTCGCCAACTGCCTTGGCTGCAACAATTGCACCATTCTCTACTACTAGAGACATATCACCAATTCCCAGTTCTCTACCTCTCTATAGCCCATGTAACAAATTATATATATGGGATCTTGATCCGGTATCTAATACCCAGGACGTAGAGTTAACTGAGAAACAGTTCTTGGTAACGAACACACCCGAAGACAATATATAAACATGCTTATTCTTCGTTTGGGTGGCATAGGAATCCGGATATTCCCCTATTCCTTGCTCAGAATTATGAAAATCATAAGATAGAGCGGAACCTAACTCAGTATAATAAGTGGGTTCGGTCAATACATCCATATTATTATCTTGATTAACGCATGTCATTGGTCGCTACCAAGAAAGAGAGAAGGATAATCACTTTGTGTGTGCTCTTTGCAAGATTAGATTGGTTATTATTTTATCTAATCAGGATGGCTCCCACCGATTTTATCAAATCTTCCTTCAAACCCTAAAAGGTAAGATTAGCGGGGATTAATTGCATTCTACAAGTTTGCTAACCGGTCATCCAGGCAAGTGTCGGTACTCCGAGGGAGGTTCCCCGTACTTTCGCACGGACCTAATTAAAATAAAGCTCGTTTCCCTAAAGACATAACCCCGTTGACACTTTTCTAGACACCTACTGGATTAGCTAATTGTAAAGTGCAAAACTCTCCCAGGAGTAACTCTTACCCGCAGTGGGTATCGGGATCCAAATATCATATTGAAGGTATGCAATCTCATTGCAAATTTCAACACTTAAAATTCCCGATAATGTTTTTACCCCTAACGTCGTATGACCTTGATGAAGGCCAACAAATCATAGGACGCTAGTCAAGTTCAACCCGTTCATTTCATGATTGAGTTAAATCCACCAACACGACCCTTGACGAAGGCTTACAAAGTCGCACGACAACCCTAATCCAATCGCATCACATGCTGCAGATAAGCACTAATCAGTTACCGCACACTATGCCTTGACGAAGGCCAACAAACGTAGCACGAATATTAAATAGTACTTATCTAAAATGACGGAGGGCTACGCATGTTTTTAAGAAAACCATAAGCGTAATTAACTTGATATCGTTGTAGAATCTAGTGATTTGGAGTGTTTTAAGCTCCGTTTTAAAAATCGAATAGTTTTGTAGCGTTTGCTAGTTTTGCTAAAGAGGTCACTCCCGATGAAAGGATCTCGGCTCTTTCCTCATCGAATGAGGTGCTGGATATTCTACAAGGAATAGCACTATGCAAAAAAAAAAAACTAGTGCAGCTTCCAAAACTAAATGAGTGAGTTGTAGCATTTGCTAGTTTTGCTAAAGAGGTCACTCCCGGTGAAGGGATCTTGGCTCTTTCCTCATCGAATGAGGTGCTAGGTATTCATCAAGGAATACCACTATGCAAAGCAAAAACTAAATCTGCCAATTTTGAAAATTTGATTCTACAACATCTTTAGGTTTCTTTCTTTTGTTTCATTAATCTAATTAATGAAGTCCTATCATTTAATGTTTCCTAAACAATACAGAAAATTGAAACGAAAATAGAACGTACGCTTATGCCATCCGCATTCGCCACTGGGCCCCGTCATACACCGTTAGTTTACTTAACTAACGGCAGAGCGGGGGCTGGACTAGCGCGGGTGCAAAAAATAAGCAACATTTATTATATATCATATATAAAATATAACATTCGTCTCACGCAGTAATATGATCATCATAGAACCAAGCAGCAGAAGCAACATATAAAATATTGGATACACTAGGATGTCCGTATTTTAGATTTAGCCAGTAATGTAAAACACGGATTCCACGGTCGTGATGAATAGTCAAACCCACATCCCTAACCCCTACGAGAGCGGAAAGTAACCCTACCAATTCTAGAGTTAGGAGACCCGGTCTCAACTCCTTAAGATGGTCTCCCACTGGACTCTAGAACCCGGTTACTTGTGCTCCCTGCCTTGGGTCTATCCTAATGCGGAAATGTAAATAATATATATCAATGGTGACATCATCCTCAACCCGGAAGTGCCCCAAAAAAATAATATTACATACAGATTTTACATGAATGAAAATAAAAACTCTCATCTCATATAAAAACCCCGGCTATTCATTCACGACGATCCAATAAAACATATCACCAGCAACACATAACATCTCATGTCATCAACGTAAATAAATACGTGTATCACGAATTTCGTTGACATATAGCAACGAGATTTGGGATACCCCACATATTACACTTACGGTCGCAGAAAAGAAATGAAAAACTACAATAATTAGAATTCACATATCCTTAGACATCATAAACTCGGAATATCTCATATTCCGGATATCATGCCTAACTTATAAACCTTTTATTTCAGTCTCAAATTGAAAACACTTTTCATTTACTTTAGTCAGGTAATTCAACAGGATTCTTGACTAACTTTTTGAATACTCGTCGGAAACTTTAGCAGATGACCACACCCCCGATGCTGTCGACAAAGTACACTAAGGTGGAACACCGTGGCCGCAAGCACCCGAGTGGGTGCTTTTGGCAACGGGGTTCTTCTACAGTCACTTGGTCGCGGCTATGGGGCGTGGCTGTCTAATAGATTTACCCGACGAGTGTTCGCGTACAATATGCGATTGCGGCGGAGTTTTGATCCGAATCAAAACTCCGTGGCAACCGATAAACCGAGACTAAAATATTAGATTTACAATATACTAACTAGTTTTCACAAAACTAATTATTTGGATTCTAAATATTGTATCACGTATCATTAAAGTCTAAACGATATTAAACATTTCGATCGGTTTAACAAACACCCACAAATTCCAGAGACCTCAACAACTTGGGAAGAATTAAAAATACCCTGAAAGTGCTAAATGAAACTATAGAGCAGCAAAAGAAAAATAGGCCCCCAACTGCCCAAAACGGCGGCGGAACCGCGGCCAAACAAGCGTTTTGGCGGCGGTTCCGCGGCGATTTAGGGGAATTGGGGGATCCATAGAATACCTTGCACGATTTTTTGGATATTTTTAATCATGAAAATTCTAACATTAGAAAAATTTGACAGAAAGTAGTAAAATATGCGGGTTTCGAAATCGATTGAACACTTTAATGTCGTATTGCCTTCCATAATGTTCTATCTTGGCTCTGATACCATGAAAACCTACCCTAGCACTACCATGAGATCCTAGTGGCATTAAGCATGCCGAATTAAAAAATTTCCGGTGCTAAGTTAGACTTAACCAAGATCGTAACTAGAATTTTAGGGTTAAACCTATGATGATATGTATTCTAAAGAGAAGTGAAGATGGTTTTACCCTCGTAGATCGAGTCCTTCACTTCATAGGCTCCGTGTAGTAGTCCACGCGACTCCAGTAGGCTCCACTTGAGAGTTGGTACGAGCTTCCTCCGATGAACTTCGTGCCGAAGATGATCCACGCGAAGCCCACTAGCTCAAGCTACCTCTTCACTAATCTCCTTTTAATGAAGTAAACACACCACACCAAAGTGCTAGTTTGGTGTGGGATGATGAAATAGGGGATTTGGGACTCACTAATTTGTGTTCAAGCTTTATGGTTCACATCACATGTGTGTAGGGTTCCTAGGCACACACTAGAGGTCTCACAAGGCATCAACCATGCCAAATTCAAATTTTACGGGTGCCGAGAAACCCTAATACGGATCGTTAACTAGATTTTAGGCGAAACAAATGCGAATAGTTAACAACTTAACTAAAAGAACGGAAATACAACCTTTGTAGATCCGGTCCTCCACCTCCATAGCTCCGCAATGAAGTCTCCTCACTGTCCAAATGGAATCCCGGGCTTTAGCGTCGGCTTCATCGGAGAAATGGGCGGGCTAGGTCATCGACTACGATGCCGAAGATGATCTACGTCGAGGCATCACAAGATCAAGCTCCCACTTCACCAACTCATGAAACTTGTGAAGAAAACACCCTATACTACTTGGCAAGAGGTAGAGGATGAAGAAATAGGAGGTGGGTTCACTTTAGAATTGGATTTCTCACTCATTTGCTCAAGTTGCCATTGATGGAGCAAGCTTTCTTCAAGTGAAGAAGAAGAAGAAAAAAGAAAGAATATGATACTAGTTATTAAAATGGAAAAGAAAAATGAATACTTATCATATTCAAACCATGCTTAAGTGTTGAGAATGAATCATGGTTAAGTGGAATAGTTAGGGTTAAGCATGAAGACAAAATGGTTACTTTGGTCAAACCTTCATGAAGCTTCAACAAGCTTCATCTTTGAAAGCAACCCTTTTTTTTTCATTTCTCTTTTTCTTTTGTCAAAACAAAATAAATAAAGGCATAAATAAATAAATGAATAATAAAATGAAAACCCTAACCATTACACAACCATGGTTTAATCTTTACACAAACCCTAGTGAGCATGTATCATCAAACATGATACAAACTTGTGTACAAAAGTATATCACATATACAATGTGCACAATCCAAGTGAGAAAATCCATTTAAAGTGAACCAATACAAGTTAATGCAAAGTAATATATCAAATATATAATTATACATTAAATCATTAAATCAACACTTGATTTAACGATCCGGTCATATCACATATAACCGACTAGTATCCTATGTATCGATTTATCGAATCAATCCTTGATTCGATAACTAGGTTATATTGCATATAACCATTCGACACATTCATCGCGAGAATGAAATACGGTATCACATACACGCATTATTCTCGGTCCCGCACATATCTCATATGTGCTCCTATTTCGTTTCGCTTGAGCCAGGAAACCTCTGTGTAGGACTCTAAAGACTCGTCAATACGCCGGCAGCAGATGATGATCATATCAATCACCCACAAGCCGCAAGCGATCTGCTAAACGTAACGGCCACCCGGGTATTGAGCGATCAGAAGATCGACGAGCAAGCCCGCTCACACTCCTGTGAATCCAACCAGTAACACTTACCGTACAGTCCGGTCTGATCGTCTGATATGTCGCATATCTCGCCTAGGGGTGGTAAACGTCAGACCCCAATAGCTTGATAAGTCGTGTCGATATGAGGCCTATAACAGTTCGAGAAACTACTGGTAACACTTACCAGTAAATCTCAGCAACCCTGGCCAGGGATTTCCGGTTATAGCCAATCGAACACAGCGCAACATCAACCCCCTATACCGGGAGAGACGAATCCCCTCCTATCGCTCATTGCCTCCATGTGACTCGGGACTGCACCCAAAAACCACCGTTTTGCACGCCCTCTTGGACGTGGTAAGGTGGAAATCAAAGCACAGTGGGAACCACACAAGACTCTATGACGATCTCGGGTCAACAGACTACTCTGTACCAGTGTCACCAGAGAACAGCCATCTGACGTAAGGTATAATACCATCTGGGAGTTCTCGGCGAGTCCGTCCAGTGTACCCAGTCTCTATTGAGCACCCGTATATCATCTCTGATGTCAAACACCAATGGATATGGGATCATCCATCGCCTATCTGTATGGGTCGAGAAGGTATACGCTAGTCTACTCTGGTATATCGATGCCCCGTCTCGATACACCCACGACTAGGGACTTTGAAGGATGTACTTATGGACTACCATGTCCCCACTAGTATGATCCTTATCATAGTCCAGATAGTCAAGTACACACCTAAGGGCTTTACCAACATGTAACAGAGAGACAATCAATGTACACGTTAAGGTAAAGAGTAACCAGATAGCATACTATCATGTCGAGCAAGAAAGTCCTCCCTATATATGTCCCAGTATCCACTACTATATACATCCAATGTACAGTAATGGCCTCTAGGGCATACATATAACTAACAATCTCCCACTTGCACTAGGGCCATCTGATAGCAGTGGTTGTAGTATCTCATACTCAACCATCCCATAAAAGTCTCTCTCTGGGAAAAGGCCTTTGTGAGTGGATCCGCCGTGTTGTCCTCTAAGTCTACTCTCCTAACCTCGATCACCCTGGAGATCAACCATCTCCATGATCAGGTGATACTGCCTTAGAATATGTCTGGATCACTGATGGGACCGGTGTTCCTTGGCATAAACCACAACTCCATTGTCTCACAATAGTTGGAACGTAGTTCATCTCATGAACCAATATACACCCAAACATCCTCTTTGGTAGCATCTTAAGTAGCGATGTATCCTGCCTTTATCGTCTAGTATGCCACGGTATCTAGCTTGGAACTCTTCCAACATACCGTCCCTTTACCAAGGGTAAAGACAATGCCTGTGACTGACATTCAGTCGTCTTTATCACCCTAGAATACTTCCAGTGATTTTCCCCAGGATCAACTGATACCATCTCACTACAACTAGTGAGAATCCTAACATCCAATTAGATCTATCGCATAGATCCAAAATCCAGGATTTAGGAGGTATCACTTTGATCCTATTATGGAGAATTCTTGTGATAACCGGAGATTGACCGAGCGTAGCATAGGAAACTCCTTCCCTATCAAGAGTATGTCATCCACGTACTCTACGAGGATCACTACCATACTCCCTACTACTTTCTTGTATATACAAGGTTCATCTACCATTTTGATGATGTCAAACTATTTGACTTCCACATCAAAACAGATGTTCCAACTCCGCGATGCCTGCTTTATCACATAAAACATCTTGCACACGTTTCCGCTGCTCCCACTGTCAACGAAGCCCTCTGGCTGTGTACTTATAGACGCTCTCTTCCAAATCATTATTTAGAAAAGCAGTCAAGACACCCAACCACCAGATATCGTAGTCATGGTATGCAGCCGTGACAAGTAGGATCTGGATGGACTTAAGCATAGATCCTTAGAAAAGGTTTCAACATAATCCACACCTGGTCAATGATGCAAACCTTTAACAAGTCTAGCTTTGAAAGTCTCAACTTTTCCAAGTACACCAAGTAATCTTCTCAAGATATACTTTCTCCTGATGGGGATTTAACCCTTCAGATATAGCAACCAAAAGTCCATACTTTGTTGGTGTATAAGGATTCCATCTAAGATCGCTAAGCATCCAGCCATTCTTACAGAGTCTTACTCCTGATGGCCAGCTCGAAACTAGTTGGGTCATCATCTCATGATGCAATCCTCGCTCCCACTATCATAGAGAAACCGAAGTATCTCTCAGGTGGGTGAGGAACCCTACTAGATCGGCGGAGAGGCTGAGGTTCGTTGGTTTCTATTGAATCCTTCGGTTGTACCAAATCATCAGCTGCAGTTTGTATAGCTGGAACATTTCCAGTTCTACATTACAGACCTTGCCTCGAGTTTGTCCGGATTTTGCTTTTAGACATAGGCCGGACAATCCCAAATCTTAACTAGCTTAAGACATGGGCTCTTCCCTTTCCATATCACATATGAAGTGGTAGGTAACTGATTTAATCTGAACCCTTTTCAATAGGTATGCAGCTTCTCAAGTGCATAACTCCCAAAAGGTAATAGGTAACACAGTAGTACTCATCATAGAGCACACCTTATCATATAGGGTGTGATTGCTCCGCCCCGATATACCATCGTGCTATGGTGTATACGGAGGAGTAATGCTGAGAGAGAATCTCATTCTCCTTTAGAGTAATCCAGGATTTCCGTGCTCAAGTATTCTCCTCCTTGATCTCATCAAAGGACATAATACTTATACCTATATTTTGGTTCTCTACTTCTAACTTATATTCTGTGAATATCTCAAAAAGGTTCGGACTTGTGTTTCAACAGGAACATATGTCTGAATCAGAAGAGATCATCAGAGAATGTAATGAAGTATAAAGAACCGGTCTTGGCATGTGTAGACAGGGGACCTACATACATCAACATGTATCATCCCAAGAGTTCACTAACTCTTTCTCTGTTTCCAATAAACAGAGCTGGTGTCATTATATCTTTTTGACATGACTGGCAAGTTTCACAAGATGTAAATTCAAACTAATTTAAATATGCATCTATATGTAACTTCAGCTAGTCGGGTCGCATTGATATGACCTAGTCTATAATACCTCAAGAAGGATCCGTTCATTTCTGAACTCTTCCTCTTGTGTGTGTTCCGTATACTAAGAACTATAGTTTGATTTAGAATATCAATGCTTTTAGATAACGTGCCTGAACCGATCAACTTTTGATATAGGAAATGTTCAAAACATTATCCAACAATACAAAATTTTATCATTTCTTTACTAATAAAGAGATTGATATGATTTTGTATATCAGGTTCGGTATCTAATGACATTCGTTCAGAATCAATGTATTGGTAATACAGGGTGACAGTGACCAACAGACTTGGCTGCAACACTTGCCCCGTTTTCTGCCTCATGAAACTTATCACCCGTTCTCAGTTCTTTACCTATCTGTAGCCCATGTAACAAATTACATATGCGGGATCCTGATCTGGTATCATATACCCAGGACGTAAAGGATACTGAGAAACAGTTCTATATAATGAACACACCTGAAGATGATGCATCAGCATGCACTCTCTTCGTTTGGGCGGCACGGGAATTCTGGTAATCCCTAATTTCTTGCTCTTTCTTATAATAATTATAAGTTGGAGCAGGACCAACATTCCCCAGCTCAGTATAACAAGCGGGTTCGGTCAATAATCCGTATTATTATCTTGATTAAGGCGTGATATGGTCGCTACCTGGAGAGAGAGAGAAGAAAACACTCAGCGTGCGCTCTTGCCAGAATAGATTGGTTATTATTTTATCTAATCAGGATGGCTCCCACTGCTTTTTATCAAATCTTCCTTCAAACCCTAAGAGGAAAGACTAGCCGGGATTAATTACACACTACAAGTTCGCCAATCTTTCAGCCAGGCCAGTGTCGGTACTTTGAGGGAGGTCCCCCGTGCTTTCGCACGAACCTAATTAATGTAAATCTCGTTTTCCCAGAGGCGTAACCTCGTTAACACCTTTCTAGACACCTACTTGATCGGCTAATTGTAATGTGTAAAACTCTCTCAGGAGTAACTCTTACTCGCAGCGGGTATCGGGATCCAACTATCTCATAGAAGGTATGCAATCTCATTGCAAATTTCAACACTTGAAATTCCCGATAATATTTTGCCCCTAGCGTCCTATGACCTTGACGGAGGTCAACAAACCATAGGCTACTAGTCAAGTTCAACCCGTCATTTCTTGATCGAATTAAACCCACCCGCACGACCCTTGACGGAGGACAACAAGGCCGCACAACTACCCTAATCCAATCTGCATCATATGCATAGGCAGATAAATACTAGTTAGCTACCGCACACTACGCCTTGACGGAGGTCAACAAACGTAGCACGAATACTAAGTAGGATTTATCTGAAATGACGGAGGGCTACGACAGGTTTTTCTGAAAACCTATTGCGTAATGAACTTGATATCGTTGTAGGATCGAATGAATTTTAAAATGGAGTGTTTTTTAGGCTTTTCAGGTTTTGCTAAAGGAGTCACTCCCAGTGAAGGGATCGTCGGTCCTTTCCTCGTCGAATGAGGTGCGGGATATATCATATATATCACTGTGCAAAGCAAAAACTCTTAAAAGCAATCAAAAGACAAACCGAGTGTGTAGCATCTGCCAGTTATTGCTAAAGGAGTCACTCCCGGTGAAGGGATCTCGGTCCTTTCCTCATCGAATAAGGTGCAGGATATATCATATATACCGCTGTGCAAAGCAAGAACTGTAGCTACCTGTTTTATTTTGAAATTCGATTCTACAACATCTTTAGGTTTCTTTTACTTTCATTAATCACATTAATGAAGTCCCATCATTTAAGTACCTAAACATCACAGATAAATACGACGTACACTTATGCCATCCGCATTCGCCTCGATGTCCCCTCGTGCACCGTTAGGTTAGGTAACTAACGGCAGAGCGGGGCAGGGCTAGCGCGGGTGTAAAACATAAGTAACGTCTATATAATATATCATATATACTATATACTGTATCTATCACAGAACATCACATGATCACATCACAGATATCGCAGCAGAAGATACATATGAAATATTGGATATACTAGGACGTCCGTGTTTTCAATACGAGCCAGTATAAAACACGGATTCCACGGTCGTGATGAATAGCCAAACCCACACTCCTAGACCCCTACGAGAGCGGCAAGCAACCCTACCAATTCTAGAGTTAGGAGACCCGGACTCGACTCCTCGAGTTGGTCTCCCACTGGACCCTAGAACCCGGTCACTTGTGCTCCCCTCCTTGGGTCTATCCTAGTGCGGAAAAGTAAATAATATACAAAAGGTGACATCTTCCGCAACCTGGAAGTGCCCCAATGAAAGAATATTACATACAAGTTTTTACATGAATGAAAATGAAAAACACTCATCTCACATAAAAACCCCCGGCTATTCAAACACGACGATCCAATATAACATATCCAGCAACACATAACATCACATGTCAGCAACGTAAGTAAATATGCGCATCCCAATTGTCGTTGACATATAGCAACGAAACCGGCGATATCACATATTACACTTACGGTCACAGAAAAGAAAGTGTAAAACTACAACAGTTGGAATCCGCAACCTGCATAGACATCGCATGCCTAATCAAATGAATTTCTTAGACATCGCATGCCTAACAATTATAAACCCCGCATTTCAGTCTCATTATCGAAAACACCTTTCAATATCAAGTCGGGCAATTCAAAAAGATTCCCGACATCCTGATCGAATGCTTGTCGCAAACTTCAGTAGACGGCCGCACCCCCGATGCCGTCGACGAAGTGCACCAAGGCGGAACACGGCTGCCGCGAGCACCCAGATGGATGCTTTCGGCGACGGGGTTCTCCTACAGTCACTTGGTCGGGGCTAAGGGATGTAGCTGTCTATTAAGTTTATCCGGCGAGTATCCGCCTACGCTACGTGATTGCGACGGACTTTTGATCACATCAAAATTCCGTGGCAACCGATCAAGTGAGACTAAACTGCTATGTTTATAACATTCATTCAGTTATCTCATAACTACTTGTTGATTCCAAGTATTGTATCACATTCCGGATAAATAGAAATGTTAAACTTTTCGATCGAACAGTCAAACACCCAAGTTTTCCCGAAACAGATCAACACATGAAACAAGTTTTAAAACATCCAGTTCATGCCTCAGTACCAACGGTCCAGCCGTAGAAGGGTCAAGCCAACGCCTCACATGTGGCACGCCGTACTGCGCCAAACCCTAAGGTTCAAAGGGCAGTTCAAGACGGTCACATAATCGAGTTAAGGTTTGTTGTCTTCTAGAGGGACCATCGCGTTACTTGCACTACTTAGAACGTTATTAAACCACGGAAAGATCCAACACTTGGAAATTTCCCGACAGGGGAAAAGTTGGGTATTTATATCCGGTCGAACTTTTTAACATATTCTAAAATATCCAGAAAGCCACATAGACAAAATTAGATAATCCGATCGAAACACCGAGTCCCCAATACAACCCAGAAAACTCAACTCTTGAGTTCAGAAAAAAAATATCCCAGGAAAACCAGCACTGCAAAATAGGAATTACTGTGCAAAATTCAATGGGAGAAGAGACAAAATGGCCGCGGAACAGCCGCATTAGCACGCTAATGCCGCGGTTCCGCCGCACTTTAGAAAGATCATTAGGTAATTTTTGCACCGTAATTCTTAGAATTTCCTGCTGAATTTTCTGCATATTTTTAATCTGGAAAAAACCCAATTTTTGGAAAAAGTCCAGAGAGCAAATTTGTCTTAGGGTTTCGGTTTAATCGGACATCAAACTCCGTCTACGCATCGCCTAAGGCTCTAGCTAGGCTTTGATACCACTGTAGGGTTCCTAGGCACACACTAGAGGTCTCACAAGGCATCAACCATGCCAAATTCAAATTTTACGGGTGCCGAGAAACCCTAATACGGATCGTTAACTAGATTTTAGGCGAAACAAATGCGAATAGTTAACAACTTAACTAAAAGAACGGAAATACAACCTTTGTAGATCCGGTCCTCCACCTCCATAGCTCCGCAATGAAGTCTCCTCGCTGTCCAAATGGAATCCCGGCCTTTAGCGTCGGCTTCATCGGAGAAATGGGCGGGCTAGGTCATCGACTACGATGCCGAAGATGATCTACGTCGAGGCATCACAAGATCAAGCTCCCACTTCACCAAGTCATGAAACTTGTGAAGAAAACACCCTATACTACTTGGCAAGAGATAGAGGATGAAGAAATAGGAGGTGGGTTCACTTTAGAATTGGATTTCTCACTCATTTGCTCAAGTTGCCATTGATGGAGCAAGCTTTCTTCAAGTGAAGAAGAAGAAGAAGAAAGAAAGAATATGATAAGTGTTATTAAAATGGAAAAGAAAAATGAATACTTATCATATTCAAACCATGGTTAAGTGTAGAGAATGAATCATGGTTAAGTGGAATAGTTAGGGTTAAGCATGAAGAAAAAATGGTTACTTTGGTCAAACCTTCATGAAGCTTCAACAAGCTTCATCTTTGAAAGCAACCCTTTTGTTTTCATTTCTCTTTTTCTTTTGTCAAAACAAAATAAATAAAGGCATAAATAAATAAATGAATAATAAAATGAAAACCCTAAACATTACACAACCATGGTTTAATCTTTACACAAACCCTAGTGAGCATGTATCATCAAACATGATACAAACTTGTGTACAAAAGTATATCACATATACAATGTGCACAATCCAAGTGAGAAAATCCATTTAAAGTGAACCAATACTAGTTAATGCAAAGTAATATATCAAATATATAATTATACATTAAATCATTAAATCAACACTTGATTTAACGATCCGGTCATATCACATATAACCGACTAGTATCCTATGTATCGATTTATCGAATCAATCCTTGATTCGATAACTAGGTTATATCGCATATAACCATTCGACACATTCATCGCGAGAATGAAATACGGTATCACATACACGCATTATTCTCGGTCCCGCACATATCTCATATGCGCTCCTATTTCGTTTCGCTTGAGCCAGGAAACCTCTGTGTAGGACTCTAAAGACTCGTCAATACGCCGGCAGCAGATGATGATCATATCAATCACCCACAAGCCGCAAGCGGTCTGCTAAACGTAACGGCCACCCGGGTATTGAGCGATCAGAAGATCGACGAGCAAGCCCGCTCACACTCCTGTGAATCCAACCAGTAACACTTACCGTACAGTCCGGTCTGATCGTCTGATATGTCGCATATCTCGCCTAGGGGTGGTAAACGTCAGACCCCAATAGCTTGATAAGTCGTGTCGATATGAGGCCTATAACAGTTCGAGAAACTACTGGTAACACTTACCAGTAAATCTCAGCAACCCTGGCCAGGGATTTCCGGTTATAGCCAATCGAACACAGCGCAACATCAACCCCCTATACCGGGAGAGACGAATCCCCTCCTATCGCTCATTGCCTCCATGTGACTCGGGACTGCACCCAAAAACCACCGTTTTGCACGCCCTCTTGGACGTGGTAAGGTGGAAATCAAAGCACAGTGGGAACCACACAAGACTCTATGACGATCTCGGGTCAACAGACTACTCTGTACCAGTGTCACCAGAGAACAGCCATCTGACGTAAGGTATAATACCATCTGGGAGTTCTCGGCGAGTCCGTCCAGTGTACCCAGTCTCTATTGAGCACCCGTATATCATCTCTGATGTCAAACACCAATGGATATGGGATCATCCATCGCCCATCTGTATGGGTCGAGAAGGTATACGCTAGTCTACTCTGGTATATCGATGCCCCGTCTCGATACACCCACGACTAGGGACTTTGAAGGATGTACTTATGGACTACCATGTCCCCACTAGTATGATCCGCATCATAGTCCAGATAGTCAAGTACACATCCTAAGGGCTTTACCAACATGTAACAGAGAGACAATCAATGTACACGTTAAGGTAAAGAGTAACCAGATAGCATACTATCATGTCGAGCAAGAAAGTCCTCCCTATATATGTCCCAGCATCCACTACTATATACATCCAATGTACAGTAATGGCCTCTAGGGCATACATATAACTAACAATGTGAGGGTTGAAGCTTGAACCATGGTGAGGAGGAAGATGGAAGCTAGAGAGCATATGAGAGCAACACTTCAAAATGGCTAAGTGTTGTGTATCAAGACTAGAATGGAAACCCCTTGACCCTCACTTATTCAAGCATGGAGATAAATGCAATATAAAATTGCAACCATGCTTGAATAGTGAATCAAGATGAATAAACAAATGGTAAATGCCATGCCTCACCACACTTCCTTATTTTCCACATCTTTTTCTATTTTTCTCAAAAATAAAAAATACACCATGCTTCATATATATATATATATATATATATATTAATATATATATATATATATATTAATATATATATTATGAAGAATAATTAGTGAGCTAATGATATTAGTTAAGATATAATTATATCAAATATAATATATATCACATTATAAAATCAACACTTGATTTAACAATCCGGTTATATCACATATGACCGACTAATATCATTTATCTGTGTATCACATTATCAAATCAACACTTGATTCGATAATCCGGTTATATCACATATAACTTAACTGATAACAGATAACTGCAAGATTACAATACGGTATCACATACACGTGTTTAACCAGGCCCACGCACATATCACATATGTGTCCTACTTCGTTTCGCTTGAACCAGAAAACTTCTGTATGGGACTCTAAACACTCGTCAATATGCCAGCAGTAGGTGATGATCACATCAGTCACCCATAAGCCGTCAGCGATACTAGCTGGACGTAATGGCTACCTGGGTATTGAGCGATATGAAGATTAACAAGCAAGCTTGTCCATACTCTCCATGAAGCCTATCAGTAATACTACCGTACAATCCGGTCTCTTCGTCTGATATGTGGCATATCATGTCTTGGGGTAGTAAACGTCAGACCCCAGTAACGTGATAAGTCTTGCCGATGTCTGGCCTATAACGATTGGAGAAATTACTGATAACTCTTATCAGTACATCTCAACAGCAGCCCTGTCTAGGGACTTCCATTTATAGCCAATCGAGCATAGCGCAACATCAATCCCTAATACCGGGAGAGACGAAACCCCTCCTATCGCTCATTGTCTCTATGTGACTCGGGACTGTACCCAAAATCCTCCTGTTTGCACGTCTCCTTTGAGCGTGGTAGGGAGGAAATCAAAGCATAGTGGGAGCCACACAAGACTCTATGATGATCTCGGGTCTACAGACTAACATGTACCAGTGTCACCAGAGGACTGCTATCTGACGATAGGTATACTACCAACTAGGAGTCCTCGGCGAGTCCATTCATTGTACCCATTCTCTAATGCACACCTGTGTATAATTTTTGATGTCACGCACCAATGGCTATGGGATCAACCATTGCCCTCTAAGGGACAAGAAACGTACACACTAGTTTACTCTGGAATATCGATGCCCATGTCTCGGTATCCCCTCGACTAGGAATAGTTAAAGGATGTACTTTTGGACCACCCTGGCCCCACTAGTATGATCTCATCATAATCCTGGTAGTCAAGTGTTGGAGATAGTGCCCTCAGAGTCAATTATTGGATCACAGGCACGTGATTGCAATGATTGAGGGAGGACCTATCCCGGTAGGACAGTCTTACTCGAGATGATAGTATGCTATCTGGTTTACCTTTATCATCGTGTACTGCTTTAGGTGACCTGACATGTCGCTATTACACGTTGATAGAGCCCCTAGGATTCTTGCTTGACTACCAGCAGTATGATGGCGATCATATACGTGGGAGCTGGTAGTCTATAAGCACATCCTTAAAAGGTCCCTAGTCATGGGAGTGTCGAGACTGGGCATCGATACTCCATTAGTAGACTAGTGTATACAGTCGAGACCCCGAAGAGGGGCGGTGGCCGGTCTCACAAGCCACTGGTGTCAGTTGGTTCACCTAAGATGTATACAGGTGCTCATTGGGTTATGAGTACACCGGACAGGACTCGCCGGGAACCTGCTAGTTGGGATTATACCAGACGTCAGATAGCAGTTCCCAGGTGACATGTGTACAGGTTAGTTCATCGACCTGAGATCGTCATTTGTCTCGTGTGAGTTCCCACTGTGCTTTGATTACTACCCTACCACGGCTCAAAGGAGTCGTGCAAACAGGTTTTAGTTGGGTACAGTCCCGAGCCACATGGAGGCAGTGACCGGATCTGCAGGGGTTCGTCTCTCCCGGTATTGGGGGTGAGGTCGCGCTGTGTCTAGGAGAGCCATTACACAAAGCCCTCGGCCGAGGCAGGAGATTTACTGGTAGGTATTCCAGTAGTATCTCAGGGTGTTCTGGGCTACACTCCGACACGACTTGTACCGCTTTTGGGGGTCTGGCTTTTACCAACCCCCTAGGCCCGCCATGCGATACTCATAGACGAACGGACCGGACTGTACGGATATTGTCACTGACAGGCTCAGTAGGGTGTCAGGATGAGTTCGCTCATCGACGTCCCTTTTGGTCAATAGCTGGTGGCCCGTCACGTATTGGCTTATACCTCTGACGTGCTGGTGGTTAAATCCACAACCATAGTATTGACGAGTCTTTAGAGTCCACCACACTTTCAGTTACTCAGCTTTCGGGCGAAACGCTGTAGAGGCCGTATGGAGATATGGCAGGGTCCGATCAGATACGTGCGGTATTGCACGGATCAGGATCGGAAAGTTTTGTACTAGTGGCCGTATAGTTATATGGCAGGGTTTGATCTGATACGTGCGGTATTGCACGCATCAGGATCGAACGGATTTTACTAGCCGGCTTTGGTTTAAGCCGGATCCTAGTTTAGTACAGTGTAGATTTTGTCTCATTGCATTTGTATCCGGTCGGTATACAGATGCGGGTGTGTATGCACAGTATCGGGGTTTTCCTGTAATTTATTACGGGACCAGTTTTCTGGAGTTGCCAGTTTGCATTCCGTTCCGGCCGGTTTTCCTTTGTTCTTTCCCGGCCGGACTTTTCCGATGGAGGGGGTAATTTGCAGTTTCGCAAATTACATTTGGGGAGGGGGTATCTTGCATATTGGTGGCATCATGATAGCTTTTCATGATTATATTCTTTTTCCATCACCTCATTTGCTTTATGTGATTAGAAGTGATGAGAATGGTTGATGTAAGTTTTGCTTTTGATATGGTCACCATTCTCTTTCTCCTACACTAACCTCCCTTCTTGTTATGGTTTCATATGGTTTCCTCCACCATTCTCACTAGATGAGAGATGCTTCACTTGAGAGAAAAAGAATGAGAGAGTTCATTTCATCTTCTTCTTGCTAGAAAATTGAAAGCACCAATTTTCTTTACCTCTTCCTCCATCCATCAATGGCAACTACATAAACTCCAAGAGATAAAGTTTCTACACTACATTCTACAGCAATTCTTGGGCATGTCGAGTTGCCGGCTTCATGCCCGAGTTGCCTCGGTATTGAGGCGGGAGCCCGTAAAAGACGCAGGCGATGTGGTGCCCTTCCGGCGAGGAGGCGACGATATGGAGACAAGACTTTCCGCGGGAGATCGGGACGGCGAGGAGAAGACCGGAGGACTCGGATCATTCGATATACTTCTCTTCCCATCTCTTGTTTGCTAGTATAGGTTAATGGTTAACGATCCGGGTTTTATTGTCCGCGGTAGCGCCAGTTTCCAAGTAAGGAAAATTTTTGATTCCGCATTTTGGCCTCGGTAAGACGGCCGGGGCGCTGCCGTGGCGCAACATGGTATCAGAGCCACGCCATTAACCTTGTCTAGCTTGTTCTAATGTGTTTTACATTTCCGATCGACCAAAATTCCAAAAATACGCGTTTTCTTTGCATCAGTTTTCTGTTGTTTTTTTCCTTGCTCAAAAAAATTTTTCAGGTTGCAGAAAAATGATGTACTGGAAAATATAAGGCTACTGTAGAAATACGACAGAGTGATTCCCTAGTTGGAGCGCGGAACCGCGGCCAAAACCCCCTTTGGGCAGCGGTTCCGCCGCACTATGGTCAGGTCACTTGGTCGTTTTTCTTCAGTTGCTTTCTGGGCTGAAAATAGGGCTTTTGGAATATTAATATTGGGCCCAGAATTTCTGTGAGTGCTACAGTATTGCTTTGGGGGCCCACTTGTTATTTTTTGATCGATCGGATATTTTAAACACATTATTTCACAGTATTTACATTATATCTGCGACCGTGAATGTCACTTGATCGGTAAATCCCGTCTAACTGCTATAGCCCGGTTAGACGGATTTGCGAACGTGACTTTTACGTTGATGTTCTATGTTTATGCTGTGTTGTTGCGGATCGGTCGTGGGGGATAGCCTGGATGCAATGCTAGTACAGTTTCTGTTGTATTATGTACATTTGATATTGCGGGGCGAGCGTCCGACATGTGGACTGCCGTCACTTCCTGTTTGTATTATTCTTTTGGGGCACGACTTGGTTGCGGTCGATGTACCCGTTGTATGTATATTTTACTTTCTGTACTAGGATTACCCCACGGAGGGGTGCACGGATAGCCGGGTTCTGGAGGGCAACAAGCCCGCATCTCATGGCATTGGGACGGAGGGGGCTTCACTCCAGGATTGGCGGGCTATTCGCCGCACTCGTAGGGGCTACAGGTTGACCCAGGAGGGGTGCCCAGGTTACCGGATTCCGTGAAGTGCTGGGTGGTCCATTCACGGTGCTGAAGGGGGTTGCCTCGCTTCAGGTTTTGGCGGGTGACTTGCCGCGCCCGTAGGGGTCTAGGTTTTCATTGCACAGGCTATCCACACGACCAGGGGAACGTCGGGTTTCAGCAGCGGCTCTGTGAAACCCGGGGCTTCCAGATATCTGTATTGTTCTGTGATGCTGTACATTTCTGTGATGTTGCATTTTATTCACGCCTTGAGCGAAATATAATATATATTAGTAGATGTTGTATATGTTTTACATCCGCGCTAGTCCAGTCCCCGCTCTGCCGTTAGTTAGCTAACCTAACGGGTGATGACGGGACCCAGTGGCGAATGCAGATGGCATATACGTACGTCAGTATATTTTCGTTCTTTGTGGTGTGATCAATTGATGGGACTGCGTTGATTCGGATCAATGCAAGATAAACAAACCTATTCTGATGTTGTTGGAACACTTTTTCAAAAAGCTGTTATTGCAAGGACGTTCACTTTTGTTTTGCATCGTGGTATTCATTTGGAATATCCTGCTCCTCAGTCGACGAGGCAAGGGCCGAGATCCCTTCACCGGGAGTGACCCCTTGGACAGAAGTTTGCGTCAGGGCATTAACTTCACTATAGCCGATTACTTTTGCTTTGCATCGTGGTATTCAGTTGGAATATCCTGCACCTCATTCTACGGGGAAAGAGCCGAGATCCCTTCACCGGGAGTGACCTCTTTAGCGAAGGTTTTCGTCACTATATTTTTATAAAAGGCTATGCAGTTCCTTCAACGATATCAAGTTCATTACGTTAAAGGTTTTTCGCCAAAAACCATTCGTAGCCCTCCGTCATTTCTTATGGGTATTATTTAGTATTTGTGCTGCGTTTGTTGACTCCGTCAAGGCGTAGTGTACGGTAGCTAAGTGGTGCTTGTTTGTTGCATAAATGGGATTGATTAGGACAGTCGTGCGGCCTTGTTGACTCCGTCAAGGGCACGTACGGGTGGGTTTAATGCAATCCAGATAATGACGGGTTGAACTTGACTAGGACTCTTTGATTTGTTGACTCCGTCAAGGTCACTTGAGTCCTAGGGGTAAAAACATCACATCGGGAGTTTCAAAAGAACTGAAACTTGCCAGGCATGCGCATACCTTCTGGAGTGTGGTGACTTGAGTGGATTCCGTCAAGTTATCATGCGATGATAGTTGGATCCCGATTCCCACTGATGAGTTGGTTTACTCCTCGGGTGATCCCGACTAATTCTTCTTTCAGGTTTGGAGGAGAATTTGACGGTACAGTGGGAGGTTTCCAGATTAGATAAAGTGATAACCATTCTGATCTAGGTTAGAGTGCACGCTGAGTGTTTCTTTTCTCTCTCTCTTTGGCAGCGACCATTGACCCGACCCTAGACTATGACTCAGTGACCAAGTTGACCGAACCTTCTTAATACTGGCTTTTGGATTGTCAGAGTTGCAAACCTCATTGCCACTCCTACTTTTACCCTTTTCTCCAGGACACCCCGTATTACTACGAATGTCCACTTCCATTGGACAAAACCATCGTATGGTTATATACGAACTCGAAGGACTTCGAGGATGGTTTCTGGTTCTGAAGAAAACGAATAGGATTATTCAGTTGTCTTTTCTTTTCACCTTCTCTCATTACGAGTACTCCTTGGTTTAGGAGATAGTACACCTATTACGCAAATTGGATAGTCTTCTTCCAAACCTTAGGCTGGTGCCGAACGGTGGGGAATGAAGAAAACCAATTAGCATGACGATGGTGTGCAGAAGGTATTAAGTTAAGACAAAGCAAGGGATTAGTAGGAGGGCAAAGTAAATTGCGACTGATATTCACGACCAAACCAAGTATTTCTTCGCCAATCCTAAATCACCTTTGTATTTCTCCAGGACACTCCGTATTACTACGAAGATCCCAGTTTATTGGATAATCCATCGTATGGTTATATACGAACTCGAAAGGAACTTGTTCCAGTTCGGGGATGGATCCTAGTTCAGGAGAAATAGGAATAAAGTACATTCAGGTGTCTTTTATCTTCACCTTCTCTCGCGTTGCGAGTGCTCCTAGGATTAGGACAGTACACCTTTTATGCTTATTGGATAGTCTTCTTCCAAACCATAGGCTGGTGCCGAACGGTAGGGAGGGAAGAAAACCAATTGGCCTAAAGGGGTGTGCAGAAGGTAACGACTAAAGACATATAAAGGGATTTGGAGAAATGGCAAAGAATTATGCGGTTACAGTTGTGAATCTGGATAATGGAAGAGGCATTACTAGGAATACCAGGATACCCCACCGAAACATTTCAATGTTTCAGTTTCACTATGTAATGTTAAAAGAAAACTGATTTCCCGATTAGACACTTGCTCCAGGGTATGTATTTACCAGTTTTGATTCTCACATCTGTATGGTTTTACAGATGATGAGTGGGAGTAAGTTATTGGGAATTGGGTGATCATCCTCATTATATCGGGATTCGTTGTAATCGGTGATATTTGAGGAGATCACCTGGCCTGTTTGCCGGTCGGCAAATATTTGGTTTTGAATATCCGCTGTTGTGCACCAATTTCAAATTGATATATCTGTACGTCTATTTTCATAGAGTGAGATATACCTTTTGATATTATGTCGATGACATTTACCTATATCAGTGGATGGTTAGGTAAGGAGCATCAAACAGCGGTGTAATTCGTCTTAACCATAAGTACAGTTTTCAACCTACGAAGCACAGTGAAAGAGTTGTTAGACTCAGCGGACTTATACAGAGTATTGTATGTTGTCCAGTGTCCATTAGGACAAAGGGGTTGGTCCTCATACTATATTCTGTTTACTTTTAACTTCTCTAGTTCTTAGACATGTGTTTCGTAGAAACACAGGGTCTAAGTTTTGAGGAGTTATAGGTATTTGAATAGAGTAGAGAACCAAGTATTGCAAGTATCGGGATTCTTCAAAGTGATCGAAGATGTAGATACTTGTGTATGGTGTTCAGTTGATAGTAATGATAAAGAGAAATTGCTTCTCTTTCAGGTTACTCATAATTGGAAGCATTCCTAAGTTGAGTAACGCTGATCGGCCTTCTTCCATTTAGTTGACATGCACTGGAGATAGCTGCATGATTTGAATCTGGTTCATTTAAATCAGTGCCTCTGGTTCTATATTGGATATAGAACAGTTCATATCTTGACGATGTTAAGGTACGGGGAGTTGTCCGGCTTATGCTTAAAACCAGACTCCGGATAACTCAAGGCACGTTTCTGTAATGGCTGTTTGTGGGTTGACCCAGGCTATGACGAGGGTTGATTTTCTACCATCTGGCAGATCAATAGAAATATTGTTCTAGACTCGCCACAGTTTTAAAAGAAATGGTTATTTTTTCAAAAACAGCAGTGGGAGTATGGTAGAACTGGAAGTGATTCCAGAACCGCAAACGATTACTGAAGATTTGATAAGGAACCTAAAGATTCAATCTGATTTGACATTCCATTAGCCACTCCGCAGATACGGTGGGTAACTTCAGGCACCCGAGAGGTACTCCGGTAGCCTCAAGGACGGTGACAGGGAAGTTCTTGTTTACCCACACTTGCCATTGTTGTTGTTCCAGGCTGCGAGACCCGGCAGGAGGATGAGTATAGCGTCGTTCTAAACTATCTTTAGAAGTGCACGTCTATATGACTCTGCCAGAGGGTTGTCGTAATCAGTGGGAGCAGCGGAAGCATTGGTGGACAGGTAGCTTATGTCTACTTATAGACTAAAGCAGATGTAGCGGAGATAGATCATCTATTTCTGACGTGACAGTCATAGGTTTGACTTCATCAGAATAGGGGATGGATCTGTTGAGAAGGTAGTAGGGTGTGATGTCCTGGTTTTGGATGACATACACAGAGTAGGAAAAGAAACTCCTATACTACGATCGGTTATACTTTGGTTGTCACACAGTGTTTTCTCCACACAGGACTTGGATATTATATCAGACATTCTGGTTACTAGATCTATGGTTTTAGATCTAGATTTGGGTGGTTTCCTAATCTGGGTACCTTGACAGCATTCTATAAGTATTTAGAATGGACGACTCCTGGCATGGTAGTGTACCTGCAGGTGATGGAGTCACCCTCTCTAAAGGTGTCTTACAGACTAAAGAGGAGAGGGATACGCATGATTGGCAGATCACTTGCTTAGGCAATTGAGTCAATCATGAGATATCAAGTACCACACCAGATGTTGTTCTTGCACTAGATGCAATAAGATGATATTGATCCAATCCTGGAGAAACAATCGGAAGCAGTTTTAGAACATAAGTTAATGTTCTAGGGAATTGATAACGGCAGCCTCCTTTATGAGACGGTTATCATTCCAGGCTTCCAAGGTGACATGGATGGCAGAGTGGCTGTCAGAGTTGTAGTTTCTCCTTCAGACGAGGGGCAGTATTTTGGACAGGTGGTCCAAGGCAATACTGAGGGAGGCATGGCGCTGGGTACTGATTAAGTTCAGTTATCGATACAGTCTAAGAAGTTTGGATTTGGAGTTCATTTATGAGCTAGGTCCCATCAGATATCCAGACATACTCTAAGACAGGTATTGCTCATTTCGGGAGATGGCTTTCTCCGTGAACTTGAGATATAGAGAGACATAGAAAGAAACATCACAGCGGATCCACTCACTAAGGCTATTCCTCGAACGCAATAGTTTCGCAAACGAGCTCTGTGAGACTGACTAGTAGAGGAGTTGGGTGTTCGGTATCACACGGGCTGTGAGTATGCGACATCGCAATAATTAGCCTTGAGTGCAAGTGGGAGATTGTTGGAGATAGTGCCCTCAGAGTCAATTATTGGATCACAGGCACGTGATTGCAATGATTGAGGGAGGACCTATCCCGGTAGGACAGTCTTACTCGAGATGATAGTATGCTATCTGGTTTACCTTTATCATCGTGTACTGCTTTAGGTGACCTGACAGGTCGCTATTACACGTTGATAGAGCCCTTAGGATTCTTGCTTGACTACCAGCAGTATGATGGCGATCATATACGTGGGAGCTGGTAGTCTATAAGCACATCCTTAAAAGGTCCCTAGTCGTGGGAGTTTCGAGACTGGGCATCGATACTCCATTAGTAGACTAGTGTATACAGTCGAGACCCCGACGAGGGGCGGTGGCCGGTCTCACAAGCCACTGGTGTCAGTTGGTTCACCTAAGATGTATACAGGTGCTCATTGGGTTATGAGTACACCGGACAGGACTCGCCGGGAACCTGCTAGTTGGGATTATACCAGACGTCAGATAGCAGTTCCCAGGTGACATGTGTACAGGTTAGTTCATCGACCTGAGATCGTCATTTGTCTCGTGTGAGTTCCAACTGTGCTTTGATTACTACCCTACCACGGCTCAAAGGAGTCGTACAAACAGGTTTTAGTTGGGTACAGTCCCGAGCCACATGGAGGCAGTGAGCGGATCTGCAGGGGTTCGTCTCTCCCGGTATTGGGGGTGAGGTCACGCTGTGTCTAGGAGAGCCATTACACAAAGCCCTCGGCCGAGGCAGGAGATTTACTGGTAGGTATTCCAGTAGTATCTCAGGGTGTTCTGGGCTACACTCCGACACGACTTGTACCGCTTTTGGGGGTCTGACTTTTACCAACCCCCTAGGCCCGCCATGCGATACTCATAGACGAACGGACCGGACTGTACGGATATTGTCACTGACAGGCTCAGTAGGGTGTCAGGATGAGTTCGCTCATCGACGTCCCTTTTGGTCAATAGCTGGTGGCCCGTCACGTATTGGCTTATACCTCTGACGTGCTGGTGGTTAAATCCACAACCATAGTATTGACGAGTCTTTAGAGTCCACCACACTTTCAGTTACTCAGCTTTCGGGCGAAACGCTGTAGAGGCCGTATGGAGATATGGCAGGGTCCGATCAGATACGTGCGGTATTGCACGGATCAGGATCGGACAGTTTTGTACTAGTGGCCGTATAGTTGTATGGCAGGGTTTGATCTGATACGTGCGGTATTGCACGGATCAGGATCGAACGGATTTTACTAGCCGGCTTTGGTTTAAGCCGGATCCTAGTTTAGTACAGTGTAGATTTTGTCTCATTGCATTTGTATCCGGTCGGTATACAAATGCGGGTGTGTATGCACAGTATCGGGGTTTTCCTGTAATTTATTACGGGACCGGTTTTCTGGAGTTGCCAGTTTGCATTCCGTTCCGGCCGGTTTTCCTTTGTTCTTTCCCGACCGGACTTTTCCGATGGAGGGGGTAATTTGCAGTTTCGCAAATTACATTTGGGGAGGGGGTATCTTGCATATTGGTGGCATCATGATAGCTTTTCATGATTATATTCTTTTTCCATCACCTCATTTGCTTTATGTGATTAGAAGTGATGAGAATGGTTGATGTAAGTTTTGCTTTTGATATGGTCACCATTCTCTTTCTCCTACACTAACCTCCCTTCTTGTTATGGTTTCATATGGTTTCCTCCACCATTCTCACTAGATGAGAGATGCTTCACTTGAGAGAAAAAGAATGAGAGAGTTCATTTCATCTTCTTCTTGCTAGAAAATTGAAAGCACCAATTTTCTTTACCTCTTCCTCCATCCATCAATGGAAACTACATAAACTCCAAGAGACAAAGTTTCTACACTACATTCTACAGCAATTCTTGGGCATGTCGAGTTGCCGGCTTCATGCCCGAGTTGCCTCGGTATTGAGGCGGGGGCCCGTAAAAGACGCAGGTGATGTGGTGCCCTTCCGGCGAGGAGGCGACGATATGGAGACAAGACTTTCCGCGGGAGATCGGGACGGCGAGGAGAAGACCGGAGGACTCGGATCATTCGGTATACTTCTCTTCCCATCTCTTGTTTGCTAGTATAGGTTAATGGTTAACGATCCGGGTTTTATTGTCCGCGGTAGCGCCAGTTTCCAAGTAAGGAAAATTTTTGATTCCGCATTTTGGCCTCGGTAAGACGGCCGGGGCGCTGCCGTGGCGCAACATCAAGTACATATCCTAAGGGCTTTATCAATATATATAAGACAGACAGTATAATAATACCAGTCTACATGTTAAGATAAAGGTAACCAGATTGCATACTATCATGTCGAGTAAGAAAGTCCTCTATATATATGTCCAAGCATCCACTATATCAACAATAATGGCCTCTAGGGCATACATATTCCTAACAGGTTGATCCCATATCCATTAGTATTTGACATCAAAAATTGTACATAGGTGCTCATTAGAGAATGGGTACATCGAACAGGACTCGCCGAGAACTCCTAGATGGTACTATATACCTAT
This sequence comes from Agapanthus africanus, assembly GCA_030015575.1. Classification (NCBI taxonomy): domain Eukaryota; kingdom Viridiplantae; phylum Streptophyta; class Magnoliopsida; order Asparagales; family Amaryllidaceae; genus Agapanthus; species Agapanthus africanus. The sequence continues at coordinate 235,109,352 of CM057349.1, read as the reverse complement.
CGTCAGATAGCAATTCTCTGGTGACACTGTTACAGGTTAGTCTGTAGACCCGAGATTGTCATAGAGGCTTGTGTGGTTCCCACTGTGCTTTGATTTCCTCCCTACCACGGCTCAAAGGAGTCATGCAAACAGGTGGATTTTGGGTACAGTCCCGAGTCACATGAAGGCAATGAGTGATGGGAGGGGTCATCTCTCCCGGTATAGGGAGTTGATGTTGCACTATGCTCGATTTGCTATAACAGGAAGTCCCTGGCCAGGGCTGTTGATGAGATTTACTGGTAAGTGTTATCAATAGTTTCTCGTACCATTATAGGCCACACATCGGCATGACTTATTAAGTTATTGAGGTCTGACGATTCCACCCCCAGACTCGATATGCGATATATCAGACGGAGAGACCGGACTGTACGGTATGTGTTACCTATAAGCTTCATGGGAGTTTGGACATGCTTTCTTGTTGATCTTCTATTCGCTCAATACCTGGGTAGCCGTTACGTCCAGCTAGTACCGCTGACGGCTTGTGGGTGACTGATGTAATCATCACCTACTGCTGGCGTATTGACGAGTCTTTAGAGTCCCACATAGAAGTTTCCTGGTTCAAGCGAAACGAAGTAGGGCACATATGCTGATATGTGCGGAGGCCTGATTAAATACGAGTATGTGATGCCGTATTTTAATCTAGCTGTTATTTGATATCAGTTAGGTTATATGTGATATAACCGGATTATTGAATCAAGTGTTGATTTGATAATGTGATATATAGATAAATGATATTAGTCGGTTTTATGTGATATAACCGGATTTTTAAATCAAGTGTTGATTTAATAATATGATATATATTTATAATTGATATAATTATATATTAACTAATATTATTGCTCACTAATTTTTTGCTTATCTTAATATATATATATATATATAATGGTTGCATTTTCTATTTTTGGAAAATAGAAAAAAGAGGTAGAAAATGAGGAGCATGGGTGAAGCATGGCTTTATAGTATTTTTTATTGGTCTCTTATCACTATTGAAGCATTGTTCTATTTGTTTATTCGAAACAAATGGATGCATCAATAAGTGAGAGAGGTCAAGCCATTCTTCACAACACTTGGATCATTTTCTCTAGTTAAGCTCATAAGATGAGTTCTTCTCTCTAGCTCTCTTCATTCTACTCCTCACCTCCTCCAAGCACAATCCCTCATATGAGATGTGAAATGTTGAGCTTGTGAAAACCCTAGTGAGCAAACAACACCCCTACTTCACCATCCTATACTAGATTAGCACTTTGGTGTAGTGTGTTTCCTTCACTAGAGAATTTAGTGAAGAGGTAGTTTGGATTAGCGGACTTCGGGTGGATCATCTTCGGCACGAAGGTCATTGAAGCAAGTTCGTTCAACCTTCAAGTGGAGCCTAGTGGAGTTGCGTGGACTACTACACGGAGCTATAGACGAGAAGGACACGGACTACAAAGTTTGTTGCTTCCTTTCTCTTAGTATAGTTTTTTTGATATCATAGTTAAACCCTAATCATCTATTTTAAGATCTTGGTTAGTGTTGATTAGCATCCCAAAATTTTTAAAATGGCATGCTTGATGCTAGTAAAACCCAGTGGTGGTGCTAACAAACACTTTCAGAGGCGAAACAATGGGGAGGGCGTACGTATATACGTGCAGGGTTCCGATTGATTGTGTGTACTAGTTGCGTGGAATTTAATCGGACAGTTTTTAATACTAGCGAGCTTAGGATTAAGCCGGTTCATTAAATCAGATATTGATTTAATATTAGTATTATTTTTAGCGGTATTATTCTATCTCTTAGTTATTCATATTTTGGTATGAATACGGGTATGAATATACGGTAGAAAGTATTTTGTATTTATACAGAATACATTCTAGAAGGGGGCACCTCATAATGTGTATTTTTCTATTTATTGATAAATAGAAAATGAGGTGTAAAGGAGGCATGGCATGAAGCATGGTTTGGGCATTTATTGCAAATACTATTGAAGTATGGCTTGTTTTTAAAGAAGAAAAAAATGCTTGATATTATCTCATGAAGCCATTCTTCTTGGTTGAGAGATTTTTTCCTTAGCTCAATTTTCTTGAGTTGCCATTTTCTCTTGCTCTTTTGGCTTCTCCTTTTAATCAAACCCTACCATTCTCAATAGTTGAGAAACAAGGGGCTTGAGATAGAAAACTCACCACTAATCTTCTCCACTCATTCTTGACTAGCTAGATTAGCAAACTAGTTAGTTAAGTTACTTTCCTTTGAAAGTTGAAGCTTGAACCTAGGACCTTCGGGTGGATCATTTAGGATCCAGGAGACCGGCAATCAAGCTACACAGAGGACCCCAAAAGGTGCTTAAGAAGAGGAATCAAGACCCGAAGGATACGAATCCGATAGGTATAAGATTCTAACATAATAGAATAATTACCTATGTAGTCTTGCTAATAAGGGTTTTATAGTAGATCTTAGGTTAAAGTCTTGATTGCATGCTTCAAAATAGATTTTTTTTAAAAATTCCGCTTCTCTACAAACCTTGTAGAGCATGCAAACTTGACGTACATTGTATCAAAGCAGGTCCATAAACCTTAACTAGCTAGGTTGCACTAATTTAGAACTTCGATCGACAGAATTATCCGAATCGCATCTCCGAAAACTTGCCTCCTCTTCGAATTTTAAAGTTGTTCAAAAAATATTTTAAGTCACTTTAAAATTATGTGCAGGCGATATTAGAGCCAAGAAAAAATTTTGAGCACCTTATCACAAAATTGGACCACTAATCCGACGCCAAATAGGTCATTTGGCCGTGGATCCGCTTCCCAATTATGGCTATGGTGCCCCAAATTTTTTCTGGGAATCTTGTTCATGGAAATGTGATTTTTGGTATATTTGGTTTTTGCCCAGATTTGTTTGGGTACTAGTTTGTACATGGGGGTAAATGCGGAAAGTTTTAATCGATCGAAATTCAAAATTCTTGCTTTTCTGTGTATTTGTTTCCGCGACCGTGAATATCATAGCGCGGTATAATCCGACTGATTGCTATATGTACAATCAGACTGGTTTACGAACATGATATTTGAGTTGATGTTCTGTGTTGCACTGATGTTATGGATAGATTGTCGTGTTAGATAGCCTATAGTGCAATGCTTGTAGTACAATGTTGATTCATTTGTATATTCATTATTGTGGGGCGAGCGTCCGACATGTGGACTGTCGTTTCCACCCGTTTGTATATTCTTTTATTGGGGCATGGCCGGGTTGAGATCGATGTCACCGTTGTATATATTTTTTCTTTTTCTGTATTAGGATTACCCTGCGGAGGAGTGCTCGAGTAGCCGGGTTCTAGAGAGCAACAGGGCCCCATCTCATGGCGTTGAGACCGGGGTGCCTTACTGAATTTATGTCTTAGCACCACTACTATATTTCAATGAGCATCAAGTAAGCAATTTAAAATAATTAGAGGTCTAAGTATACTAAACAATAATCGAACTAGAGAATTAGGGTTTTAAAGTTAAGCAAACAAATTCTAATCAAAGTGAAGAGAGTCTACAGCCTTTGTAGTCTAGTCTTTCACTTCTAAAGCTCCAAGCAGTAGTCCCTAGAACTCTTCTTTGACTCCACTTGATAATGGAAGGAGCTTTCTTGTTTTCTTCATCGTCAAAGATGATACACTTTGAGGTAACTCTCACTCAAGTTCATACTTCACTAATCAAGGTATTAGTGAATATAACAACCTATCCTAATAGGCTAGAGTAGTGTAGGTTGATGAAGTAGGAATTTTGCTCACCAGAAATATTTCTTTCTCTTTTCTTTTTCTCAACCCAAGAAAATTAGTGAGGAGATGAAGAAGGAGATGAACTTGGATGAGTTGTGAACCATGTGTAAGGTTACTTAGCACAACGGCAAGGTTTCGGGGGGTATCGTCCATGCCATTTTCAAAAATTTTCCATACTAGTTAACCCTAACCCTAGAATCTTAACTAAAAATTTAGACGAAACAATATGTAAACAATTTTACAACTAAGTGATTGCGGAATACAACCTTTGTAGACCGGTCCTTCACTTCAAATGCTCCAAGCAGTAGTCCCTTCGCTGCGATCAAAGAACTCCCGGACCCTTGAGAGGCTCCACAAGGTGAACGATGCATGCTTGCTAGAAGTCTTCAAAATCCAAGATGATCTACGTCGAGGAAACACAGACTCAAGCTATCTCTTCACTTGTATGGAACTAGTGAAGCTAACACCCTAAACTATATGGCTAGTATAGAAAAGGATGATGAAGTAGGAATTTTGCTCACTTTAGAATTCTTTTTCTCACTATTTTTCCTCACTTGCTCAAAAGTTAGGGAGCTCTCACTTGAGCTTGAAGAAGATGAAGCAAATGAAAAATGAGAGAGTGAGGTTAGAAATGCAACCATGGTGAGTATATGTCATGACTAACCCTTGTAGAGAATAAACCATGGTAAGAGATAATGGTTAGGTTTATAAATATCTAGGGCAAAACAAAAATGGTGGACTAACTCAATGGTTATCCACAACTTGCAACAATGACAAAATCCATTCATTTTTGAATTACTCAAATAAATAAAAACCTTAACATTATCTCATACATGGTGTAAGTCTCATACACCCATGTTGTATATATAACCTAGCATGTCACAATAATATATATCACATATATATTATTTATGTAACAAAAGAAAACAATACAATAAACATATATCACATATATGTTAAATGTATCAAAAGTGAGAAAAAGAAATACTTAAGTGAGCATATATTAGTTAATGTAATTTAATATATCAAATATATAATTATACATTAATATATCAAATATATAATTATACATTAAATTATTAAATCAACACTTGATTCAATAATCCGGCTATATTATATATAACCGACTAATATAATATGTATCATTTTATCGAATCAATACTTGATCCGATAACCCGACTATATCATATATAACCGGCCGATATCACATATCGCGAGAAATAAAATACGGTATCACATACTCGTATTATTCGCGGTCCCACACAAATCACATATGTTCTCCTACTCCATTTCGCCTGAGCCAGGAAACCTCTGTGTAGGACTCTAAAGACTCGTCAATACACAGGCAGTGGGTGGTGATCATATCAGTCATCCACAAGCCGTCAGCGGTCAGCTAAACGTAACGGCCACCCGGGTATTGAGCGATCAGAAGATCAACAAGCAACCCTGCTCATACTCTTGTAAAACCTATCAGTAACACTATCGTACAGTCCGGTCTCTTCGTCTGATAAGTCACATATCCAGTCTAGGGGTGGTAAACGTCAGACCCTAGTAACCGATAAGTCATGCCGATATGAGGCTCATAACGGGTCGAAAAACTACTGATAACACTTACCAGTAAATCTCCATATCAGCCCTGGCCAGGGACTTCCAGTTAATGCCAATCGAGCACAGCGCAACATCAACCCCCAATACCGGGAGAGACGAAACCCTTCCTATCGCTCATTGCCTCTATATGATTCGGGACTGTACCCAAAAACCACCGTTTTGTACATTCTCTTGAACGTGGTAAGGTGGAAATCAAAGCACAGTGGAAATCACACAAGACTCTATGACGATCTCGGGTCTACAGACTAACCTGTACCAGTGTCACCAGAGAACTGCTATCTGACGATAGGTATAATACTAACTAGGAGTTCTCGGCGAGTCCGTTCAGTGTACCCAGTCTCCACTGAGCACTCATATACAAATTTTGATGTCAAACACCAATGGATGTGGGATCATCCATCGCCCATCATATGGGTCAAGAAGCGTATACGCTAGTCTACTCTGGAGTATCGATGCCCTGTCTCGATACGCCCTCGACTAGGAACAATTACAGTATGTACTTATGGACTACTCTGGCCCCACTAGTATGATCTCCATCATAGTCCTAGTAGTCAAGTACACATCCTAAGGGCTTCGTCAACATGTGAGAGCAAGACAATATCACAATACAAGTCAACATGTTAAGACAAAGAGCAACCAGATAGCATACTATCATGTCGAGTAAGAAAGTCCTCTCTTTATATGTCCAAGCATCCACTATAATATACATCATATGTACAATAATGTCCTCTAGGGCATACACATAACTAACAATCTCCCACTTGCCCTAAGGCCAGTTGTTGTGGTATCTCATACCCAACATCCCGAAGAGTCTCTTAAATTGTATCTGTGGTATGGCCTTCGTGAATGGATCAGCTGTGTTGTTTTTCATGTCAACTCTCCTAACCTCGATCTCCCGGTGATCAACTATCTCCCGGATCAGGTGATACCGCCTCAGAATATGCCTGGATCTCTGATGGGACCTGGGTTCCTTGGCCAAACCCACTGCTCCATTGTTATCATAATACAAAGGTATTGGATGCTCGATGGACAGAACCACTCCAAGTTCGTTTATAAACTTCTTCATCCAGACAACCTCTTTGGCAGCATCGTTGGCAGCGATGTATTCAGCCTCCATCGTCGAGTCTGCCACGGTTTCCTTTTTGGAACTCTTCCAACAAACCGCCTCTCCATTAAGGGTAAAGACAAATCCTGAGACCGACTTAGAGTCATCCTTATACTCTGGAAGCTCGAATCGGTAAAGGACTCCACTTGGAGTTCTCCGTTACCATACACCAAGAACATCTCTTTAGTCCTTCTCAAGTACTTGAGAATGTTCTTTACAGCTGTCCAGTGACTCTCTCCTGGATCTGCTTGATACCTACTCACTACACTTAGTGAGTATGCTAAATCGGGTCTGGTACATAGCATCACGTGCATGATAGAGCCTACTGCCGAAGCATAGGGTATCCATTGCATGCAAGCTCTCTCCAAATCAGTCTTGAAAGACATCTCTTTGGAGAGAGTGAGTCCAGAGATCGTGGGTAAATTCCCACGCTTGGATTCTTCCATACTAAACTGTAAGTCTATATTACCCACCCCGGTACTTACGGGGAGGCGGAAAGAGTAAAAATCGAATTTTTTATCACAAGGTAACATAGACATACCATGAAGGATCTTTACTAAACATGAACTAACACACTATCTACAAGTTCTAACTATTATGTTAGAAGGTTATACCTAGTTCTTGAACTCCTTCTCTTATTGTGTTGCTTCCTTTTCTTGTGTGCTCCTTTGAGTGGTGTAGACGGCTCCTCCTCTTCGTCTTCTCTTGGCCAAAGAAAGATCCACCCGAAGGCCTCTACCTTGAGCTCCTACCTCAACAATGAAGTAACTAGAGTGCTTGTCTTGCTAGACTAAGAACCTTAGAGTGAGTTGAGAGTTGTTTTGATGGTTTAGTCTCAAGAGCTTTAGATTTTCAACACATGAAAGATTAAAGCTTTGAGAGAGGAAGAGGGAGAGCAAACTATGAGAGAGAAAGATAATGAGAGAATGAGAGAAAAAAGCTCTCATATTAGAGATATATGATAATAATAATGTGATGGTGAGTTGATTTGACCATTATCATTTCACATTTAATGCTAAGCAAGCTTCAAGAAGCATCTTATGCTTAACAAAAAACAAATAGAAAAATATCTAGGTCAATGTAAGTCAACAAGTCAAATGGTCAACCTAACTCAAACCATGATACAATTTTCCTTAATTAATATTATTAATCATGTTTCTCATTCTCATTAGGGTTTTGATCAAGTCAATGGTCAAAAACCCTAAAGAGGTGTCTCCCTCTCCGCCTCTGTCAACTGTACGTACGTACCCGCATTCGTGTTCCGAAAAAACACGAATACAATGAGACAAGACCAATCTCAAAACAAATACTAGGATCTGGCTTAAACCAAAGACCACTAGTAATAACTGCCCGGACACTAAACGTGCACAAGTGCGCGTATGTGAACGAACCCCGTCGTAAAACCATACGACCTCTACTCTGTTTTGTCCAAAGGTGAACAACCCTCTGTGTGGGACTCTGAAGACTCAACACTACGCTGGCAGTGGGTTTAACCACAGGCCGCAAGCGGTACTAGCTGTACGTAACGGTCCCCAGGTAGATGCCGCTAAGAAGACCGATGAGGTGAACCCATCCGAACTCCTACTGAGCCTGAATGTGACAATCTCCGTACAGTCTGGTCTGTTCGTCTAAGAGTATCGCATGTCGGGCCTAGGGGGGCGGTAAACGTCAGTCCCCTAATAGCGGTACAAGTCGTGTTGGAGTGCAGCCCAGAACACCCTAAGAAACTACTGGAAACACTACCAGTAAATCTCGCTTGCCCTGGCCAGGGACTTTGTGTAATGGCTCTCTCATACACAGCGCGATATCAACTCCCAATACCGGGAGAGACGAATCCTGTCTAACCGTCACCGCCTCCAAGTGCTTCGGGACTGCACCCAACTACTACCTGTTTGCATGACTTAATAGAGCCGTGGTAGGGTAGTAATTTAATAACAGTGGGAACACACTCGAATCGAAGTGACAGTGTCAAGTCAACGGACTAAGCTGTACTCATGTCACGTGGGAACTGATAACTGACGATAGGTATAATACTAACCAACAGTTCCCAGGGAGTCCTGTCCAGTGTACTCGTAACCTAACGAGCACATGTATACTATCTCCAATACGACGTACTGATGGCTGTGGGACAGACCATCTCCCCTCCTGGGATGAGAAGCGTATACATTAGTCTACTCTGGAGCATCGATGCCCTGTCTCGATAATCCTACGACCAGGGACCTGTAAAAGGATGTGCTTATAGACTACCCAGCCCCCACTAGTGTGACTGCCATCACAACGCTGGTGGTCAAGCAAAAGATCCTAAGGGCTCTATCAATATGTATTAGCGATATATCAAAAGAAACATATACACATATTAAGATAGATACAAACCAAGTAGCATACTACCATATTGAGCAAGACTGTTATAAATCTATGTATATATCCTAAGCTTCCAAAATGTAATATACAAACTAGTACTATACAATAATGGCCTCTAGGGCATATCACACTAACATAAACCTTTTTAGTATGGTGTCAATGTACATGAATTGGAACAATCCCTGTATCCGTTTAGATTTATCTCTATAGATCTTAATTCCCAAGATGTAGGAGGCATCACCTAGATCTTTCATTGAGAATCTTTGTGATAAGAAGAGCTTGACCGAGTGCAGCATAGGAACATCATTTCCTATTAAGAGTATGTCATCCACGTACAATACAAGGAAGACAACCTTACTCTGGGCCACCTTCTTGTATATACAAGGTTCATCTACGTTCTTGATGAAGTCAAACTCTTTGACTACCACATCAAAATAGATGTTCCAACTCCGCGATGTCTGCTTTAACCCATAGATAGATTTAAGCAGCTTGCACACCTTTCCGCTGCTCCCGCTATCTACGAATCCCTCTGGCTGAGTCATGTACACGCACTCTTCTAAATCACCATTTAGAAAAGCGGTCTTAATATCCATTTGCCAGATTTCGTAGTCATGGTATGCAGCAATGGCAAGTAGGATCCGAATGGACTTAAGCATAGCTACTGGAGAAAAGGTTTCATCATAATCCACACCTGGTTATTGACGAAAACCTTTTGCAACAAGTCTAGCTTTGAAAGTCTCAACTTTTCCATCTACATCAAGTTTCCTCTTAAAGATCCATTTGCTCCTAATGGGTTTTACCCCTTCAGGAGCAACTTCCAAAGTCCATACTTTGTTGGTATACATAGATTCCATCTCAGATCACATTGCATCCAGCCATTTCACAGAGTCCCCACTCGTGATGGCCTGCTCGAAACTAGTTGGGTCATCATCTTCCATGATGTAATCCTTCCTACCGCCATCAATGAGAAAACTGTAGTATCTCTCAGGTGAATGAGGAACCCTACTAGATCGGCGGAGCGGCTGTGGTTCGTCGGGAACTACTGAATTCGCTGGTTCCAATAAATCATCAGTTGTAGTTTGTGCTGCTGGAACTTCTTCCACTTCTACCTCCTTACCACTAATCTCTTTTACAAGAAATTCCTTTTCTAAAAAGGTGGCATGTTGAGCAACATACACCTTTTGTTCCTCACTGAGGTAAAAGTGATATCCAGATGAATTGTTTGGATATCCCACAAACTTACAAAGAACTGATCTTGCCTCGAGTTTGTCCGGATTTTTCTTTTTAACATAGGCCGGACAACCCCATATCTTAACTCGTTTAAGAAATGGTCTCTTCCTATTCTATATCTCATATGGAGTGGTACGCACCGATTTGGTTGGAACTCTATTCAGTAGGTATGCTGCTGTCTCAAGCGCATAACCCCAAAAGGAAATAGGTAACTCAGCGGTGCTCATCATAGAGCGCACCATATCCAATAGGGTGCGATTCCTCCGTTCCGATACACCATTGGGCTGTGGTGTATACGGAGGAGTAAGCGGAGAGAGAATCCCATTCTCTTTTAAATATTTCAGAAACTCATTGCTCAAGTATTCTCCTCCTTGATCAGATCGAATGATTTTAATACTTTCACCCGTTTGGTTCTCTACTTTCGTGTTTATATTTTTTAAATTTCTCAAAAGCTTCAAATTTGTTTTTCAATAGGAACACATGTCCGTATCTTAAGAGATCGTCAGTGAGTGTAATGAAGTATGAGAAACCATCCCTGGGATGTGTAGACATGGGACCGCATACATCACTATGTATCAGTCCCAAGAGTTCCGTAACTCTTTCTCCGTGTCCACTAAACGGAGTTTTGGTCATCTTGCCTTTGAGACATGACTGGCAAGTATCATAAGATGAAAATTCGAACGGATTCAAATATCCATCCTTATTTAACTTAGCTAGTCGTGTCGCGTTGCTATGACCTAGTCTACAATACCACAAGAAGGATTCGTTCATTTCTGAGCTCTTCCTCTTGTGTGTGTTTTGTACATTAAGAACTGTGATTTGATTTAGAATATATGCCATTATTTAACAAGCTTGATCCAATCAACTTTTGATTTAGGAAGATGTTCATAATATCATCCTGTACTACAAAATTATATCCTTTTTTACTTAATAAAGAAATCGATATAAGATTGCATATCAGGGTCGGTATGTAATAGTATTCTTTCAGAATCAATGTATTGCCATTTGGTAATACAAAATGATATTCGCCAACTGCTTTGGCTGCAACATTTGCACCATTCCCTACTCTTACGGAATGATCACCCATTCCTAGTTCTTTACCTTTCCTTAGCCCATGCAACATATTGCTTATGTGGGATCCTGATCCGGTATCTAATGCCTAAGACGTCGAGTGAACTGAGAAACAGTTCTCGGTAACTAACACACCCGAAGAAGATGCATCAATATGCTTATTCTTCGTTTGGGCGGCGTGGGAATCCGGATATGTCCATATTCCCTGCTCAGTGTTATAACAATTATAAGAAAGAACGGAACCAACGTTCCCTTGCTCAGTATAACAAGCGGGTTCGGTCAATACATCCATATTATTATCTTGATTAAGGCCTGACATGGTCGCTACCTGGAGAGAGAGAGAGAAGAAAACACTTAGCGTATGCTCTTGCAAGATTAGATTGGTTATTATCTTATCTAATCAGGACGGCTCCCACTGTTTTTATCAAATCTTCCTTCAAACCCTAAAAAGTAAGATTAGCCGGGATTAATTACATCTTACAAGTTCGCCAATCTTTCAGTCAGGCCAGTGTTGGTACTTTGAGGGAAGTTCCCCGTGCTTTCGTACGGATCTAATTAAAATAAACCTCGTTTTCGCAGGGGCGTAACCCCATTAACACCTTTCTAGACACCTACTTGATCGGCTCATTGTCATGTGTAAAACTCTCTCAGGAGTAACTCTTAATCGTAGTGGGTATCGGGATCCAACTATCTCATAGAAGGTATGCAATCTCATTGCAAATTTCAACACTTGAAATTCCCGATAATCTTTTACCCCTAGCAAGTTATGACCTTGGCTACGGTCAACAAATCATAAGCGCTAGCCAAGTTCAACCCGTCATTTCCTGATTGAATTAAACCCACCCGTATGACTCTTGGTTAAGGTCAACAAAGTCGTGCGACTACCCTAACTCAATCGCATCATATACAGCAGATAAGCACTAATTAGCTACCGCACACTACGCCTTGGCTAAGGTCAACAAACGCAGCACGAATACTAAGCAGTACTTATCTGAAATGACGGAGGGTGACGACAGGTTTTTAAGAAAACCTTTTGCGTAATGAACTTGATATCGTTGTAGAAACAAGTGATTTTGAAAAGGAGTGTTTTTGAGGCTTTTACTAGTTTCGCTAAAGAGGTCATTCCCGGTGAAGGGATCTCGGCTCTTTCCTTATCGAATAAGGTGCATGATATTTCACAAATACCACTATGCAAAGCAAGAACTATAGAAGCAATCAAAAACAAAACCGAGTAAGTTGTAGCATCTGCTAGTTTCGCTAAAGAGGTCACACCCGGTGAACGGATCTCTTCTCTTTCCTTATCGAATAAGGTGCTGGATATTCTATAAGGAATACCGCTATGCAAAGCAAAAACTAGAGCTACCCTTTTTGAAAATTTGATTCTACAACATCTTTTAGGTTTCTTTTCTTTCATTAATCTCATTAATGAAGTCCCATCATTATGCTTCCTAAGCATCACAGAAGAAACAAAAATACAACGTACGCTTATGCCATCCGCATTCGCCACAGTGTCCCGTTATGTACCATTAGGTTACTTAACTAACGGCATAGCGGGGCGGGACTAGCGCGGGTGCAAAACATAAGCAACGTTTATTATGTATCATATATATAATAATAAAGCATCGTCTCAACATATAAAGTGATCACATCACAGAATATCAGCAGCAGAAGATAACATATGAAATATTGGATATACTAGGAGGTCCGTATTTTGTATTTAGCCAACAATAGAAAATACGGATTCTACGGTCGTGATGAATAGCCAAACCCACATCCCTAGACCCCTACAAGAGCGGCAAGCAACCCTACCAATTCTAGAGTTAGGAGACCCGGTCTCGACTCTTCGAGATGGTCTCACACTGGACTCTAGACCCGGTTACTTGTGTCCCCCACCTTGGGTCTATCCTTATGCGGAAAAGTAAATAATATACAACAATGGTGACATCATCCTCAACCCGGAAGTGCCCTAATAAAAGAATATTACATACAATGAATTTTACATGAATGAAAATAAAAACTCTCATCTCATATAAAACCCCCGGCTATTCAGAAACACGACGATCCAATATAACATATCACAGCAACACATAACATCACATGTCATCAACGTAAGTAAATATGCGTATCCTAATTGTCGTTGACATATAGCCACGAAATCGGCGATACACCACATATTAAACTTACGGTCGCAGAAAAGAAAATGTCAAACTACAATATTTGGAATCCACAATCACCATAGACATCATAAACCCGAAATATCACATACTTCGCATTTCATGCCTAACAGTATGAATTCCAAATATTATATCACAATCCATAAATAGTTAGACGATGTTAAACATTCCGATCGAATCAACAAACACCCAAAATTTCCCAAAAAGTTCAACACTTGAGCGTAGTTTAAAAGTATCCATCACATGCCACAGTACCTATGGACCAACCGTAGAAGGGTCAACCCTTGCCTCATCTATGGCGCCGCGAAACTACCGCAAACTCTAGGGTTTGGCGGCGGTTCTTACGGTCACAGAATCGAGTTAGGGTTTCGTTCTTCTAGAGGGTCCATCGAATCACTTGCACGATATTTGAATGTTTCAAACTTGGAAAAAATCCAACTCTCGAAAAAAATTTCCAGCGAGGGTTAAAGTGGGTATCTGATATCTGTTCGAACATTTTAATACCATCTAAATAACCCGAAATACTGTTAGAATTACAATTACGAAACACTCTAAATTTCCTTTACAGAAATTTAATATCACATGAAAATTTAACAAAAACTAGCAACACCTGAAACACCAAAATCCAGAGAGTGGAACACGGTACTATAACATTCTGAAAATTTAGAAATAAATAAAATTTATTAATTAAATAATAAAATGTTAAATTAAAAAGTTATTAAAACTAAATAAGACATTTTCATAAGAAGTATGTAAAACAAATTAAATTAAAATTTTAATATGTAACATGAATAAAATATAAGGGTTTTAATGAGAAATTTAGCTTCATTTTAATTAAAATAGTGTTATGCAATAACATAAGTAGTGAGGGGTTGTTATGCAAAATTTAGGAAATTGTGCAAATTTGAATTGATTAAGGGTGTAAATAAAAAAGGGGTAGAATATATTTTAGCTCATAATTTTATTACAAATTAAAACAAATTGATGAGATAATGCAAGGACACCTCCTACTTGCATGCGCGCACACACACACACACACAACACCTCCTCCTTGCATGAGGATGGCACCTTTTGGTCTTTGACACCTCCTCCTACACCTCACCCTTCCCTCTTCTCATATACATATTATGTTCAAATCATTTAACTAATTTACAATCTAAAAATTTAAAAGAAGAAAAAGAAAATTAAAGCAAACAAGGAAGAACAAGAGAAAGAAGAAGAAAAGAGCTAAGTCTAGGGATTCCTCACCATCAAGCTAGGAGCTAAGGATTTAGGTGTCTTGGAGGAAGCTTTTCAATCATCCTCAGTTGGTAAAAATCCTTAACTCAGTAGAATTAATTCTGGAATTGGTTTAAATTTGAAATCAAAGGTCTATAATATCATATTTTAGGCAAAACTAAGTTCTGTTGAAATCTGTTTTAGTTTAGATAAAAGTTGACTTAACCAAACAGTGCCAAAATGTTGTATGTTGGACCTAGAACAATCCATAGAAGCACGAACCCAGGGGCTCGGATTTTGGCCGGCGAGCTTAAGGCCAACTTCGGCATCGCCGGATTTGGAGGATGGTATGGTGATTTGGGTTATTGGGTAGGTCTCTATGTAGGTGTTTGGTTATTTTGGTATTGTTTAATCAAGTTAGTTTAACTGTATATAAAATCTGGGAACTAATATCGGAAAAGAGATCAAAATTCTAAAATACGACACGGATAAAACGTAACGCGTTCTGTATTCTGTCGCGATGCAGCGTTGGGTTAAATTTCAGTGAGGTTGAGTGTTAGATCGTTTGCAATACTCGTACGTAGTGTAATTAGCACGTACGACTTTTGTTTTCTTGATTTTTGCCGTATCGGAATGTAGCCATTTTCTTATACAAGTTAATTAAATGATAGATTTGAGTGTGGGAACTTCGGAGGCTGCAAGGAAAAGAAAAGGATTTGCGATTCCTGAGTAGTACGACGTATTCCGGTGAGTAGACTAAATATCTACCGGGGGATTGTGTAAAGATGGCGTATTACGCCCGTATTTTGTTAAATTGAAAGATTGACTTTATATGCGAAGTTAATAACATGCATTCATATATACCTATACATCACTATGTTAACAGTTGTTAAAACACTGCACAATTATCGACGAGTTATGCCGCATGTGCACATTTTTACATGTTACACTACACCTCGTCGATATTAACATGTCACTTTTAAACTAAATAATTATCTTGTTAAATATGATTCTATCATACCTTAAACATCATTAACAGTAGTACTTTGCATAAATAACATCATGTTTCGTATTTAAATGTTCGAAGTTGATATAAGAGAAAATTTTATTATTGAGGAATTATGGTTTTGAGCTATCCTATATTATTGCTTAAATCCAGTGATTGTTCATGATTGATGTGACATGTCCACCATAAGATGATTTTATGATTTGGTTTTTATTCCGAACCGAGTTGGGGGTCATACGGTTGCGGATTTATAAGTTATCCAGACTGAGTCGGGGGGCACACAGTTGGATACATGGTGGACCCGATCGAGACCGAGGGGCAGGATAGCCGCATGATAGGCGGGGAGCCTAACGAGGATACTCGATACCGGAGATAGTTGTGAAACATGGAGGATATTTATATATAATATCGACCGGAGTTATTGATTACAGGATCATTTGCTGAACGGTGCCTGAGAGAATGGAAGATATGTGTCGATGATGGACACGGAAAGATGAACTTTATTTGGAAATAAATGATAAGATTTCAGTTTTGGTTATGTGATTGGTAGTATGGATTCATGTTTTCCATATGTTATCATGCATCATACTTATCCTTATTGCAGTTGGTGATAGTTTGTCATATTTACATTATCAGCCGTTATATGTTAGTTTTATTCACTGAGTTGGCAACTCACCCCCGTTGTGCCACAATTCCTTACAGGAGTAGAGTGGACGGTTAGCAGCAGTGCAGATCCACTTTTTCAGCTTTTATCGTATCTTTTGATAGGTGGGTTACATATGTAGTAACCTTCTCTTTTGGTATTGTATTTTGGATCTAGAAAATCTCCATCAGACCTTGTATTATGACTTAGAGTGAGAGATGGTTATATGTATATATTGACAGATGAGATCATTTAGTTCTATAAATTGTTAATTCTTTTACTTATGTCTGAAATTCTTATGGATATCACATACGATTGGATATTTATTTCCACTGTTGATATTGTTGGTCCCAACTCGGGATGCAACCAAACATAACATTTTGTAATTACTTTTATTATGAATTCACTAGTGAGTTACTGTTAGGATCTTAATTACATAAAACTGTTATTTTTACTAAAAAAAACTAAATTTTTTTAAAAATTCCGCAAACAAGGATTTTGATCTTGGTTTTTCGGCTTACTCGGGTTGTGTATATATCTTTAGATATTATACAATCTAAGTGCCGGCCACATCCAAACTTTGGGTCGTGACAAAGTTGTTATCAGAGCTTAGGATTAACCTTACGGAATCGAGTAGTGAGTTAAGATAAGTTAACGTGAGTCCGTGATTTAGGATGACCTTTGGTTTGATGGAGTAGGTGATTTAGGATGACTGCAGTACTATACGTATGTTCCGCGGCATATTTACGTTACCATACTCAGCCTAACTAACCTTAGAATGTATATCTTGAATTGTCCTTCCTTTGACTCTCTGTTATTGATTGTTTCTATTCGTAAGCCTTATCAACTCTCGTTTCTTGTTCCAGTTGCTATGGCTACGCGAGCTAGGCGAGCCGCAGCCAGAGATGCAGCTAGGGTGAGTCCGCCTTGTAGGGTTACTAGGCACACTAACAAGGCTCTACAAGGCATCGACCATGTCCGTTTAAAATTTTATGTGCCAAAAAACCCTAAGCAAGATCTTATACTAGAGTTTAGGCGATTCAAAAGCAAGTAAACAACTTTAACTTCTAAGGGAACACGAAATACAACCTTTGTAGATCGGTCCTTCACTCCTTTAGCTCCTTGTTGAAGTCCCTTCGCTGCGATCAAAGTTCTCCCGGGCTCTTGCATGGCTTCACGACACGAAGGATGCGACCTTGCTTGAAGTCTCCGAGGCCGAAGATGATCTATGTCGAGGGGATGCCAACTCAAGCTTCTACTTCACTAACTTGAGAATTAGTGAAGCAAACATCCTAAACTAAAGTGCTAGTCTAGTAGAGGATGGAGAAATAGGAAGTGGGTTCTCTTTAGAATTTTATTTCTCACACTCTTTCTCACTTTGGATCAAACCCTAGTTTTCTTTTTCCTTTTCACAATGAAGAAGAAGAAGAAAAGAAAGAGATGAGGATAATGATCAAGTGAGAAATCTAACCATGGTGAGTGAGTATCATATACTAACTCTTGTAGAGCCATAACTATAGCTAACACTTATGGTTGGGTTAAGAAATATCTATGGTAAAAACAAACTCAAGTGGACTTAGTCAATGCATCCACAAGCTTCCACAAGCTTCATGCATTGATCTAATCCTCCACATAATTTTGTAATTACTTAAAATATAAAAACCCAACATAATATATAGCATGGTGTAAGTCTCATACACCTAAGTCTAGTGTATTATCAACTATGATATAAAAGAAAACACTTTAATATATATATCACACATATATATATATATACAAGTGTTTACATGTGAGAAAAACCCTAAAGTGAACAAGTGTTAGCAAGTGTAAATTAGTATATCTAATATACAATTATACACTTAATTATTAAATCAACACTTGACTTAATAATCCGGTCATATCTCATATAACCGGCTAACATCCATTGTATCGACTTATCGAATCAACTCTCGATTCGATAACCCGGCTATATCATATATAACCGACCGATACAAAAAGTCACGAGAATAGAATATGGTATCACATACACGCATTTATTCTCGGTCTCGCACATATCACATATGCGCTCCTATTTCGTTTTGCCTGAGCCAGTAAAACCTCTGTGTAGGACTCTAAAGACTCGTCAATACGCCGGCGGTAGGTGATGATCACATCAAGCACCTACAAGCCGTCAGCGGTACTAGCTGGACGTAACGGCCACCCGGGTATTGAGCGATCAGAAGATCAGCAAGCAAGCCCGCTCCAACTCCTGTAAAAGCCTGCCGGTAACGCTTCCCGTACAGTCCGGTCTCCTCGTCTGTTATGTCGCATACCAAGTCTAGGGGTGGTAAACGTCAGACCCCAATAACCGATATGTCGTGCCGATGTTAGGCTCATAACGGGTCGAGAAACTACTGGTAACACTTACCAGTAAATCTCTAATCAGCCCTGGCCAGGGACTTCCCTGTTACGGCCAATCGAGCACAGCGCAACATCAACCCCCAATACCGGGAGAGACGAAACCCCTCCTATCGCTCATTGCCTCCATGTGACTCGGGACTGTACCCAAAAACCACCATTTTGCACGCCCTCATCGACGTGGTAAGGTGGTAATCAAAGCACAGTAGGAATCACACAAGACTCTATGACGATCTCGGGTCTACAGACTAACCTGCACAAGTGTCACCAGAGAACTGCCATCTGACGTAAGGTATAATACCATCTGGGAGTTCTTGGCGAGTCCGTCCAGTGTACCCAGTTTCCACTGAGCACCCGCATACCATCTCTGATGTCAAACACCAATGGATATGGGATCATCCATCGACCATCTCATGGGTCGAGAAGCGTATACGCTAGTCTACTCTGGTATATCGATGCCCTGTCTCGATACACCCTTGACTAGGGACCTTGAAGGATGTACTTATGGACTACCAAGTCCCCACTAGTATGATCCGCATCATAGTCCAGGTAGTCAAGTACACATCCTAAGGGCTTTATCAACATGTAGCCATCAGACAGTATAAAAAGACAAGTATACATGTTAAGATAAAGAGCAACCAGATAGCATACTATCAAATCGAGCAAGAAAGTCCTCTCTATATATGTCCAAGCATCCAATATAATATACATCATCTGTACAATACTGGCCTCTAGGGCATACATACAACTAACAATCTCCCACTTGCACTAGGGCCAGCTGCTGTAGTATCGCATACCGAGCATCCCGAAGAGTCTCTCAAACTGTATCTAGGGAATGGCCTTCGTGAGTGGATCCGCTGTGTTGTTCTTCGTTTCAACCCTCCTGATCTCGATCTCCCGACGATCAACTATCTCCCGGATCAGGTGATACCGCCTCAGAATATGCCTGGATCGATGATGGGACCTGGGTTCCTTGGCCAAAGCCACCGCTCCATTGTTATCGCAATACAAAGGTATTGGATGCTCAATGGATGGAACCACTCCATGTTCAGTAATGAACTTCTTAATCCAGACAGCCTCTTTGGCAGCATCGTTGGCAGCGATGTATTCAGCCTCCATCGTCGAGTCTGCCACGGTTTCCTGCTTGGAACTCTTCCAGCTATCCACCCCTCCATAAAGGGTAAAGACAAATCCCGACTGCGACTTAGAGTCGTCCTTATCACTCTGGAAGCTCGAATCGGTAAAGGACTCCACTTGGAGTTCTCCGTTACCATACACTAAGAGCATCTCTTTAGTCCTTCGTAAGTACTTGAGAATGCTCTTCACAGCTGTCCAATGACTCTCTCCAGGATCAGCTTGATACCTACTCACTACACTTAGTGAGTATGCTACATCGGGTCTGGTACATAGCATCGCGTACATGATAGAGCCTACAGCCGAAGCATAGGGTATCCCTTGCATGCGAGCTCTCTCTAAATCAGTCTTGGGAGACATCTCTTTGGAGAGAGTGAGCCCTGAGATCGTGGGTAAAAACCCACGTTTGGACTCTTCCATACTAAACCTCTTTAGTATGGTGTCAATTTATTTGGATTGGGACAATCCCAATATCCTTTTAGATCTATCTCTATAGATCATAATTCCCAATATGCAGGAGGCATCACCTAGATCTTTCAGTGATAAGAAGAGCTTGACCGATTGCAGCATAGGAATGTCATTTCCTATCAGGAGTATGTCGTCCACGTACAATACGAGGAAGACAACATTACTCCCTGCTACCTTCTTGTAGATACAAGGTTCATCTACGTTTTTGACGAAATCAAACTCTTTGATAACGACGTCAAAGCAGATGTTCCAACTCCGCGATGCTTGCTTTAATCCATAAATGGATTTAAGCAGCTTGCACACCTTCCCGCTGCTCCAACTATCTACGAAGCCCTTTGGCTGAGTCATGTACACGCACTCTTCTAAATCACCGTTTAGAAAGGCGGTCTTAACATCCATTTGCCAGATTTCGTAGTCATGATATGCAGCGATGGCAAGCATGATCCGGATGGATTTAAGCATAGCCACTGGAGAAAAGGTTTCGTCATAGTCCACACCTGGTCTTTGAAGAAAACCCTTTGCAACAAGTATAGCTTTGAAAGTCTCCACTTTCCCATATACACCAAGTTTTTTCTTGAAGATCCACATGCTCATAATGGGTTTTACCCCTTCAAGAGCATATTCCAAAGTCCATACTTTGTTGGTGTACATGGATTCCATCTCGGACCACATTGCATCCAGCCATTTCACCGAGTCTCCACTCGTGATGGCCTGCTCGAAGCTAGTTGGGTCATCATCAACCATGATGCAATCCTCGCTTCCACTATCAATGAGAAAACCGTAGTATCTCTCAGGTGGACGAGAAACCTTACCAGATCGGCAGAGAGGCTGGGGTTCGTCGGGTACTACTGAATCCTCCGGTTCTACCAAGTCTTCTGTTATAGTTTATGTCGCTGGAACCTCTTCCAGTTCTACCTCAATGCCACTATTCTGTTTCATAAGAAAACCCTTTTCTAAGAAAGTGGTGTAAGTGCACGGCGGCGGCCCGGCCTCCATCCCGAGGCCAAATGCGGAAGCGATGGTTAACTTTAATTTTTCTGGAACCGGCACCACCGCGCACTAAAACCCGGATCGGGCCATTAACTAGTCCTAGCTAACTACTAGATGGGGAAGAGAGATATACCGAGCGATCCGTGTCCTCCGGTCTTCTCGTCGTCGTCCCGATCTCCCACGGAAGCTCCAGTCTCCACCTCCTCGCCGGAAGGGCACCACGTCGCCGGTTTCTTTTACGGGCTCCCACCCTCTATACCGAGGCAACTCAGGCACGAAGTTGGCGAGCCGACGTGCCCAAGGTTTGCTGTAGAATGTGTGTAGAACCATGTCTCATTTAAGGGTAGTGGATGTTGTCTTTTGAGTGGAGGAATGATACAAGCTTTTTGGAGGAGGAGCTTGTGGGATTTTACCAAGCCAAAAGAGCAAAAAACCCTCCACTAGAATTTTGGACAGCCCCATCAAAGAGCAAGGCCGGCCATCAAAAATGGTGAGGTGAGAGTGAGAATGAGTGTATGGATGATGGAACCAAAATAATAATGCAAGAGAGAAAAGGTCATCATATGAAGAAATGATCACAAAGAAACTCCAACACTCAAACTACCATCATCAACAACCATGATTGCTCACAAAGTCAAGCAATCATGAACTCAAGAAAGTCAAGGAATGGTCCTCCATCATGAGACCATCATGACACAAGAAAATGCAAAGAACACCCTCCACAAATGCTTATTTGCACAAATGCAAATAAGCCCTCCTCCACCAATCTTCGGCCAATGAAGGATACAAAGAAATATGGCCGAAACGAAAACAAACTGGCAACTCCAAAAACTGGACCCGTAATAAATTACAGGAAAACCTCGATACTGTGTATACACACCCGCAACTGTATTCCGACCGAAATACAAATGCAATGAGACAAAATCTACAATGTACTATACTAGGATCCGGTTTAAACCAAAGCCGGCTAGTAATATCCGTTCGATCCTGATCCGTGCAATACCGCACGTATCTGGTCGAACGCTGCCATATATCCATATGGCCTCTAGTACTAACCGTCCGATCCTGATTCGTGCAATACCGCACGTATCTGATTGGGCCCTGCCATATCTCCATATGGCCTCTACAGCGTTTCGCCCG
The DNA here is from genome assembly GCA_030015575.1 of Agapanthus africanus. Lineage (NCBI taxonomy): Eukaryota > Viridiplantae > Streptophyta > Magnoliopsida > Asparagales > Amaryllidaceae > Agapanthus > Agapanthus africanus. The sequence continues at coordinate 235,087,032 of CM057349.1, read as the reverse complement.
AAAAATGAGTAACTGAATGTGGGGGACTCTAAAGACTCGTCAACACCATGGCTGTGGATTTAACCACTAGCACGTCAGAGGTATTAGCCATACGTGACGGGCCACCAGCTATTGACCAAAAGGGACGTCGATGAGCGAACTCATCCTGACACCCTACTGAGCCTGTCAGTGACAATATCCGTACAGTCCGGTCCGTTCGTCTATGAGCATCGCATGGCGGGCCTAGGGGGTTGGTAAAGTCAGACCCCCAAAAGCGGTACAAGTCGTGTCGGAGTGTAGCCCAGAACACCCTGAGATACTACTGGAATACCTACCAGTAAATCTCCTGCCTCGGCCGAGGGCTTCGTGTAATGGCTCTCCTAGACACAGCGCGACCTCACCCCCAATACCGGGAGAGACGAACCCCTGAAGATCCGCTCACTGCCTCCATGTGGCTCGGGACTGTACCCAACTAAAACCTGTTTGCACGTCTCCTTTGAGCGTGGTAGGGTAGTAATCAAAGTACAGTGGGAACTCACACGAGACAAATGACGATCCTCAGGTCGATGAACTAACCTGTACACATGTCACCAGGGAACTGCCATCTGACGTCAGGTATAAGACCAACTAGCATGTTCCCGGCGAGTCCTGTCCGGTGTACTCATAACCCAATGAGCACCTGTATACATCTTAGGTGAACCAACTGACACCAGTGGCTTGTGAGACCGGCCACCGCCCCTCGTCGGGGTCTCGACTGTATACACTAGTCTACTCTGGAGTATCGATGCCCTGTCTCGAAACTCCTATGACTAGGGACCTTTTAAGGATGTGCTTATAGACCCCAGCTCCCACTTATATGATCGCCCTCATACTGCTGGTGGTCAAGCAAGAATCCTACGGGCTCTATCAACGTGTAATAGCGACATGTCAGGTCACCTAAAGCAGTACACGATGATAAAGTTAAACCAGATAGCATACTATCATCTCGAGTAAGACTGTCCTACTGGGACAGGTCCTGCCTCAATCATTGCAATCACGTGCCTGCGATCCGATAATTGACTCTGAGGGCACTATCTCCAACAATCTCCCACTTGCACTCAAGGCTAATTATTGCGATGTCGCATACTCACAGCCCGTGTGATACCGAACACCCAACTCCTCTACTAATCCGTCTCACAAAGCTCGTTTGCGATACTATTGCGTTCGAGGAATAACCTCAGTGAGTGGATCCGCTTTGATGTTTCTTTCTATTTCTCTCTATATCTCAAGTTCGCAGAGAATACCATCTCCCGAAATAAGCAATACCTGTCTTAGAATGTGTCTGGATGTCTGATGGGACCTAGCTCATAAATGAACTCCAAATCCAAACTTCTTAGACTGTATCGTCAACTGAACTCAATCAGTATCCTGCGCCATGCCTCCCTCAGTATTGCCTTGGACCACCTGTCCAAAATACTTGTCACGACCCGCAGGGTACGGAACGTGACTGGCACTTAAGTTTACGAAACGTTTCAAGACGTCCGTAAAATAAGTAAGCCAAAGCCCAGAAACCAAAACCAAATAAGCAAAAGAGTGAAGAAAACCCAATCAATTGAAAGCGAGTTTATCAAATAAGTCATGTAAAACCCTTTTTAAAAACAATACCAATTTTTCCGAAAATTTCGGCAGAGTCTCCTTTGTAAATACTGGCCCCCAAAATGGGTACAACAAGAATATATATGAATCCAACAAATATGGCATCCCCAAGCGGGAGCTAGCTCTTCGCCACAAGGCGGTCACAAATCCCACGCAATATAAAGCAACAACATGCGAAATAACCATAATGAAGCATAAGAAAAACAACATGTCGACTCAAGTGAGCTCGACCCCAAAATACAGCATAAAAGTCCACAAACTTCACAGTCTCATCTCTAGGTCAATATACAATAATACTGGTAGATACAGTAGATGGAGTACACTAGATACAAAGAATATACAAGGTGGTACAAAAATAATGATATAACCCACCTAAGATCAAAACCTCAAGTCCAGGAAAAAGTGGCAAAAGAAGCAAGTGCGCCCGCCGCTACTGTACTGACGGAGCGGACCTGAAAAAGGCTGTGGCACAACGGGGGTGAGTTGCCAACTCGTGAGTAATAAATAACATCTACACAGGCTATCGAAAGTATGCACACAAGTATCCTAGCATCTAAAATACAGGTAAGGCAGGACATAATGGCAAGTATGTATGCAATATGAATATACTAGCAGGTACGAATGCAATGCGAATCAACTCGTGATCTGAATGTGTAAGTATAAGAAATCATGTTTTTCCCTTTAAGAATCTCTTTTGAAATACCAGCACAATACCAATAGAATCAACAAGAACCTGTGTCCAGCAACGACACCTCAAAACTATCACAAATCTCATATATCCATGTCATAGTATCTCTGGCCTCAGCCATCCGGCTGACCCAGCTCAATATCAAAATCTCATCATCTCGCGGCCACGGTCGGTATCCTCTGGATATCCGCCGTGCCAAACAGTCACCGGTAGGTAATCCGTCCCCTGCCAGGCTCAACGTCAACACCACATTCATCTTGCCCCGGGGTACCATACCGAGCCCACCATGTACCCGTGACGGTTCCTCCACTCCTCGACACGGATCTCGAAAACCACAGCAAACTCATGGTGGACGACACTTACATTACTAGAAAACCGCAATTTACATATTTTAAAATATAATAAGTTTAGAAATTTTGCGGCTTTCCCCCGAAATCCAGAAATATCATAAAATCTCAAGAAATCCTCATAAGTGCATATGTCAATGATAATGAATGCATATGATATCAATAATCAAGTTGCGATGCGTGATTAATAGACTAAGCATGAACAAATAATATGATGAGGTACATGCACATGAATAGCAATCCTACGATTTCATTTTAAGGAATTAAAGAAATAGCGCGAGTTTAAGTATCAATTATAGTAAAAGGTTTCAATTTAAAGGTTATCTAGTGTGGTGGCATGGCAATTACCAGGGTGTGCGTGTAAGCATGAATAGTGCTCGTGCTGCATATAAAAACCCTGGCAATGGTGCAGGTGTCCTATAAAATGGTTTCGTATATGTATGTCAATATAGGGCATGAATGTGGCAAATAATCATACAAGTATTACACCCCTAATTACTAACATTACTAAGAATCTTTTTAAGGTACTAAAACTATCGGGCGACTTGCGCCATCCAACGATAGTCCCCCATAGATGTTACATCTACTCACCGAAATCCCTAGCTAGTCACGTCCGATCACCGCTTTCCCCTTTCGAGCCGCGTCTGACGTCTCTGCGACCGAACCTGGAATTTACATCAATACCAAACATAAGGTTACATATCAAGAACGACGCAAAACCCAAACGAAAACACTAACGTTCACAAGCTAGGTACAACGTACACAAGGTGCGTGGAATACACGCGAAAATCGCAAAAACTGCAAAAATCGCCGATTTGGTCGCCCGGCAAAACTAAAACCCGATTACTCAAAAATCCGCACTCACGCATCCTAAATGTCATAGGATATGCCAACAATATAATCTAGATATCGCAATTAATTCGCCACAATAATATAATAAAAACCTAGTAAGCTAGAAGTTTGCAAATTTGGTGCAAACATCGACAATTTGCGACAAAGTGCACACATTATCACACAAATATCCAAATTAAACCATTAGAAAGCCACTATAATTAAATTAACCCCTTTACCATGCATCAAAACCCACATTCTATACTCAAACCTTTTCTTGATTTTGGTAATTAGCAAAGCAAAGAAAATTTCACACAAGTTAACTTAGATTAGCAATACATCAAGCCACTTAAGCAAAGTAACCATATAGGTTGGTTAAGTAAACCACTAGATTAATTAACTAGATTTAATTAACTAAAACATGGTTTTAAGAAACCCTAGTTTACTCAACCATTAACTTTAAACAAAACTAGAATGAGAATAGCACTAAATTAACACTAAAACAATTTAATTAAAGGATTCTAACCATAAGAAATTAAAAGAGTAGAAATTATACCTCAAACCTATGGATCTAGCAAGAAGAAATTTGCCTCAATGATGGCCTCCTAGCACCATGATTCCAAGCAAGAGAGATGAAGGAAAAAGGGATGAAGAATGGGATTTAATTTGTGAGTTTTAGTTAGAAATTTGGAGCAAACTTAATGAATTTTTGAAGAAGATAAAAAGAAAAGAGATGAAGGGGGGGGGGGGGCTGCTGTTTTTTCGGCCAGAAATGAGGGAGAGGGGATGGTGTGGGTGTGGGAAAAAAGTCTTGATCAACTCCCCTCAAAGTCAAAGCACCATACCTTCAACATACAATATTTTAAACACACACATTCAACTCAAATCATCCCTAACAAAAGAATTTTAAAACAAAAGAGAGAGGGGGAATTTTCTGCAGTTTGGGACAGCCAAGGAGATGTGAGGATGTGTGTGTGAGAGTGCACAAAAATTTTTTTGCAAAAAGACCCCCTACAAGTCCAAAATTGCAAGTTTAAGCTTAAATTCAATAAATTTCGTTTTCCATAATAAAAATTTGTTAAAACTTACAATAAATTACTAAAAATTTATGTTACAACTAGATTTTAATTAACATGATTTTAAAGCTTAATTTTAGCCCATTTAAATTTGTATTTATCGCTAATTTAATGTATTTTCTTATCGGCTTAAAATAATATAAAAAAATTGAAAAATAGGGAAAAAATTTTAAATGACCAAAATTTCATAAGTAACTCATTAGCTACTAAAAACAAGCAATTACCTATCCATTTTAGGTATAATTAGTCCTAAACTGCAAAATAACGAGAAAGACGGTTTTCGGAAAAATACCGAATTTTCACCGATTTTCAGGAAAACAACAAAACGAATTTTCAAGGCGCTACAATACTACCCCTCGTCAGAAGGAAAAATATAACTCTGACAACCTCCTTGTCGTCCAGGTCACCTTGGAAGCCTGGAATGATAACTGTCTCCCGAAAGAGGCTGTCGTTATCATATCCCTAGAACATCCACTTATGTTCTAAAACTGCTTCCAACTGTTTCTCCAGGATTGGATCAATGTCAACTTATTGCATCTAGTGCAAGAGCAACATCTGGTGTAGTACTTGACATCTCATGATTGACTCAATTTCCTGAGCAAGTGATCTGCCAATCATGCACATCCCTCTCCCCTTTAGTCTGTAAGACACCTTTAGAGAGGGTGACTCCATCACCTGCAGGTACACTACCGTGCCAGGAGTCGTCCATTCTAAATACTCTTAGAATGCTGTCTAAGTACACTGATTGGGAAACCACCCAAATCTGGATCTAAAACCATAGATCTAGTAACCAGTATGTCTGATATAATGTCCAAGTCCTATGTGGAGAAACCACTGTGTGACGACCAAAGTATAACCGATCGTAGTATAGGAATATCACTTCCTACTCTTTGTATGTCATCCAAATACCATGACATCACACCCTACTACCTTCTCAACAGATCCATTCCCTATTCTGATGAAGTCAAACCTATGACTGTCATGTCAGAAATAGATGATCTATCTCCGCTATATCTGCTTTAGTCTATAAATAGACATAAGCCACCTGTCCACCAATGCTTCCGCTGCTCCCACTGACTACGACAACCCTCTGGCAGAGTCATATACACGTACACTTCTAAAGCAAGTTTAGAACGACGCTATACTCATCCTCCTGCCGGGTCTCACAGTCTGGAACAACAACAATGGCAAGTGTGGGTAAACAAGAACCTCCCTGTCACCGTCCTTGAGGCTACCGGAGTACCTCTCGGGTGCCTGAGGTTACCCACCTTATCTGCGGAGTGGCCAATGGAATTTCAATCCAGATTGAATCTTTAGGTTCCTTATCAATCTTCAATAATCGTTTGCGGTTCTGGAATCACTTCCAGTTCTACCATATTCCCACTACTGTTTTCTGAAAAAATCCATTTTATTTAAAACTGTGGCGAGTCTAGAACAATATCACTATTGATCTTCCAGATGGTAGAAAGTCAACCCTCCTCATAGCCTGGGTCAACCCACAAACAGCCATTACAGAAACGTGCCTTGAGTTGTCCAGTGTCTGGTTTTAATCATAAGCCGGACAATTCCCCGTACCTTAACATCGTTAAGATACGAACTGTTCTATATCCAATATAGGACCAGAGGCACTGATTTAATTGAACCAGATTCAAATCATGCAGCTGTCTCCAGTGCATGTCAACTAAATGGAAGGAGGCCGATCAGCGCTACTCAACTTAGGAATGCTTCCAATTTATGAGTAACCTGAAAGAGAAGCAAGTTCTCTTAGTCATTACTATCAACTGAATACCATACACAAGTATCTACATCTTCGATCACTTTGAAGAATCCCGATACTTGCTACACCTGGTTCTCTACTCTATTCAAATACCTATAACTTTTCAAAATTCGGACCTTGTGTTTCCACGAAACACTTGTCTAAAAACTAGAGAAGTCATAAGTAAACCGAATATAGCACGAGGACCAACCCCTCTGTCCAGATGGACCTTGGACAACGTACAATACTCTGTATAAGTCCCTTGAGTCTAATAACTCATTCACTGTGTGTCGTAGGTTGAAAACTGTACTATGGTTATGAAGAATTACACCGCTGTTTAATGCTCCTTACCTAACCATCTACTGATATAGGTAAATGTCACAGACATAATTTCAAAAAGGTATATCTCACTCTATAAAAATAGACGTACAGATATATCAATTTGAAATTGGTGCATGACAGCGGATATTCAAAACCAAATATTTGCCGACCGGCAGACAACCCAGGCGATTTCCTCAAATATCACCAATTACAACGAATCCCGATATAATGAGGATGATCGCCTAATTCCCAATAATTTACTCCCACTCATCATCTGTAAAACCATACAGATGTGAGAATCAGACCTGGTAAACACATACCCTGGAGTAAGTATTTAATCGGGAAATCAGTTTTCCTTTAACAGTACACAGTGAAAATGAAACATTGAAATGTTTCGATGGGGTATCCTGGTATTCCTAGTAATGCCTCTTCCATTATCAGATTCACAACTGTAACCATATATTTCTTTGCCACCTCTCCACATCCCTTCATATGTCTTTAGTCATTACCTTCTGCACACCCCTTAGGCCAAATGGTTTTCTTCCTTCCCTACCGTTCGGCACCAGCCTATGGTTTGGAAGAAGACTATCCAATAAGCATAATGGGTGTACTGTCTTAATCCGAGGAGCACTCGCAATGCGAGAGAAGGTGAAGATAAAAGACAACCGAATAAACCTTATTCCTATTTCTCCTGAACCAGAATCCATCCCCGAACTGGAACAAGTTCCTTTCGAGTTCGTATATAACCATACGATGGATTATCCAATAAACTGTGGATCTTCATAGTGATACGGAGTGTCCTGGAGAAATACAAAGGTGAAGTGGGAGTAGTAATGAAATACCTGGTTTGGTCGTGAATATCAGTCGCAATTTACTTTGCCCTCTTACTAATCCCTTGTTTTGTCTTAACTTAATACCTTCTGTACACCATCGTTATGCTAATTGGTTTTCTTCATTCCCCACTGTTCGGCACCAGCCTAAGGTTTGGAAGAAGACTATCCAATTTGCGTAATAGGTGTACTATCTCCTAAACCAAGGAGTACTCGCAACCTGAGAGAAGGTAAAAGGAAAAGACAACTGAATAATCCTATCCGTTTTCTCCAGAATCGGAAACCATCCTCGAATAAATCCCTTCGAGTTCGTATATAACCATACGATGGTTTTGTCCAATGGAAGTGGACGTTCGTAGTAATACGGGGCATCCTGGAGAAAAGGGTAAAAGTAGGAGTGGCAATGAGGTTTGCAACTCTGACAATCCAAAAGCCAGTGTTTAAGAAGGTTCGGTTAATTTTGGTCTCTGAGTCATAGTCTTAGGGTCGGGTCAATGGTCGCTGCCGAAGAGAGAGAGAAAAGAAACACTCAGCGTGCACTCTAGCCTAGATCAGAATGGTTACCAATTTATCTAATCTGGAAACCTCCCACTGTACCGTCAAACTCTCCTCCAAACCTGAAAGAAGAATTAGTCGGGATCACCCGAGGAGTAAACTAACTCATCAGTGGGAATCGGGATCCAACTATCATCGCATGATAACGTGACGGAATCCGCTCACGTCATCACACTCCAGAAGGTATGCGCATATCTGGCAAGTTTCAGTTCTTTTGAAACTCCCGATGTGAATTTTTGCCCCATGCTCTTGTGACCTTGACGAAGGTCAACAAATCATAAGTCACTTGTCAAGTTCTACCCGTCATTGTCCAGGTTAATTTTAACCCACCTGTACAAGCCCTTGACGAAGGTCAACAAGGCTATACGACTGTCCCAAACCAACGCATCTATCTATGCAGCAGAAAGGTAACAAGCAGCTACCATTCACTATGCTTTGACGAAGGTCAACAAACATAGCATGAATACTACGTGCTACCCGTCTGAAACGACGGAGGGCTACGAATGGTTTCTGGCGAAAACCTTTAAGGTAATGAACTTGATATCGTTGAAGGAACTGGATAGCTTTTAAAAATATAGTGACGAAAACCGTTGCTAAAGAGGTCACTCCCGGTGAAGGGATCTCGGCTCTTTCCCCGTAGAATGAGGTGCAGGATATTCCAACTGAATACCACGGTGCAAAGCAAAAGTAATCGGCTATAGTGAAGTTATTGCCCTGACGCAAACTTTTTGTCCAAGGGGTCACTCCCGGTGAGGGGATCTCGGCCCTTGCCTCGTCGACTGAGGAGCAGGATATTCCAACTGAATACCACGATGCAAAACAAAAGTGAACGTCCTTGCAATAACAGCATTTTGAAAAATGTTCCAACAACATCAGATTAGGTTTGTTTTTAACTTGCATTGATCCGAATCAACGCAGTCCCATCAATTGATCACACCACAAAGAACGAAAATAATATGACGTACGTATATGCCATCCGCATTCGCCACTGGGTCCCGTCATTACCCGTTAGGTTAGCTAACTAACGACAGAGCGGGGACTGGCCTAGCGTGGATGCAAAACATATACAACATCTACTAATATATATACCAATATATTATATTTCGCTCAAGGCGTGATAAAAATGCAACATCATAGAAATGTACAGCATCACAGAACAATACAGATATCTGGGATCCCCGGGTTTCACAGAGCCACTACTGAAACCCGATGTTCCTCTGGTCGTGTGGATAGCCTGTGCAATGAAATTCTAGACCCCTACGGGCGCGGCAAGTTACCCGCCAAAACCTGAAGCGAGGCAGCCCCCTTCAGCAACGTGAATGGACCACCCAGCACTTCACGGAATCCGGTAACTTGGGCACCCCTCCTGGGTCAACCTGTACCCCCTACGAGTGCGGCGAATAGCCCGCCAATCCTAGAGTGAAGCCCCCTCCGTCTCAATGCCATGAGATGCGGGCTTGTTGCCCTCTAGAACCCGGCTATCTGTGCACCCCTCCGCGGGGTAATCCTAGTACAGAAAGTAAAATATACATACAACGGGTACACCGACCGCAACCTGGTCGTGCCCCAAAAAAAAATAATACAAACAGGCAGTGACGGCAGTCCACATGTCGGACGCTCGCCCCGCAATATCAAATGTACATAATACAACAAAAACTGTACTAGCATTGCATCCAGGCTATCCCCCATGACCAATCCGCAACATCACAGCAATACACAGAACATCAACGTGAAAGTCACGTTCGCAAATCCGTCTAACCGAGCTATAGCTGTTAGACAGGATTTACCGATCAAGTGACATTCACGGTCGCAGATATAATATAAATACTGTGAAATAATGTGTTTTAAATATCCGATCGATCAAATTTACCATGTGGGCCCCCAAGTACTACTGTAGCACATCAAGAAATCTGGGCCCAAAAATAACATTCCAGAAACCATATTTTCAACTCAGGAACATTCTGCAAAAGTTTAGGGAACTGAACAGTTAAAGTCGCGGCAGAACCGCGGCCCAAGCATGGGTTTGGCCGTGGTTCCGCGGTGGTTTGGACTGTTCACGAGCCCAAATTTTTACAGAACTCTTAGAATTTCCTACACATCATTCTGAAACAACCTGAAAAATTTTTGGACTTCAAAAAATTTTGACAGAAACTGATGTGAAGAAAAATACGGTTTTTGGAAAATTGTTCGATCAGAAATGTAAAACACATTAGACAAAGCTAGACTAAGTTAATGGCGAGGCTCTGATACCACTGTAAGTGCACGGCGGCGCCCCGGCCTCCATCCCGAGGCCAAATACGGAAGCGATGGTTAACTTTAATTTTCTGGAACCGGCATCACCGCGCACTAAAACCCGGATCGGGCCATTAACTAGTCCTAGCTAACTACTAGATGGGGAAGAGAGATATACCGAGCGATCCGTGTCCTCCGGTCTTCTTGTCGTCGTCCTGATCTCCCGCAGAAGCTCCGGTCTCCACCTCCGCGCCGGAAGGGCACCACGTCGCCGGCTTCTTTTACGGGCTCCCACCTTTATACCGAGGCAACTCGGGCACGAAGTTGGCGAGCCGACGTGCCCAAGGTTTGCTGTAGAATGTGTGTAGAACCATGTCTCATTTAAGGGTAGTGGATGTTGCCTTTTGAGTAGAGGAATGATACAAGCTTTTTGGAGGAGGAGCTTGTGGGATTTTACCAAGCCAAAAGAGCAAAAAACCCTCCACTAGAATTTTGGACAGCCCCAATCAAAGAGCAAGGCCGGCCATCAAAAATGATGAGGTGAGAGTGAGAATGAGTGTATGGATGATGGAACCACAATAATAATGCAAGAGAGAAAAGGTCATCATATGAAGAAATGATCACAAAGAAACTCCAACACTCAAACTACCATCATCAACAACCATGATTGCTCACAAAGTCAAGCAATCATGAACTCAAGAAAGTCAAGGAATGGTCCTCCATCATGAGACCATCATGACACAAGAAAATTCAAAGAACACCCTCCACAAATGCTTATTTGCACAAATGCAAATAAGCCCTCCTCCACCAATTTTCGGCCAATGAAGGATACAAAGAAATATGGCCGAAACGAAAACAAACTGGCAACTCCAAAAACTGGTCCCGTAATAAATTACAGGGAAACCTCGATACTATGTATACACACCCGCATCTGTATTCCGACCGAAATACAAATGCAATGAGACAAAATCTACACTGTACTATACTAGGATCCGGCTTAAACCAGAGCCGGCTAGTAATATCCGTTCGATCCTGATCCGTGCAATACCGCACGTATCTGATCGAACGCTGCCATATATCCATACGGCCTCTAGTACTAACCGTCCGATCCTGATCCGTGCAATACCGCACGTATCTGATTGGACCCTGCCATATCTCCATATGGCCTCTACAGCGTTTCGCCCGAAAGCTGAGTAACTGAATGTGGGGGAGTCTAAAGACTCGTCAACACCATGGCTGTGGATTTAACCACTAGCACGTCAGAGGTATTAGCCATACGTGACGGGCCACCAGCTATTGACCAAAAGGGACGTCGATGAGCGAACTCATCCTGACACCCTACTGAGCCTATCAGTGACAATATCCGTACAGTCCGGTCCGTTCGTCTATGAGCATCGCATGGCGGGCCTAGGGGGTTGGTAAAGTCAGACCCCCAAAAGCGGTACAAGTCGTGTCGGAGTGTAGCACAGAACACCCTGAGATACTACTGGAATACCCACCAGTAAATCTCCTGCCTCGGCCGAGGGCTTCGTGTAATGGCTCTCCTAGACACAGCGCGACCTCACCCCCAATACCGGGAGAGACGAACCCCTGAAGATCCGCTCACTGCCTCCATGTGGCTCGAGACTGTATCCAACTAAAACCTGTTTGCACGTCTCCTTTGAGCGTGGTAGGGTAGTAATCAAAGTACAGTGGAAACTCACACGAGACAAATGACGATCCTCAGGTCGATGAACTAACCTGAACACATGTCACCAGGGAACTGCCATCTGACGTCAGGTATAAGACCAACTAGCATGTTCCCGGCGAGTCCTGTCCGGTGTACTCATAACCCAATGAGCATCTGTATACATCTTAGGTGAACCAACTGACACCAGTGGCTTGTGAGACCGGCCACCGCCCTTCGTCGGGGTCTCGACTGTATACACTAGTCTACTCTGGAGTATCGATGCCCTGTCTCGAAACTCCCACGACTAGGGACCTTTTAAGGATGTGCTTATAGACCCCAGCTCCCACTTATATGATCGCCCTCATACTGCTGGTGGTCAAGCAAGAATCCTAGGGGCTCTATCAACGTGTAATAGAGACATGTCAGGTCACCTAAAGCAGTACACGATGATAAAGATAAACCAGATAGCATACTATCATCTCGAGTAAGACTGTCCTACTGGGACAGGTCCTTCTTCAATCATTCCAATCACGTGCCTGCGATCCGATAATTGACTCTGAGGGCACTATCTCCAACAAGCGGCATGTCGAGAAACAAACACCTTTCGTTCCTCGGGGTGGTAGAAGATATACCCTTGTGAATTTTTGGGATATCCCATAAACTTACATAAGACAGATCTTGCCTCGAGTTTGTCCGGATTTTGTCTTTTGACATAGGCCGGACAACCCCGTATCTTAATGTAATTAAGATGTGGTCTCTTCCCTTCCCATATCTCATATGGAGTGGTAGGCACAGATTTGGTAGGAACTCTATTCAATAGGTCTATGACTGTCTCAAGCGTATATCCCCAGAAGGAAATAGGCAACTCAGTTGTACTCATCATTAAGCGCATCATATCTAATAGGGTGCGATTCCTCCGTTCCGATACACCGTTGTGCTGTGGTGTATATGGAGGAGTTAGCTGAGAGAAAATCCCATTCTCTTTTAGGAAGTCCAGGAATTCATTGCTCAAGTATTCACCTCCTCGTTCAGATCGAAGGATTTTAATACTTTTCCCGGCTTGGTTCTCGACTTCTTGTTTATATTCTCTAAATTTCTCAAAAGCTTCTGATTTGTGTTTCATCAGGAACACATATCCGAATCTAGAGAGATCGTCAGTGAATGTAATGAAGTACGAAGAACCATCCCTGGCATGTGTAGACATGGGACCGCATACATCACTATGTATCAGTCCCAAGAGTTCGGTAACTCTTTCTCCGTGTCCCGTAAACGGAGTTTTGGTCATCTTGCCTTTGAGACATGACTGGCAAGCGTCATAAGATGAAAATTCGAACGGTTTCAAGTATCCATCCTTATGCAACTTAGCTAGCCGTGTCGCATTTATATGACCAAGTCTACAATGCCACAAGAAAGATTCGTTCAGTTCTGAACTCTTCCTCTTGTGTGTGTTTGTTATGCTCAGAACTGTTGATTGATTTAGAACATAAATGCCATTGCACAACGTGCCTGATCCAACCAACTTTTGGTTAAGGAAAATGTTCATAACATTATCCAGTAATACAAAATTATATCCCTCTTTACTTAGTAAAGAAACCGATATAATGTTGCATATCAGGTTCGGCATGTAATAGCATTCGTTCAGAACTAATGTATTACCAGTTGGCAATACAAGGTGATATTCCCCGACGGTTTTAGCTGCAACAATTGCACCATTTCCAACCCTTATGTCTTTATCACCTTCTCCAAGTTCTCTACCTTTTCTAAGCCCATGTAACCGATTACATATATGGGATCCTGACCCGGTATCTAATACCCAGGACGTAGAGCAAATAGAGAAACAGTTCTCCGTAACGAACACACCCGAAGAAAATGCATCAACATATACTTTCTTCACACGGGTGGCATGGGAATCCTGGTATTCCCCTATATCCTGTTCAGTCCTATAACTCTTATAAGAAAGAACGGAACCAACGTTCCCCAGCACTGTATAACATGCGGGTTTGGTCAATACATACATATTATTATCTTGATTAAGGCATGAAATGGTCGCTACCTGGAGAGGGAGAGAAGAAAACACTTTAGCGTATGCTCTTGCAAGATCAGATTGGTTTATTATTTTATCTAATCAGGATGGCTCCCACTGTTTTTATCAAATCTTCCTTCAAACCCTAAAAGGAAAGACTAGCCGGGATTAATTACACCCTACAACTTTGCCAATCTTTCAGCCAGTCCAGTGTCGGTACTTTGAGGGAGCTTCCCTGTGCTTTCGCACGGACCTAATTAAAGTAAACCTCATTTTCCCAGAGGCGTAACCCCGTTGACACCTTTCTAGACACCTACTTGATCGGCTAATTGTACTGTGTAAAACTCTCCCAGGAGTAACAATTGTTAGTTATATGTATGCCCTAGAGGCCATTACTGTACATAGGATGTATATTGTAGTGGATGCTGGGACATATGTAGGGAGGACTTTCTTGCTCGACATGATAGTATGCTATCTGGTTGACCTTTACCTTAACGTGTATGCTGATTGTCTCTCTGTTACATGTTGGTAAAGCCCTTAGGATCTGTACTTGACTACCTGGACTATGATGCGGATCATACTAGTGGGGACATGGTAGTCCATAAGTACATCCTTCAAAGTCCCAAGTCGAGGGTGTATCGAGACGGGGCATCGATATACCAGAGTAGACTAGCGTGTACCTTCTCGACCCATACAGATGGGCGATGGATGATCCCATATCCATCGGTGTTTGACATCAGAGGAGATATACGGGTGCTCAGTAGAGACTGGGTACACTGGACGGACTCGCCGAGAACTCCCAGATGGTATTATACCTCACGTCAGATGGCAGTTCTCTGGTGACACTGGTACAGAGTAGTCTGTTGACCCGAGATCGTCATAGAGTCTCGTGTGGTTCCCACTGTGCTTTGATTTCCATCTTACCACGTCCAAGAGGGCGTGCAAAACGGTGGTTTTTGGGTACAGTCCCGAGTCACATGGAGGCAATGAGCGATAGGAGGGGATTCGTCTCTCCCGGTATATGGGGGTTGATGTTGCGCTGTGTTCGATTGGCTATAACAGGAAATCCCTGACCAGGGTTGCTGAGATTTACTGGTAAGTGTTACCAGTAGTTTCTCGAACAGTTATAGACCTCATATCGACACGACTTATCGAGCTATTGGGGTCTGACGTTTACCACCCCTAGGCGAGATATGCGACATATCAGACGATCAGACCGGACTGTACGGTAGTGTTACTGGTCGGATTCACTGGAGTGTGAGCGGGCTTGCTCGTCGATCTTCAGATCGCTCAATACCCGGGTGGCCGTTACGTTTAGCAGACCGCTTGCGGCTTGTGGATGTTTGATATGATCATCATCCGCTGCCGGCGTATTGACGAGTCTTTAGAGTCCTACACAGAGGTTTCCTGGCTCAAGCGAAACGAAATAGGAGCGCATATGAGATATGTGCGGGACCGAGAATAATACGAGTATGTGATACTGTATTCGATTCTCGCGATGTGACATTGATCGGTTATATCCGATATAGCCGGGTTATCGGATCAAGTGTTGATTCGATAAGATGTTACTTATGATACCAGTCAGTTATGTGCGCATGACCGGATCATTGAATCAAGTGTTGATTTAATGATTTAATGTATAATTATATATTTGATATATTACTTTACATTAACTAGTATCGGTTCACTTTAGACGGATTTTCTCACTTGGTTCGTGCGCATTGCATATGCGATATGTTTTTGTGCACTTGATTGTATCATGTTTGATGATACAAGTCATGCTAGGGTTCAAGTGTAAAGTATTAAACCTTGGTTAATGAAATGGTTAGGGTTTATAATTAAGTTATTCATTTATCTTATTTTGTTATCCATTTATTTTTGATAAATGAATATAAGTAAATGAGAAAAAAGAATGGTGGCTTCTTTTGTTCTTTAGTTGAAGCTTCATGAAGCTTTGTTCAAGTCAACCATCCTTATCTCATCCTTAACCCTAACCATTCTCACTAACCATGATTCATTCTCTACACTTAACTCTAGTTAATATTATGATAAGAATTCATTTTCTTTTCATTTTCTTTTAACTTATCATATCATTTTCCTTCTTCTTCTTCATGCTTCAAGTGAAGAAGCTTGAAGTCCATCAATGGTGATTGATGCATATGAGTGAGAAATCCAATTCTAAAGTTAACCCACTTCCTATTTCTTCATCCTCTATCTCTTGCCAAGTAGTAGAGTGTGTTTCCTTCACAACTTTTCACGGTTTGGTGAAGGTGGAGCTTGATCTAGCGATGCTTCGACGTAGATCATCTTCGGCATGGACATCGACGACCTAGCTTGCCCATTCTCCGACGAAGCCGACTCTAGAGCCCGGATTTGATTTGGACAGCGGAGACGACCTCGTTGTGGAGCCGTGGAGGTGGAGGACCGGATCTACAAAGGTTGTATTTCCGTATTCTTTTTAGCTAAGTTGTTAGCTAGCTTTCTTTTCGCCTAGACATCTAGTTATCGATCCGTACACTAGGGTTTGTAGGCACCATATTTTTGAAATTGCCATGGTTGATGGCTTGGGAGACCTCACTTGTGTGCCTAGGAACCCTGCAGTGGTATCAGAGCCTAGCTAGAGCCTTAGGCGAAGCGTAGACGGAAATTGAAGTCCGAACGAATCCGAAACCCCGAACCAATATTGCTCTCTGTACAATTTTTAAAAACAGGGATTTTTCAGTATTAAAAATATCCAGAAAAACATGCAGGAAAATCTAAGAGTAACTGTAAAATTCGTAACCCTAATTCCCTTAAAGCGCCGCGCTTCCGCGGCACGAGCCTGGCTTGTGCGGCGCAAGCGCGGCGGTTTTGTCGTTTTGTGAGACGAAGTTTGCACAGTAACTCCTAGTTTCCAGTTTTGGTATTCCTGGGTATTTTTAATATTTTTTCCAGAGTTGAATTTTTCTGAGTTGATTTGGGGATTCGGTGTTTCGATCGGGGTATCAAATTTTGTCTGTGTGGCTTTCCGGATAAATTTTAGAATATGTTAAAAAGTTCGACCGGATATAAATACCCAACTTTTCCCCTGTCGGGAAATTTCCAAGTGTTGGATTTTCCATAAGTTTAACGACGTTCTAAGTAGTGCAAGTAACGCGATGGTCCCTCTAGAAGACACAAACCTTAACTCGATTATGTGACCGTCTTGAACTGCCCTTTGAACCTTCGGGTTTGGGGCAGTACGGCGTGCCACATGTGAGGCGTTGGCTTGACCCTTCTACGGCTGGATCGTTGGTACTGAGGCACGAACGGAATGTTGTTAGACTTGTCTCATGTGTTGATCTGTTTCGGGAAAACTTGGGTGTTCGATTGTTCGATCGGAAAGTTTAACATTTTCTGTTTATCTGGAATGGGATACAACAATTGGAATACACAAAAGTTATGTGATAACTGAATGAATGTTATAAACGTAGCAATTTAGTCTCACTTGATCGGTTGCCACGGAATTTTGATGCGATCAAAAGTCCGTCGCAATCACGTAGCGTACGCGGATACTCGCCGGGTAAACTTAATAGACAGCCTCGCTCTATAGCCCCGACCAAGTGACTGTAGGAGAACCCCGTCGCCGAAAGCATCCGTTCGGGTGCTCGCGGTAGCGGTGTTCCGCCTTGGTGCACTTCGTCGACGGTATCGGGGGTGTGGCCGCCTACTGAAGTTTGCGACGAGCATTCGATCAGTTTTTCGGGAACATTGTTGAATTACCCGACTTGATATTGAAAAGAGTTTTCGATTTTGAGACTAAAATGCGGGGTTTATAATTGTTAGGCATGCGATGTCTAAGTAATTCATTTGGTCAGGCATGCGATGTCTGAGGTGATTGCGGATTCCAACTGTTGTAGTTTTACACTTTCTTTTCTGTGACCGTAAGTGTAATATGTGATATCGCCGGTTTCGTTGCTATATGTCAACGACAATTGGGATGCGCATGTTTACTTACGTTGATGACATGTGATGTTATGTGTTGCTGGATATGTTATATTGGATCGTCGCGTTTGAATAGCCGGGGGTTTTTATGTGAGATGAGTGTTTTTCATTTTCATTCATGTAAAAACTTGTATGTAATATTCTTTTATTGGGGCGCTTCCAGGTTGCGCGAGTTGTCACCTGTTGTATATTATTTACTTTTCCGCACTAGGATAGACCCAAGGAGGAGGGCACAAGTAACCGGGTTCTGGAGTCCAGTGGGAGACCAACTCGAGGAGTCGAGTCCGGCTCTCCTAACTCTAGAATTGGTAGGGTTGCTTGCCGCTCTCGTAGGGGTCTAGGGGTGTGGGTTTGGCTATTCATCACGACCGTGGAATCCGTGTTTTATACTGGCTCGTATTGAAAACACGGACGTCCTAGTATATCCAATATTTCATATGATTCTTCTGCTGCGATATCTGTGATGTGATCATGTGATGTTCTTTGATAGATACAGTATATAGTATATATGATATATTATATAGACGTTACTTATGTTTTACACCCGCGCTAGCCCTGCCCTGCTCTGTCGTTAGTTACCTAACCTAACGGTGCACGAGGGGACATCGAGGCGAATGCGGATGGCATAAGTGTACGTCGTATTTATCTGTGATGATTAGGTACTTAAATGATGGGACTTCATTAATGTGATTAATGAAATAAAAGAAACCTAAGATGTTGTAGAATCGAATTTCAAAATAAAACAGGTAGCTACAGTTCTTGCTTTGCACAGCGGTATATGAGATATATCCTGCACCTTATTCGATGAGGAAAGGACCGAGATCCCTTCACCGGGAGTGACTCCTTTAGCAATAACTGGCAGATGCTACACATTCGGTTTGTCTTTTGATTGCTTTTAAGTGTTTTTGCTTTGCACAGTGATATATGTGATATATCCCGCACCTCATTCGACGAGGAAAGGACCGACGATCCCTTCACCGGGAGTGACTCCTTTAGCAAAACTAGAAAAGCCTCAAAAGCACTCCATTTCAAAATTCATTCGATCCTACAACGATATCAAGTTCATTACGCAATAGGTTTTCAGAAAAACCTGTCGTAGCCCTCCGTCATTTCAGATAAATCCTGTTTAGTATTCGTGCTGCGTTTGTTGACCTTGTCAAGACGCAGTGTGCGGTAGCTAACCAGTATTTATCTGCTTATGCATATGATGCAGATTGGGTTAGGGTAGTCGTGCGGCCTTGTTGACCTTGTCAAGGGTCGTGCGGGTGGGTTTGATTCAATCAAGAAATGACGGGTTGAACTTGACTTGCGGTCTATGGTTTGTTGACCTTGTCAAGGTCATAGATCGTTCGGGGCAAAATATTATCGGGAATTTCAAGTGTTGAGATTTGCAATGAGATTGCATACCTTCTATGAGATAGTTGGATCCCGATACCCGCTGCGAGTAAGAGTTACTCCTGGGAGAGTTTTATACATTACAATTAGCCGATCAAGTAGGTGTCTAGAAAGGTGTTAACGAGGTTACGCCTCTGGGAAAACGAGGTTTACAGTAATTAGGTTCGTGCGAAAGCACGGGGGACCTCCCTCAAAGTACCGACACTGGCCTGGCTGAAAGATTGGCGAACTTGTAGTGTGTAATTAATCCCGGCTAGTCTTTCCTTTTAGGGTTTGAAGGAAGATTTGATAAAAAGCAGTGGGAGCCATCCTGATTAGATAAAATAATAACCAATCTATTCTTGACAGAGCGCACGCTGAGTGTTTTCTTCTCTCTCTCTCCTGGTAGCGACCATATCACGCCTTAATCAAGATAATAATACGGATTATTGACCAAACCCGCTTGTTATACTGAGCTGGGGAACGTTGGTCCCGCTCCAACTTATAATTGTTATAAGACAGAGCAGGAAATTGGGGAATACCAGATTTCCCGTGCCGCCCAAACGAAGAGAGTGCATGCTGATGCATCATCTTCGGGTGTGTTCATAACTAGAACTGTTTCTCAGTAACCTTTACGTCCTGGGTATGTGATACCAGATCAGGATCCCAGATATGTAATCTGTTACATAGGGCTACAGAAAGGTAGAGAACTGAGAACGGGTGATAAGTTTCATGAGGCAGAAAACGGGGCAAGTGTTGCATCCAAGTCTGTCGGTCACTGTCACCCTGTATAACAATACATTGATTCTGAACGAATGTTATTAGATACCGAACCTGATATACAAAATCATATCAGTCTCTTTATCAGTAAAGAAATGATAAAATTTTGTATTGTTGGATAATGTTTTGAACATTTCCTATATCAAAAGTTGATCGGTTCAGGCACGTTATCTAAAAGCATTGATGTTCTAAATCAAACTACAGTTCTAAGTATACGGAACACACACAAGAGGAAGAGTTCAGAAATGAACGAATTCTTCTTGAGGCATTGTAGACTAGGTCAGATCAATGTGACCCGACTAGCTAGAGTTACATAAAGATGCATATTTAAATAAGTTTGAATTTACATCTTGTGAAACTCGCCAGTCATGTCACAAAGATAAGATGACCATAGCTCTGTTTATTGGAAACAGAGAAAGATTTAGTGAACTCTTGGGATGATACATGTTGATGTATGTAAGGTCCCCTGTCTACACATGCCAGGACTGGTTCTTTATACTTCATTACGTTCTCTGATAATCTCCTTAGATTCAGACATATGTCTTGTTGAAACACAAGTCCGAACCTTTTGAGATATTCACAGAATATAAGTTAGAAGTAGAGAACCAGATATGAGGGTATAAGTATTATGTCCTTTGATGTGATCAAGGAGGAGAATACTTGAGCACGGAAATCCTGGACTATTTTAAAGGAGAATGAGATTCTCTCTCAGCATTACTCCTCCGAATACACCATAGCACGATGGTATATCGGGGCGGAGCAATCACACCCTATTTGATATGGTGTGCTCTATGATGAGTACTACTGAGTTACCTATTTCCTTTAGGGAGTTATGCACTTGAGAAGCTGCATACCTATTGAATAGGGTTCGAATCAAATCAGATGCCTACCACTTCATATGTGATATGGTATGGGAAGAGCCCATGTCTTAAATCAGTTAAGATTTGGGGTTGTCCGGCCTATGTCTGAAAAGCAAAATCCGGACAAGCTCGAGGCAAGGTTAGTTATGTAGAACTGGAATGGTTCCAGCTATGCAAACTACAGAAGATGATTTGACTGAACCAAAGGATTCAGTAGATACCAACGAACCTCAGCCTCTCCGCCGATCTAGTAGGGTTCCTCACCCACCTGAGAGATACTTCGGTTTCTCTATGACAGTGGGAGCGAGGATTGCATCATGAGATGATGACCCAATTAGCTTCGAGCTGGCCATCAGGAGTAAGACTCTGTAAGAATGGCTGGATGTTTATCGATCTGAGATGGAATCCTTATACACCGACAAAGTATGGACTTTGGTTGCTATATCTGAAGGGTTAAATCCCCATCAGGAGCAAGTATATCTTGAGAAGATTACTTGGTGTAGATGGAAAAGTTGAGACTTTCAAAGCAAGACTTGTTAAAAGTTTGCATCATTGACCAGGTACGGATAATGATGAAACCTTTTCAAGTAGCTATGCTTAAGTCCATCCAGATCCTACTTGCCACGGCTACATACCATGACTGCGATATCTGGTGGTTGGGTGTTTTGACTGCTTTTCTAAATGATGATTTAGAAGAGAGCGTCTATAAGTACACAGCCAGAGGGCTTCGTAGACAGTGGGAGCAGCGGAAACGTGTGCAAGATGCTTTATGGGATAAAGCAGGCATCGCGGAGTTGGAACATCTGTTTTGATGAAGCGGTCAAAGAGTTTGACATCATCAAAATGGTGGATGAACCTTGTATATACAAAATGGTAGTAGGGAGTATGGTGACGATCCTCGTAGAGTACGTGGATGACATACTCTTGATAGGGAAGGAGTTTCCTATGCTGCGCTCGGTCAATCTCCGTTTATCACAATGATTCTCCATAAAGGATCATAATAGATACCTACTAAATCCTGGATTTTGGATCTATGAGATAGATTTAAGTGGATGTTAGGATTCTCACTAGTTGTAGTGAGATGGTATCAAACGATCCTGCGGAGAATCACTGGAAGGGTTCCAGGGTGATAAAGATGACTGAGTGTCAGTCGCAGGCATTGTCTTTACCCTCAGTAAAGGGACGGTATGTTGGAAGAGTTCCAAGCTAGATACCGTGACATACTAGACGATAAAGGCTGGATACATCGCTACTTAAGATGCTACCAAAGAAGATGTTTGGGTGTATATCAGTTCATGAGATGAACTACGTTCCTACCATTGTGAGACAATGGAGTTGTGACTCATGCCGAGGAACGCCGGTCCCATCAGTGATCCAGACTTATTCTAAGGCAGCATCGCCTGATCATGGAGATGGTTGATCTCCAGGGAGATCGAGGTCAGGAGAGTAGACTCAGAGGACAACATAGCGGATCCACTCACAAAGGCCTGTTCCCAGAGAGAGACTTTTATGGGA
The DNA here is from genome assembly GCA_030015575.1 of Agapanthus africanus. Lineage (NCBI taxonomy): Eukaryota > Viridiplantae > Streptophyta > Magnoliopsida > Asparagales > Amaryllidaceae > Agapanthus > Agapanthus africanus. Next base: position 235,064,598 of record CM057349.1, on the reverse strand, counting down.
TGGTTGAGTATGAGATACTTCAAACCACTGCTAAAGATGGCCCTAGTGCAAGTGGGAGATTGTTAGTTATATGTATGCCCTAGAGGCCATTACTGTACATAGGATGTATATTGTAGTGGATGCTGGGACATATGTAGGGAGGACTTTCTTGCTCGACATGATAGTATGCTATCTGGTTGACCTTTACCTTAACGTGTATGCTGATTGTCTCTCTGTTACATGTTGGTAAAGCCCTTAGGATCTGTACTTGACTACCTGGACTATGATGCGGATCATACTAGTGGGGACATGGTAGTCCATAAGTACATCCTTCAAAGTCCCTAGTCGAGGGTGTATCGAGACGGGGCATCGATATACCAGAGTAGACTAGCGTGTACCTTCTCGACCCATACAAATGGGCGATGGATGATCCCATATCCATCGGTGTTTGACATCAGAGGAGATATACGGGTGCTCAGTAGAGACTGGGTACACTGGACGGACTCGCCGAGAACTCCCAGATGGTATTATACCTCACGTCAGATGGCAGTTCTCTGGTGACACTGGTACAGAGTAGTCTGTTGACCCGAGATCGTCATAGAGTCTCGTGTGGTTCCCACTGTGCTTTGATTTCCATCTTACCACGTCCAAGAGGGCGTGCAAAACGGTGGTTTTTGGGTACAGTCCCGAGTCACATGGAGGCAATGAGCGATAGGAGGGGATTCGTCTCTCCCGGTATATGGGGGTTGATGTTGCGCTGTGTTCGATTGGCTATAACAGGAAATCCCTGGCCAGGGTTGCTGAGATTTACTGGTAAGTGTTACCAGTAGTTTCTCGAACAGTTATAGACCTCATATCGACACGACTTATCGAGCTATTGGGGTCTGACGTTTACCACCCCTAGGCGAGATATGCGACATATCAGACGATCAGACCGGACTGTACGGTAGTGTTACTGGTCGGATTCACTGGAGTGTGAGCGGGCTTGCTCGTCGATCTTCAGATCGCTCAATACCCGGGTGGCCGTTACGTTTAGCAGACCGCTTGCGGCTTGTGGATGTTTGATATGATCATCATCCGCTGCCGGCGTATTGACGAGTCTTTAGAGTCCTACACAGAGGTTTCCTGGCTCAAGCGAAACGAAATAGGAGCGCATATGAGATATGTGCGGGACCGAGAATAATACGAGTATGTGATACTGTATTCGATTCTCGCGATGTGACATTGATCGGTTATATCCGATATAGCCGGGTTATCGGATCAAGTGTTGATTCGATAAGATGTTACTTATGATACCAGTCAGTTATGTGCGCATGACCGGATCATTGAATCAAGTGTTGATTTAATGATTTAATGTATAATTATATATTTGATATATTACTTTACATTAACTAGTATCGGTTCACTTTAGACGGATTTTCTCACTTGGTTCGTGCGCATTGCATATGCGATATGTTTTTGTGCACTTGATTGTATCATGTTTGATGATACAAGTCATGCTAGGGTTCAAGTGTAAAGTATTAAACCTTGGTTAATGAAATGGTTAGGGTTTATAATTAAGTTATTCATTTATCTTATTTTGTTATCCATTTATTTTTGATAAATGAATATAAGTAAATGAGAAAAAAGAATGGTGGCTTCTTTTGTTCTTTAGTTGAAGCTTCATGAAGCTTTGTTCAAGTCAACCATCCTTATCTCATCCTTAACCCTAACCATTCTCACTAACCATGATTCATTCTCTACACTTAACTCTAGTTAATATTATGATAAGAATTCATTTTCTTTTCATTTTCTTTTAACTTATCATATCATTTTCCTTCTTCTTCTTCATGCTTCAAGTGAAGAAGCTTGAAGTCCATCAATGGTGATTGATGCATATGAGTGAGAAATCCAATTCTAAAGTTAACCCACTTCCTATTTCTTCATCCTCTACCTCTTGCCAAGTAGTAGAGTGTGTTTCCTTCACAACTTTTCACGGTTTGGTGAAGGTGGAGCTTGATCTAGCGATGCTTCGACGTAGATCATCTTCGGCATGGACATCGACGACCTAGCTTGCCCATTCTCCGACGAAGCCGACTCTAGAGCCCGGATTTGATTTGGACAGCGGAGACGACCTCGTTGCGGAGCCGTGGAGGTGGAGGACCGGATCTACAAAGGTTGTATTTCCGTATTCTCATTAGTTAATTTGTTAACTAGTTCTTTTCGCCTAGACATCTAGTTATCGATCCGTAGTTTAGGGTTTGTAGGCACCATAATTTTTGAAATTGCCATGGTTGATGGCTTTGGAGACCTCACTAGAGTGCCTAGGAACCCTGCAACAATTACTCGTAGTGGGTATCGGGATCCAACTATCTCATAGAAGGTATGCAATCTCATTGCAAATTTCAACACTTGAAATTCCCGATAATATTTTGCCCCTAGTGTGCTATGACCTTGACGCATGCCAAACAACCCATAGCCCGCTAGTCAAGTTCAACCCGTACAATTCGTGATTGAATTAAACCCACCCATACGACCCTTGACGCATGCCAAACAACGCCGTACGAATACCCTGATCCAATCGCATCTCATGCTACAGATAAGTAATAATCAGCTACCGTACACTACGCCTTGACGCATGCCAAACTACCGCAGCATGAATACTAAATATTACTTATCTGAATTGACGGAGGGCTATGCAGGTTTTTTAGAAAACCATGAGCGTAAAGAACTTGATATCGTCGTAGAATCGAGTGAATTTTGAAATGGAGTGATTTTGAGGCTTTCATTAGTTTTGCTAAAGAGGTCACTCCCGGTGAAGGGATCTCGACTCTTTCCTCGTCGAATAAGGTGCAGGACATATCATATATATCACTATGCAAAGCAAAACTCCAAAAGCAGTCAAAAGTCAAACCGTATGTTGTAGCATCTGCCAGTTTTGCTAAAGAGGTCACTCCCGGTGAAGGGATCTCGGCTCTTTCCCCATCGAATAAGGTGCAGGGTATATCATATATACCGCTATGCAAAGCAAAACTGTAGCTATCCTTTTATTTGAAAATTTGATTCTACAACATCTTTTAGGTTTCTTTTCTTTCATTAATCACATTAATGAAGTCCCATCATTTAAGTCACATAAACATCACAGATAAATACGACGTACACTTATGCCATCCGCATTCGCCTCGATGTCCCTTCGTGCACTGTTAAGTTAGGTAACTAACGTCAGAGCAGGGCAGGGCTAGCGCGGGTGTAAAACATAAGTAACGTCTATATAATATATCATATATACTATATATCGTATCTATCACAGCACATCACATGATCACATCACAGATATCGCAGCAGAAGAAACATATGAAATATTGGATATACTAGGACGTCCGTGTTTTATTTTGAGCCTCTATAAAACACGGATTCCACGGTCGCGATGAATAGCCAAACCCACACCCTTAGACCCCTACGAAAGCGGCAAGCAACCCTTCCAATTCTATTGTTAGGAGACCCGGACTCGACTCCTCGAGTTGGTCTCCCACTGGACCCTAGAACCCGGTTACTTGTGCTCCCCTCCTTGGATCTATCCTAGTGCGGAAAAGTAAATAATATACAAATGGTGACATCAACCTCGACCCGGAAGTGCCCCAATAAAAGAATATTACATACATTTAAATTTTACATGAATGAAAATAAAAACTCTCATCTCACATAAAACCCCCGGCTATTCAGAACGCGACGATCCAATATAACATATCCAGCAACACAGAACATCACATGTCATCAACGTAAGTAAATATGCGCATCCTAATTGTCGTTGACATATAGCAACGAAACCGGCGATATCACATATTACACTTACGGTCGCAGAAAAAAAAGTGTAAAACTACAACATTTGGAATCCACAATCTCTTTAGACATCGTAAATCCGAAATATCACATATTTCGCATTTCATGCCTAACTGTATGAATTCCACATATTGTATCACATTCCAGATAAATAGAGAGTATTAAACTTTCCGAACAGATAATCAAATACCCAAGATTTCCATAATAGCTCAACACTTGAGCGGAGTTCAAAAATCCCAGAATACGTTACAGTAGCAACGGTCCAGCCGTAGAAGGGTCAAGCCAATGCCTCACATGTGGCACGCCGTACTGCCCCAAACCCTAAGGTTCAAAGGGAAGTTCAAGACGGTCACATAATCGAGTTAAGGTTTGTTGTCTTCTAGAGGGTCCATCACATTCTTTGCACGTTTTTCCGAAAGATTTAAACCTGAGAAAAATTCAACACTTGAACGTTTTTCGTGCCGGGAAAAATTGAGTTAATGATATCCGTTCGAACATTTTAATACTTACTAAATTATCCGGAAAACAGAATAACGGATTTAAAATTCCCGATCGAATCGACGATCATAAAATAAACCCCAAAATACTCAAGACTTGAGTCAGTTTTAAAAATACCCAGAAAATATAAATTACAGAAGTAGAAATTACAGTGCAAAAATGATGGCCTATCTCCTCTGTACGGCCACGGAACCGCGGCCCAAGCAGGGTATTGCCGCGGTTCCGCGGTGGAATGTACGGATTAGGCTGTCGTTTTTCACCACAATTCTTATATTTCCCTGCTGAATTTTTCAGGTATTTTTAATTCAGAAAAATCACAGATTTGAAAAAATGTCCAGAGAGGGGTTGATTTTGACGTTATCGGGTTCGTTCGGAGTTTTAACTTCGTTAACACATCGCCTAATACTTTAGCTAGTCTCTGATACTACTGTAGGGTTACTAGGCACACTAACAAGGCTCTGCAAGGCATCGACCATGTCCGTTTAAAATTTTATGTGCCTAAAAACCCTAAGCAAGATCTTATACTAGAGTTTAGGCGAATCAAAAGCAAGTAAACAACTTTAACTTCTAAGGGAACACGAAATACAATCTTTGTAGATCGGTCCTTCACTCCTTTAGCTCCTTGTTGAAGTCCCTTCGCTGCGATCAAAGTTCTCCCGGGCTCTTGCATGGCTTCACGACGCGAAGGATGCGACCATGCTTGAAGTCTCCGAGGCCGAAGATGATCTACGTCGAGGGGATGCCAACTCAAGCTTCTACTTCACTAACTTGAGAATTAGTGAAGCAAACACCCTAAACTAATGTGCTAGTCTAGTAGAGGATGGAGAAATAGAAAGTGGGTTCTCTTTAGAATTTTATTTCTCTCACTCTTTCTCACTTCGGATCAAACCCTAGTTTTCTTTTTCCTTTTCACAATGAAGAAGAAGAAGAAAAGAAAGAGATGAGGATAATGATCAAGTGAGAAATCTAACCATGGTGAGTGAGTATCATATACTAACTCTTGTAGAGCCATAACTATAGCTAACACTTATGGTTGGGTTAAGAAATATCTATGGTAAAAACAAACTCAAGTGGACTTAGTCAATGCATCCACAAGTTTCCACAAGCTTCATGCATTGATCTAATCCTCCACTTAATTTTGTAATTACTTAAAATATAAAAACCCAACATAATATATAGCATGGTGTAAGTCTCATACACCCAAGTCTAGTGTATCATCAACCATGATACAAAAGAAAACACTTTAATATATATATCACACATATATATATATATACAAGTGTTTGTAGGGTTCCTAGGCATCCTATAGAGGTCTCACAAGGCATCGAACATGCCATTTTACAAAAATTATGGTGCCGAGAAACCCTAACACGGATCTTAGACTAGAATTCTAGGCGAAAAACTAAACTAGTTAACATATTAACTAAAGGTTAGATGCTACAACCTTTGTAGATCCAGTTACCCTCTTCCTTGGCTCCACGAAGGCATCCTTTCGCTGTCCATCTCGATTCCCAAACTCGAACGTTGGCTTCATCGGAGAAACGGGCAAGCTAGGTCGTCGGCTTTGTGTCAAAGACGATCTACCTCGAGGCATCGCAAGTTCAAGCTCCGACTTCACAAACTTGTGAAACTTATGAAGAAAACACCCAAAACAACTTGGCAAGAGGTAGAGGGTGAAGAAATAGGAGGTGGGTTCACTTTAGAATTGGATTTCTCTCACTAGAACTCAAGTTGCCATTAATGGCATCAAGGTTTCTATCTTCAAGATAAAGAAGAAGAAGAAGAAGCTAGTTTTTGATAAGTATTTTAAAATGAAAAGAAAAAGAATACTTATCATAATTCTAACTTGTGTTAAGTGTAGAGAATAGACCATGGTTAATGGATGGGTTAGGGTTAAGCATGATGACAAGAATGGTTAAGAAGTCAAAGCTTCATGAAGCTTCAACTAAAAGACAAAGAAAGCCACCATTCTTATCAAATCATTTCCAAATAAATAAATGAACATATAAAATAAATAAATGAATATGCAAAACCCTAATTATCACTTAACCATGGTTTTAATTCTTTACACTTAACAAAATAATCAAGTATCATCAAACATGATACAAATATGTGCACAAAAGTATATCACATAAACTTCTTGCACATCAAGTGAGAAAATCCATATAAAGTGAACCAATACTAGTTAATGCAAAGTAATATATCAAATATATAATTATACATTAAATCATTAAATCAACACTTGATTTAACGATCCGGTCATATCGCATATATCCGACTAGTATCCTATGTATCGATTTATCGAATCAATGATTCGATAACTAGGTCATATCGAATATAACCAATCGAAACATTTATTGCGAGAATGAAATGCGGTATCACATACACGCATTATTCTCGCTCCCGCACATATCTCATATGCGCTCCTATTTCGTTTCGCTTGTGCCAGGAAACCTCTGTGTAGGACTCTAAAGACTCGTCAATACGCCGGTAGCAGATGATGATCACATCAAGCACCCACAAGCCGCAAGCGGTCTGCTAAACGCAACGGCCATCCGGGTATTGAGCGATCAGAAGATCGACGAGCTAGCCCGCTCATACTCCTGTGAATCCAACCAGTAACACTTACCGTACAGTCCGGTCTATTCGTCTGATACGTCGCATATCAAGTCTAGGGGTGGTAAACGTCAGACCCCAATAACCCGATAAGTCGTGCCGATGTGAGGCTCATAACGGGTCGAGAAACTACTGGTAACACTTACCAGCAAATCTCTGATCAGCCCTGGCCAGGGACTTCCCTGCTACGGCCAATCGAGCACTGCGCAACATCAACCCCCAATACCGGGAGAGACGAAACCCCTCCTATCGCTCATTGCCTCCATGTGACTCGGGACTGTGCCCAAAGACCACCGTTTTGCACGCCCTCATGGACGTGGTAAGGTGGAGATCAAAGCACAGTGGGAATCACATAAGACTCTATGACGATCTCGGGTCTACAGACTAACCTGTACAAGTGTCGCCTGAGAACTGCCATCTGACGTGAGGTATAATACCATCTGGGAGTTCTCGGCGAGTCCGTCCAGTGTACTCAGTCTCCACTGAGCACCCGTATACCATCTCTGATGTCAAACACCAATGGATATGGGATCATCCATCGCCCATCACATGGGTCGAGAAGCGTATACGCTAGTCTACACTGGTATATCGATGCCCCGTCTCGATACACCCACGACTAGGGACCTTGAAGGATGTACTTATGGACTACCATGTCCCCACTAGTATGATCTGCATCATAGTCCAGGTAGTCAAGTACAAATCCTAAGGGCTTTACCAACATGTAACTATAAGACAGTATAAAGAGACTAGTGTACATGTTAAGATAAAGAGCAACCAGATAGCATACTATCATGTCGAGCAAGAAAGTCATCTCTATATATGTCCAAGCATCCAATATAATATACATCATCTGTACAATACTGGCCTCTAGGGCATACATACAACTAACAATCTCCCACTTGCACTAGGGCCAGCTGCTGAGTAGCGCATACCGAGCATCCCGAAGAGTCTCTCAAACTGTATCGGGGAATGGCCTTCGTGAGTGGATCCGCAGTGTTGTCCTTCGTGTCAACCCTCCTGACCTCGATCTCCCGGCGATCAACTATCTCCCGGATCAGGTGATACCGCCTCAGAATATGCCTGGATCGCTGATGGGACCTGGGTTCCTTGGCCAAAGCCACTGCTCCATTGTTATCGCAATACAAAGGTATTGGATGCTCAATGGATGGAACCACACCAAGTTCAGTAATGAACTTCTTGATCCAGACAGCCTCTTTAGCAGCATCGTTGGCAGCGATGTATTCAGCCTCCATCGTCGAGTCTGCCACGGTTTCCTGCTTGGAACTCTTCCAGCTAACCGCCCCTCCGTAAAGGGTAAAGACAAAACCCGACAGCGACTTAGAGTTGTCCTTATCATTCTGGAAGCTCGAATCGGTAAAGGACTCCACTTGGAGCTCTCCGTTACCATACACCAAGAACATATCTCTAGTCCTTCGTAAGTACTTGAGAATGCTCTTCACAGCTGTCCAGTGACTCTCTCCAGGATCAGCTTGATACCTGCTCACTACACTTAGTGAGTATGCTACATCGGGTCTGGTACATAGCATCGCATACATGATAGAGCCTACTGCCGAAGCATAGGGTATCCCTTGCATGCGAGCTCTCTCCAAATCAGTCTTGGGAGACATCTGTTTGGAGAGAGTGACTCCGGAGATCGTGGGCAAGTTCCCACGCTTGGACTCTTCCATACTAAACCTCTTTAATATGGTGTCAATGTACCTGGATTGGGACAATCCCAAAATCCGTTTGGATCTATCCCTATAGATCCTAATTCCCAATATGCAGGAGGCATCACCAAGATCTTTCATTGAGAATCTTTGTGATAAGAAGAGCTTGACCGCTTGCAGCATAGGAATATCATTTCCTATCAAGAGTATGTCGTCCACGTACAATACGAGGAAGACAACCTTACTCTCTGCCACCTTCTTGTAGATACAAGGTTCATCTGGATTTTTGACGAAATCAAACTCTTTGATAACGACATCAAAGCAGATGTTCCAACTCCGCGATGCTTGCTTTAATCCATAAATGGATTTAAGCAGCTTGCACACCTTCCCGCTGCTCCCACTGTCTACGAAGCCCTCTGGCTGAGTCATGTACACGCACTCTTCTAAATCACCATTTAGAAAGGCGGTCTTAACATCCATTTGCCAGATTTCGTAGTCATGAAAGGCAGCAATGGCAAGCATGATAAGGATGGATTTAAGCATAGCCACTGGAGAAAAGGTTTCGTCATAGTCCACACCTGGTCTTTGACGAAAACCCTTTGCTACAAGTCTAGCTTTGAAAGTCTCCACTTTCCCATCTACACCAAGTTTCTTCTTGAAGATCCACTTGCTCCCAATGGGTTTTACCCCTTCAGGAGCAACTTCCAAAGTCCATACTTTGTTGGTGTACATGGATTCCATCTCGGACCGCATAGCATCCAGCCATTTCACTGAGTCCCTACTCGTGATGGCCTGCTCGAAGCTAGTTGGGTCATCATCCTCCATGATGCAATCCTCGCTCCCTCCATCCATGAGAAAACCGTAGTATCTCTCAGGTTGGCGAGGAACCCTACTAGATCGGCGGAGTGGCTGGGGTTCATCGGGAACTACGGAATCCTCTGGTTCAACCAAATCTTCTGTTGTAGTCTGTGTCGCTGGAACCTCTTCCAGTTCTACCTCAATGCCACTTATCTGTTTCATAGGAAAACTTTTTTCTAAGAAAGTGGCATGTCGAGAAACAAACACCTTTTGTTCCTCGGGGTGGTAGAAGATATACCCTTGTGAATTTTTGGGATATCCTACAAACTTACATAAGACAGATCTTGCCTCGAGTTTGTCCGGATTTTGTCTTTTGACATAGGCTGGACAACCCCATATCTTAATATAATTAAGATGTGGTCTCTTCCCTTTCCATATCTCATATGGAGTGGTAGGCACTGATTTGGTAGGAACTCTATTCAATAGGTCCATGGCTGTCTCAAGCGCATATCCCCAGAAGGAAATAGGTAACTCAGCTGTGCTCATCATAGAGCGCACCATATCTAATAGGGTGCGGTTCCTCCGTTCTGATACACCGTTGTGCTGTGGTGTATTAGGAGGAGTCAGCTGAGAGAGAATCCCATTCTCTTTTAGGAAGTCCAGGAATTCATTGCTTAAGTATTCTCCTCCTCGATCAGATCGTAGGATTTTAATACTTTTTCCGGTTTGGTTCTCAACTTCTTGCTTATATTCCCTAAATTTCTCAAAAGCTTCTGATTTGTGTTTCATCAGGAACACATACCCGAACCTAGAGAGATCGTCAGTGAATGTAATGAAGTATGAAGAACCATCCCTGGCATGTGTAGACATGGGACCGCATACATCACTATGTATCAGTCCCAAGAGTTCGGTAACTCTTTCTCCGTGTCCCGTAAACGGAGTTTTGGTCATGTTGCCTTTGAGACATGACTGACAAGTGTCATAAGATGAAAATTCAAACGGATTTAAATATCCATCTTTATGCAACTTAGCTAGTCGTGTCACATTGATGTGACCCAGTCTACAATGCCACAAGAAGGATTCGTTCAGTTCTGAACTCTTCCTCTTGTGTGTGTTTGTTATGCTCAGAACTGTTGATTGATTTAGAACATAAATGCCATTGCACAACGTGCCTGATCCAACCAACTTTTGGTTACGGAAAATGTTCATAACATTGTCCTGTAATACAAAATTATATCCCTCTTTACTTAATAAAGAAACCGATATAATGTTGCATATCAGGTTCGGCATGTAATAGCATTCGTTCAGAACCAATGTATTACCAGTTGGTAATACAAGGTGATATTCCCCGACAGTCTTAGCTGCAACAATTGCACCATTTCCAACTCTAATGTCTTTATCACCTTCTCCAAGTTCTCTACCTTTCCTAAACCCATGTAACTGATTACATATATGGGATCCTGACCCGGTATCTAATACCCAGGACGTAGAGCAAATGGAGAAACAGTTCTCTGTAACGAACACACCCGAAGAAAATGCATCAACATGTACTTTCTTCATTCGGGTGGCATGGGAATCCTGGTATTCCCCTATTTCCTGTTCATTCCTATAACTCTTATAAGAAGGAACGGAACCAACGTTCCCCAGCACAGTATAACATGCGGGTTCGGTCAATACATCCATATTATTATTTTGTTTAAGGCATGAAATGGTCGCTACCTGGAGAGAGAGAGAAGAAAACACTTTAGCGTAAGCTCGTGTAAGATCAGATTGGTTATTATCTTATCTAATCAGGATGCCTCCCACTGCTTTTTATCAAATCTTCCTTCAAACCCTAAAAGGAAAGACTAGCCGGGATTAATTACACACTACAAATTCGCCAATCTTTCAGCCAAGCCAGTGTCGGTACTTTGAGGGAGGTCCCCCGTGCTTTCGCACGAACCTAATTAATATAAACCTCATTTTCCCAGAGGCGTAACCTCGTTAACACCTTTCTATACACCTACTTGATCGGCTAATTGTAATGTGTAAAACTCTCCCAGGAGTAACTCTTACTCGCAGTGGGTATCGGTATCCAACTATCTCATAGAAGGTATGCAATCTCATTGCAAATTTCAACACTTGAAATTCCCGATAATCTTTTGCCCCTAGCGTGCTATGACCTTGACGCATGCCAAACAACCCATAGTCCGCTAGTCAAGTTCAACCCGTCATTTCCTGATTGAATTAAACCCACCCGCACGACCCTTGACGCATGCCAAACAACGCCGTGCGAATACCCTAATCCAATCTGCATCATATGCATAAGCAGATAAATACTAGTTAGCTACCGTACACTACGCCTTAACGCATGCCAAACAACCGCAGCACGAATACTAAATAGTACTTATCTGAAATGACGGAGGGCTACGACAGGTTTTTCTGAAAACCTATTGCGTAATGAACTTGATATCGTTGTAGAATCAAATGGAGTTTTGAAATGGAGTGATTTTGAGGCTTTTCTAGTTTTGCTAAAGGGGTCACTCCCGGTGAAGGGATCGTCGGCCCTTTCCTCGTCGAATGAGGTGCGGGATATATCATATATATCACTGTGCAAAGCATAAACTATAGAAGCAATCAAAAAGCAAACCGAGTGTGTAGCATCTGCCAGTTATAGCTAAAGGAGTCACTCCCGGTGAAGGGATCTCGGTCCTTTCCTCATCGAATAAGGTGCAGGATATATCATATATACCGCTGTGCAAAGCAAGAACTGTAGCTACCTGTTTTATTTTAAAATTTGATTCTACAACATCTTAGGTTTCTTATCTTTCATTAATCACATTAATGAAGTCCCATCATTTAAATACCTAAACATCACAGATAGATATGACGTACACTTATGCCATCCGCATTCGCCTCGATGTACCCTCGTGCACCGTTAGGTTAGGTAACTAACGACAGAGCAGGGCAGGGCCAGCGCGGGTGTAAAACATAAGTAACGTCTATATAATATATCATATATACTATATACTATATCCATCACAGAGTCACAACACAGATATCGCAGCAGAATAAACATATGAAATATTGGATATACTAGGACGTCCGTGTTTTCAATACGAGCCAGTATAAAACACGGATTCCACGGTCGTGATGAATAGCCAATCCCACACCCCTAGACCCCTACGAGAGCGGCAAGCAACCCTGCCAATTCTAGGGTTAGGAGACCCGGACTCGACTCCTCGAGTTGGTCTCCCACTAGACCCCAGAACCCGGTTACTTATGCTCCCCTCCTTAGGTCTATCCTAATGCGGAAAAGTAAATAATATACAAAGGGTGACAACTTCCGCTGCCTGGAAGTGCCCCAAATTAAAAGAATATTACATACAAGTTTTTACATGAATGAAAATGAAAAACACTCATCTCACATAAAAAAAACCCGGCTATTCAAACACGACGATCCAATATAACATATCCAGCAACACATAACATCACATGTCATCAACGTAAGTAAATATGCGCATCCCAATTGTCGTTGACATATAGCAACGAAACCGGCGATATCACATATTACACTTACGGTCACAGAAAAGAAAGTGTAAAACTACAACAATTGGAATCCGCAACTTCTTTAGACATCGCATGCCTAATCAAATGAAATACTTAGACATCACATGCCTAACAGATATAAATCCCGCATTTTAGTCTCATTATCGAAAACTCTTTTCAATATCAAATGAAACTAAACCGCTAGATTTATATCATTCATTCAGTTATCACATAACTGTTTGTGAATTCCAATTATTGTATCCCATTCCAGATAAATAGAATATATTAAACTTTCCGATCGAACATTCGAACACCCAAGTTTTCCCGAAACCATCCAACACATGAAATAGGTTCAAAGACATTCGTTTCATGCCTCAGTACCAACGGTCCAGCCGTAGAAGGGTCAAGCCAACGCCTCACATGTGGCACGCCGTACTGCCCCAAACCCGAAGGTTCAAAGGGCAGTTCAAGACGGTCACATAATCGAGTTAAGGTTTGTTGTCTTCTAGAGGGACCATCGCGTTACTTGCACTACTCAGAACGTCCTTAAACCACACAATAATCCAACACTTGGATATTTTTGGCAGGGGAAAGATTGGGTATTTATATCCGGTCGAACTTTTTAACATATTCAAAAAATTATCCGGAAAACACATAGACAAAGTTCGATAATACGATCGAATCGTCGATTCCCTATACAACCCCAGAATACTCAACTCTGGAGTCAAATTAAAATTCACAGAAAACTCAGAACAATTAATCAGGAATTACTATGCAAAAACCAAGGGCTGACGTCACTATTTAGCCGCGGAACCGCCGCAGAAGCCTAGCTTCTGCCGCGGTTCCGCCGCACTTTGTACTGTTCACTGGAAACGTTTTGCACAGTAATTCTTAGATTTTATTGCTGAATTTTTTAAGCATTTTTAATTGACCAAAAACCACAAATTTGAAAAATTTCCAGAGAGCTATTTTGGGGTTGGGTTTTCGGTTCGTCCGGGTTTCAAACTCCGTCTAGACTTCGCCTAAGGCTCTAGCTAGGCTCTAATACCACTGTAGGGTTCCTAGGCATCCTATAGAGGTCTCACAAGGCATCGAACATGCCATTTTACAAAAATTATGGTGCCGAGAAACCCTAACACGGATCTTAGACTAGAATTCTAGGCGAAAAACTAAACTAGTTAACATATTAACTAAAGGTTAGATGCTACAACCTTTGTAGATCCGGTTACCCTCTTCCTTGGCTCCACGAAGGCATCCTTTCACTGTCCATCTCGATTCCCAAACTCGAACGTTGGCTTCATCGGAGAAACGGGCAAGCTAGGTCGTCGGCTTTGTGTCAAAGACGATCTACCTCGAGGCATCGCAAGTTCAAGCTCCGACTTCACAAACTTGTGAAACTTGTGAAGAAAACACCCAAAACAACTTGGCAAGAGGTAGAGGGTGAAGAAATAGGAGGTGGGTTCACTTTAGGATTGGATTTCTCTCACTAGAACTCAAGTTGCCATTAATGGCATCAAGGTTTCTATGTTCAAGATGAAGAAGAAGAAGAAGCTAGTTTTTGATAAGTATTTTAAAATGAAAAGAAAAAGAATACTTATCATAATTCTAACTTGGGTTAAGTGTAGAGAATAGACCATGGTTAATGGATGGGTTAGGGTTAAGCATGATGACAAGAATGGTTAAGAAGTCAAAGCTTCATGAAGCTTCAACTAAAAGACAAAGAAAGCCACCATTCTTATCAAATCATTTCCAAATAAATAAATAAACAAATAAAATAAATAAATCAATATGCAAAACCCTAATTATCACTTAACCATGGTTTTAATTCTTTACACTTAACAAAATAATCAAGTATCATCAAACATGATACAAATATGTGCACAAAAGTATATCACATAAACTTCTTGCACATCAAGTGAGAAAATCCATATAAAGTGAACCAATACTAGTTAATGCAAAGTAATATATCAAATATATAATTATACATTAAATCATTAAATCAACACTTGATTTAACGATCCGGTCATATCGCATATAACCGACTAGTATCCTATGTATCGATTTATCGAATCAATGATTCGATAACTAGGTCATATCGAATATAACCAATCGAAACATTTATTGCGAGAATGAAATGCGGTATCACATACACGCATTATTCTCACTCCCGCACATATCTCATATGCGCTCCTATTTCGTTTCGCTTGAGCCAGGAAACCTCTGTGTAGGACTCTAAAGACTCGTCAATACGCCGGTAGCAGATGAAGATCACATCAAGCACCCACAAGCCGCAAGCGGTCTGCTAAACGTAACGGCCATCCGGGTATTGAGCGATCAGAAGATCGACGAGCTAGCCCGCTCATACTCCTGTGAATCCAACCAGTAACACTTACCGTACAGTCTGGTCTATTCGTCTGATACGTCGCATATCAAGTCTAGGGGTGGTAAACATCAGACCCCAATAACCCGATAAGTCGTGCCGATGTGAGGCTCATAACTGGTCGAGAAACTACTGGTAACACTTACCAGCAAATCTCTGATCAGCCCTGGCCAGGGACTTCCCTGCTACGGCCAATCGAGCACTGCGCAACATCAACCCCCAATACCGGGAGAGACGAAACCCCTCCTATCGCTCATTGCCTCCATGTGACTCGGGACTATGCCCAAAGACCACCATTTTGCACGCCCTCATGGACGTGGTAAGGTGGAGATCAAAGCACAGTGGGAATCACACAAGACTCTATGACGATCTCGGGTCTACAGACTAACCTGTACAAGTGTCGCCTGAGAACTGCCATCTGACGTGAGGTATAATACCATCTGGGAGTTCTCGGCGAGTCCGTCCAGTGTACTCAGTCTCCACTGAGCACCCGTATACCATCTCTGATGTCAAACACCAATGGATATGGGATCATCCATCGCCCATCACATGGTTCGAGAAGCGTATACGCTAGTCTACACTGGTATATCGATGCCCCGTCTCGATACACCCACGACTAGGGACCTTGAAGGATGTACTTATGGACTACCATGTCCCCACTAGTATGATCTGCATCATAGTCCAGGTAGTCAAGTACAAATCCTAAGGGCTTTACCAACATGTAACTATAAGACAGTATAAAGAGACTAGTGTACATGTTAAGATAAAGAGCAACCAGATAGCATACTATCATGTCGAGCAAGAAAGTCATCTCTATATATGTCCAAGCATCCAATATAATATACATCATCTGTACAATACTGGCCTCTAGGGCATACATACAACTAACAGTGTTTACATGTGAGAAAAACCCTAAAGTGAACAAGTGTTAGCAAGTGTAAATTAGTATATCTAATATACAATTATACACTTAATTATTAAATCAACACTTGACTTAATAATCCGGTCATATCTCATATAACCGGCTAACATCCATTGTATCAACTTATCGAATTAACTCTCGATTCGATAACCCGGCTATATCATATATAACCGACCGATACAAAAAGTCGCGAGAATAGAATACAGTATCACATACACGCATTTATTCTCGGTCTCACACATATCACATATGCGCTCCTATTTCGTTTTGCCTGAGACAGTAAAACCGCTGTGTAGGACTCTAAAGACTCGTCAATACGCCGGCAGTAGGTGATGATCACATCAAGCACCCACAAGCCGTCAGCGGTACTAGCTGGACGTAACGGCCACCCGGGGATTGAGCGATCAGAAGATCAGCAAGCAAGCCCGCTCCAACTCCTGTAAAAGCCTGCCGGTAACACTTCCCGTACAGTCCGGTCTCCTCGTCTGATATATCGCATATCAAGTCTAGGGGTGGTAAACGTCAGACCCCAATAACCAATAAGTCGTGCCGATGTGAGGGTCATAACGGGTCGAGAAACTACTGGTAACACTTACCAGTAAATCTCTAATCAGCCCTGGCCAGGGACTTCCCTGTTACGGCCAATCGAGCACAGCGCAACATCAACCCCCAATACCGGGAGAGACGAAACCCCTCCTATCGCTCATTGCCTCCATGTGACTCGGGACTGTACCCAAAAACCACCATTTTGCATGCCCACATGGACGTGGTAAGGTGGAAATCAAAGCACAGTGGGAATCACACAAGACTCTATGACGATCTCGGGTCTACAGACTAACCTGCACAAGTGTCACCAGAGAACTGCCATCTGATGTAAGGTATAATACCATCTGGGAGTTCTCGGCAAGTCCGTCCAGTGTACCCAGTCTCCACTGAGCACCCGCATACCATCTCTGATGTCAAACACCAATGGATATGGGATCATCCATCGCCCATCTCATGGGTCGAGAAGCATATACGCTAGTCTACTCTGGTATATCGATGCCCTGTCTTGATACACCCTCGACTAGGGACCTTGAAGGATGTACTTATGGACTACCATGTCCCCACTAGTATGATCCGCATCATAGTCCAGGTAGTCAAGTACACATCCTAAGGGCTTTATCAACATGTAGCCATCAGACAGTATAAAGAGACAAGTATACATGTTAAGATAAAGAGCAACCAAATAGCATACTATCATATCGAGCAAGAAAGCCCTCTCTATATATGTCCAAGCATCCAATATAATATACATCATCTATACAATACTGGTCTCTAGGGCATACAAACAACTAACACGCCTGTGACGGCGACAGGTACACCGGACGTTTCGGCGGTGCATGGGCATATTGATCCTCCTCCTCCAGATCGCATGACTAGGATAGAGGAGGGCATGTTAGGATTGCAGCGGGTGGTAGGACAATTAGCTAAGGCCACTCGAGTACAGAGACAGGATTCAGCACCGACCATGGTAGAGTCCGATGTACAGCCCACGCAGACGATAGCACTGGTAGAGACGAGGGTGATGGAGGTATCGCTTTCAGAGTTTATGAGGTTGAGACCTCCGGTATTTACAGGGACCTATGTAGCGGAGGATCCTTAGTCCCTTCTTGATAGGATGGCGAGGATTGGCAGATCATTGCTGTAACGCTTTGAAAATCGTTTCGGTGATATTTCGAAAAATCGGTAAAATAAGGGGGTTTTCTGTAAAAAGTCAAAATGCAAATATCTTATTATAAAAATTAAATATACATATTCTAGCTATGTAATTGCTATTATTTGGTGTTTATTGAGCCGCTGGTGAAATTTCAAATTTTCTGAAAAAAAAATATTATTTTATTATTATTTAAGCCGTCACTAATACATTTAATTAGGGAAAATTACAAATTGGAATGAGTTGAAACAAATTTTGTGCATCATAAAACATTAAATAAAATTTTATCATGTGGATTTTGGAACGAAATCATTTGCCAAAACGGTTTAGAAATTATTGAAGAAAAAAGGCTTTTTTTTAGCTTAAATGGATGTTTGGGGTATTGTATTTATCATTTTTCATCACCCCACACCCGTACCCACACCCACACACCCCCATTCACTTATCCCCATGGCTGAATTCAGCAGCCACCATAGTTTTCCCCACTTGATTTTCAAAGGAAAAGATATGAAAGTAAAGAAAAGAAAATGGGTGAATTAGATGGACTTTGACCTTACTTTGACTTTGACTTCACCCCACTTTCTCTACCTCCCTCTCTCTCCTCCCCCCCCTCAATATCTGGCCGAGACCCTCCTTGATCAGCCCCAAAATCTTTCCACTTCATTTCCAACACAAAGTGCTCAAAAAAATTCAAGAAAAAATCAAATTAAAACCTCTTAAATCCCAAATCCAACAATTACCCATTATTCTTTAACCAATCTAGTGTGGATCTTGGAGCATGGAAGCAAGTTTGGAGGCTAAGATTCTTGCAAGATAGATCTACAAATTGTGAGGTATAATCTTATCTAATGGTTAATTTGTTAGTTTTTTTTTTCATAAGCTAAAGTAGTTAAATGTTAATTTGGTTTCTAATTTCAAGTTGAAATTATTAAGTGAGGGTTTGGAAAAATCTAGATTAGGGTTGTGAATTTAAGTTGGGGTTCTTATAATTGATCATGGGAAAATTGTGTAGTTTAACATGTTGTTATGCTAAAACTAATCTAGTTGGTAGTTTATATCTTTGTTAAATTTAAATTTGTATTAATTATGTAATTTGCAAACTAGGTTTTAGTGAAATACATATAAATAGTGATTTAATATGTAATTAAGGTTTTGATGACTTTATTAGCATTTTAATTTGTTGTTTAGGGACTTTGATCATGCAAAACCGTGCTTAATTGATAAATTGTGAATTTTACTTTGAAAAGTGTTAAAATCGATATTTGTTGCAAACTTGAATTTTGAGTTAATGCTAATTCGTGAGATTAAAAATATGGAGGTGATTTGTATGACCTAATTATGATATTAAGTGAGCATTTTGGCCATTAGAATCGTCAAAATATTTAGTTTGGGTAAAACATCAAGTTTTGAACCGAAATGGGAATTTGTGCTAACTAGGTTTTTGGAAAATAAAACGAATTGTTTAATTTTATGGTTTTGATGAACTAAACCCTATTTCTTATATAATTAGTGAGTTTTGAAATCACGATTGGTGTGTTTGGGTTTCCTCGATGGTTTGACGTTGGTACGCCGACGTCGAGGGTTTTTTTGGGTTGATTTGTGAAAGCAACCATAGGTTTTGACCTATATGGGTTTCATGTGTCGTTTTGTTCATGAGTCGGATTATGATGCGATACGGTGCGTTATGATATGTAGGTACCCATGTGGACTTCGAGACGACAAGTAAGGGCGTGGCGATGTCGGCACCGGCGAGCGAGGACCAGGTGAGTAGATTTATATCTACGGGGAGAAGTCGGGTGGATGGCGTATAGCACCCCCGCAGTTCGTGGTGATGTATACGAATACGTATACACACATATATATATATTTTGGCTATAATTTGTTTGATATTATCGATGATATAGATATTTGGTGTTCTTGGATGATTTAGTGTCGCGAAACCCTAGAGTAGTGGTCGCACCACACATGCACACACACACCCATACTTGCATACTTTCTTCTTTCATTTGTGCTTATACGGGATTATATAGTTATGTGTTCACATGGGTATGGGACTATGTGTTCACATACGGATTGAGGATGATAGTACTTGGGATTTATGATGAGTCGATGCGATTTGATTTGAGGCCGTGAGATCGGTGATATAGCAGGGTTCGTATTTGAGATACGACATGATGTTGTAGCGGGTCCTTGACGTAGTGTTTCACATACATGCATGCATACATAGATGGTATCAATATTGTACTAGACGTAGATCAGTACCCCGATCATGATACTTGATAAAGAGGATATCAGATGAATAGTATAATGAATGTGATATTGACCGTACCCAGATTTGGGGATGCCGTACGACGGATTTACGTACGAGCTATATTTTGATGATTGATCCGCACTCTTGACTTGGGATGTCTGGTTATGGATATGATATTATTGAGGCGGGATCACCGACTGTATATATACAGGTATGTATATGTATCGACTCAGATGATAGGCGGTTTCCTTACCTGTAGATCAGCTTGTTAGTTCAGCCGTATAGTTTAGTGTAGTTGTTAGATTAGATTAGACTCCTACCTATTTCAAAACTAGCGGATCGTGGGTATTTTAAAAGACAGGTCAAGGGATCTACGGATATTTCAAAAGACGTATCCTTTCTTAAAAACCACCGTAGCCCTATTTTCAAAACCCCGCGGTTCGTGTTATTTCAAATGGCACCATTTGTAGGACTTATATTAGATTAATGCAGATTAGTTATAGTTGCGTCTAGTTTTTAGCTCCCGTTCATTTTGGTTGCTCGCTCCGCATCGCACATATACATTGTTATTTCATATTGCATTGTTGACATTATGCTGTTAGGACACCAGCACCATTACCGATGATGCGTATGTACCACATACACTTACTTGCCGGCTCACACACATCTTCATCGGTAATTGCCATGTCACGTACACCTTAGAAAATATTGTCGCTTAACTTAGCTTGATAGCCAGTAGTTTGACGTAATATTAGTGTACATACCTTATATGCCAGCTTAGATATTGTAGTTATTACTTGTCGCTTCATGCATACTGTTATTCATTCTCATGCTTATATTCATGGTTCTACATGCTATTGATGATTCGGATTTCCATGATATTTTCTGGATTTGGAGGAAAACCGCAAAACATATATAAACTGATTTCTCTCTTTTTTTAAATAAAAGTGCGGTTTTTCCCATGATGTATGAGTCGTCCACCATGAGTTTGCTGATGGATTTCGAGAGACGATTCGAGGAGACGGATGAACCATTTCGGGTACATGGTGGACCCGGTAAGGTACCCCGGGGCAAGAAGCGCGTGATGATGACGATGTGAGCCTGGCAGGGGAGCACTACCTACCGGTGATATTATCCGACACGTCGGATATCCGGAGGATACCGTCGTGGTCTTGAGATGGATGGTAGGGGCCGGTCTGGACTGACGGCGCCCTAGATATTGTGATTGAGACTTGAGGTACATAGATTGTGACACCGAGATATCGAGGTATTTGGACACTTGTTTTGTGTCGATGCTGGGCACTGTTTTATGCTGATTTCATATATGGTACCTCATTTCTTTTAAAATACAGAAATCTCACTGATTTATGAAACCAGTTTTATTCAGTACAAGCATTCTGTTTCATGCATTCATACATCATTCATATGATATATTGCTACCTGAGGCACTGACACGGGCACATGAGATTTCACTCGGGTTAGATATTTACCCTAGCCTTGTTATAGGCTGCATGTTATATACATTTTTGAGGATATATTATGATCATTGACCTAGGATTGCGTTATTTATGCGATTTCTGTGCGTAGATGTTTTTCTATTCACGAGTTGGCAACTCACCCCCGTTGTGCCCCAGTTTCTTGCAGGTTTGCCGTACAGGTTTCATTACGGCTTTGCGGGCTCAGTTTCATTCGGGTGACTTGCTAGTAGGTGGGTTTTTCTTGTATCGTACCCATCATATTACCTTGTATAATATTATTCAGTTGTATCTAGTAAATTCCATCAATCAAACATGTATTTTTTGAGATAGAGACCAGTGTTGGTTATTCTTTCGACCTTAGAGTCGCTCGTTTTATTTCTGGTGGTTTTGAGTTTCCTTTTGAGTTTTAATCCTCGCCGTTGGCGTTGTATATTATATTGTTTGTGTGGTTGTGACCGTCGATTGACGAAGAGCTAACTCCCGCTTGGGGATGCCCTTTTCTTGATTTCGTATACTATTCATGTTGTATCCCGTTTGGGGGCCAGTATTTACAAAGGAGACTCTGCCGAAATTTTCAGTAAATTTTTGATGTTTTAAAAACCGCATAATTCGGCTTATGCTATTGAAATTACTTGCTTTAAGTTGGTTTTTCCTGCACTCTACTATTTTCTTGGTTTGGATTTCTGGGTTTTCGGTTTACTTAGATTACGTACGCCTCGAGACGTTCGTAGTTTAAGTGCCGGTCATGTTCCGTATTTTCGGGTCGTGACAATTGCGATGTTCTGATGCGAGGTCAGTTGAGCTGACTAGTTTTCGTTTAGAAGGACTTGCACAGGAGTGGTGTGAGTCGATGGAGAGAGGGCGATCCACTGGTCTTCCTCCGATGTCGTGGACCAAGTTTTCCGAGGTCTTTCTTTCCAGATTTCTTCCACAGAGTGTGAGGGATGCTAGAGCTAGTAGTTTTGAAGCGTTGCGGAAATCTACGGGTATGTCGGTGGCGGATTATTATTTACGATTCACCCAGTTTTCGCGCTATGCTCCGTATTTAGTTCCTACGGAGGATCTTCGGGTGAAGAGATTCCTAAGGAGTCTAGACACGCAGTAGTATCTAGCTATAGGCTCCCAGCATTTTGATACGTATGTGCAGGCCATAGATGCAGCGATACGAGTGGACTAGCAATACAAGTGGAGCAGTGGTTGTTCCGGAACCAAAGAGGAGTAGACCAATTGGGTCGATGACTAGGCAGTTTGGTAGAGGTAGAGGCAGATATACTCCAGGCTCCAGTTTCGGACGAGGTTGGACTCAGGGACAGATGTTCAGTTCATACCCTGATGATCAAAGGACCCCATTTACCTGTTATAATTATGGACTCCCAGGACATATGGCTAGAGAGTGTACACGCCAGGGCGGGACTGTTACTCCGCGGGCTGCTTTACCCCCTCCAACTTCTACGTCGATGGATTTACTTCCTCCTCCAGTTGGCACTATACGCCAGACAGTTGCACCACGAGGTCGAGATTCTGCAGGACGCTTTCAAAAAGGTCGAGGAGATAGAGGTAGAGGACGACAGGATGCGGGCAGGGGCCAGGCAAGGGTTTTTGCACTGACTCCATAGGATACCCAGGCATCAAATGCAGTTGTGACAGGTACTCTTGCAGGATGTTCGTTAGATGCGCATATTTTATTTGATCCCGGTTCTACACATTCTTATGTATCTTCACGCTTTTCCCTTTCTTTGGGGAAAGAGTCATCGTTGTTAGAGTTACCGTTAGTGGTGATTACTCCGGTAGGAGATTCTTTTATAGCTCGACACGTATTCAGATCATGTTCTGTACGTATTGGTGATAGAGGTTCGCTAGTTGACCTGATTCTCCTGGATATGTTAGATTTTGATATACTTCTCGGTATGGATTGGTTGGCCGCTTATCATGCCTATGTAGATTGTCGGGGGAAAGCGGTTAGATTTTGTTTCCCAGGTGAACCGATCTTTGTTGTGCAGGGGGACTGTAATATAACTCCTGCCAATATGATTTCTGCTCTTTGCGCGGGACGACTCTTGAAGAAGGGTTGTCATGGTTCTTAGCATTTGTTCAGGACTTAAGAGTCCCTGAGATTCCGTTGGACCAGATTCCGATCGCACGAGAATTTCCGGATGTGTTTCCTGCTGAATTACCAGGATTATCGCCCGATCGCGATATTGAATTTTGCATTGCCTTGATTCCGGGTGCGGGGCCTATTTCTATACCACCCTATCGGATGGCCCCGACGGAGTTGAAAGAACTCAAAAGCCAGTTGCAAGAATTGTTAGATAGAGGACTTGTTCGTCCCAGTGTATCGCCGTGGGGAGCTCCTGTCTTATTTGTAAAGAAGGACGGTAGTATGAGACTGTGCATCGACTACCGACAGCTGAATCGCGTCACTGTGCGAAATAAGTATCCACTACCTCATATCAATGACTTGTTCGGTCAGTTGCAGGGAGCTGGCTACTTCTCAAAGATTGATTTGCGGTCAGGGTATCACCAGTTGAAGGTTTGGAAAGATGACATTCCGAAGACTGCTTTCCGCACAAGATATGGGCACTATGAGTTTCTGGTAATGTCGTTCGGACTCACCAACCCCCCAGCAACTTTTATGGATATGATGAACCGTATCTTCAGGCCCTTGATCAGTTTATTATATTATTCATTGATGACATTCTCGTTTATTACCGGAGCCGAGAGGAGCACGAGCAGCATTTGTGTATCACGTTACAGACTTTGAAGGAGCATCAACTGTTCGCTAAATTCTTAAAGTGTTCTTTCTGGTTGGATAGTATGGATTTCTTGGGTCACGTAGTTATAAGAGATGGGATACGTGTGGACCCAAAGAAGATCAAAGCGGTACAGCACTAGCCCAGACCTATGTCAGTTACTGAGGTTCGGGGTTTCTTAGGTCTGGCGGGTTATTGCAGATGTTTTGTGCAGGATTTTCTCGGATCGCTGCCCCATTCACCGGATTGACTAGGAAGGAGGTTCTCTTTCTTTGGACAGATGCATGTGAACAGAGTTTTCAGCAGTTGAAGACGCGCTTGACGACCGCACCAGTCTTATCTTTACCTTCTGGTTCAGGTGGTTTTGTTGTGTATTATGATGCATCTCGAGTGGGTTTAGGCTGTGTATTGATGCAGCATGGCAGGGTTGCAGCTTATGCTTCTTGACAGTTGAAGAGGCACGAGCAGAACTACCCCACTCATGATTTGGAGATGGCTGCTGTAGTTTTCGCACTGAAGATTTAGAGGCATTACTTGTAAGGAGAGTCGTGCCAAATTTTCACAGATCATAAGAGCTTAAAGTATATTTTTCAGCAAAGGGATCTGAATCTACGGCAGCGTCGATGGATGGAACTCGTGAAGGATTACGATTGTGAGATCTTGTATCATCCAGGCAAAGCGAATGTTGTAGCAAATGCTTTGAGTCGGAGGCCTGGAGATAGCTTATCTCATTTGCGCACCTTGCAGAGACAGTCTTCTACAGACTGGAAGATTTTATGTGATAGCCGTATACAGTTTGAGTTCACATCGACAGGAGGACAGTTCGCACATGTTCGCACCCGTCTTCAGTTATTGGATCGTATTCGAGAGACACAGTCCGCAGATGCGCGTATGACGAAGATCATGGATCAGGTTAGGCAGGGCAATGTTAGTTATATGTATGCCCTAGAGGCCATTACTGTATATACGATGTATATTGTAATGGATGCTTGGACATATATAGGGAGTACTTTCTTGCTCGACATGATAGTATGCTATCTGGTTGTACTTTATCTTAACATGTACTCTGATTGTCTCTATGTTACATGTTGATAAAGCCCTTAGGATATGTACTCGACTACTGGGACTATGATGAGATCATACTAGTGGGGCCACGGTAGTCGACGAGTACATCCTATAACTGTTCCTAGTCGAGGGTGTATCGAGACAGGGCAACGATACACCAGAATAGACTAGCGTATATGCATCTTGACCCATATGATGGGCGATGTATCCGTCGGTGTTTGACATCAAGGATGGTGTATGGGTGCTCAGTAGAGACTGGGTACACTGGACGGACTCGCCGAGAACTCCCAGATGGTACTATACCTCACGTCAGATGGCATTATACCTCACGTCAGATGGCAGTTCTCCGGTGACACTGGTACAGAGTAGTCTGTTGACCCGAGATCGTCATAGGGACTTGTGTGATTCCCACTGTGCTTTGATTTCCATCATACCACGTCCAAGAGGGAGTGCAAAAAGGTGGCTTTTGGGTACAGTCCCGAATCACATGGAGGCAATGAGCGATAGGAGGGGATTCGTCTCTCCCGGTATAGGGAGTTGATGTTGTACTGTGTTCGATTGGCTATAACTGGAAATCTCTGGCCAGGGTTGCTGAGATTTACTGGTAAGTGTTATCAGTAGTATCTCGAACTGTTATAGACCTCATATCGACACGACTTATCAAGCTATTGGGGTCTGACGTTTACCACCCCTAGGCGAGATATGCAACATATCAGACGACGAGACCGGACTGTACGGGAGTGTTACTGATTGGATTCACAGGAGAATGTACAGGCTTGCTTGTTGATCTTCTGATCGCTCAATACCTGGGTGGCTGTTACGTTTAGCCGACCGCTTGCAGCTTGTGGGTGTTTGATATGATCATCCTCTACTGCCGGTGTATTGACGATTCTTTAGAGTCCTACACAGAGGTTCCTTGACACAGGCAAAACGGAGTAGGAGCACATATGTGATATGTGCAGGTCCGAGGATAATGCGATATGAGATACCATATTATATTCTCGTGATATTTGATATCAGCCGGATCATCGGATCAAGTGTTGATTCGATGAATCGGTAAATGATATATTAGTCGGTTATATGCAATATAGCCGGATTGTCGGATCAAGTGTTGATTCGATAGTTTAATGTATAATAATATATATGATATATTAAATTACATTAACTAATATTAGCTCACTAAAAGATTCTTTTTCTCACTCGAGTAATACATTGATATATATGCGATATATGTTAATTGTATTATTCCATTTTGTTACAATAAATATTATTTATGTGATATATAATATTGTAACATGATATGATAACTAATGCAACATGTTTAGTGGAGATTAAACAAGGTTAGGGTTTGATTTGGGTTAGTGCATTGATGAACCTTCTAGAAGGTTTCTTTTTGTTTTTGTTAAGATATTTTCTAATGACTCATGCTTTTACCCAACCCAAACCCTAGCCCTAGTTAAATCACTACAAAGGTTTAGTCAACCATGGTTGCATTATTCATCATTATTATCTTTTCATTATTCATCACAAAAGACTTCTAATTATTATTCATCTTCTTCTTCCTTGAGTTCTTCATGGAAAAAGCATTCTAGCTTTTTCTAAGTGATGAAAAATGAGTGAGAATAAGAAAACAAATGAGAGCAAAAATCCTACTTCATCATCCTCATCTACCCTTGCCCTTTAGATGAGAGTGTTCACTTCATTTAGTGAGTGAGAGCTTGTGTTAATGAAACTTCAAGGTAGATCATCTTTGTTATCGAAGATCGGAAGAAAGCTTTCATCTTTCTCTTCGTGGAGCCTCTCGAGAGACCGGAACACGATGATCGCAGCGAAGGGACCTCAACACGGAGCTTTAGAAGCGAAGGACCGGATCTACAAAGGTTGTAATCCCTCTCACTTAGTGTTAAAGTGTTTAACATACTTGTTTTCGCCTAATCTCTAGTTTAAAGATCTTGTTAAGGGTTGTTCGGCACGGCTAAATTTTAAATCGGGCATGGTTGATGCCTCGTAGACCCTTGTGCGAGTGTCTAGCAACCCTACAGTGGTATCAGTGCCAAGTTAGAGTTTTAGGTGAAGTCTAGACGAAATTTAAAGTCCGATCGAACTCCGAAACACTCGTTTATACCCTTCTCTGGATATTTTTTTTAAAATGTTGATTTTTCTGTATTAAAAATGCTCAGAAAATTGAGCAGGGAAATCTAAGGATAACTCTAGAAAACGACTGCCTAATTCCACTGTAGAGCCGCAGAACCGCGGCAATACCCTGCTTTTAGCGGCGGTTCCGCGGCCGTATGTGGAGATTAGGGACTCATTTTGCTACAGTAACGTCCGTAGGTGTTTCCTGAGTCTTCTGGGAATTTTTAATTCTTACTCAAGTGTTGAGTTTTCTGGGGTGTATTGTGGACTCGTTGATCTGATCGGATAATTTAATTTCGTTTAATTTTTTCCGGATAATTTTAGAAACTGTTAAAAAGTTCGAAAGGATATCAATAACTAACTTTTTCCCCTGTAGGAAATTTTTTCAAAAGTTGGATTTTTCCTCGAGTTTAAGAACGTTCTAAGTCGTGCAAGTAATGCGGTGGACCCTCTAGAAGACAACAAACCTTAACTCAATTATGTGACCGTCTTGAACTGCCTCTAAACCTTATGGTTTGGGGCAATACGGCGTGCCACATATGAGGCGTTGGCTTGACCCTTCTACGGCTAGACCATTGGTACTGTGGCATATGATGGATGTTTTTAAACTGATTTCAAGTGTTGAGATATATTGGGAAAATCTTGGGTGTTTGATTATTCGATCGGAAAGTTTAACATTGTCTATTTATCTAGAATGTGATACAATATTTGGAATCCACAAGTAGTTATGAGATAACTAATTTGAATGTTATAAATCTAGCAGTTCAGTCTCAATTGATCGGTTGCCACGGAATTTTGATGTGATCAAAAATCCGTCGCAATCACGTAGTGGATGCGAATACTCGCCGGGTAAACTTAATAGACAGCCATGCCCCATAGCCCCGACTAAGTGACTGTAGGAGAACACCGTCGCCAAAAGCATCTGTTCGGGTGCTCGCGGCAGCGGTGTTCCGCCGTAGTGCACTTCGTCGACGGCATCCGTGGGTGCGGCCGTCTACTAAAGTTTGCGACGAGCATTCGATCAAGATGTCGGGAATCTTGTTGAATTGCCCGACTTGATATTGAAAAGAGTTTTCGATAATGAGACTAAAATGCGGGGTTTATAATTGTTAGGCATGCGATGTATAAGGAATTCATTTGGTTAGGCATGCGATGTCTAAGGAGGTTGCGGATTCCAACTGTTGTAGTTTTACACTTTCTTTTCTTTGACCGTAAGTGTAGTATGTAGTTGTATCGCCGGTTTCCTTGCTATACATCAACGATAATCGGGATACGCATACTTGCTTACGTTGATGATATGAGATATTATGTGTTGCTGTGATATGTTATATTGGATCGTCGTGTTCTGAATAGCCGGGAGTTTTATGTGAGATAAGAGTTTTTCATTTTCATTCATGTAAAATTCATTTGTATGTAATATTCTTTTATTGGGGCACTTCCGGGATGAGGATGATGTCACCATTGTATATTATTTACTTTTCCGCATTAGGTAGACCCTAGGTGGGGAGCACAAGTAACCGGGTTCTAGGGTCCAGTGGGAGACCATCTCGAGGAGTCGAGACCGGGTCTCCTGACCCTAGAATTGGCAGTGTTGCTTGCCACTCTCGTAGGGGTCTCGGGATGTGGTTTTGGCTATTCATCGCGACCGTGGAATCCGTGTTTTATACAGGCTCGTATTAAAAACACGGACGTCCTAGTATATCCAATATTTCATATATGTTCTTCTGCTGCAATGTTCTGTGATGAGATCATATTACTGCCTGAGATGAATGTTTATATTATATATATGAGATATATATTATATATTGTTTTCGTTTCATATCTGATGCTTGTGTAGTATATTAAAATGGGACTTCATTAATGAGATTAATGAAATAAAAGAAACCTAAAGATGTTGTAGAAACTTGTTTAAAAACTGGTAGCTCTAGTTCTTGCTTTGCATAGCGGTGTTCCTTGTAGAACATCCAGCACCTTATTTGATAAGGAAAGACCCGAGATCCTTTCACCGGGAGTGACCTCTTTAGTGAAACTAGCAGATGGTACAAACTCGGTTTGTCTTTTGATTGCTTCTATAGTTCTTGCTTTGCATAGTGGTATATATGATATACTCTGCACCTTATTCGATGAGGAAAGGGCCGACGATCCCTTCACCGGGAGTGACCCTTTTAGCAAAACTAGAAAAAGCCTCAAAAACACTCCATTTAAAAATCACTCGATTTTACAACGATATCAAGTTCATTACGCAAAGGGTTTTCTTAAAAACCTGTCGTAGCCCTCCGTCCTTTCAGATAAGTAATAGTTAGTATTCGTGCTGCGTTTGTTGATCTTGTCAAGGTGTAGTGTGCGGTAGATGATTACTGCTTATCTGTATAAGCATATGATGCGATTGGATTAGGGTAGTCATGCGACTCTGTTGACCTTGTCAAGGATCGTTCGGGTGGGTTTAATTCAGATCGGGAAATGACGGGTTGAACTTGACTTGCAGTCTACGGTTTGTTGACCTTGTCAAGGTCATAGATCGCTCGGGGCAAAATATTATTGGGAATTTCAAGTGTTGAAATTTGTAATGAAATTGCATACCTTCTATGAGATAGTTGGATCCCGATACCCGCTGCGAGTAAGAGTTACTCCTGGGAGAGTTTTACACATTACAATTAGCCGATCAAGTAGGTGTCTAGAAAGGTGTCAACGGGGTTACGCCCCTTGGAAAACGAGGTTTACTTTAATTAGGTCCGTGCAAAAGCACGGGGAACCTCCCTCAAAGTACCGGCATTGGCCTGGCTGAAAGATAGGCGAAGTTGTAGGGTGTAATTAATCCCGGCTAGTCTTTCCTTTTAGGGTTTGAAGGAAGATTTGACTAAAATAGTGGGAGACATCCTGATTAGATAAATTGATAACCAATCTAATCTTATAAAAGCGCACGCTGAGTGTTTTCTTCTCTCTCTCCTGGTTACGACTATGTTACGCCTTAATCAAGATAATAATACGGATATATTGACCGAACCCGCTAGTTATACTGCGCTGGGGAACGTTGGTCCCGCTCCAACTTATAATTGTTATAAGACAGAGCAGGAAATAGGAGATTACCAGAATTCCCGTGCCGCCCAAACGAAGAAAGTGCATGCTGATGCATTTTCTTCGGGTGTGTTCATTACAGAGAACTGTTTCTCAGTATCCTTTACGTCCTGGGTATTTGATACCGGATCAGGATCCCACATATGTAATTTGTTACATGGGCTACAAATAGGTAGAGAACTGAGAACGGGTGATAAGTTTCATGAGATAGAAACGGTGCAAGTGTTGCAGCCAAGTCTGTTGGTCACATATCACCCTGTATTATCAGAATGCATTGATTCTGAACGAATGTTATTAGATACCGAAGCTGATATACAACATCATATCAGTCTCTTTATTAGTAAAGAAAGGATATAATTTTGTATTGTTGGATAATGTTTTGAACATTTCCTATATCAAGAGTTGATCGGTTCAGGCACGTTATCTAAAAGCATTGACGTTCTAAATCAAACTACAGTTCTTAGTATACAGAACACACGCAAGAGGAAGAGTTCAGAAATGCACGAATCCTTCTTGAAGTATTGTAGACTAGGTCATATCAATGCGACCCGACTAGCTAAGTTACATTTAGATGCATATTTAAATTTGTTTAAATTTACATCTTATGAAACTTGCCAGTCATGTCACAAAGATAAGATGACCACAGCTCTGTTTATTGGAAATAGAGAAAGAGTTAGTGAACTCTTGGGATTGATACATGCTGATGTATGAAGGTTCCCTGTCTACACATGCCAAGACCGGTTCTTTGTACTTCATTATATTCACTGATGATCTCTCTAGATTCAGACATATGTTCCTATTGAAACACAAATCCGAAACTTTTCAGATAATCACAGAATATAAGTAAGAAGTAGAGAACCAAAAACGGGTATAAGTATTATGTTCTTTGATGAGATCAGGGAGGAGAATACTTGAGTACGGGATTCCTGGACTATTCTAAAGGAGAATGAGATTCTCTCTCAGCATTACTCCTCCGTATACACCATAGCATGATGGTATATCGGGGCGGAGCAATAGCACCCTATGTGATATGGTGTGCTCTATGATGAGTACTACTGAGTTTCCTATTTCCTTTTGGGAGTTATGTACTTGAGAAGTTGCATACCTATTGAATAGGGTTCAAATCAAATCAGTTGCCTACCACTTCATATGTGATATGGAAAGGGAAGAGCCCATATCTTAAGTTTGTTAAGATTTGGGGTTGTCCGGCCTATGTCTAAAAAGCGAAATCCGGACAAGCTCGAGGCAAAGTCAGATCTGTGGACGTTTGTTGGATATCCCAAGCATACGCAAGGGAATATCTTCTACCTAACCGAGGAACAAAAGATGTTTTGTTTCCCAGCATGCCACCTTTGTGAAAGGGAATTTCTTGTTAAGAAATCAGTGGTCATGAGGTAGAACCGGAAGGAGTTCCAGCTATACAAACTGCAGCTGATGATTTGGTAGAACCGATGGATTCAATAGTTTCCAACGAACCTCAGCCTCTCCGCCGATCTGGTAGGGTTCCTCATCCACCTGAGAGATACTTCGGTTTCTCTATGACAGTGGGAGCGAGGATTGCATCAGGAGATGATGACCCAACTATTTTCGAGCTGGCCATCAGGAGTGGGACTTTGTAAGAATGGCTGGATGCTTAGCGATCTGAGATGGAATCCTTATACACCAACAAAGTATGGACTTTGGTTGCTTTATCTGAAGGGTTAAATCCCCATCAGGAGCAAGTATATCTTGAGAAGATTACTTGGTGTACATGGAAAAGTTGAGACTTTCAAAGCTATTCTTAAAGTCCATCCAGATCCTACTTGCCACGGCTACATACCATGACTACGATATCTGGCGGTTGGGTGTCATGACTGCTTTAATGATGATTTGGAAGAGAGTGTCTATAAGTAAACAGCCAGAGGGCTTCGTAGACAGTGGGAGCAGCGGAAACGTATGCAAGATGTTTTATGTGATAAAGCAGGTATCGCGGAGTTGGAACATCTGTTTTGATGTGGTAGTCAAAGAGTTTGACTTCATCAAAATGATAGATGAACCTTGTATATAAAAAAAGGTAGTAGGGAGTATGGTGGTGATCCTCGTAGAGTACATGGATGACATACTCTTGATAGGAAAGGAGTTTCCTATGCTACGCTTGGTCAATCTCCGCTTATCACAAGGATTCTCCATATCGGATCAAGTGATACCTCCTAAATCCTGGGTTTTGGATCTATGAGATAGATCTAATTGGATGTTAGGATACTCACTAGTTGTAGTGAGATGGTATCAATCGATCCTGGGGAGAATCACTGGAAAGGTTTCAGGGTGATAAGGACGATTGAATGTCAGTCGCAGGCATTGTCTTTACCCTCAGTGGAGGGACGATATGTTGGAAGAGTTCCAATCTAGATACCGTGACTTACTAGACGATTAAAGGCAACATACATCGTTACCAAGGATCCTACCAAAGAGGCAGTCTGGATATATAAGTTCATGAGATGAACTTCGTTTCTACCATTGTGTGACAATAGAGTTGTGGCTTTTGCCAAGGAAGCCCCGTCCCATCATAAATCCAGATATAATTCTTAGGCAGTATCACCAGATCATGGAGATGGTTGATCTCCAGGGAGATCGAGGTTAGGAGAGCAGACACAGAGGACAACAGTGCGGATCCACTCACAAAGGCCTTTTTCCCAGTAGAGACTTTTATGGGATGGTTGAGTATGAGATACTTTAACCACAGCTAATTGTTGGGTATGTGATACCACAACAGATGGCCCTAATGCAAGTGGGAGATTGTTAGTTATATGTATGCCCTAGAGGCCATTACTGTACATACGATATATATTGTAATGGATGCTTGGACATATATAGGGAGGACTTTCTTGCTCGACATGATAGTATGCTATCTGGTTGTACTTTATCTTAACATGTACTCTGATTGTCTCTATGTTACATATTGATAAAGCCCTTAGGATATGTACTCGACTACTGGGACTATGATGTGATCATACTAGTGGGGCCACGGTAGTCGACGAGTACATCCTATAACTATTCCTAGTCGAGGGTGTATCGAGACAGGGCATCGATACACCAGAGTAGACTAGCGTATACGCATCTTGACCCATATGATGGGCGATGGATGATCCCATATCCGTCGGTGTTTGACATCAAGGATGGTGTACGGGTGCTCAGTAGAGACTGGGTACACTGGACAGACTCGCCGAGAACTCCCAGATGGTATTATACCTCACATCAGATGGCAGTTTTTCGGTGACACTGGTACAGAGTAGTCTGTTGACCCGAGATCGTCATAGAGTCTTGTGTGATTCCTACTGTTCTTTGATTTCCATCATACCACGTCCAAGAGGGCGTGCAAAAAGGTGGATTTTGGGTACAGTCCCGAATCACATGGAGGCAATGAGCGATAGGAGGGGATTCGTTTCTCCCGGTATAGGGAGTTGATGTTGTGCAGTGTTCGATTGGCTATAACTGGAAATCCCTAGCCAGGGTTGCTGAGATTTACTGGTAAGTGTTATCAGTAGTATCTCGAACTGTTATAGACTTCATATCGACATGACTTATCATGCTACTGGGGTCTGACGTTTATCACCCCTAGGCGAGATATGCAACATATCAGACGACGAGACCGGACTGTACGGGAGTGTTACTGATTGGATTCGCAGGAGAATGTACAGACTTGCTTGTTGATCTTCTGATCGCTCAATACCTGGGTGGATGTTACGTTTAGCTGACCGTTTGCAGCTTGTAGGTGTTTGATATGATCATCACCTACTGCCGGCGTATTGACGATTCTTTAGAGTCCTACACAGAAGTTTCTTGACACAGGCAAAACGGAGTAGGAGCACATATGTGATATGTGCAGGACCGAGGATAATGCGATATAAGATACCGTATTATATTCTCACGATATTTGATATCAGCCGGATCATCGGATCAAGTGTTGATTCGATGAATCGGTAAATGATATATTAGTCGGTTATATGAGATATAGCCGGATTGTCGGATCAAGTGTTGATTTGATAGTTTAATGTATAATAATATATATGATATATTAAATTATATTAACTAATATTAGCTCACTAAAAGATTCTTTTTCTCACTCGAGTAATACATTGATATATATGCGATATATGTTAATTGTATTATTCCATTTTGTTACAATAAATATTATATATGTGATATATAATATTGTAACATGATATGATAACTAATGCAACATGTTTAGTGGAGATTAAACAAGGTTAGGGTTTGATTTGGGTTAGTGCATTCATGAACCTTCTAGAAGGTTTCTTTTTGTTTTTGTTAAGATATTTTCTAATGACTCATGCTTTAACCTAACCCAAACCCTAGCCCTAGTTAAATCTCTATAAAGGTTTAGTCAACCATGGTAACATTATTCATCATTATTATCCTTCCATTATTCATCACAAAAGACTTCTAATTATTATTCATCTTCTTCTTCTTTGAGTTCTTCATGGAAAAAGCTTTCTAGCTTTTTCTAAGTGATAAAAAATGAGTGAGAATAAGAAAACAAATGAGAGCAAAAATCCTACTTCATCATCCTCATCTACCCTTGCCCTTTAGATGAGAGTGTTCACTTCATTTAGTGAGTGAGAGCTTGTGTTAATGAAACTTCAAGGTAGATCATCTTTGTTATCGAAGATCGGAAGCAAGCTTACATCTTTCTCTTCGTGGAGCCTCTTGAGAGTCCGGAACACGATGATCGCAGCGAAGGGACCTCAACACGGAGCTTTAGAAGTGAAAGACCGGATCTACAAAGGTTGTAATCCCTCTCACTTAGTGTTAAAGTGTTTAACATACTTGTTTTCCCCTAATCTCTAGTTTAAAGATCTTGTTAAGGGTTTTTCGGCACGGCTAAATTTTAAATTGGGCATGGTTGATGCCTCGTAGACCCTTGTACGAGTGCCTAGCAACCCTACAGGCAAAGAGTCGGAGTTCGTGATAGATGACCGTGGAGTATTACGTTTTGGGACTCGTCTTTGTGTGCCAGATTCTGATGGATTAATACGTGAGATCTTAGAGGAGGCCCATAGATCAGCATACAATATTCATTCTTGTTCCACCAAGATGTATCATGAATTGAGGGATGTTTTTTGGTGGGAAGGAATGAAGAGGGATGTTGCGGGGTTTGTTTCGAGACGCTTGACTTGTCAGCAAGTCAAGGCCGAGCACCAGAAGCCGGCAGGAGAGTTGCAGCCTTTGCCCATTCCGGAGTGGAAATGGGAACAGATTTCCATGGATTTCGTTGTGGGTCTACCCAGGACTAGTAGAGGGTGTGATTCCCTTTGGGTGATTATAGATAGATTGACAAAGGCAGCTCACTTTCTTCCAGTGAAGACGACGTATGGGTTTGCTCAGTATGCTCAGATTTATATCGATGAGATTGTACGATTACATGGAGTTCCGACGTGCATAGTATCGGATAGGGGTACCCAGTTTACTAGCAGGCTATGGCAGAAACTTCAAGAAGCTCTTGGTACACGACTGAGTTTTAGTACAGCTTTTCATCTACAGACGGATGGTCAGACAGAGCGGACCATTCAGACTTTAGAGGATATGCTTCGAGCTTGCAGCCTTGATTTCAGTGGTAGTTGGGATCGTCACCTACCTTTGATAGAATTTTCGTACAACAATAGTTTTAAGGAGACGATCCAGATGGCACCCTTTGAAGCTTTGTATGGGAGGAAATGTCGATCGCCTGTTTGTTGGACGGAACTGAGCAAGAGTTGTATTTTGGGACCGCAGATAGTACAGGAGACTACAAAAAAGATTCAGCCGATACGAGACAGAATGAAAGCGGCCCAGTTCGGACAGAAATCATATGTAGATCGACGACGTCGTAAACTCGAGTTTGATGTGGGAGATCATGTGTTCCTTCGTGTGTCTCCGATGAAAGGTGTGATGCGTTTCGGGAAAGAAGGGAATCTCAGCCCCAGATATGTTGGACCTTACGAGATTCTGGAGAGAGTGGGTGCTGTAGCTTATCGTTTAGCACTTCCACCGAGTTTTCCCGATGTGCATCCGGCGTTTCACATATTGATGCTCCGCAAGTATCTTCACGATCCTTCTCACACGATCCAGCATTAGACCTTATAGCTTGAGCCGGATTTATCCTATACAGTGCAGCCAGTCGCTATTCTAGACCGGTAGGCAAAGAAACTGAGATCAAGGGTACTTCCATCTGTAAAGATTCTTTGGCGAGGAACGAATCGCGAAGAGATTACTTGGGAGACCGAGGATGCGATGCGAAAGAAATTTCCACATCTCTTCGAAGGTACGTCTAGTTAATTTAAATTCGGGGACTGAATTTTCTTAAGGGGGAATATTGTAACATTCTGAAAATTTAGAAATAAATAAAATTTATTAATTAAATAATAAAATGTTAAATTAAAAAGTTATTAAAACTAAATAAGACATTTTCATAAGAAGTATGTAAAACAAATTAAATTAAAATTTTAATATGTAATATGAATAAATTATAAGAGTTTTAATGAGAAATTTAGCTTCATTTTAATTAAAATAGTGTTATGCAATAACATAGGTAGTGAGCGGTTGTTATGCAAAATTTAGGAAATTGTGCAAATTTGAATTGATTAAGGGTGTAAATGAAAAAGGGATAGAAAACATTTTAGCTCAGAATTTTATTACAAATTAAAACAAATTGATGAGATAATGCAAGGACACCTCCTACTTGCATGCGCACATACACACAACACCTCCTCCTTGCATGAGGATGGCACCCTTTGGTTTTTGACACCTCCTCCTACACCTCACCCTTCCTTCTTCTCATGTACATATTATGTTCAGATCATTTAACTAATTTGCAATCTAAAAATTTAAAAGAAAGAAAAAGAAAACTAAAGCAAACATGGAAGAACAAGAGAAAGAAGAAGAAAAGAGCTAAGTCTAGGGATTCCTCACCATCAAGCTAGGAGCTAAAGATTTAGGTGTCTTAGAGGAAGCTTTTCAATCATCCTCAGTTGGTAAAAATACTTAATTCAGTAGAATTAATTCGGGAATTGGTTTAAGTTTGAAATCAAAGGTCTATAATATCATATTTTAGGCAAAACTAAGTTCTGTTGAAATCTGCTATAGTTTAGATAAAAGTTGACTTAACCAAACAGTGCCAAAATGTTGTATGTTGGACCTAGAATAATCCATAGATGCACAAACCCAGGGGCTCGGATTTTGGCCGGCGAGCTTAAGGCCAACTCCAGCTTCGTCGGATTTGTAGGATGGTATGGTGATTTGGGTTGTTGGGTAGATCTCTGTGCAGGTGTTTGGTTATTTTGGTATTGTTTAATCAAGTTAGTTTAACTGTATATAAAATCTGGGAACTAATATCGGAAAAGAGATCAAAATTCTAAAACGGATAAAACGTAACGAGTTCTGTTTTCTGTCGCGATGCAGCGTTGGGTTAAATTTCAGTGAGGTTGAGTGTTAGATCGTTTGCAATACTTATACGTAGTGTAATTATCACGTACGATTTGTGTTTTCTTGATTTTTTCCATATCGGAATGTAGCCATTTTCTTATACAAGTTAATTAAATGATAGATTTGAGTGCGGGAACTTCGGAGGCCGCAAGGAAAGGAAAAGGATTGGCGATTCCTGAGTAGTACGATATATTCCGGTGAGTAGACTAAACATCTACCGGGGGATTGTGTAAAGATGGCGTAATACGCCCGTATTTTGTTAAATTGAAAGATTGACTTTATATGCAAAGTGAATAACATACATTCATATATACCTATACATCACTATGTTAACAGTTGTTAGAACACTGCACAATTATCGATGAGTTATGCCGCACGTGCACATCTTTACATGTTACACTACACCTCGTCGATATTAACATGTCACTTTTACACTAAATAATTATCTTGTTAAATATGATTCTATCATACCTTAAACATCATTAACAGCAGTACTTTGCATAAATAACATCATGTTTCGTATTTAAATGTTCGAAATTGATATAAGAGAAAATTTTATTCTTGAGGAATTATGGTTTTGAGCTTTCCTACACTATTGCATAAATCCAGTGATTATTCATGATTGATGTGACATGTCCACCATGAGATGTTTTTATGATTTGGTTTTTATTCCGAACCGAGTTAGGGGTCATACGGTTGCGAATTTATAAGTTATCCAGACTGAGTCGGCGGGCATACAATTGGATACATGGTGGACCCGGTCGAGACCGAGGGGCAGTATAGCCACATGATAGGTGGGGAGCCTAACGAGGATACTCGATACTGGAGATAGTTGTGAAACACGGCGGATATTTATATATAATATCGACCGGTGTTATTGATTACAGGATCGTTCGCGGAACGGTGCCTGAGGGAATGGAAGATTTGTGTCGATGATGAACACGGAAAGATGAACTTTATTTGGAAATAAATGATGAGATTTTAGTTTTGGTTATGTGATTGGTAGTACGGATTCATGTTTTCCACATGTTATTATGCATCATATTTATCCTTATTGCAGTTAGTGATAGTTTGTCATATTTACATTATCAGTCGTTATATGTTAGTTTTATTCACTAAGTTGGCAATTCACCCCCGTTGTGCCACAGTTCCTTGTAGGAGTAGAGTGGACGGTTAGCAGCAGTGCAGATCCACTTTTTCAGCTTTTATCGTATCTTTTGATAGGTGGGTTACATATACAGTAACCTTCTCTTTTGGTATTATATTTTGGATCTAGAAAATCTCCATCAGACCTTGTATTATGACTTAGAGTGAGAGATGGTTATAGTATATATTGACAGATGAGATCGTTTAGTTCTATAAATTGTTAATTTTTTTTACTTATGTCTGAAATTCTTATGGATATCACATACGATTGGAAATTTATTTCCACTGTTGATATTGTTGGTCCCAACACGGGATGCAACCAAACTTAACATTGTGTAATTACTTTTATTATGAATTCACTAGTGAATTACTGTTAGGATCTTAATTACATAAAACTGTGATTTTTACTAAAAAAAACTAAATTTTTTTTAAAATTCCGCAAATAAGGATTTTGATCTTGGTTTTTCGGCTTACTTGGGTTGTGTATATATCTTTACATATTATACAATCTAAGTGTCGGTCACATCCAAACTTTGGGTCGTGACAAGTACAAATTTCAACCCTAAACTCCAACCTAAAACCGAGCAGGCCGGTTTTGTGATGCTTGTGGCCGGCCAAATTCCGGTGGGGGGGGGGGTGAATTTTATACTGTGTTCATGTTAGATCTCATATAACATTCTGTAGGACCACGGTAGCGCCCCAGCCGTCTATGCGAGGCCAAAATGCGGAAACAAAAACTTTTCTTTACTTGGAAACCGGCGCTACCGCGGACTATAAACCCGGATCGGACCATTAACCTACTATTAGCTAACTAGAGAAAGGGTAGAGAGCTATACCGAGCGATCCGTGTCCTTCGGTCTTCGGCCGCCACCCCGATCTCCTCATGGAATCTCCGGTCTCGATCTCCTCGTCGGAAAGGGCACCACATCACCGAGTCTTTTTACGGGCTCCCAGCTCTGGACCGAGGCAACTCGGACACGAAGTTGGCAAGCCGACGTGTCCAAGATTGTTGTAGACTGAGTGTAGAAAGTTATGTCTCGAGGGGTTGTTTGAAGTTGCCATTTGGATGTGAAGGTGGAGGGATAAACTTTGGAGATGAGCAAAGGGGTTTTTTGTGCAAGCAAATGAGATGAAAACTCCACACACAAAAAATGGACAGCCCCCCTCCTCTTTGTGTGGCCGGCCATGCTAGGAGAAAATGAGAGGAGGGAGTGAGTAATAATGCAAGAAAGAGAAAAGAGTGATGATGAGGAATAATCATCACCACAAAGTCTCATCAAAAAACCCATCACCTAAAGCAAGTAATGATGAACCCAAAAGGCACTCATAAGAGGCTAGAACCATGATGAACCCTCCATCACAAGAAACACCCTCCATATTGCTAATCTGCACATTTGCAAATAAGCCCCTTCCATCAATTTTCAACCAAGAAGGAACAAAGGAAAAATGGCCGAAACGGAATGCAAACTGGCTACTTCAAAAAGTGATCCGGTAATAAATTACAGGAAAACCCCGCGACTGTATATACATACCCGCATTTGTATTGCGACTGAATACAAATGCAATGAGACAAAATTTACACTGTATAATACTAGGATCCGGCTTAAACCAAAGCCCGCTAGTATTATTCGTCCGATCATGATCCGTGCAATACCGCACGTATATGATCGAATCCTGCCATATATCCATACGGCCTCTACAGCGTTTCGCCCGAAACATGAGAAACTGTCTGTGGGGGACTCTAAAGACTCGTCAATACTTTGGCTGTGGATTTAACCTCTAGCACGTCAGAGGGATTAGCCGTACGTAACGGGCTACCAAGTATTGTCCAAAAGGGAGGTCGATGAGCGAACTCATCCTGACACCCTACTGAGCCTGTCAGTGAAAATATCCGTACAGTCCGGTCCGTTCTTCTATGAGTATCGCATGGCGGGCCTAGGGGGTTGGTAAAAGTCAGACCCCCAAAGCGGTACAAGTCGTGTCGGAGTGTAGCCTAGAACACCCTGAGATACTACTGGAATACCTACCAGTAAATCTCCTGCCTCGGCCGAGAGCTTTGTGTAATGGCTCTCCTAGACACTGCGCGATCTCACCCCCAATACCGGGAGAGACGAAACCCCTGCCGATCCGCTTACTGTCTCCATGTGGCTCGGGACTGTACCCAACTAAAAGCTGTTTGCACGACTCCTTTGAGTCGTGGTAGGGTAGTAATCAAAGTACAGTGGGAACTCACACGAGACAAATGACGATCTCAGGTCGATGAACTAACCTGTACACATGTCACCAGGGAACTGCTATCTGACGTCTTGTATAATACCAACTAGCATGTTCCCGGCGAGTCCTGTCCGGTGTACTTATAACCCAATGAGCACCTGTATACATCTTAGGTGAACCAACTGACACCAGTGGCTTGTGAGACCGGCCACCGCTTCTCGTCGGGGTCTCGACTGTATACACTAGTCTACTCCTGAGTATCGATGCCCTGTCTCGAAAACTCCCATGACTAGGGACCTTTTAAGGATGTGCTTATAGACCCCATCTCCCACGTATATGATCGCCATCATACTGCTGGCCGTCAAGCAAGAATCCTAAAGGCTCTATCAACGCGCAATAGTGACCTGTAAGGTCACCTAAAGCAATACACGATGATAAAGATAAACCAGATAGCATACTATCATCTTGAGTAAGACTGTCCTACCGGCATAGGTCCTCCCTCAATCATTGCAATCACGTGCCTGTGATCCAATAATTGACTCTGAGGGCACTATATCCAACAATCTCCTACTTGCACTCAAGGCTAATTATTGCGATGTCGCATACTCACAGCCCGTGTGATACCGAACACCCAACTCCTCTACTAATCAGTCTCATAAAACCCGTTTGCGAAACTAATGCGTTCGAGGAATAGCCTCAGTGAGTGGATCCGCTCTGAAGTTTCCTTTTATGTATCTCTTTATCTCAAGTTCGCGGAGAAAGCCATCTCCCGAAATGAGCAATACCTGTCTTAGAATATGTCTGGATATCTAATGGGACCTAGTTAATAATTGAACTCCAAATCCAAACTTCTTAGACTCTATCGTCAACTGAACTTAATCAGTATCCTGCGTCATGCCTCCCTCAGTGTCCACTTGGATCATCTGTCCAAAACACTGCCCCTAGTCGGAGGGAAAAACTATAACTCTGACAGTCACTCTATCATCCAGGCCACCTTGGAATCCTGGAATGATAACT
The DNA here is from genome assembly GCA_030015575.1 of Agapanthus africanus. Classification (NCBI taxonomy): domain Eukaryota; kingdom Viridiplantae; phylum Streptophyta; class Magnoliopsida; order Asparagales; family Amaryllidaceae; genus Agapanthus; species Agapanthus africanus. The sequence continues at coordinate 235,022,105 of CM057349.1, read as the reverse complement.
GTCTCCTGAATGAGGCTGTCGTTATCATATCCCTAGAACATCCACTTATGTTCTAAAACTGCTTCCGAATGTTTCTTCAGGATTGGATCAATATCTAGTTATTGCATCTACTGCAAAAACAACATCTGTTGTGGTACTTGACATCTCATGATTGACTCAATTGCCTAAGCAAGTGATCTGCCAATCATGCACATCCCTCTCCCCTTTAGGCTGTAAGACACCTTTAGAGAGGGTGACTCCATCACCTGCAGGTACACCACCATGCCAGGAGTCGTCCATTCTAAAACACCTTTAGAATGCTGTCTAAGTACCCAGATTGGGAAACTGCCTAAATCTAGATCTAAAACCATAGACCTAGTAACCAGAATGTCTGATATTATTTCTATATACTTTGTGGAGAAACCACTGTGTGACAACCAAAGTATAACCGATCATAGTATAGGAATTTCACTTCCTACTCTGTGTATGTCATCCAAATACCAGGACATCACACCCTACTACCTTCTTAACAGATCCATCCGCTATTCTGATGAAGTCAAACCTATGACTGTCACATCAGAAATAGATGATCTATCTCCGCTATTTCTGCTTTAGTCTATAAATAGACATAAGCTACTTGTCCACCAATGCTTCCGCTGCTCCCACTGACTACGACAACCCTCTGGCAGAATAATATACACGTGCACTTCTAAAGCTAGTTTAGAACGACGCTATACTCATCCTCCTGCCGGGTCTCATAGTCTGGAACAACAGTAGTATCAAGTCTGGGTAAACAAGAACCTCCCTGTCACCGTCTTTGAGCATACCGAAATACCTCTCGAATGCCTGAGGTTACCCACCATATCTGCGGAGTGGCTAATGGAATATCAAACCAGATTGAATCTTTAGGTTCTTATCAAATTTTCAGTAATCGTTTGCGGTTCTGGAATCACTTCCAGTTCTACCATACTCCCACTACTGTTTTCTAAAAAAATCCATTTTTATTAAAACTGTGGCGAGTCAAGAACAATATCACTATTGATCTTCCAGATGGTAGAAAGTCAACACTCGTCATAGCCCGGGTCAACCCACAAACAGCCATTACAGAAACGTGCCTTGAGTTATCCAGAGTCTGGTTTTAAGTATAAGCCGGACAACTCCCCGTACCTTAACATCGTTAAGATATGAACCATCCTATATCCAATATAAAAACAGAGGCACTGATTTAATTGGAACCAGATTCAAATCATTCAGCTATCTCCGGTGCATGTCAACTAAATGGAAGGAGGCCGATCAGCGTTACTCAACTTAGGAGTACATCCAGATATGAGTAACCTGAAAGAGAATCAAGTTCTCATAATCATTACTATCAACTGAATACCATACACAAGTATCTACATCTTCGATCATCTTGAAGAATCCCGATACTTGCAACATCTGGTTCTTTACTTTAGTCTTATACTTATAACTTCTCAAAATTCGGACCTTGCGTTTCTACGAAACACTTGTCTAAAATCTAGAGAAGTCATAAGTAAACCGAATATAGTATGAGGACCAACCCCTCTGTCATAATGGACATTGGACAATATACAATACTCTGTATAAATCCCTTGAGTCTAATAACTCATTCCCTGTGTGTCGTAGGTTGAAAACTGTACTTATGGTTAAGAAGAATTACACCGCTGTTTAATACTCCTTACCTAACCATCCACTGATATAGGTAAATGTCATGGACATAATTTCAAAAAGGATATATCTCACTTTATAAAAATAGACGTACAGATATATCAATTTGAAATTGGTGCATAACAACGGATATTCAAAACCAAATATTTGTCGTTCAGCAAACAACCCACGTGACTTCCTCAAATATCACCAATTACAACGAATCCCGATATAATGAGGATGATCACCTAATTCCCAATAACTTACTCCCACTCATCATCTGTAAAATCATACAGATGTGAGAATCAAACCTGGTAAATACATACCCTGGAGCAAAGGCCAATTGGGAAATCAGTTTTCTTTTAACAGTACACAGTGAAACTGAAACATTGAAATGTTTCGTAGGGGTATCCGGGTATTCCTAGCAATGCCTCTTCCATTATCCAAATTCACAACTGTAATCGTATAATTCTTTGCCATCTCTCCAAATCCCTTTATATGTCTTTAGTCGTTACCTTTCTGTACACCATCGTTAGGCTAAATGGTTTTCTTCCTTCCCTACCGTTCGGCACCAGCCTATGGTTTGGAAGAAGACTATCCCATAAGCGTAATAGGTGTACTGTCCTAATCCTAGGAGCAATCGTAACGCGAGAAGGTAAAGATAAAAGAAAACTGAATAAACCTTATTCCTATTTCTCCTGAAACAGAATCCATCCCCGAACTGGAACAAGTTCCTTTCGAGTTCGTATATAACCATACGATGGAGTATCCAAATGACTGCGGATCTTCGTAGTGATACAGAGTGTTCTGTAGAAAAACAAAGGTGAAGTAGGAGTGGCGATGAAATACTTGGTTTTGGTCGTGAATAACAGTCGCATTTTACTTTGCCCTCTTATTAATCCCTTTATTTGTCTTTACTTAATACCTTCTGCACACTATTGTTAGGATTATTGGTTTTCTTCATTCCCCACCGTTCGGCACCTGCCTATGGTTTGGAAGAAGACTATCCAATAAGCGTAATAGGTGTACTGTCCTAATCCAAGGAGCACTCGCAACCTGAGAGAAGGTAAAAAGAAAAGACAACTGAATAGTCCTATTCGTTTTCTCCAGAACCGGAAACCATCCCCGAATCTGGAACAAGTTCCTTCGAGTTCGTATATAACCATACGATGGCTTTATCCAATGGAAGTGGATGTTCGTAGTAATATGGGGTGTTCTGGAGAAAAGGGTAAAAGTAGTATTGGCAATGAGGTATGCAACACTGACAATCCAAAAGCCAGTGTTTTAAGAAGGGTCGGTCAACTTGGTCACTGAGTCACAGTCAAGGGTCAGGCCATGGTCGCTGCCAAAGAGAGAGAGAAAAGAAACACTCAGCGTGTACTCTAACCTAGATCAGAATGGTTATCACTTTATCTAATCAGGAAACCTCCCACTGTATCCTCAAATTCTCCTTCAAACCTGAAAGAAGAATTAGTCGGGATCACCCGAGGAGTAAACCGACTCATCAGTGGGAATCGGGATCCAACTATCATCGCATGATAACGTGAAGGAATCCACTCACGTTATCACACTCCAGAAGGTATGCGCATGCCTGGCAAGTTTCAGTTTCTTTAGAAACTCCCGATGTGATTTTTACCCCTAGGACCCAAGTGACCTTGACTGAGCCAACATATCAAAGGATCCTAGCCAAGTTCAACCCGTCATTATCTTAATTGCATTAGACCCACCCGCATGAGTCCTTGACTGAGCCAAAATGACTGTACGACTGTCCTAACCAATCACATATCCATAAGACAGAAAAGCATTACAGAGCTACCGCACACTACGCCTCGGCTGAGCACGACATACGTAGCACGAATACTAAGCAATACTAATCTGAAATGACGGAGGGCTACAGTTGGTTTTTGGCGAAAAACCTTCAACGTAATGAACTTGGTATCGTTGAAGAAACCGGATAACTTTTTATAAAAATATAGTGGCGAAAACCTTTGCTAAAGAGGTCACTCCCGGTGAAGGGATCTCGGCTCTTTCCCCGTAGAATGAGGTGCAGGATATTCCAACTGAATACCACGATGCAAAGCAAAAGAAAATCGGCTATAGTGAAGTTATTACCCTGACGCAAACTTCTGTCCAAGGGGTCACTCCCGGTGAAGGGATCTCGGCCCTTGCCTCGTCGACTGAGGTGCTGGATATTCATAACCGAATACCACAGTGCAAAACAAAAGAGAACTCCTTGCAATAATAGCTTTTTGAAAAATGTTCCAACAACATCAGAATATGTTTGTTTAGCTTGCATTGATCCGAATCAATGCAGTCCCATCAATTAATCACACCACAAAAGAACGAAAATATGATGTACGTATATGCCATCCGCATTCGCCACTGGGTCCCGTCATCACCCGTTAGGTTACTTACCTAACGACAGAGCGGGGACTGGACTAGCGCGGATGCAAAACATATACAACATCTACTAGTATATATATCAATATATAATATTCGCTCAAGGCGTGATAAAATGCAACATCACAGAAATGTAATAAGCATAACAGAACAATACAGATAACTGGGATCCCCGGGTTTCCTAGAGCCGCTACTAAAACCCGACGTTCCCCTGGTCGTGTGGATAGCCTGTACAATGAAATCCTAGACCCCTACGGGCGCGGCAAGTTACCCACCAAAACCTGAAGCGAGGCAGCCCCCTTCAACAAAGTGAATGGACCACCCAGCACTTCATGGAATCTGGTAACTTGTGCACCCCTCCTTGGGTCAACCTATACCCCCTACGAGTGCGGCGAATAGCCCGCCAATTCTAGAGTAAAGCCCCCTCCGTCTCAAAGCCATGAGATGCGGGCCCGTTGCCCTCTAGAACCCGGCTATTCGTGCCCCCTACCTTGGGGTAACCTAGTACAGAAAGTAAAATATACAACGGGTACATCGACCTCAGCCCGGTCATGCCCCAAAAGAATAATATACAAACAGGCAGTGACGGCAGTCCACTTGTCGGACGCTCGCCCCGCAATATCAAATGTACAAATACAACCAAACTGTACTACCATTGCATCCAGGCTATCCACCACGACAGATCGGCAACATCACAGTACAACACAAAACATCAACGTGAATGTCACGTTCGCAAATCCGTCTAAAAGGGCTATAGCAATTAGACAGGATTTACCGATCAAGTGACATTCACGGTCACAGATATAATGTATATACTGTGAACTAACATGTTTAAAATTTTCGATCGACAAAGTTTCCCGAAGTGGGCCCCAAGCACAATACCCAGTACTCAAAATAATCTGGGCCCAAACAGAATATACCAAAAACCCGATTTCCAAGTTATGAACCACTGTAGGAAAAATGGCGCACTGTTGCTACAGTGCTGCCGAGGAACCGCGGCCAAAATGAGGGTATGGCCGCGGTTCCGCCGCGCTACAGTGTCAACAGCTTACCAAATTTTCTCAGTTTTCATGAAAACGCCTTTACATATTTCTGCAATACACCAAATATTTTTTTGACAACAAAAAATTTCGACAGAAACTGATGCATTTGAAATCGCAGTTTTGGAATTTTTGTTCGATCGAAGTTCTAAACACGTTAGAGCAAGCTAGAAAAGGTTAATGGCGTAGCTCTGATACCATGTAGGACCACGGTAGCGCCCCGTCCGTATGTGCGAGGCCAAAATGCGGAAACAAAAACTTTTCTTTACTTGGAAACCGGGGCTACCGCGGACTATAAACCCGGATCGGACCATTAACCTACTACTAGCTAACTAAAGAAAGGGTAGAGAGCTATACCGAGCGATCCGTGTCCTTCGGTCTTCAGCCACCACCCCGATCTCCTCGCGGAATCTCCGGTCTCGATCTCCTCGTCGGAAAGGGCACCACATCACCGAGTCTTTTACGGGCTCCTACCTCTGGATCGAGGTAACTCGGACACGAAGTTAGCAAGCCGACGTGTCCAAGATTGCTGTAGACTGAGTGTAGAAAGTTATGTCTCGAGGGATTGTTTGAAGTTGCCATTTGGATGTGAAGGTGGAGGGATAAACTTTGGAGATGAGCAAGGGGTTTTTTTTGTGCAAGCAAATGAGATGAAAACTCCATACACAAAAAATGGACAGCCCTCCCCCCTCTTTGTGTGGCCGGCCATGCTAGGAGAAAATGAGAGGAGGGAGTGAGCAATAATGCAAGAAAGAGAAAAGGGTGATGATGAGGAATAATCATCACCACAAAGTCTCATCAAAAAACCCATCACCTAAAGCAAGTAATGATGAACCCAAAAAGCAATCATAAGAGGCTAGAACCATGATGAACCCTCCATCACAAGAAACACCCTCCATATTGCTAATTTGCACATTTGCAAATAAGCCCCTCCCATCAATTTTCAGCCGAGAAGGAACAAAGGAAAAATGGCCGAAACGGAATGCAAACTGGCAACTTCAAAATGTGATCTGGTAATAAATTACAGGAAAACCCCGCGACTGTATATACATACCCGCTTTTGTATTGCGACCGAATACAAATGCAATGAGACAAAATATACACTGTATAATACTAGGATCCGGCTTAAACCAAAGCCCGCTAGTATTATCCGTCCGATCATGATCCGTGCAATACCGCACGTATATGATCGAACCCTGCCATATATCCATACGGTCTCTACAGCGTTTCGCCCGAAACTTGAGAAACTGTCTGTGGGAGACTCTAAAGACTCGTCAATACTTTGGCTGTGGATTTAACCACTAGCACGTCAGAGGTATTAGCCGTACGTAACGGGCTACCAAGTATTGACCAAAAAGAAGGTCGATGAGCGAACTCATCCTGACACCCTACTGAGCCTGTCAGTGACAATATCCGTACAGTCCGGTCGTTCGTCTATGAGTATCGCATGGCGGGCCTAGAGGGTTGGTAAAAGTTAGACCCCCAAAAGCGGTACAAGTCGTGTCGGAGTGTAGCCCAGAACACCCTGAGATACTACTGGAATACCTACTAGTAAATCTCCTGCCTCGGCCGAGGGCTTTGTGTAATGGCTCCCCTAGACACTGCGCGATCTCACCCCTAATACCGGGAGAGACGAAACCCCTGCCGATCCGCTCACTGTCTCCATGTGGCTCGAGACTGTACCCAACTAAAACCTGTTTGCACGACTCTTTTGAGTCGTGGTAGGGTAGTAATCAAAGTACAGTGGGAACTCACACGAGACAAATGACGATCTCAGGTCGATGAACTAACCTGTACACATGTCACCAGGGAACTGCTATCTGACGTCTGGTATAATACCAACTAGCATGTTCCCGGCGAGTCCTGTCCGGTGTACTCATAACCCAATGAGCACCTGTATACATCTTAGGTGAACCAACTGACACCAGTGGCTTGTGAGACCGGCCACCGCCCCTCGCCAGGGTCTCGACTGTATACAGTAGTCTACTCCGGAGTATCGATGCCCTGTCTCGAAAACTCCTACGACTAGGGACCTTTTAAGGATGTGTTTATAGACCCCAGCTCCCACGTATATGATCGCCATCATACTGTTGGCCGTCAAGCAAGAATCCTAAAGGCTCTATCAACGCGCAATAGTGACTTGTAAGGTCACCTAAAGCAATACACGATTATAAAGATAAACCAGATAGCATACTATCATCTTGAGTAAGACTGTCCTACCGGCATAGGTCCTCCCTCAATCATTGCAATCACGTGCCTGTGATCCAATAATTGACTCTGAGGGCACTATATCCAACACATGCTGCAGTTGCTAAAAATTTTTTTAGAGCGCATTTAAAATTCGACAGAAACTTGATTTCGATGTTTCAAGTTACGGAGTAGTTTCGGTTTCGTAATCTAACAAACGTCGTCTAATTCTCTAGCTTGTCTCTGATACCGCTGTAGGGTTATTTAGCACAACAGCAAGGTTTCGGGGGGCATCGTCCATGCAATTTTCAAAATTTTGCCATGCTAGTTAACCCTAACCCTAGAATATTAACTAAAGATTTAGACGAAACGATATGTAAACAACTTTACAACTAAGTGATTGCGGAATACAACTTTTGTAGACCGGTCCTTCACATCAAATGCTCCAAGTAGTGGTCTCTTTGCTGCAATCAAAGAACTCCTGGACTCTTGAGAGGCTCTACAAGGTGAATGATGCATGCTTGCTAAAAGTCTTCAAAATCCAAGATGATCTACGTCGAGGAAACACGGACTCAAGCTATCTTTTCACTTGTATAGAACTGGTACTCTCTCAATGTCTGTAAAGCAATCCTCAAGTGTTGCTCATGCTCCTCTCAACTCCTAGAGTAGACCAGAATGTCATCAATAAACACAATAATAAATTGGTCGAGGAACGGCCTGAAAATGCGGTTCATCAGATCCATGAACACTACTGGGGCATTGGTGGGTACGAACGACATCACCAGAAACTCATAATGCCCGTAGCATGTACGAAAAGCAGTTTTCGGAATTTCATCATTCCGAACCCGCAACTGATGATAATCCGAACGCAAATCAATCTTAGAAAAATGTTTCGCACCGTGGAGCTGATCAAACAAATCGTCAATGCGAGGTAAAGGATACCTGTTCCGCACCGTAACTCGGTTCAATTGACGATAATCAATACACAACCTCAAACTGCCGTTCTTCTTCTTGACGAACAAAACAGGAGCTCCCCACGGCGAAACACTGGGATGCACAAGTCCCCTATCAAGCAACTCTTGCAATTGATCTTTAAGCTCTCTAAGCTCCGCCGGAGCCATCCGATAAGTCGGTATTGAAATAGGGCCCGCGCCGGGAATCAGATCAATGCAAAACTCAATATCGCATTCTGGCAGCAACCCAGGTAACTCATTGGGAAAAATGTCGGGAAACTCTCACACGGTAGGAACCCGGTCCAACGACTCCACTGTGGCTCCAGTATCATGAATGAAAGCCAAGAATCCCCGACATCCTCTCCTCAAAAGCCGGCTAGCGCAAAGGACAGAAATCAAACTGTGAGGGGAAGCACCACGGTCCCCCTGCACAACAAACACTGACTCGCCGGGAAAACAAAACCTAACTTTCTTCTCGCGGCAGTCCACGGACGCGTAGCAAGTAGCTAACTAGTCCATGCCCAGGAGAACGTCGAAGTCCAACATCTTAAGAAGGATCAAGTCGACGGACAAATCTCTATCTCCTAAATGAACAACACACGACCGGAACACATGACGCGCAACAAACGACTCGCCAACAGGAGTAGTCACGAAAAGTGGCTGATCTAGCAAAACACGACTCTCTGCCCAAAATCGGCACGAAGTGCGTAGAAACATACGAATGCGTAGATCCCGGATCAAATAAAACAATAAAACATGTGCATCAAAAGAACATACAGAAAGAGTACCTGAAACCACTGCATTGGACGCCTGCGCGTCCTGATGAGTCAAGGCAAACACCCGAGCCTGCCCTCTACCGGCAACTAGCTGACCTCTGCCTCTACCACCCCGTCCCCCCGGCACAAAACCACCGCGACCACGACCTCTCAGAACATGAGTCTGACACGGAGCAACAACAGGCATAAGAGGCAACGCCCTCTGAGGTGGGGAAGGTAGTAGGGTAACATGTGGTACAGCAGCCCCGCCCTCACATGACTCAGTACAATCTCGAATACGATGACCCAAACTCTCGCACTGGAAACATCCAAATGAAAACTGTTGACTCTCCTAGGGATAAGAGCTAAAAAGCTGGCCACGTCCCGAGCCTCAATTACCCCCAGTATCTGAACGGGAACTGTCACGGCGTCTAAACGCCTGCCGCCGTGCTAAAACACCCGAACGAACCCTCTTCGATTTCGAAATAACCGATGCCTCGGAAAGACGCTCCTCCACCAATAGGGTTGCGTCCACCGCTGCAGCATGCGTGTCACAATGTTGAATGCTGATAGCGAGGAACAACTGGGTAAGCAAGCCTCGAACGAACCTCTTCACCCGCATCTCCTCAGTAGCTACCAAAATACGGAGCATACACAGACAGCTCGGTAAATAGTACATCGTAATCAGCCACCGTCATCCCCGGAGTCTGGCGTAATGACTCGAATCTGCACACTCGAGCATCCCTGACGCTCTGCGGAAGAAAACGGGCGAGAAACACTATCACGAACTCAGCCCAGGTCATAGGAGCAAGACCCGCGGCTCTGCCCTTCTCCAAGGACTCACACCACTTCTGGGCCAGCCCTCCAGACAAAAATCGCGAACTCTACCCATCTCGCGTCGGAGCATCTAAGTGAACGGTATATCCTGGCCATTCGGTCGATAAACGACTGCGGATCCTCAGCTGCATCAGTGAAAACCGGAGGCCTCAGCCTCATGAACTCTGACAGTGATATGGTGATAACCTCCACAGCTGTAGCTGCGACTGCCGGAACAGTAGGCACCATCGCGGTCCTCGCAACAGGTAGAACAACCTCCTGTCTCTGCGCTCGAATGGCTTTAACTAACGACCCCATCATCTGGCGCAAATCCTACATACCGGCCCCTAGCATGGTTAGAAATGCAACCATGGTGAGCATATGTCATGGCTAACCCTTGTAGAGAATAAACCATGTTAAGAGATAATGGTTAGGCTTATAAATATCTAGGGCAAAACAAAAATGGTGGACAAAGTCAATAGTTATCCACAACTTGCAACCATGACAAATTCCATTCATTTTTGAATTACTTAAACAAATAAAAATCTTAACATTATCTCATACATGGTGTAAGTCTCATACACCCATGTTGCATATATAACCTAGTATGTCATAATAATATATATCACATATATATTATTTATGTAACAAAAGAAAACAATACAATAAACATATATAACATATATGTTAAATGTATCAAAAGTGAGAAAAAGAAATACTTAAGTGAGCATATATTAGTTAATGTAATTTAATATATCAAATATATAATTATATATTAAATTATTAAATTAACACTTAATTCAAAAATCCGGTTATATCACATATAACCGACTAATATAATATGTATCATTTTATCGAATCAACACTTGATCCGATAACCCGACTATATCATATATAACCAGCCGATATCACATATCGCGAGAAATAGAATACGGTATCATATACTCGTATTATTCTCGGTCCCGCACATATCACATATGTGCTCCTACTCCGTTTCGCCTAAGCCAGGAAACCTCTGTGTAGTACTTTAAAGACTCGTCAATACGCCGGAAGTGGGTGGTGATCATATCAGTCACCCACAAGCCGTCAACGGTCAGCTAAACGTAACGGCCACCCGGGTATTGAGCGATCATAAGATCAACAAGAAAGCCTGCTCATACTCCTATAAAGCCTATCAGTAACACTGCCGTGCAGTCCGGTCTCTTCGTCTGATATGTCGAATATCCAGTCTAGGGGTGGTAAACGTCAGACCCCAGTAACCGATAAGTCGTGCCGATGTGAGGCTCATAACGGGTTGAGAAACTACAGATAACACTTACCAGTAGATCTCTATATCTGCCCTGGCCAGGGACTTCCAGTTATCGCCAATCGAGCACAGCGCAACATCAACCCCCAATACCGGGAGAGACGAAACCCCTCTTATCGCTCATTGCCTCCATGTGATTGGGACTGTACCCAAAAGCTACCGTTTTGCACGTTCCCTTGAACATGGTAAGGTGGAAATCAAAGCACAGTGGGAATCAAACAAGACTCTATGATGATCTCGGGTCTACAGACTAACATGTACCAGTGTCACCAGAGAACTGCTATCTGACGATAGGTATAATACCAACTAGGAGTTCTCGACGAGTCCGTTCAGTGTACCCAGTCTCCACTGAGCACCTATATACCATCTTTGATGTCAAACACTAATGGATGTGGAATCATCCATCGCCCATCATATGGGTCAAGAAGCGTATACGCTAGTCTACTCTGGAGTATCGATTCCTTGTCTCGATACACCCTGGACTAGGAACAATTATAGGATGAACTTGTGGACTACCCTGGCCCCACTAGTATGATCTCCATCATAGTCCTAGAAGTCAAGTACACATCCTAAGGGCTTCATCAACATGTAAGAGTAAGACAGTATCACAATACAAGTCAACATGTTAAGACAAAGAGCAACCAGATAGCATACTATCATGTCGAGCAAGAAAGTCCTCTCTATATATGTCCAAGCATCCACTATAATAGACATCATATATACAATAATGGCCTCTAGGGCATACACATAACTAACATCATGAGCTCAAGAGATAAGATGAGATTGAGATTGTAAAATATCTATGAATAAAACAAAGAATAAGTGGTGAGTCATAGCTTCTCAAGGCTCCTCCAAGCAACCCAAGAAAATGACTCATTCTCTTTTTCTTTAATTCATTAATCCATACAATTATCTTCTCATCTTTAGCACTTATGTGATTCTCATACATCTATGTTCAACGTATCATCAACCATGATACAATATATATATATATATATATATATATATATATATATATATATATATATATATATCACATATATAAATATATATAAAGAGAAGAAAATCTTAAATGAACTTAATATTAGTTAACATATATATATATATATATATATCAAATATAAAAATATATAGCAAATTATTAATTCAATACTTGATTCAATGATCCGGTTATATCATATAAAACCTGGCTAATATCAAATATATATATATATATATATCAAATTATTAAATCAACACTTGATTCAATAATACGTATATATCATATATAATCCGGCTAATATCAAATATATAAACATATATATAAATCAAATCATTGAATCAACAATTGATTCAATAATCCGGTTATATCATTTATAACCCGGCTGATTTCAAATATTGCTAGATTAGAATACGGTATCATATACTCGTATTTAATCAAGCTCCCGCACATACAACTACTTTGGCAGCATCGTTGGCAGCGATGTATTCAGCCTCCATCGTCGAGTCGCAATGGTATCTTGCTTGAAACTCTTCCAACATACTGCCCCTCTATTGAGGATGAAGACTATTGGATATGTATGCCCTAGAGGCCATTATTGTATATGTTTACATGTGGATGCTGGGGATATGTATGTACAGGACGATTTTGCTCGGTTATATAGTATATTATTTCAGTTGTCTTTATCAGAATATGTGTATTTGTTTTTATTGATGCTTTATCCAGCTTGCACATATTGATAAAGACTTGATATAGTAGTATACTATTATGGTTTGACTTTATCTTAACATGGCATATGTTATACATGTATTACATATTGCGGTTACATATTGATAAAACCCGTAGGATCTTGCTTAACTACCTGCGTTGTGATTGCGATCATACTTGTGGGAGCTGCGTAGTCTATAAGCACATCCTTAAATGTCCCAAGTCATAAGAGTATCAAGAGCGGGCATCGATACTCCAGAGTAGACTTGCGTGTACGTTTCTAGACCCCGACAAGGGGCGGTGGTTGGTCCCACAACCATTGGTGTGATCACCTAAGATTGTATACGGGTGCTCACTGGGGGTGAGTACACTGGACGGACTCGCTGAGAACCTCTAGATGGTATTATACCTATCGTCAGATAGCGGTTGTCTTGTGACATGTGTACAGGTTAGTCTTTGGACCTGAGATCGTCATTTGTCTCGTGTGAGTTCCCACTATGCTTTGATCACTACCCTACCACGGCTCTACTAAGTCATGCAAACAGTTTTTGGTTGGGTACAGTCCCGAGCCACATGGTGGCAGTGAGTGATTGTCAGGGATTCGTCTCTCCAAGTATTCGGAGTTAATATCGCACTGTGTTCAATTTGTCAGGACCATAGGACCTTAGCCAAGGCAGTTGGGATTTACTGATAGGTTAATCAGTAGTTTCCCGGATTGGCCCTGAGCTGAATCAGCATGAATTAATGGGTTATTAGGGTCAGACGGTTACCACCTCCTAGATCCGTTATGCGATACTATTAGACGAAGAGATCGAACTGTACGGATATTTTTACGGATAGGCTCCGTAGGGATCGGCATGAGTTTGCTCGTCAGCTTTTCTTTTCGACAGGGACTCGGGTAGCCGTTATGTACAGTTAGTGCCGCTGACGTGCTTGCGGTTATAGATTCATCCAGTAACGCACTGTCGGCATACTGTCGAGTCTTTAAAGTCCCACACAGAGGGTTTCTTTGTTTCGGGCGAAACGATGTAGAGGCCGTATGGTTTTACGGCTGGGTTCGATCACATACGTGTACTTGTGCACGTATGATGTTCGGGCAGATAAAATTAGCGGGCTTTGGTTTAATGTCACGACCCAAATTTAGGCACGTGACCGGCACTTAAACCACGTAACGTCAACAGGCGTACGCAATTTAAGTAAACCGAAACCCAGAAATCTAAACCACCCAAAAATGGATAAGTGGAGAAAAACATAGTTAAAACCATTCGGAAATCTCAAGTAAAATCTTTAATTTAAGTTTACTTTCTTGAAAATTTCGGCAGCACCTCCTTTGTAAAAACTAGCCCCGAAAACGGGTACAACATAGAATATAAATAAAGCATCCCAAACGGGAGCAAATCACGCCCAACGGCGGAGACAACCACCACAACCATATATATAAGACGCCGAAGCGAAGAAATATAAATGAAAATAGCATAAGGAGGTAAAAGTTTACAGCAAGACCGGCTCTCACGAGCACGACACCCAAAAGTCAAAAAAAAATAATACAACACCGATCCTCACAACTCGTCTCGAAGTCAAATAGATGAAGTGGTAGATGGAGAGTACTAGATCCAACAAAAGATATACAATGTACAAAAATGGATAACCGCGAACCCACCTAAACAAAGGCCTCACAGCCAACCGTAGCGGTATCCGCAAAAGTAGAGATAACAAGAAGTCCTGCTGTCACGCCCCGCTTCCCAGAGTGCACTAAGATAGGCACGTGACAGAGCCAACCATGCTACCTATGGATAGGAAATATCCCTCCACAGTCACATTACGGCTGTAGAGATATCAAGAACAGTAATAAACTAGCTAACACATGTCCATGAGCCAGAATAAACGAGTCATGAAATAAAATATTCCGGAAGCAAAAGATCCAAGTACAATAATAAACTGGAATGTACGTCCCATAATGCGGACTCACATCAGGAATGAAAAAATACTGAAAGGAACACTAAACTAAACTAATAGCAGGTCCTCACTGCTCGGCCTGTTGATCAAAATACTTCTGGACTGCCTGCGACAAGGATAATGGATCTGGGCCATGCAAAACCCAGACATCAGTGCGTTATAATATCAATAATTTTAAGCAAGAAGGATGTAATGAAATATGCAGGCATGAAGTATAAGCAGTAACAAGTTATCAGGAAATAAATAGTAACATGAATAACGATCAGTGAACAGGATATATTTTAGGTGAGGTGCAGTGAGTAGTCTAACTGTGCTATAGGGTTAACTACTCTGAAGTTATTTGAAATCAATTAATTTAATCTTCATCGTAACCCATCGGTCTATACCCCGTTCATTCTCTACGGGACCACGATACAATATATAATAGACTGTAAGTCTATGTCTCGTTCATACCCCACGGGACCACGGTACAGGATGTAATAACCCTTTGAGTTACGTTCAGTTACAATCTTGATTTCCCCATACCCCCAAGGTTATGTGTGTAAGTCAGGTATTGATAAACCGGGAGCTAATGCCAACACAGGATCAAGTAGGTACAGGTTTGTCTAAATAGACACAGGATATGTCCGTAGGGACAACAGGTCAAGATTGTTGGCATTAGTAACAAGATCAGGTAATAAGTCAAGTAGTAATATATCAGGTCATGTCAGGTAGTGCACAAGTATCAAGCGGGTGCTCATAATCTAACTGTAATAAGTATGGGTGCACAAAATCAAGTATGGAGTACTAATATAACATTAAAATGAAATAATGTGACATGGTATGCAAATAGATATAAAATGGATGCACAATTATCGATTAGGGTTACATTTATAGTTCCAATACTAATTAGAATGCACTATATTAAACATGGGGTGTTAATTGTAAGTCCATGCTACCTCTCCCGGTACTTACGGGCAAGCGGAATTTGATGAAAAACGATTTTCTAGAGGCGGTAACATGGACTCAAAACGGATCTTTGTTAAACTATCTACCTAACAACCTAACTACGAGTTGTTAACTACTCGGTTAGGGGGTTATACCTTTCTTTCTTGAACTCCTTCGTCTTCATCTCTTGATGGTGTACGGATTGGCTTCACCCCGTAGTCTTCTTGCGCCGAAGATCGATCCACCCGAAAGCTTCTACCTTTGGCTTCTTCTTCGAACTTTGAAGAAAGTAGTTCACTTGGTTTGCTAAACCTTGTGAACTAGAGTGAGTAGAGGAGAGTGTGATGGGATTTTCTCTATAGTTCTTGCTTCTCAACACATGAGACAAGTGAACCATAGACTAAAGAGAGGGAGAGCAAGAGGAAGAAGATGAGAGCTCAAGAACACAAGAGAGAGAAAGGAAAATGAAATAATGAGCAAGACTTTTCTCTCTTGGCTCTCATAATCCAAAACTATCATAACCAATAATAGCAATCAAGTATTAGTGATGGTTTAAGCTACAATAGCCATATCATTTCATGCACTCATTTTGCACAAGAGAACAAGCAAGCAAAAGTCTTTGCCATGAAATGATAGCCATTGTCATCATGATGGTCAACTAGTCCAACCTAGTCAACCGGTCAACAAAGTCAACAAGTCAACAAAGTCAACCCCTCAACAACCATGTCACTATAATACTTAATTAATATTATTGTTAATTACATATCATATTCTCATTAGGGTTGAGCAAAAAGTCAATAGTTAACAGTCAACGGTCAACAACCCTAATGAGAATCCTCTGCCTCTGTCTCTCCGTCAACTGTGCATACACACCCGCATCCGCGTTCCGAGGAACACGAATACATACTGGATAAAACCAATCCCAAAACGTATACTAGGATCTGGCTTAAACCAAAGCCCGCTGGTGTTAACTGTCCGGACACTGTACGTGCATAAGTGCACGGATGTGACCGGACCCTGTCGCAAAACCATGCGACCTGTCGCAAAACCATGCGACCTCTACCCTTTTGCCTAAAGGCGAATAGCTTTCTGTGTGGGACTCTAAAGACTCGACACTACGCTGGCAGTGGGTTTAACCACAGACCGCAAGCGGCACTAGCTGTGCGTAACGGTCCCCAGGTAGATGCCGACAAGAAGACTGACGAGGTGAAACCCATCTGAACTCCTACTGAGCCTGAATGTGACAGTCTCCGTACAGTCCGGTCTGTTCGTCTGATACATCGTATGGCGGGCCTAAGGGGCGGTAAACGTCAGTCCCCTAATAGCGGTACAAGTCGTGTCGGAGTGAAGCCAAAAACACCCTGAGATAACACTGGAAGCCTACCAGTATATCTCGCTTGCCCTGGCCAGGGACTACTCGTGTAATGGCTCTCCTAGACACAGCGCGATGTCAACCCCCAATACCGGGAGAGACGAATCCTGTCTAACCGTCACTGCCTCCAAGTGCTTCGGGACTGCACCCAACTACTACCTGTTTGCACGACTCCTTTCAGCCGTGGTAGGGTAGTAATCAAAGTGCAGTGGGAACACACTCGAGGCGAAGTGACAGTGTCAAGTCAGTGGACTAAGCTGTACTCATGTCACCTAGGAACTGATAACTGACGATAGGTATAGTACCAACCAACGGTTCCCGACGAGTCCTGTCCAGTGTACTCATAACCCAACGAGCATCCGCATACTATCTCCAGTACGACGTACTGATGGCTGTGGGACAGACCATCTCCCACACTGGGATGAGAAGCGCATACGCTAGTCTACTCCAGAGTATCGATGCCCTGTCTCGATAGTCCTGCGACTAGGGACCTGCATAAGGATGTGCTTATAGATTACCCAGCCCCCACGAGTGTGACTGCCATCACAACGCTGGTAATCAAGCAAAGATCCTAAGGGCTCTACTAATATTTATAAGCAATATGCTAAAAGAAACACATGCACACATTGAAGTAGAAACAAACCAAGTAGCATACTACCATTTTGAGCAAGATTGTCAATACAATGTGAATATCCCAAGCTTCCATTAAGTAATATACATACTAGTATGATACGGTAATGGCCTCTAGGGCATATATACTAACAATCTCCCACTTGCACTAAGGCCATGTACTGGCGTATCGAAGACCTATCATCTCGATCAGCCGCTCGAACTGAGTCTGGGGTGAGGCCTTCGTGAGTGGATCAGCAGTGTTATCTTCCGTATTTACTCTCTTCACCTCGATCTCCCGGCGATCAACGATCTCCCTGATCAGGTGGTACCGCCTCAAAATATGCCTGGACTTCTGATAGGACCTGGGTTCCTTCGCTAAAGCTATAGCGCCGTTGTTGTCACAATACAGCGGTATTTTATCAACACTGGTAGGAACCACCTGAAGTTCCGTGAGGAACTTCTTCATCCATACAGCTTCCTTTGCGGCATCGCAAGCAGCTATGTACTCCGCTTCCATGGTTGAGTCAGCAACGGTTTCCTGCTTGGAACTCTTCCAGCAAACCGCCCCTCCATTGAGGGTAAAGACATAACCCGACATGGACTTAGAGTCATCCTTGTCACTCTGGAAGCTGGAGTCAGCAAAGGCCTCAATCTGGAGGTCTTTTCCGCCATACACCAAGAACATCTCCTTAGTCCTTCTCAGGTACTTGAGAATGTTCTTTACTGCTATCCAGTGTTTCTCCCCTGGGTTCGACTGATACCGGCTTACAACGCTCAATGCGTATGCTACATCTGGTCTGGTACACAACATCGCATACATAATAAGCCTACCGCAGATGCGTAGGGTATTGATGACATGCGAGCCCTTTCCAAATCAGTCTTGGGAGACATCTCTTTGGAGAGGGTGATTCCGTGACATGCCGGTAGATTACCGCGCTTGGAATCTTCCATACTGAATCGTTTCAGTATGGTGTCGATGTACCTTGACTGTGAAAGTCCCAACATCCTCTTAGATCTATCACGATAGATCTGGATCCCCAGAATGTAGTTGGCATCGCCCAGGTCCTTCATGGAGAACCTCTACGACAAGAATCCTTTGACTGACTATAGCAAAGGAATATCATTTCCTATTAGGAGAATGTCATCGACGTACAAGACGAGGAATACCACATTTCTCCCTACAATCTTACTGTAAATGCATGGTTCATCTGGGTTTTTGACAAAGTCGAATTCTTTGACAGTATCATCAAAGCAGATGTTCCAACTCCGCGATGCCTGCTTGAGTCCATAGATGGACTTGAGCAACTTGCACACTTTACCGCTGCTCCCACTCTGAATGAATCCCTCTGGCTGATCCATATAGACGCACTCTTCCAAATATCCATTTAGGAAAGTTGTCTTTACGTCCATCTGCCAGATTTCATAATCGTGGAAGGCAGCAATGGCAAGAAGGACCCGAATGGATTTTAGCATAGCCACTGGAGAAAAGGTCTCGTCATAGTCCAAACCAGGTCTTTGACGAAAACCCTTTACAATAAGTCTAGCTTTATAGGTCTCAACCTGTCCATCTACACCAATCTTCCTTTTGAAGATCCACTTGCATCCTACGGGTTTTACCCCGTCTGGAGCAACGTCCAACGTCCATACTTTGTTGGTGTACATGGACTCCATTTCGGTCCGCATTGAATCTATCCATTTTACCGAGTCACCGCTCTGAATGGCTTGCTGGAAGCTAGTAGGCTCACCATAATCCATGGTGCAATCCTCTCTATCCCCGTCTATGAGAAAACCGTAGTATCTCTCGGGCGGATGAGACTGCCTACTACTCCTGCGGAGTGGCGCAGGAATGTCCGGTTCTCCTGAAACTACAGGCTCTTCCAAGCTTTCAGTAATAGCTTGTGGTTCTGGAATTTCTTCCAGTTCTATTGCGCTCCCACTTATCTGATTTTCCAAAAATTCAGTTTCCAAGAAGTGGGCATGCGGAGAAACAAAAACTTTTTGTTCTTCTGCGGAATAGAAAAGATACCCTCTGGAGTTCCTTGGGTATCCCACAAACTTACACAGTACTGAGCGTGTCTCGAGCTTGTCCGCATGCTGCTTTTTTACAAAAGCTGGACATCCCCATACCTTAAGATACTTAAGACAGGGTTTCTTCCCACTCCACATTTGATATGGGGTGGTAGGCACAGTCTTGGTTGGAGCCTTGTTCAAGAGATATGCAGCTGCTTCTAGTGCATAACCCTAGAAAGATCGCGGTAACTCAGCCTTACTCATCATGGAACGAACCATATCCAATAGGGTCCGATTCCGCCTTTCCGATACACCGTTGTGTTGTGGTGTGTATGGAGGAGTAAGTTGAGAGAGAATTCCATTCTCTTTTAAGTAGTCCAGAAACTCGGCACTCAAGTATTCTCCACCTCGATCCAATCTTAGAATCTTGATACTTTTGCCGGTTTGTTTTTCAACTTCATTCTTGTATTCCCGAATTTTCCCAAAGGCCTCGGATTTGTGCTTCATTAAGAAGACATGTCCAAACCTAGAGAAATCATCTCTGAAAGTAATGAAGTATGAATAACCACTTCGCGCATGTGTAGACATTGGTCCGCACACATCACTGTGTATGAGTCCCAAGAGCTCGCTCGCTCTTACTCCGTGTCCAGTGAACGGAGTCTTTGTCATCTTTCCCATGAGACAAGATTCACAAGTGGCATAAGACTGATACTCGAACGGATTCAAGTACCCTTCTTTATGTAACTTAGTTAATCGTGTCTCATTAATGTGACCCAGTCTACAATGCCATAAGAAAGCCTGATTTGTATCCGGAGACTTTCTTTTAAGTGTGTTCTGGACACTGAATATCTGAGCTTGATTTAATACGTATATCCCGTTATTTAATGTACCTGACCCAATCAAAACTTGATTTAGGTGGATGTTTACTACATCGCTTACAAAAGTAAATTCATATCCTTTCTTAGAAAGTAAGGATACAGATATGATATTACAAGTCGCACCTGATATATACAAACAGTTACGCAAAATCAATATCTGCCCAGTTGTCAGTCCAAGATGATATTCCCCTACGGATTCAGCATCCATGCTCATTCCGTTAGCAACCCTGAGAGTCATATCACCTTTCTTGATAACCCTACAGTTTCTCAGAGCCTGTAATGAATTACAGATGTGAGATCCTGATCCGGTATCCAATACCCAGGAAGTAGGGTTAACTGACATACAGTTCTCTATTATAAACACACCCGAAGCCGAAGCCACAACATGCTTTGAATTCTGGCTACTGGCTTTGCAAGCCCGGCAATCCTTCTGCCAAGGTTCATTACCGTTACAATAGGAACGTCCCTCTTTTACTACATCCAGTCCTGAAACTTTTGCCCTTGCTTTTCCTTCTTCTTCCCTGGTTTCCTTCAGGGTATAAGCAGAGGGCAGGGACTGTAGAATTAAGTCAGTACTTGACCCATTCTCTAACGTGGTCTCCAGGTCCGTGAGCTCAAAATAGCTGGCCTCTGTAAGGACGTTGTCCCCTACAGATGACCCGACAGCCAACCTCGCTTGAAGCAATTCATTCGAGGTCTCATATCTTGCGATACGAGATTGCTCTCCATATAAATCTTTGTTATGGAGGAAGATAGAAACTGAGTCCATCTTCTCGTGTTGCCTCTGGTTTGCACCATTAACTGAGGCTAACACGAGGCACTTGGCTTTCGCACAATCCTTTTCCGATGTCCTACGGATGTAAATATCCGTGACAGGGGAAACTGGACCTGAGACGGTAGGGGTATGATCAGTTAAGAGGTGTCCCATCTTGTTATGGGCAATGGACATTTGGACAGACCTTTGCCAGTAATAACAGTTAGGTTCAGTCATTTTATTATCTAGATGTAACCTAGGTGCGGTCACTTGGTCGCTGCAATTAAGAGAGAGAGAAGAAAACACTCAGCATGATGCTCTTGCAAGTTTAGAGTGGTTTTTAATTTGTCTAAACAGGATGGCTCCCACTGTCTCTCGAATCCCTCCTCAAACCAAAAAGGAAGAATTAGTCAGGATCAATCTCATCGTACAATTCTTGCTTAACCGTTCAGCCAGGTTGGTGTCGGTACTTCGAGGGAGGTTTTCCAACGCTTTCGTGAAGTTCCTTAATTAAATAACCTCTTTTCCCTGTGGGCGTAGCCCCGCTAACACCTTTCTAGGCACCTACTTGATTTATAGCATTGATCGTTAAGTGAGAAATTTCCCGAGGAGTAGCATATACCCACAGTAGGATCGGGATCTAAATATCATTGCGTGACAAAACTGAAGGAATCCTACCAGAATCATCACACTCCAAATGGTATGCAGTGCTAGCAAGTTTCAGTTCTTTTGAAACTCCCGATGTGGATTTTTGCCCTATGCTCTTAAGACCTTGACGAAGGTCAACAAATCATAAGTCACATGTCAAGTTCTACCCGTCATTGTCTAGGTTAATTTGAACCCACCCGTATATACCCTTGACGAATGTCAACAAGGTAATACGACTGTCCCAAACCAACGCATCTATCTATGCTACATATGAACACCCAACAGCTACCAATCACTATGCCTTGACGAAGGTCAACAAACATAGCTTGAATACCATTGAATATTCATACGAAACGACGGAGGGCTACGAATGGTTTTGGCGAAACCGTGAACGTAGTGAACTTGATATAATCGATGGAACGAGATAGCTTTTAAAAAGAGTGGCTCAAGCTCCGCATTTAAAAGTTGGATTTGAAAAGAACCGAGTGGTTTTTCGAAAGTGTTCCAACGACTTTTACTTGGTTTATTTTCTTGCATTAGTTCTTTTAATGCGTGTTATTCTTGCATTAGTTCTTTTAATGCGTCCCATCATTTAAACCTACCATTGCAGAAAACAACCAAAATATGACGTACGCTTATGCCATTCGCATTCGCCACGGGGCCCCGTCATTACCCGTTAGGTTACTTAACTAACGACAGAGCGGGGGCTGGGCTAGCGCGGCTGTAAAACATAAGCAACGCCTAAATAATATCTTATATAGATATATTGCAATGATAGCCATTTCAGATCACAGATGAACACATTGGATATACTAGGAACCCGCAATTCGTATGAGCCTGTAACGAAAAGCAGATTACACGGTCGCGGTGAATAGCCAATACCCCACCCAAGACCCCTACGGGTGCGGCAAACTACCCGCCAAGTACCCGAAGCGAAGCAACCTCCTTCAACTCCGTGAGTAGGCCACTCGGCACTTCGGCATACCCGGTAGTTTGTGCACCCCCTCCATGGGCCTATCCTAGGAGCAAAAACAGTAAAAAGAAATTATACAATGACGGCTACAACACCGACCCGGTTGTGCGGCCATACAAATAATTATTACATCAATTTAAAATTTTACATGAATTGAAAGAAAAGAAAAATCTCGTCTCACAACCCCAGGCTATTCACCCGCGACAATCCAATGAATTCATATACATATTCCAATAACATTACAGATCACTGATTTGTATAACCCCCACTAATCGACATATAGCGATTAGCAGACGTTCAATACAAATATCACATCACAGATAAAAACCCGTCAGCTTAAGTCTTTAGAAGTTCGATCAAAAATACGGATTTTTAGGCCCCAAACACAAAATTTTCGTTCTGGAAAATCTGGGCTGAAAAGACATATTCCAAAAATCCCAAAACAACCCCAGAAATACACTGCACTAAATTTGGACCTCGGCCGCGGAACCGCGGCGCTTTGATCGGTTCGTGGGCCCAAATTTTGTGGTTATTCTATAAAAAGCCTGAGCCGATTTTTAAGATGAAATTTTTCAAATTTTGAACAGAAAAAAATCGGAAGAAACTTGACAAATCGGGTTCGTTTCATGACTTTTTCTTTGATCCATCTTCTAATTACTTTGCTAACATGTTAGATAGAGTTTAACTAGGCTCTGATACCACTGTAAGTCCATGCTACCTCTCCCGGTACTTACGGGCAAGCAGAATTTGATGAAAAACGATTTTCTAGAGGCGGTAACATGAACTCAAAACGGATCTTTGTTAAACTATCTACCTAACAACCTAACTACGAGTTGTTAACTACTCGGTTAGAGGGTTATACCTTTCTTTCTTGAACTCCTTCGTCTTCATCTCTTGATGGTGTACGGATTGGCTTCACCCCGTCGTCTCCTTGCGCCGAAGATCGATCCACCCGAAAGCTTCTACCTTTGGCTTCTTCTTCGAACTTTGAAGAAACTAGTTCACTTGGTTTGCTAAACTTTGTGAACTAGAGTGAGTAGAGGAGAGTGTGATGGGATTTTCTCTATGGTTCTTGCTTCTCAACACATGAGACAAGTGAACCATAGACTAAAGAGAGGGAGAGCAAGAGGAAGAAGATGAGAGCTCAAGAACACAAGAGAGAGAAAGGAAAATGAAAGAATGAGCAAGACTTTTGTCTCTTGGCTCTCATAATCCAAAACCATCATAACCAATAATAGCAATCAAGTATTAGTGATGGTTTAAGTTACAATAGCCATATCATTTCATGCACTCATTTTGCACAAGAGAACAAGCAAGCAAAAGTCTTTGCCATGAAATGATAGCCATTGTCATCATGATGGTCAACTAGTCCAACCTAGTCAACCGGTCAACAAAGTCAACAAGTCAACAAAGTCAACCCCTCAACAACCATGTCACTATAATACTTAATTAATATTATTGTTAATTACATATCATATTCTCATTAGGGTTGAGCAAAAAGTCAATAGTCAACAGTCAACGGTCAACAACCCTAATGAGAATCCTCTGCCTCTGTCTCTCCGTCAACTGTGCATACACACCCGCATCCGCGTTCCGAGGAACACGAATACATACTGGATAAAACCAATCCCAAAACGTACACTAGGATCTGGCTTAAACCAAAGCCCGCTAGTGTTAACTGTCCGGACACTGTACGTGCATAAGTGCACGGATGTGACCGGACCCTGTCGCAAAACCATGCGACCTGTCGCAAAACCATGCGACCTCTACTCTTTTGCCTAAAGGCGAATAGCTTTCTGTGTGGGACTCTAAAGACTCGACACTACGCTGGCAGTGGGTTTAACCACAGACCGCAAGCGGCACTAGCTGTGCGTAACGGTCCCCAGGTAGATGCCGACAAGAAGACTGACGAGGTGAAACCCATCTGAACTCCTACTGAGCCTGAATGTGACAGTCTCCGTACAGTCCGGTCTGTTCGTCTGATACATCGCATGGCGGGCCTAGGGGGCGGTAAACGTCAGTCCCCTAATAGCGGTACAAGTCGTGTCGAAGTGAAGCCCAAAACACCCTGAGATAACACTGGAAGCCTACCAGTATATCTCGCTTTCTCTGGCCAGGGACTACTCGTGTAATGGCTCTCCTAGACACAACGCGATGTCAACCCCCAATACCGGGAGAGACGAATCCTGTCTAACCGTCACTGCCTCCAAGTGCTTCGGGACTGCACCCAACTACTACCTGTTTGCACGACTCCTTTCAGCCGTGGTAGGGTAGTAATCAAAGTGCAGTGGGAACACACTCGAGGCGAAGTGACAGTGTCAAGTCAGCGGACTAAGCTGTACTCATGTCACCTAGGAACTGATAACTGACGATAGGTATAGTACCAACCAACAGTTCCCGACGAGTCCTGTCCAGTGTACTCATAACCCAACGAGCACCCGCATACTATCTCCAGTACGACGTACTGATGGCTGTGGGACAGACCATCTCCCACACTGGGATGAGAAGTGCATACGCTAGTCTACTCCGGAGTATCGATGCCCTGTCTAGATAGTCCTGCGACTAGGGACCTGCATAAGGATGTGCTTATAGATTACCCAGCCCCCACGAGTGTGACTGCCATCACAACGCTGGTAATCAAGCAAAGATCCTAAGGGCTCTACTAATATGTATAAGCGATATGCTAAAAGAAACACATGCACACATTGAAGTAGAAACAAACCAAGTAGCATACTACCATTTTGAGCAAGATTGTCAATACAAGGTGAATATCCCAAGCTTCCATTAAGTAATATACATACTAGTATGATACAGTAATGGCCTCTAGGGCATATATACTAACATTAATATCACAGTATTATGTATTAATGTGATCTATAGATGCAGTTATATATATTTTAAATGAGATGGGTGCAAACGGGTATCCGAAAACAGTAAAACTGTAAAATGGTAATGTGGGATGTACAACTAAGCAATATGAGATGTAAATATTCCATTGGGTGCAGTATATTGTAGTATAATATGTAACAGGATAGGTTTGAATGCGCTAGATGTAAAACAATACGTACGGATGTATACGGATGTCGGAAAACTGTAAAATGAGAACTTGGGATGCGGGATTTAGAATACCAGTGTTATAATTATTAAAATAGATGTGTGTAAAGTAATGTAGCATGTAGCAAGATAAACTTGCCTAGACGGATCAAGAAACGGATATGTACGGTACGCCCGACGTCGGCAAAATGTCGCGACGCACGCACGGCACACGGAATGGATCCCAGTAACGCATGAGGGTGTTCATGCGGGTAAGGTACGCTGTCTGGGTCGTCGGCGTCGATCCCGGCTCCGGCGATCGCTAAAGCAAGATTCAAGAAAGTTAAAGAAAAGAAAAGAAAAGAAAGAAAGAGGAAGAAGAAAAGGGATAGGTGATTGCTTACTGGGGTTGTGCACAGAGGTGAAGACAGAGAGGGTGATGGTGTCAACGGCGGTGAACGGAGCTCCGGCGATCTAGGGTTCTGTGTTATAGGGTTAGGTTAGGGTTTGGGTCAGTTTGGTGTTGGTTGGGGTGTTGCAGGGGTTGGTGTAGAGGGAGAATGCAGAGGAGAGGAAGAGGAGGAGATGATGATGGTGGTGGTGTGAAGCCGTCGGAAGCGAGGGAACGGCGACGAGGTGAGGGTTCTGTGGGTGCAGGGTGTGTGTGCAGGGGCTCGAGGGATGAAGAAGATGGTGGAGGAGGAGATGAGGAGGCTCTGAGGGAGTTTAGGAGGCAATGAGGATTATTAAGGTTAGGGTTTGAGATGGTGATGGGTTGAAGGAGATGGGTTCGCTGGATTTTAAATATAGAGGAAGACGAGAGGAATGAGGGTTCTGTTAAGGGATGTGAGTGTATCACACGCACGGTGCGCGACTCGAGGAAGGAACAGTGATTGCGAGATGAGAGAGAGAGCCGCGAGATGAGAGAGAAAGAAGAGAGAGAGAGACTCAGCGTGAGGGGAGAGAGAAAAAGAAGAGAAAGAGAGGAGAGTGACTGCGGTTGGTTTAGAGTGTGGGGCCCAACTGACAGAGAGAGAGAAAGCGAGAGAGCTGAGGTTTGTTATATGTTAGGATTTTAATTTGATTTTATTAAAAAAATATTTGGTAGGTTATAAGAATAAAATTTTAACCGTCGATTAAAATAAATATTTAATTAAATTTGAATTTTGGCGGTATACAAAATATTCCAAAACACGCCCGAGTCGGTTCTAAAATTTCAGTTTTAAAATATGAAAAATATATGCGAGGTCCAAATTTCAAAATGAATGCTCAGGTAACGAAAATGCATACCCCCAAAATTGGATGCACGTACGTGCGTGTAGCCATCCAAATACATCCGTTTCACTGAACAGGATGAGAATAAGATGTGCGGATGCTACTACAGGGTTAAGGTATCATGCAGGCCATGTTATGTATTTTAAATTATTTTCTATGGCTTAAAAGGTTATATGGAAAAAGATGCGATACCAGATAAATGCCAGTATGCAGTATTCATGAAAATGCACATGTCTATGTAACAAGTCAAGATAATTCATAAATATGAATCAAACAAGTTTCGAGCAAGCGGGTCGGGTCGAATGCAATGTAAAATGTAAAATACCATTCGTACCCAAACATGATAAATCAATAAAATACCAAAATAAGCAAATACGATAACTAGAACTGGTATATATGAACTAGGGTGTTACATTATACCCAACTACAAAAAGAATTTCGTCCTTAAAATTCCAAGAACAAGGAAAGATAAACACTCAGAAACTACAAGAATAAGTGTGGAAACTTCTGTCGATTCTCATCTTCTCGTTCCCAAGTTGATTCTCCTAGCGAGTGATTTCCCCAAGAAACAAGTACGAGAGGGATAACCTTGTTCTTTAAGAACGTTTTCTCTTCGATCAACAATCGTTATCGGTCGCTCCTCAAAGGTAAAATCCTCTCTTACAGACAGCTCCAATGATCTAGCACGTGTGTTTCATCTCGAAAATACTTACGGAGCTGAGATACATGAAACACGTCATGAACATTTGCCAAAGATTGTGGTAAAGCCAATCGATAAGCCACTTTTCCAACACGCTCCAAAATCTCGAAAGGCCCTACGAATCGAGGACTAAGCTTGCCTCGACTCCCAAAACGAATCACTCCTCTAGTCTGTGATATCTTCAAGAATACCAGATCACCAACAACGAACTCTAGAGGTCTTCTCGATGTATTGGCCCAACTCTTCTGCCGATCTTGTGCTCCCTTCATATGATTTCGAATAGTATTAACTCTCTCCACGGTTTGCACGATCAAATCTTGTCCCAACAATTTTCGTTCTCCAACATCGTCCCAACAAACAGGTGAACGACACTTGCGACTATACAACGCTTCAAATGGAGCCATCTGAATAGTCGCCTGAAAGCTGTTATTGTAAGAAAACTCCACCAAGTGTAGATGATCCTCCCATGAACCCTTGAAGTCTAAAATGCAAGCTCTCAATATGTCTTCAAGAGTTTGAATCGTTCTCTCCGACTGGCCATCTGTCTGAGGATGATAAGCTGTGCTAAACTTCAATCGAGTTCCTAAACTTTCCTGTAAGCTCCTCCAAAAGTGCGATAAGAAACGGGTGTCACGGTCGGACACGATGCTCACCGGTACTCCATACAATCTTACAATCTCCTGCATGTACCATTTTGTCAACACTTCCGTTGATTGACCAACTTGAAATGGTATGAAATGAGCTGCCTTGGTCAATCGATCAACAATCACCCAAACTGCATTGTTGCCTTTTGGACTCCGTGGTAAAGCTGTCATGAAATCCATGGTTATATGTTCCCACTTCCATTGAGGAATCGAAAGTAGTTGCAGTAAACCAGCAACCCTTTGATGTTCAGCCTTAACTTGCTGACACACCAAGCACTTCGCTACAAAGCGGGCAATCTCCCTTTTCATGCCTTCCCACCAGAAATGCTGTCGTAGATCTCAGTACATCTTCGTACCTCTTGGAAGTACGGAATATGCGGAACTGTGCGCCTCCTTCATAACTTCTTCTCAAATGTTTCCTTTTGGCACACACAAAGGGCTACCATATCGCCACGAACCATCTTCATGAATCAACAAGTCCGTTCGAAGTCCAGCTTCAACCTGTTCTCGAAACTTTTGCAATCTAGGGTCCTGTAACTGCGCTACTTTAATATTCTTGATCAACGATGACTGTACTTGCAGCTGCATCAACTGTCCCGAAGAATGCGGTTACACGATCTCCAATTCGAATCTCCGAAAGTCTTCAATAAGTTCTTTCTGTGCAGTCAACATATGAATTGCTGGAAACCGACTAAGCGCATCCGGCACAACATTAACTTTTCCCGGATGGTACTTAAGGTCAAGATCGTAGTCAGCCATTTGCTCCAACCATCTATGCTGCCTCATATTAAGCTCCTTCTGCGTGAACACATACTTTAGACTTTTGTGATCGGTGAATACTTCGACCCTTTCGCCCAATAAGTAGTGTCTCCAAATCTTCAAAGCGAAAATCACAGCTGCTAGCTCCAAATCATGAGTTGGGTAATTCTTCTCATGGGTCTTCAACTGTCTCGATGCGTAAGCTATAACCTTCCCATGCTGTATCAAAACACATCCCAATCCTTTCCCAGATGCATCGCTGTGAATCACCAATCCTCTGGAACTGTCTAGCACGGTTAAAATAGGAGCGGTTATCAATCTCTGTTTCAATGCCTCAAAAGCTGACAAACACTTTTCCGTCCATACGAACGGTACTTCCTTACGCGTAAGCTTGGTCAAAGGCTCAGCCAAACGGGCAAAATTCTCCACGAACCTTTTGTAATACCTGGCAAGTCCAAGAAAACTTCTGATCTCTGCTACGCTCTTCGGAATCGGCCAATCTCGAACTGTTGCAATCTTCTCGGGATCAACGGCAATTCCATCTCTGGACACGACATGCCCAAAAAACTTCACTTCTTCAAGCCAAAACTCGCACTTGCTCATCTTTGCATATAATCTTTCATGCCTCAATGTCTGCAGTGCGATCTTCAAGTGTTCTGCATGCTCTTCTATGCTCCTCGAGTAAACCAGAATATCATCAATGAACACCACTATAAACTGGTCCAAGAATAGTGAAAAGATTCGGTTCATCAAGTTCATAAATATCGCCGGCGTATTCGTTACTCCGAAGGGTATCACTAAATACTCGTAATGTCCATAACGAGTTCGGAACGCCGTCTTACAAATATCTTCTGATTTAACTCGGACCTAATGATATCCGAATCGCAAATCCAGCTTCGAGAATACCCTCGCGCCACTAAGCTGCTCGAATAATTCGCCAATGCCGGGGATCGGGTACTTGTTCTTAATAATCTCCCGGTTTAATTCTCGATAATCGATGCACATCCTCCTTGTGCCATCTTTCTTCTTGACTAGAAGAACTGGAGCTCCCCAAGGTGAATTACTGCTGCGAATCCAACCCTTCTCAAGTAATTCGGTAACCTGCTTCTTGACTTCTTCCAACTCCACTGGTGCCGTTGGATAGTACGCCTTTGAGATTGGCACTGCACCAGGAACAAGATCGATCGCGAACTCCACATCTCGTTCCGACGGTAAACCTGAGATGTCCTCGAACACGTCCATGAAATCTCGAACTACAGCTGGCGCTTCTTCCTTAACAACTTCCATCGACGAAAGAACATTATTTATCGGCCTAGCCCTAAACTCGACTGGCCTGACAGAACTGCTTCCTCCAGTGAAAACAAACTCCGGATGTTCGGGAATCTGGAAAATCACTTTCTTTGCCCTACAATCAATGTGAGCGTGGAAAGTGCCGAGAAAATCCATTCCCAAGACAACTTCATAACTGCCGGTATCAATCACCAAGAAATCTGCAAACAACTCCCGTCCGCAAATTACAACAGAACAATTCTTGCATTCTCTACTAGCTATGATCTTTCCATTCCCAGTGTGTATGTCCCAACAACTAGATAGGGTCGTGCAAGGAATCGAGTGTGTAGCAATAAAATTGGACGACATTGTTGGAGATAGTGCCCTCAGAGTCAATTATTAGGTCACAGGTACGTGATTGTAATGATTGAGGGAGGACCTATCCCGGTAGGACAGTCTTACTCGAGATGATAGTATGCTATCTGGTTTACCTTTATCATCGTGTACTGCTTTAGGTGACATGACACGTCGCTATTACACGTTGATAGAGCCCCTAGGATTCTTGCTTGACCACCAGCAGTATGAGGGCGATCATATAAGTGGGAGCTGGGGGTCTACAAGCATATCCTTAAAAGGTCCCTAGTCGTGGGAGTTTCGAGACCGGGCATCGATACTCCATTAGTAGACTAGTGTATACAGTCGAGACCCCGACGAGGGGCGGTGGCCGGTCTCACAAGCCACTGGTGTCAGTTGGATCACCTAAGATGTATACAGGTGCTCATTGGGTTATGAGTACACCGGACAGGACTCGCCGGGAACATGCTAGTTGGTCATATACCAGACGTCAGATGGCAGTTCCCTGGTGACATGTGTGCAGGTTAGTTCATCGACCTGGGGATCGTCATTTGTCTCGTGTGAGTTCCCACTGTCCTTTGATTACTACCCTACCACGGCTCAAAGGAGTCGTGCAAACAGGTTTTAGTTGGGTACAGTCCCGAGCCACATGGAGGCAGTGAGCGTATCTTCAGGGGTTCGTCTCTCCCGGTATTGGGGGTGAGGTCGTGCTGTGTCTAGGAGAGCCATTACACAAAGTCCTTGGCCAAGGCAAGGAGATTTACTGGTAGGTATTCCAGTAGTATCTCAGGGTGTTCTGGGCTACACTCCGACACGACTTGTACCGCTTTTGGGGGTCTGACTTTTACCAACCCCCTAGGCCCGCCATGCGATACTCATAGACGAACGGACCGGACTGCACGGATATTGTCACTGACAGGCTCAGTAGGGTGTCAGGATGAGTTCGCTCATCGACGTCCCTTTTGGTCAATAGCTGGTGGCCCGTTACGTATTGGCTTATACCTCTGACGAGCTAGTGGTTAAATCCACAGCCATAGTATTGACGAGTCTTTAGAGTCCACCACACTTTCAGTTACTCAGCTTTCGGGCGAAACGCTGTAGAGGCCGTATGGAGATATGGCAGGGTCCGATCAGATACGTGCGGTATTGCACGGATCAGGATCGGACAGTTTTGTACTAGTAGCCGTATAGGTATATGGCAGGGTTCGATCAGATACGTGCGGTATTGCACGGATCAGGATCGAACGGATATTACTAGCCAGCTTTGGTTTAAGCCGGTCCTAGTTTAGTACAGTGTAGATTTTGTCTCTTTGCATTTGTATCCGGGCGGAATACAGATGCGGGTGTGTATGCACAATATCGGGGTTTTCCTGTAATTTATTACGGGACCAGTTTTCTGGAGTTGCCAGTTTGCATTCCGTTCCGGCCGGTTTTCCTTTGTTCTTTCCCGGCCGGACTTTTCCGATGGAGGGGGTAATTTGCAGTTTTGCAAATTACTTTTGTGGAGGGGTTTTATTGCATATATATTGATTATGATGGCTTTCTTTTCTTTGCACCATGCTTGCTTTGACTTGTGATTTGAGTGGGTATGGGTTTGATGTGAGTTGAAGCATGCTTGCATGTTTTCTTGTCTTGGTTGTGGTCACCCCTTCTTCATTCCTACACTCACCTCCCTTCATCATATATATCCATTCTTTCCTCCACCAAATTTTTTGATGAAATTGGCCGGCCACTAATTGAGGAGAAGGAAAAATGAGAGATTCATTTTGTGTGCTTCATTCTTCATCTCATTTTCTTTGCAAAATTGGTAGCTTCATTTCCCTCCAAAGTTCAATCCTCATTCCTCCATCCAAAGGCAACAAACCCCAAAGAGACAAGTAGCCTCTACACTACACTTCCTACAGCATATCTTGGGCACGTCGAGTAGCCGGCTTCGTGCCCGAGTTGCCTCGGCATTGAGGTGGGAGCCCGTAAAAGACGAAGGCGATGTGGTGCCCTTTCCGGTGAGGAGGCGACGATGTGGACGGAGATCCCGCGAGGAGATCGGAGTGGAGATGAAGACCGGAGGACTCGGATCAGTCGGTACAACATTTCCACACTCTTTACTGTTTGTTAGTTTAGCAATAATGGTAGATCCGGGTTAAAGTATACGATAGCGCCAAGTTAAAAAGTTTTATTCCGCAATTGGCGTCTGTAGATTGCCGGGGCGCTAACGTAGACTTACAGTGGTATCAGAGCCTCACCATTTTGCTATGCTAACTTGTGCTAACGCGTTTAAAACTTCGATCCGACCGGAAATCGAAAACTACAAAAATCCAAGCCGACAGTTTCTGTTGTTTTTAAACGGTCTCAAAATTGATTTCTGGATGTCTTAAAAATCAGAGCAGGAACTTCTAAGAATGACGACAAAATTTGGGGTCGTGATCCCTAGAATCCACCGCGGAAGCGCGGCCAAACCCTTGGTTAGGCCGCGCAACCGCGGCCACGTGGGGAGCACGTGCTCCCAAGTTTTGTCAGATTGTTCTATGTGGGATTTTGGGGTTTTTGATATATATCATTTTTGCCCAGATTTTGTTACTGTTCACCAGTAAGTCGTGGGGCCCACTTCTTGATATTTTGTCGATCGAAATTTAAACACGTTAGTTTTTCACAGTATTTACATTATATCTGCGACCGTGAATGTCACTCGATCGGTAAATCCGGTCTAACTGCTATAGCCCGGTTAGACGGATTTGCGAACGTGATTTTCACGTTGATGTTCTATGTATTTGCTGTGATGTTGCGGATCGGTCGTGGGGATAGCCTGGATGCAATACTAGTACAGTTTTGTTGTATTATGTACATTTGATATTGCGGGGCGAGCGTCCGACATGTGGACTGCCGTCACTGCCTGATTGTATTATTCTTTTGGGGCACGACCTGGTTGCGGTCGATGTACCCGGTGTATGTATATTTTACTTTTTGTACTAGGATTACCCCGCGGAGGGGTGCACGGATAGCCGGGATCTAGAGGGCAGCAAGCCCGCATCTCATGGCATTGGGACGGAGGGGGCTTCACTCTAGGATTGGCAGGCTATTCGCCGCACTCGTAGGGGGTACAGGTTTGACCCAGGAGGGGTGCCCAAGTTGCCGGATTCCGTGAAGTGCTGGGTGGTCCATTCACGGCGCTGAAGGGGGCTGCCTCGCTTCAGGTTTTGGCGGGTGACTTGCCGCGCCCGTAGGGGTCTAGGATTTCATTGCACAGGCTATCCACACGACCAGGGGAACGTCGAGTTTCAGTAGTGGCTCTGTGAAACTCGGGGATCCCAGATATCTGTATTGTTCTGTGATGCTGTACATTTCTGTGATGTTGCATTTTATTCACGCCTTGAGCGAATACTATATATTGGTATATATATTAGTAGATGTTGTATATGTTTTTCATCCGCGCTAGTCCAGTCCCCGCTCTGCCGTTAGTTAGCTAACCTAACGGGTAATGACGGGACCCAGTGGCGAATGCGAATGGCATATACATACGTCAGTATATTTTCGTTCTTTGTGGTGTGATCAATTGATGGGACTGCATTGATTCGGATCAATGCAAGTTAAACAAACCTATTCTGATGTTGTTGGAACACTTTTCAAAAAGCTGTTATTGCAAGGACGTTCACTTTTGTTTTGCATCGTGGTATTCATTTAGAATATCCTGCTCCTCAGTCGACGAGGCAAGGGCCGAGATCCCTTCACCGGGAGTGACCCCTTGGACAGAAGTTTGCGTCAGGGCATTAACTTCACTATAGCCGATTACTTTTGCTTTGCATCGAGATATTCGGTTATGAATATCCAGCACCCCATTCTACGGGGAAAGAGCCGAGATCCCTTCACCGGGAGTGACCTCTTTAGTAAAGGTTTTCGTCACTATATTTTCTAAAAAGCTATTCGTTCCTTCAACGATATCAAGTTCACTACGTTAAAGGTTTTCGCCAGAAACCATTCGTAGCCCTCCGTCGTTTCATATGGGTAGTCAATAGTATTCAAGCTGTGTTTGTTGGCCTTAGTCAAGGCACAGTGTTTGGTAGCTGTTGGGTATTCATATGCTGCATAGATAGATGCGTTGGTTTGGGACAGTCGTATAGCCTTGTTGGCCTTAGTCAAGGGCTTGTACGGGTGGGTTCAAATCAACCTGGACAATGACGGGTAGAACTTGACATGTGACTTATGATTTGTTGGCCTTAGTCAAGGTCATAAGAGCATGGGGCAGAAATCACATCGGGAGTTTCAAAAGTACTGAAACTTGCCAGATATGCGCATACCTTCTGGAGTGTGATAGCGTGAGCGGATTCCGTCACGTTATCATGCAATGATAGTTGGATCCCGATTCCCACTGATGAGTTAGTTTACTCCTCGGGTGACCCCGACTAATTCTTCTTTTAGGTTTGGAGGAGAATTTGAGGT
This sequence comes from Agapanthus africanus, assembly GCA_030015575.1. Lineage (NCBI taxonomy): Eukaryota > Viridiplantae > Streptophyta > Magnoliopsida > Asparagales > Amaryllidaceae > Agapanthus > Agapanthus africanus. The sequence goes on along the minus strand of CM057349.1, from coordinate 234,986,719 downwards.
ACAGTGGGAGGATTCCAGATTAGATAAATTGGTGACCATTCTGATCTAGGTTAGAGTGCACGCTGAGTGTTTCTTTTCTCTCTCTCTTTGGCAGCGACCATTGACCCGACCCTAAGACTTTGACTCAGTGACCAAGTTGACCGAACCTTCTTAACACTGGCTTTTGGATTGTCAGAGTTGCAGACCTCATTGCCACTCCTACTTTTACCCTTTTCTCCAGGACACCCCGTATTACTGCGAACGTCCACTTCCATTGGACAAAACCATCGTATGGTTAGATACGAACTCGAAGGAATTCGAGGATGGTTTCTGGTTCTGGAGAAAACGGATAGGATTATTCAGTTGTCTTTTCCTTTTACCCTCTCTCAGGTTACGAGTACTCCTTGGTTTAGGGGTAGTACACCTATTACGCAAATTGGATTGTCTTCTTCCAAACCTTAGGCTGGTGCCGACCGGTAGGGAATGAAGAAAACCAATTAGCATAACGATGGTGTGCAGAAGGTATTAAGTTCAGACAAAGCAAGGGATTAGTAAGAGGGCAAAGTAAATTGCAACAGATATTCACGACCAAACCAAATATTTCGTTACCACTCCCACATCACCTTTGTATTTCTCCAGGACACTCCGTATCACTACGAAGATCCACAGTTTATTTGGATACTCCATCGTATGGTTATATACGAACTCGAATGGAACTTGTTCCAGTTCGGGGATGGATTCTGGTCCAGGAGAAATAGGAATAAAGTACATTCAGGTGTCTTTTATCTTCACCTTCTCTCGCGTTGCGAGTGCTCCTAGGATTAGGACAGTACACCCTTTATGCTTATTGGATAGTCTTCTTCCAAACCATAGGCTGGTGCCGAACGGTAGGGAAGGAAGAAAACCATTTGGCCTAAAGGGGTGTGCAGAAGGTAAAGACTAAAGACATATGAAGGGATTTGGAGAGGTGGCAAAGAATTATACGGTTATAGTTGTGAATTTGGATAATGGAAGAGGCATTACTAAGAATACCGGGATACCCCACCGAAACATTTCAATGTTTCAGTTTCACTGTGTACTGTTAAAAGAAAACTGATTTCCCGATTAGATACTTACTCCAGGGTATGTATTTACCAGGTATGATTCTCACATCTGTATGGTTTTACAGATGATGAGTGGGAGTAGGTTATTGGGAATTGGGTGATCATCCTCATTATATCGGGATTCGTTGTAATCGGTGATATTTGAGGAAATCACCTGGGCTGTTTGCCGGTTGGCAAATATTTGGTTTTGAATATCCGCTGTTATGCACCAATTTCAAATTGATATATCTGTACGTTTATTTTCATAGAGTGAGATATAACTTTCTGAAATTATGTCTACGACATTTACCTATATCAGTGGATGGTTAGGTAAGGAGCATTAAACAGCGGTGTAATTCTTCTTAACCATAAGTACAGTTTTCAACCTACGACACACAGTGAATGAGTTATCAGACTCAAGGGACTTATACAGAGTATTGTATGTTGTCCAGGGTCCATCAGGACAGAGGGGTTGGTCCTCGTACTACATTCAGTTTACTTATGACTTCTCTAATTTTTAGACAGGTGTTTCGTGGAAACACAGGGTCCGAATTTGGAGAAGTTATAGGTATTTGAATAGAGTAGAGAACCAGGTATAGCAAGTATCGGGATTCTTCAAAGAGATCGAAGATGTAGATACTTGTGTATGGTATTCAGTTGATAGTAATGATAAAGAGAGCTTGCTTCTCTTTCAGGTTACTCATAATTGGAAGTATTCCTAAGTTGAGTAACGCTGATCGGCCTCCTTCCATTTAGTTGACATGCGCTGGGGACAGCTGCATGTTTGAATCTGGTTCAATTAAATCAGTGCCTCTGTTTTTATATTGGATATAGAACAGTTCATATCTTAACGATGTTAAGGTACGGGGAGTTGTCCGGTTTATGATTAAAACCAGACACTGGACAACTCAAGGCACGTTTCTGTAATGGCTGTTTGTGGGTTGACCCAGGCTATGACGAGGGTTGACTTTCTACCATCTGGATGAACAATAGCGATATTGTTCTAGACTCGCCACAGTTTTATTAAAAATGGATTTTTTCAGAAAACAGTAGTGGGAGTATGGTAGAACTGGAAGTGATTCCAGAACCACAAACGATTACTGAAGATTTGATAAGGAACCTAAAGATTCAATCTGGATTGACATTCCATTGGCCACTCCGCAGATATGGTGGGTAACTTCAGGCACCCGAGAGGTACTACGGTAGCCTCAAGGACGGTGACGGGGAAGTTCTTGTTTACCCACAATTACCAATGCTGTTGTTCCAGGCTGCGAGACCCGGCGGGAGGATGAGTATAGCGTCGTTCTGAACTCGCTTCAGAAGTGTACGTGTATATGACTCTGCCAGAGGGTTGTCGTAGTCAGTGGGAGCAGCGGAAGCATTGGTGGACAGGTTGCTTATGTCTATTTATAGACTAGAGCAGATGTAGCGGAGATAGATCATCTATTTCTGACGTGACAGTCATGGGTTTGACTTCATCAGAATAGGGGATGGATCTGTTGAGAAGGTAGTAGGGTGTGATATCCTGGTATTTGGATGATATACACAGAGTAGGAAAAGAAACTCCTACACTACGATCGGTTATACTTTGGTCGTCACACAGTGGTTTCTCCACAAAGGACTTGAACATTATATCAGACATACTGGTTACTAGATCTATGGTTTTAGATCTAGATTTGGGTGGTTTCTCAATCAGGGTACCTTGACAGCATTCTAAGAGTATTTAGAATGGACGACTCCTAGCACGGTAGTATACCTGCAGGTGATGGAGTCACCCTCTCCAAAGGTGTCTTACAGACTAAAGGGGAGAGGGACGTGCATAATTGGCAGATCACTTGCTTAGGCAATTGAGTCAATCATGAGATGTCAAGTACCACACCAGATGTTGTTCTTGCACTAGATGCAATAAGTTGACATTAATCCAATCCTGGAGAAACAGTCGGAAGCAGTTTTAGAACATAAGTGGATGTTCTAGGGATATGATAACGACAGCCTCATTCGGGAAACAGTTATCATTCCAGGCTTCCAAGGTGACATGGACGACAAGGAGGTTGTCAGAGTTATAGTTTTCCCTCTGACGAGGGGCAGTATTTTGGACAGGTGATCCAAGGCAATACTGAGGGAGGCATGGCGCGCAGGATACTGATTAAGTTCAGTTGACGATACAGTCTAAGAAGTTTGGATTTGGAGTTCATTTATGAGCTATGTCCCATCAGACATCCAGGCACATTCTAAGACAGGTATTGCTCATTTCGGGAGATGGGTTTCTCCGCGAACTTGAGATATAGAGAGACATAGAAAGAAACAACTAAGCGGATCCACTCACTGAGGCTATTCCTCGAACGCAATAGTTCCGCAAACGAGCTTTGTGAGACTGACTAGTAGAGGAGTTGGATGTTCGGTATCACACGGGCTGTGAGTATGCGACATCGCAATAATTAGCCTTGAGTGCAAGTGGGAGATTGTTGGAGATAGTGCCCTCAGAGTCAATTATTAGGTCACAGGTACGTGATTGTAATGATTGAGGGAGGACCTATCCCGGTAGGACAGTCTTACTCGAGATGATAGTATGCTATCTGGTTTACCTTTATCATCGTGTACTGCTTTAGGTGACATGACACGTCGCTATTACACGTTGATAGAGCCCCTAGGATTCTTGCTTGACCACCAGCAGTATGAGGGCGATCATATAAGTGGGAGCTGGGGGTCTACAAGCATATCCTTAAAAGGTCCCTAGTCGTGGGAGTTTCGAGACCGGGCATCGATACTCCATTAGTAGACTAGTGTATACAGTCGAGACCCCGACGAGGGGCGGTGGCCGGTCTCACAAGCCACTGGTGTCAGTTGGATCACCTAAGATGTATACAGGTGCTCATTGGGTTATGAGTACACCGGACAGGACTCGCCGGGAACATGCTAGTTGGTCATATACCAGACGTCAGATGGCAGTTCCCTGGTGACATGTGTGCAGGTTAGTTCATCGACCTGGGGATCGTCATTTGTCTCGTGTGAGTTCCCACTGTACTTTGATTACTACCCTACCACGGCTCAAAGGAGTCGTGCAAACAGGTTTTAGTTGGGTACAGTCCCGAGCCACATGGAGGCAGTGAGCGTATCTTCAGGGGTTCGTCTCTCCCGGTATTGGGGGTGAGGTCGTGCTGTGTCTAGGAGAGCCATTACACAAAGTCCTTGGCCAAGGCAAGGAGATTTACTGGTAGGTATTCCAGTAGTATCTCAGGGTGTTCTGGGCTACACTCCGACACGACTTGTACCGCTTTTGGGGGTCTGACTTTTACCAACCCCCTAGGCCCGCCATGCGATACTCATAGACGAATGGACCGGACTGCACGGATATTGTCACTGACAGGCTCAGTAGGGTGTCAGGATGAGTTCGCTCATCGACGTCCCTTTTGGTCAATAGCTGGTGGCCCGTTACGTATTGGCTTATACCTCTGACGAGCTAGTGGTTAAATCCACAGCCATAGTATTGACGAGTCTTTAGAGTCCACCACACTTTCAGTTACTCAGCTTTCGGGCGAAACGCTGTAGAGGCCGTATGGAGATATGGCAGGGTCCGATCAGATACGTGCGGTATTGCACGGATCAGGATCGGACAGTTTTGTACTAGTAGCCGTATAGGTATATGGCAGGGTTCGATCAGATACGTGCGGTATTGCACGGATCAGGATCGAACGGATATTACTAGCCAGCTTTGGTTTAAGCCGGTCCTAGTTTAGTACAGTGTAGATTTTGTCTCTTTGCATTTGTATCCGGGCGGAATACAGATGCGGGTGTGTATGCACAATATCGGGGTTTTCCTGTAATTTATTACGGGACCAGTTTTCTGGAGTTGCCAGTTTGCATTCCGTTCCGGCCGGTTTTCCTTTGTTCTTTCCCGGCCGGACTTTTCCGATGGAGGGGGTAATTTGCAGTTTTGCAAATTACTTTTGTGGAGGGGTTTTATTGCATATATATTGATTATGATGGCTTTCTTTTCTTTGCACCATGCTTGCTTTGACTTGTGATTTGAGTGGGTATGGGTTTGATGTGAGTTGAAGCATGCTTGCATGTTTTCTTGTCTTGGTTGTGGTCACCCCTTCTTCATTCCTACACTCACCTCCCTTCATCATATATATCCATTCTTTCCTCCACCAAATTTTTTGATGAAATTGGCCGGCCACTAATTGAGGAGAAGGAAAAATGAGAGATTCATTTTGTGTGCTTCATTCTTCATCTCATTTTCTTTGCAAAATTGGTAGCTTCATTTCCCTCCAAAGTTCAATCCTCATTCCTCCATCCAAAGGCAACAAACCCCAAAGAGACAAGTAGCCTCTACACTACACTTCCTACAGCATATCTTGGGCACGTCGAGTAGCCGGCTTCGTGCCCGAGTTGCCTCGGCATTGAGGTGGGAGCCCGTAAAAGACGAAGGCGATGTGGTGCCCTTTCCGGTGAGGAGGCGACGATGTGGACGGAGATCCCGCGAGGAGATCGGAGTGGAGATGAAGACCGGAGGACTCGGATCAGTCGGTACAACATTTCCACACTCTTTACTGTTTGTTAGTTTAGCAATAATGGTAGATCCGGGTTAAAGTATACGATAGCGCCAAGTTAAAAAGTTTTATTCCGCAATTGGCGTCTGTAGATTGCCGGGGCGCTAACGTAGACTTACAGACATAGAACAATGGGATGCACCAGAATCGAATAATGCTAATGCGGGAAAATCATGAATAAGTAGAATACCTGAAACAACTTCCTCTGAAGCCTTGGCCTCATCAGCCGTCAGGGTAAAACCTCGAGCTTGATTGGGTCCTTGAGTCAACTTCTTCTGCCCCTGAAACTACTTCTGCGGTAGCCTCTGAACATCATCCTTAAGACGAAGCTTTGACGGACAAGTATCAACGGTATGATCCGCTGATCCACAAACAAGGAAAAGTCCAAGTCTCTTTCGACAATCTTTCCAGAAATGACCCGATCGTTGGCAGAAGTCGCAAAATGCTCTACCTTTCTGCTCGGTTGCGACGGTCCTCTTTATAGGTACAACACCACACCTATTCACCGGAATACCTTTGCGTGTATGTGCTTGGTTTGGTGTAAACGCTGGCTTCCGTACAGCCATTGCTTGCTGCTGCGTACCCCTAGTCTTCATAAATAGGCTCTGCTGCTTTCGGGCCGCTGTAAGCACTTGTGAGAAGGTGGTCAGACCCAGAGATATAATATGCCTCTGGATGTCCACATCCAAGCTGCGCATAAACCTTCGTGCCCTATCAGCTTCTTTGGCCACCAAAGGTCCAGCGAATCGACTGAGCCATGTTCACTCAGCCGCATGTGCATCCACGGATCCGCCATTCTGCTTTAAACTGATAAACTTTTCTTCCATTTCTTCCCGTGCAGTCTGCAGGAAGAACTTCTCCAAGAAACTCTTCGAAAAATCTGCCCAACTGATCGGCTTGGGCAAGCGGGTCTCTTCCACAAGCCACCATTCACGGGCATAGTCCATTAATTGGATGTGTACCATATCCACTCTCTTGTCCTCTGGAATCTGTGCTGCAACGAGCAAATTCTTCGTATCAACTAGCCACTGCTTCGCTGGCAACGGTTCCTCCAGACCAGTAAAGACGGACGGACCAAGTCTCCTGAAATCCGCCACGTTACCCACACGCTCAACTGGTTTGGCCACAACATTGTTTACGGACTGCTGGACGGTCCGCACACCTTCCTGAAAAGTTTCGGCTTGCTGCTGGTTCAGCTCGGTCTGCCGCTTCTGGTTCTCCAGCATGCCACGAGTTACTCCAAGTAACACGGCGTCATCAACACGCCTCTGGTACGATTTCAAATTTCTGTCTGCCGTGTTCCTGAAACCAAAACACCGAAAGGATTAGTATGATAACAGATTCAAACTTTTGATGAATAATGACCATAGATCAAGGATATGAATCAAGACTAGAACTCCAAGTTACTTAAATAGAGTACCGCATTGTAATCATGTCGCGGTACATAGTTACAATCACATAACTCCACCCAAGTCGCCCAAATTCTAGAGATAAACAATAGGAAACCAAAGTTTCAAGTCGAGATGCAAAGAGGTTTGCATATCGTCAAGGTAAGGACCAGGAGGAAGTTAAGATTCAAAAAAAAATGCCAAGATGGTAAAGTGGCAGGACATGTTCTTAATCATGAGTATTCTGTTTCGTATATTGGGTCTAATACCCAACTACAAATGAATCAAACCCGATCAACCTAAATCCTATGGCTCTGATACCAAAGAAACCCTGTCACGCCCCGCTTCCCAGAGTGCGCTAAGATAGGCACGTGACAGAGCCAACCATGCTACCTGTGGATAGGAAATATCCCTCCACAGTCACATTACGGCTGTAGAGATATCAAGAACAGTAATAAACTATCTAACACATGTCCATGAGCCAGAATAAACGAGTCATGAAATAAAATAATGCGGAAGCAAAAGATCCAAGTACAATAATAAACTGGAATGTACGTACTATAATGCGGGCTCACATCAGGAATGAAAAAATACTAAAAGGAAAACTAAACTAAACTAATAGCAGGTCCTCACTGCTCGGCCTGTTGATCAAAATACTTCTGGACTGCCTGCGACAAGGATAATGGATCTTGGCCATGCAAAATCCAGACGTCAATGCGTCATAATATCAATAATTTTAAGCAAGCAGGATGTAATGAAATATGCTGGCATGAAGTATAAGCAGTAACAAGTTATCAGGAAATAAATAGAAACATGAATAACGATCGGTGAACATGATATATTATAAGTGAGGTGCAGTGAGTAATCTAACTGTGCTATAGGGTTAACTACTCTGAAGTTATTTGAAATCAATTAATGTAATCTTCATCGTAACCCATCGGTCTATGCCTCATTCATTCCCCATGGGACCACGGTACAATATATAATAGACTGTGAGTCTATGTCCCGTTTATACCCCACGGAACCACGGTACAGGATGTAATAGCCCTTTGAGTTACGTTCAGTTACAATCTTGATTTCCCCATACCCCCAAGGTTATGTGTGTAAGTCAGGTATTGATAAATCAGGAGCTAATACCAACACAGGATCAAGTAGGTACAGGTTTGTCTAAATAGACACAGGATATGTCCGTAGGGACAACAGGTCAAGATTGTTGGCATTAGTAACAAGATCAGGTAACAAGTCAAGTAGTAATATATCAGGTCATGTCAGGTAGTGCACAAGTATCAAGCGGGTGCTCATAATCAAACTGTAATAAGTATGGGTGCACAAAATCAAGTATGGAGTACTAATATAACATTAAAATGAAATAATGTGACATGGTATGCAAATAGATATAAAATGGATGCACAATTATCGATTAGGGTTACATTTATAGTTCCAATACTAATTAGGATGCACTATATTAAACATGGGGTGTTAATATCACAGTATTATGTATTAATGTGATCTATAGATGCAGTTATATATATTTTAAATGAGATGGGTGCAAACGGGTATCCGAAAACAGTAAAACAGTAAAATGGTAATGTGGGATGTACAACTAAGCAATATGAGATGTAAATATTCCATTGGGTGCAGTATATTGTAGTATAATATGTAACAGGATAGGTATGCATGCGGTAGATGTAAAACAATACGTACGGATGTATACGGATGTCGGAAAACTATAAAACGAGAACTTGGGATGCGGGATTTAGAATACCGGTGTTATAATTATTAAAATAGATATGTGAAAAGTAATGTAGCATGTAGCAAGATAATCTTGCCTAGACGGATCAAGAAACGGATATGTACGGTACGTCCGACGTCGGCAAAATGTCGCGACGCACGCACGACACACGGAACAGGTCCAAGTAACGCACGAGGGTGATCACGCGGGTAAGGTACGCTGTCTGGATCGTCGGCGTCGATCCCGGCTCCGGCGATCGCTAAAACAAGATTCAAGAAAGTTAAAGAAAAGAAAAGAAAGAAAGAGGAAGAAGAAGAGGGATAGGTGGTTGCTTACTGGGGTTGTGCACAGAGGCGAAGACAGAGAAGGTGATGGTGTCAACGGTGGTGAACGGAGCTCCGGCGATCTAGGGTTCTGTGTTAATGGGTTAGGTTAGGGTTTGGGTCGGTTTGGTGTTGGCTGGGGTGTTGCAGGGGTTGGTGTAGAGGGAGAATGCAGAGGAGAGGAGGAGGAGGAGGAGATGAGGATGGTGGTGGTGTGAAGCTGGGGTCATCGGAGGCGAGGGAACGGCGACGAGGTGAGGGTTCTGTGGGTGCAGGGTGTGTGTGCAGGGGCTTGGGGGATGAAGAAGATGGTGGAGGAGGAGATGAGGAGGCTCTGAGGGAGTTGAGGAGGCAATGGGGATTATTAGGGTTAGGGTTTGAGATGGTGATGGGTTGAAGGAGATGGGTTCGCTGGGTTTTAAATAGAGAGGAAGACGAGAGGAATGAGGGTTCTGTTAAGGGAGGTGAGCGTATCACACGCGCGGTGACGCGACTCGAGGGAGGAACAGTGATTGCGAGATGAGAGAGAGAGCCGCGAGAGGAGAGAGAAAGAAGAGAGAGAGAGACTCAACGTTAGGGGAGAGAGAGAAAGAAGAGAAAGAGAGGAGAGAGACTGTGGTTGGTTTAAAGTGTGGGGCCCAGCTGACAGAGAGAGAGAGAGCTGAGGTTTGTTATAGGTTAGGATTTTAATTTGATTTTATTAAAAAAAATATTTGGTAGGTTATAAGAATAAAATTTTAACTGTCGATTAAAATAAATATTTAATTAAATTTGAATTTTGGCGGTATACAAAATATTCCAAAACACGTCCGGGTCGGGTCTAAAATTTCAGTTTTAAAATATGAAAAATATATGCGAGGTCCAAATTTCAAAATGAATGCTTAGGTAACGAAAATGCATACCCCAAAATTGCATGCACGTACGTGCGTATAGCCATCCAAATACGTCCGTTTCACTGAACGGGACGAGAACAAGATGTGTGGATGCACCACAGGGTTAGGGTATCATGCAGGCCATGTTATGTATTTTAAATTATTTTCTATGGCTTAAAATGTTATATGGTAAAAGATGCGATGCCAGATAAATGCCAGTATGCAGTATTCATGAAAATGCAAATGTCTATGTAACAAGTCAAGATAATTCATAAATATGAATCAAACAAGTTTCGAGCAAGCGGGTCGGATCGAATGCAATGTAAAATGTAAAATACCATTCGTACCCAAACATGATAAATCAATAAAATTCCAAAATAAGCAAATACGATAACTGGAACTGGTATAAATGAACTAGGGTGTTACACCTGCCGCGACTACTCTGAGGGTAAGACCTGCAAAACACTGTGGCACAACGGGGGTGAGTTGCCAACTCGTGAATAGTAAATAACATCATACTATAATCACAAGTATGCACCAACAGCGATAATCCATCATATGTAATCTGATAGCATAAGTATGGCAATATGAATATGTAACTATCATGATCAAGGTACGCCACCAGGGTACTATATCTACATGAATCAAATGCATATCAAATAAATCCTGAGTATGGGATAAATAATAAACCTCATGCACAAATCATCAGCATGGAAAAACCCGGTGTAAATCAACAACACCCCAAATCCCAAATCCTCAGACGCCGTCACCAGGACTGGCCCCTCATATCCTGTAAATCTCATGAAAACCTGAGTGCCCAACATCGGCACTCGAAAACATTATGAAATACTCGTGTCCAACATCGACGCGTAAATCCCCATATCCATACATCTCTCGAAACATAAATGTCCAACCTCGACACTCGCAATCCTCGGAACATGAATGCCCAACCTCGACACTCGCAATCCCTAAATCCATATATCTCTTGGAACTTAAGTGCCCAAAATCAAAACTCGGAATCCCCAAATCCAAAGAAAACGGGTTTTCAAAACAATACACATTTTGTTGAAATATCCCCGCGGTTCTCAAAACCCGGAAAACTACATGAAATCCATATCTCAATGTGTAAATCCATATAATATTATGTATGCAATATAGAACAACAATATGAGCATATCAAGGGAAAATCCGCTATTTAAATGCATCAAGTCATTAAATATATCGCGTGGTTCCCAAGTATCCAAATCCAACGCAGCATCCTATAAGTGAACATGTAGCTATAGCAAGGTATGTGTGTAAGCATGTAGGTATGCATGTATGCTATATTTCATATGCGCAAATCGCACGAGAATCAATGCCTCAATGTCACTAATCAATACAATATCACCTATGCATATGAGTTGTGTGTATCATGGCAACTACCGACAGTGTGGGTGTAGCATACAATGAGTGCTCGTGCAACATGAACTGTCAATAATAGTGCAGTGTATAATGGGTACTGGTTCAAGCAAACCCAAGTAACTATATGCAATGAAGTTCATGCACCATCTCTATATGTAAATATAAACAAGCGGCTAATGTCATATTATATCTAGCCTTGACTCTTAACGCCATACGGGCGATTTTCCCGTAGATGTTAAATCCGACCACCTGCTTCCCTTTCTTCGCAGCGTCCGAAGTCCCCGCTTGCGATCCTAAAATTTCACAAACACAACACAAAAGGCTAAAATCCTACGTCGAAACAAAGATAACGAAACGCAAAGATAACGCCCACAAGATAACTACACTGTGCACCTAGTGCACAAAACGCGTACGATATCGGCACAACCCTATCTAGGATCGTTAAACTACGCAACCCCCAAGCCTAGACCCCGATCGTACCGATCGCGCATTCACAACACAATATATTGCGAGGAAGATAATATATATAATATCGCAACGTCCATTAGAACCGACGTCCAATTTTTACCGAAACCTAGTAAGCAACTTTATCACATATTAGCTCAAGTCTAGAAGTTAACACAATTCTAGTGATCACAAACATCGCAAAGTAGCTTAACTAAGTCACCCAAACCTTTAAAAAATTTAATCTCACCCAAATATGATTTAGTAAAAGTTAATTCGCTATTAATCTCAATTAGACAAATTAGGAAGTTAACAAATAACATTCTCCCACTAGGTTAAGTTTTCCAAGTCTTCACTTATCAATTAACCACTTCAACAAATTAAACCCTAACTAGATCTTCACAACTCATTCATGAAAATTCTAAACATGCAAACTAAGCTATATTAAACATCTAATAAGCTAGCTTAATGTATTAAAACACCATTTAAAGTTTAGGGTTAGGATTATACCTCCAAAAGATTCACAACTAGCAACTAAACCCTAAATTTTAGCCTCTAAAATGATATCTTTAATGAAGTTCTAAGCTTGTTTAGTGTTGAAGAATGATGGGTAGAGATTTTTTTTTTGAGTTAGTGTGATTATTTGAGAATTTTAGATGATTTAATTGGGCTTGAAGAAGTGAAATTGAAGCAAGAAGAGAGAGAGGGCTGAAAGGGGGGGGGGCGCTCGGCCAAGCTCAAAAAAATGGGGAGGTTTGGAATTTGTGTGGAAAATTCTAGTGTAAAACAAAAATTAAAGCACATTAATGCAACAAATATCTTATGCCACCTCATTTTCATTTTCTTTAAATTTTCTTTTAATTCACAAATATCTAGATATTTTGGAGAGAAGGATTTAAGCTTAATTTAGTGATTAAATTAGCATAAATTCACTTTAGTAATAATTAACCCAAACAAAATTGTAATTACCACTAATTAAGTGCATAATTAACAACTTATAATAATATTTTAATTAGGGAAAAATATTTAAGTGAACCAAATTCTTCAAGTGACCACTAAAACCCGCAAACTAGCAATATTCTAGTTAAACTAGGTGCAGTCAAATCTATATTCAAAATTGATCACTTTTGGGTTTTTTTTACGGAAAACACTGACTATTTTACCTTTTAACGGAAAATTCGCATAACGATTCCTAAAACGTTACAATCTTCCTTCCTTAAAGAAATTCGGTCCCCGAATTTAAGAATTTAACTACGCGTACCTTCGAAGAGATGAGGGAAATTCTTCCGCATCTCGCTCTCGGCCTCCCAAGTGATCCCTTCACTAGTAGGTCCACGCCAAAGAATCTTCACAGATGGAAAGACCTTTGACCGAAATTTCTTCACCTGTCGATCCAATATAACTACCGGCTGCTCGGTGAATGAAAGATCGTGCTCAAGCTGAACGGTCTGGTGCTGAATCATGTGAGAAAGATCATGAAGGTATCTACGAAGTATCGACACATGGAAAACGGGGTGAACATCCGGAAAACTGGGCGGAAGTGCCAAACGATAGGCAACGACACCAACTCGCTCAAGGATCTCGAAAGGACCTACAAATCTGGGACTGAGCTTCCCTTTTTCTCCAAATGTCATAACGCCCTTCATCGGAGAAATCCGCAGGAATACATGATCCCCCACTGTGAAGTCAAGTCTGCGACGACGACGGTCGGCATAAGACTTCTGTCTGCACTGGGCTGCTCTCATCCTGTCCTGAATCAGCTGGATCTTCTCCGTAGTCTCCTGAACTAGCTGGGGTCCCAAAACCCTACTCTCGCTGAGTTCGGTCCAGCAGACTAGAGATCGACACCTCCTACCATACAAAGCCTCAAAAGGCGCCATCTGAATCGTCTCCTGATAACTGTTATTGTAGGAGAATTCAATCAACGGCAAGTGACGATCCCAACTACTACCGAAATCAAGCACACACGCACGAAGCATATCCTCCAGAGTCTGTATAGTCCGCTCCAACTGACCATCGGTCTGTGGATGAAAAGCGGTGCTAAAACTCAACCGGGTACCCAAAACTTCCTGAAGCTTCTGCCAAAGACGGCTAGAAAACTGGGTGCCCTTGTCGGATACGATGCATGTGGGAACGCCGTGCAAACGTACAATCTCGTCTATATACAACTGAGCATACTGAGAATAACCGAAAGTGGTCTTCACTAGAAAGAAGTGAGCCATTTTCGTCAACCGGTCAACAATCACCCAAATGGAGTCATACCCTCAACTGGTCCTGGGTAGAACCACAACGAAGTTCATAGAAATCTATTCCCATTTCCACTCCGGAATGGGTAAAGGCTGCAACTCACCTGCCAGCCTCTGATGCTCAGGCTTGACTTGCTGACAAGTCAGGCACCTCGAAACGAAGTCTGAAATATCACGCTTCATCCCTTCCCACCAGTAAAAGTTTCTCAAATCATGGTACATCTTGGTGGAACCTGGATGAACGCTAAAGGCTGACTGATGTGCCTGCTCTAGGATCTCGCGTCTCAACCCATCAGCATCTGGTACACACAACCGAGTCCCGCATCATAGCACACCCTGGTCATCAATCATGAACTCCGAAACTGTACCCAGCCGAACAAGCTCAAGAATCTCAGACAAACAGGTATCACTGGACTGCGCCTCACGGATACGATCAAAAAGTAGTGGACGGGCGCGGACATGAGCAAGCTGTCCCCCAGTGGAAGTGAACTCAAACTGTACTCTACCATCGCACAAGATCTGCCAATCTGCAGAAGATTGTCGCCGAACTGCGCTCAACTGGAACAAGCTACCCCCAGGCTTAGACTCAAAGCATCAGCTACCAAATTCGCCTTGCCTGGGTGATAAAGGATCTCACAATCATAATCCTTCACAGGCTCCATCCAACGGCGCTGTCTCAGATTCAAATCCCGCTGCTGGAAGATGTACTTCAAGCTCTTGTGATCTGTGAAAATCTGACATGACTCCCCGTACAAGTAGTGTCTCCAAATCTTCAATACAAAGACCACCGCGGCCATCTCAAGGTCGTGAGTGGGGTAATTCTGCTCATGCTTCTTCAGCCGCCGAGAAGCGTAAGCGATAACTCTATTATGCTGCATCAATACACAACTGAGCCCTACTCGAGAAGCATCACAGTAAACAACATAGCCGCCCGATCCAGAAGGCAAATATAGAACTGGTGCAGTCGTCAACCGAGTCTTCAACTGCTGGAAACTCTGCTCGCACGCATCAGTCCAAAGAAAAGGAACCCCCTTCCGGGTCAGTCCGGTCAGCGGTGCAGCGATACTCGAAAAATCCTGCACGAAATGGCGATAATAACCAGCTAAGCCCAAAAAGCTGCCAACCTCAGTCATAGATACAGGTCTGGGCCAAAGCTGTACAGTCTCGATCTTCCTCGGGTCCACAAGAATACCGTCTCCCGTCACGACATGACCCAAGAAGTGAACTCTATCAAGCCAAAACGCGCACTTTGAGTTTTTAGCATACAGCCGGTGCTCTCTCAATGTCTGCAAAGCAATACTGAAGTGTTGCTCATGCTCCTCTCGACTCCTAGAGTACACCAGAATGTCATCAATAAACACAATAAAAAAACTAGTCGAGGAACGGCCTGAAAATCCGGTTCATCAGATCCATGAACACTGCTGGGGCATTGATGAGTACGAACGACATCACCAGAAACTCATAATGCCCGTAGCGTGTATGAAAAGCAGTCTTCAGAATGTCATCATTCCGAACCCGCAACTGATGATAACCCGAATGCAAATCAATCATAGAAAAAATGTTTCACACCCTGAAGCTGATCAAACAAATCGTCAATGCGAGATAAAGGATATCTGTTCCGCACCGTAACTCGGTTCAATTGACGATAATCAATACACAACCTCAAACTTCCGTCCTTCTTCTTGATGAACAGAACAGGAGCTCCCCACGGCGAAACACTCGGATGCACAAGTCCCCTATCAAGCAACTCTCGCAATTGATCTTTAAGCTCTCTAAGCTCCGCCGGAGCCATCCGATAAGGCAGTATAGAAATAGGCCCCGCACCGGGAATCAGATCAATGCAAAACTCAATATTATGCTCTGGCGGCAACCCAGGTAACTCATCGGGAAACTCTCACACGGTAGGAACCCGGTCCAATCACTCCACTGTGGCTCCAGTATCATGAATGAAAGCCAAGAATCCCCGACATCCTCTCCTGAAAAGCCGACTAGCGCAAAGGATAGAAATCAAACTGTGAGGGGCGGCACCACGGTCCCCTTGCACAACAAACACTGACTCGCCGGGAAAACAAAACCTAACTGTCTTCTCGCGGTAGTCCACGAATGCATAGAAAATAGCTAACCAGTCCATGCCCAGGAGAACGTCGAAGTCCAACATCTCAAGAAGGATCAAGTCGACGGACAAATCTTTATCTCCTAAACGAATAACACACAACCGGAACACGTGACGCGCAACAAACGACTCGCCAACAGGAGTAGTCACGACAAGCGGCTGATCTAGCAAACACGACTCTCTGCCCAAACTCGGCATGAAGTGTGTAGAAACATACGAATGCGTAGATCCCGGATCAAATAAAACATGTGCATCAAAAGAACATACAGAAAGAGTACCTCAAACCACTGCATTGGACGCCTGCGCGTCCTGATGAGTCAAGACAAACACCCGAGCCTGCCCTCTACCGGCATATGGCTGACCTTTGCCTCTACCACCCCATCCCCCCGACACAAAATCACCACGACCATAACCTCTTAGAACATGAGTCTGAAGCGGAGCAACAACAGGCATAAGAGGTAACGCCCTCTGAGGTGGGGAAGGTAGTAGGGTAACATGTGGTACAGCAGCCCCGCCCTCACGTGGCTCAGTACAATCTTGAACACGATGACCCAAACTCCCGCACCGAAAACATCCAAATGAAAACTGTTGACTCTCCTGGCGATAAGAGCTAAAAAGCTGGCCACGTCCCGAGCCTCCACTACTTCCAGTATCTGAACGGGAACTGTCACGGCGTCTAAACGCCTACCTCCGTGCTGAAACACCCGAACGAACCCTCTTCGGTTCCGAAACAATCGACGCCTCAGAAAGACGCTCTTCCACCAATAGGGCTGCGTCCACCGCTGCAGCATACGTGTCACAATGCTAAATGCTGATTGCGAGGAACAACTGGGTAAGCAGGCCTGAACGAACCTCTTCACCTGCATCTCCTCAGTAGCTACCAAAATACGGAGCATACACAGACAGCTTGGTAACAGTACATCGTACTCAGCCACCGTCATCCCCGGAATCTGGCGTAATGACTCGAATCTGCACGCTCGAGCATCCCTGATGCTCTGCAGAAGAAAACGGGCGAGAAACACTGTCACGAACTCAGCCCAGGTCATAGGAGCAAGACCTGCGGCTCTGCCCTTCTCCAAGGACTCACACCACTTCTGGGCCAGACCCTCCAGATGAAAACTCGCGAACTCTACCCATCTCGCGTCGGAACATTTCAGGGAACGGCATATCCTGGCCATCCGGTCGATAAACGACTGCGGATCCTCAGCTGCATCAGTGCTAGTGAAAACCGGAGGCCTCAGCCTCATGAACTCTGACAGTGATACGGTGATAACCTCTGTAGCTGTAGCTATGACTGCCGGAACAGTAGGCACCATCGCGGTCCCCACAATAAGGAGAATAACCTCCTATCTCTGCGCTCGAATGCCCTCAACTAACGACCCCATCATCTGGAGCAAATCCTGCATACCGGCCCCTAGCATGGTTAGAAATGCAACCATGATGAGTATATGTCATGGCTAACCCTTGTAGAGAATAAACCATGGTAAGAGATAATGGTTAGGTTTATAAATATCTAGGGCAAAACAAAAATGGTGAACTAAGTCAATGGTTATCCACAACTTGCAACCATGACAAAATCCATTCATTTTTGAATTACTCAAATAAATAAAAACCTTAACATTATCTCATACATGGTGTAAGTCTCATACACCCATGTTGCATATATAACCTAGCATGTCACAATAATATATATCACATATATATTATTTATGTAACAAAAGAAAATAATACAATAAACATATATCACATATATGTTAAATGTATCAAAAGTGAGGAAAGAAATACTTACGTGAGCATATATTAGTTAATGTAATTTAATATATCAAATATATAATTATACATTAAATTATTAAATTAACACTTGATTCAATAATCCGGCTATATCATATATAACCGACTAATATAATATGTATCATTTTATCGAATCAACACTTGATCCGATAACTCGACTATATAACATATAACCAGCCGATATCATATATCGCGAGAAATAGAATACGGTATCAAATACTCATATTATTCTCGGTCCCACACATATCACATATGTGCTCCTACTCCGTTTCGCCTGATCCAGGAAACCTCTGTGTAGGACTCTAAAGACTCGTCAATACGCCGGAAGTGGGTAGTGATCATATCAGTCACCCACAAGCCGTCAACGGTCAGCTAAACGTAACGACCACCCGGGTATTGAGCGAGATCAACAAGAAAGCTTGCTCATACTCCTATAAAGCCTATCAGTAACACTGCCGTACAGTCCGGTCTCTTCGTCTGATATGTCGCATATCCAGTCTACGGGGTGGTAAACATCAGACCCCAGTAACCAATAAGTCGTGCCGATGTGAGGCTCATAACGGGTCGAGAAACTACTGATAACACTTACCAGCAGATCTCCATATCAGTCTTGGCCAGGGACTTCCAGTTATAGCCAATCGAGCTCAGCCCAACATCAACCCCCAATACCGGGAGAGACGAAATCCCTCCTATCGCTCATTGCCTCCATGTGTTTCGGGACTGTACCCAAAAGCCACCGTTTTGCACGTTCTCTTGAATATGGTAAGGTGGAAATCAAAACACAGTGGGAATCACACAATACTCTATGACGATCTCGGGTCTACAAACTAACTTGTACCAGTGTCACCAGAGAACTACTGTCTGACGATAGGTATAATACAACCTAGGAGTTCTCGGCGAGTCCGTTCAGTGTACCCAGTCTCCACTGAGCACCCGTATACTATCTTTGATGTCAAACACCAATGGATGTGGAATCATCCATCGCCCATTATATGGGTCAAGAAGCGTATACACTAGTCTACTCTGGAGTATCGATGCCCTGTCTCGATACAATCTCGACTAGGAACAATTATAGGATGTATTGTGGACTACCCTGGCCCCACTAGTATGATCTCCATCATAGTCCTAATAGTCAAGTACAAATCCTAAGGGCTTCGTCAACTGTGAGAGCAAGACAATATCACAATACAAGTCAACATGTTAAGACAAAGAGCAACCAGATAGCATACTATCATGTCGAGCAAGAAAGTCCTCTCTATATATGTCCAAGCATCCACTATAATATACATCATATGTACAATAATAGCCTCTAGGGCATACACATAACTAACATCATAAGCTCAAGAGATAAGATGAGATTGAGATTGTAAAATATCTATGAATAAAACAAAGAATAAGTGGTGAGTCATAGCTTCTCAAGGCTCCTCCAAGCAACCCAAGAAAATGACTCATTCTCTTTTTCTTTAATGCATTAATCCATACAATTATCTTCTCATCTTTAACACCTATGTGATTCTCATACATCTATGTTCAATGTATCATCAACCACGATACAATATATATATATATATATATATATATATATATCAATCACATATATAAATATATATAAAGAGAAGAAAATCTTAAGTGAGCTTAATATTAGTTTATATATATATATATCAAATTATTAAATCAACACTTGATTCAATATTCCGGTTATATCATATATAACCCGGCTAATATCAAATATATATATATATATATATTTATATCAAATTGTTAAATCAACACTTGATTCAATAATCCGGTTATATCATATATAACCGGCAAATATTTAATATTACTTTATACACACACACACACATATATATATATATCATACATTATCATATATATATATACACACATATATATATATATATCAAATTATTAAATCAACACTTGATTCAATAATACGTATATATCATATATAATCCGGCTAATATCAAATATATAAACATATATATAAATCAAATCATTGAATCAACATTTGATTCAATAATCCGGTTATATCACTTATAACCCGGTTGATTTCAAATATCGCTAGATTAGAATACGGTATCATATACTCGTATTTAATCAAGCTCCCGCACATACAACCACTTTGGCAGTATCGTTGGCAGCGATGTATTCAGCCTCCATCGTCGAGTCGTAACGATATCTTGC
This sequence comes from Agapanthus africanus, assembly GCA_030015575.1. Taxonomy (NCBI): domain Eukaryota; kingdom Viridiplantae; phylum Streptophyta; class Magnoliopsida; order Asparagales; family Amaryllidaceae; genus Agapanthus; species Agapanthus africanus. Next base: position 234,966,608 of record CM057349.1, on the reverse strand, counting down.
TTGAAACTCTTCCAACATACCGCCCCTCTATTGAGGGTGAAGACTGTTGGATATGTATGCCCTAGAGGCCATTATTGTATATGTATACATATGGATGCTGGGGATATGTATGTACAGGACGATTTTACTCGGTTATATAGTATATTATTTCAGTTGTCTTTATCAGAATATGTGTATTTGTTTTTATTGATGGTTTATCCAGCTTGCACATATTGATAAAGACTTGATATAGTAGTATACTATTATGGTTTGACTTTATCTTAACATGGCATATGTTATACACGTATTTCATATTGCGGTTACATGTTGATAAATCCCGTAGGATCTTGCTTAACTACCTGCGTTGTGATGGCGATCATACTTATGGGAGCTGCGTAGTCTATAAACACATCCTTAAATGTCCCAAGTCATAGGAGTATCAAGATCGGGCATCGATACTCCAGAGTAGACATGCGTGTACGTTTCTAGACCCCGATAAAGGATTGTGGTTGGTCCCACAACCATTGTTCTGATCACCTAAGATTGTATACGGGTGCTCACTGGGGGGTGAGTACACTGGACGGACTCGCTGAGAACCTCTAGATGGTATTATACCTATCGTCAGATAACGGTTCTCTTTGTGACATGTGTTGTAACACTTTGAATTTCCGTCAGAATGTTTTTCACGATAATTAGTTATTTAGTCGTGTTAGCAAATTGGAAATTTTTTTCCTTTGTAGTGTAGTGTACACTTGCACACTTAGTTTTTGGGACTTAGGGTTTTGGTAGCATGTTAACCATTCTTGTGTTGCATGGTTGCTAACTTATTCCCCACCATTTTTAATCAAAACAAAACCCTTTTTCATAATTCAAAATCCTATTAAACAAATGAGCATGGTGTTAGGTAAGAGGTTGACTTTTTTGACCCCATTTCCTTCTCTTCTCTCTCTCTTCTCCTCACTTCAGAAATTCTGGAGATTTCAGCAGAAAAACCTTGGCTTTCCTTCATCTTTTCCTCTCTTTTTCACTTCTCCTTGATTCCCAATCAAATCCTACATAAAAACCACACATTTCCTTCACAAAACCATGAAAAATTGAGGTTTTTGAGGTGTTCAAAGGCAAATCTGCACACTTGAGGGAGGAGCTGGACTTTTGGTGTTTTACAAGGTTTTTAGAAGGTATTAACTCTTGTTAGCACCCCCTTTTTCCTTAAACTTGTAGTATTGTTTAGCAAATATCACCTTTTTGTGCATTTTTAGTGCTATTGAGGGGATTTAGTGTTAATATGTTAAAGTTTATGTTATTGTGGCTTGATTAGCTTGTTAATGAGTTATTGGTGTGGGTTTAGACTTAGGTTTGTTTCATATTTCAGAAAAACACCCTAAAGTTTGATTTTAGTGCAAAAGTGTGGATTTTAACTAGAAATAAGGCTCTATAGGATCTGCTGCTACCCGAGATATTTCAGAGTGAAACTAGATGTTACTGTAGCATGTATGGGGGGTATAGAGTGCACACACCAAACCTGGAAGCCCACCCCCCTACCCAGGCTGCCGGAATAATCATTCTGGCCGCAATTTGCGGCCAGATGGGTAAGTTGGGGTTTCGGGTTTGGGGTGTTGGTGTCTGCTGCTATGAGGGTTATTTTGGTATATATAGTTTTACAATATCTGTTCTGTATCAAAATCTGGAGGTGAATACCTATTTTCCCGTATTTTTAGTCTTCGCGACACGCGTGATACGTGTGTATGGGTTTTGGGTTTCTGCGTATCGCGATGCGTCGGAGTGACTTTAGGCGCGTGATCACACGTTTTAGCGTATCGCGCACACACGCGCTTGGTTCATGACACGAGTCACTAGTTCGGCCTTAATGTCGTGTTTGTGTGACTTCGAGCTTATGTATGACGTATTGTGAAATTCTAGGTTCGCAGGCGAGTACGGCGGACGCCGCGCAGAAGGTGAAACAAGTTGTTGGCTATACCTAGCGGGAGATTACGGTGAGTAGATTTAACATCTACGGGGATATCGCCCGCATGGTGTTCTACGTCTGGGCTGATAGGACCTTATAGCTATATTTACATACTTTGACTGTTCATGGCTACTATTTAGTGCATACTGCATTCCCTGCTATATGTATATAAACTAGAATTGATAGAACACCACACCCTTACTGACAGTTCATGTTGCACGAGCACTACCCTGACATGATATTCATACTTGATGCATATATCACATCGAATCATTATGCTATTGCTCATCTTTTATGTGACTTGACATGATATTCATACTTGATGCATATATCACATCAGATCATTATGCTATTGCTCATCTTTTATGTGACTTGACATGATATTCATACTTGATGCACATATCATATCACATTTACTTGCATATTGGTTGGGATTGCATGTGATTTCTGGATTTGGGAACCGTGGCCTTTTCAAATATGTAATCATTTAAAAACCCGGTTCCCTTGATATGATATTTTGGGGCACCACCCTGTGTTTTCTCGGTGCTAGAGTGGCTTATCTTGAGAGAGGGATGACCCAGACTGAAGGATTCCCGATATATTGAGAGAGGGCTGACCCGGACTGACGGATGCCTGATATATTGAGAGGGGGCTGACCCGGACTGACGGATGCCCGATATATTGAGAGAGGGATGACCCGGACTGACGGATTCCCGATATATTGAGAGAGGGCTAACCCGGACTGACGGATGCCCGATATATTGAGAGAGGGATGACCCGGACTGACGGATTCCCGATATATTGAGAGAGGGCTGACCCGGACTGACGGATGCCTGATATATTGTGAGTGGGATGACCCGGACTGACGGATTCCCGATATATTGAGAGAGGGCTGACCCGGACTGACGGATGCCCGATAGAGGAGGATTTGCGTGTCGATGCTAGACACGAGTATTTATGTTATTTGGGTGCCGATGTTGGGCACTCGTGATTCTCAGGGATGTACAGGATTTGAGGGCCGATGGAGTACCGGCATCTAGGTTGTTGTGATTCGCGGTGCATACATATATATTTAGTCCACCTCAACATTTCGTGTAGATGTTATATTCCCATGCTCAGCATTCATCACTGCACCTCATCCTGTAGTTATATCACCTGATAGAGGACTTGCATGATTATTATACATACTGCTTACCTCGCACTGATATCATCTGCTGGCATATGTTAGAGTAGCGCAGTATGTGCATGCTCGCGATTACCTTTATATGTTATTTCTATTCACGAGTTGGCAACTCACCCCCGTTGTGCCACAGTGGTTGCAGGTAGCCTTCGGAGTAGTCGCGGCAGGCTGCGTTTTGCATATTTTGACACAGATACTCCCATAGTTGGTGTACCGGCTCTCTTGCTGATAGGTGGGTTTTGTGCGGTATCTGTTTATCTTTCAGTTATGTATATTGTTGTATCTAGTAATCTCCATCTACCATGTATGTATGGACTTAGAGACAGTGTGAGGACGATGATGTACATTATTGGTATTCTGGTGTCGAGTTCATTGTGAGCCGACTTTTCTTATGCAGTTGTATTCTATCTGTGATGTTCTCACTTGTTGCTCTTGATCTTCGCTGCGGCGTCGTATATTGTTTACTTGGATCTTTTAACTTGAATTAAATTTGTTGTTTTAGAACTTAAAACACTCTATACTGTTATGGGTTTGATTTCTGGGTTTTCGGTTCACTTAGTCGCGTTACGCCTGTAGACGTTGCGTGGTTAGGTGCCGGTCATGGGCCAAACTCTGGGTCGTGACAAAGTTGGTATCAGAGCGTAGGTTTTACCTTTCAGAGTGTAGGATGACCCTGGTATGATGGAGTAGGTATGTAACGTTTTGAAAATCGTTTCGGTGAAATTTCGGAAAATCGGTAAAATAAGGGGGTTTTCTGTAAAAAGTCAAAATACAAATATTTTTATTATAAAATTAAATATACATATTCTAACTATGTAATTGCTATTATTTGGCGTTTATTGAACCACTGGTGAAATTTCAAATTTTCTGAAAATTTTTCCGAAAATAATTATTTTAATATTATTTTAAGCCGTCACTAATACATTTAATTAGGGAAAATTACAAATTGGATTGGGTTGAAACAAATTTTGTGCATCATAACAAATTAAACAAAATTTTAACATGTTGTTTTTTAAATGAAATGAAACTGCCAAACGGTGTTAGAAAATATCGATGAAAAAAGGCTTAAATAGTGAAATTAGTGTAAATAGATGTTGGGGTATAACATTTATCATTTTTCCCTCAGCCACACTCACCCATACCCTCTCTCCACTCTCCAAATCAGCAACCCAAGTGTCCCCTCATTTTCTTACTTGTTTTGCTAAAAGAAAAGAAATGAAAAGAAAAGAAAACAAAGATAATAGTTAAATGAGTATGGGCTTTGACCTTGGGTTGACTAGATATCATTTTCCCCACCTCTCTCTCTCCTCTCTCCCACAATTTCAGGCCAAACTCCCCCTCCTCCAACAGCAGCAGCCCCCCTAATTTTCCTTCTCTTTTCTCTTCAAAAATTCATCAAAAATGCCTTAAAATCCATACAAAATCAATGCTAAATCCAAATCCAACTCCTACCCATTTTTCCTTAGCCTCTCAAGCATGGATCTTGGTGAAAAGTTTGCATTTTGGAGATCATGTTGCATGCTAGATCTCTTGATCATGAGGTATAAACTTTTAACCTTATGCTTATATTGTTGTTTAATTGCTTCAATGTTAACAATTTAGATGTTTAATTGGGTTTTATTGCAAGTTTGGAAAATTCAAGACTAGGGTTTGAATTTAATTAGGGTTTTTATCATTAGATTATGGTTGTGATGGGTAGATTAACATGTATTTGCTTGCTAAAATTAATCTAGTTGCTAGTTTGCATTTTTGTTAATTTAAATTGGTAATAATTATATAAATTGCAAACTAGGTTTTAAAAATATATATATTTTGGTGAGATAAAATTCTAATTAGGGTTTCATGGCATTATTAACATATTAAATTGTGGTTTAATACTTTAGTATATGCAAAACCAAGGTTAATTGTAAAATTGTGAATTTTACTTTAAAAAGAGTTAAAATCGGTATTTTTGCAAACTAGGAATTTGGAATTTATACAAATCGATGAGATTAATTTATGAAAGTGATTTGTATGACCTATTTATATTATTTAATGAGAATTTTGGCCATTTGAATCGTTAAAATTTATAGATTGGTTAAAACATCAAGTTTTGAACCGAAATGGGAATTTGTGCTAACTAGGTTTTTGGAAAATAAAACGATTGGTTTAATTTTATGGTTTTGACGAATTAAACCCTATTTCTTATATAGTTAGTGAGTTTTGAAACCATGATTGGTACGTTTGGTGTTTTTCTTGATCAATCGTCGTTTGTACGCCGATGTCGAGGGTTTTTGGGTTGATTTGTGAAAGCAATCATAGGTTTTGACCTATGTGGGATTCGTGTGTCGTTTTGGTCATGAGTCGGATTTTAATGCGATAAGGTGCCTTACGATATGTAGGTACCCCATGTGGACTTCGAGACGACAAGCAAGCGTGTGGCGACGTCGGCACCGGCGAGCGAGGACCAGGTGAGTAGATTTATATCTACGGGGAGAAGTCGGGTGGATGGCGTATAGCACCCCCGCAGTCCATGGTGGTGTATACGGATGCGTATACACACCAACAATTATTATATGTTATTTGGGATTAATAACGATGTTAGAATGGATATTGGTGTATTGGATTACTTTAGTGTTGCGAACCCTAGGGTAGTGTTGCACTACACATACACATATACATACTTGCATACATTCCTATTTATATGTGCTCATGGGATTCTTTATAGTTATGTGTTCACATGGGTATGGGACTATGTGTTCACATAGGGATTTGAGGATGATACTTGGGATTGAGCTGAGTCGATGAGATTTGTTTTGTGGTTGTGATATCGGTGATATGGCAGGATTCGCACTTGAGGTGCGTCCTGGTGTTATAGCGGATCTTGGGGTGGCGATACGGGTGAATAGTGTTATAAATAAAATGGTCGACATGTGATCGTGATATGAGGCATGATATGCTAGGATGTTGATATTAGGCCGTATCGGGCGATGTATACCCCTTGATGATGATATGTGCTGACGATATCGGTTTGTACGAGATTGTCGATCAGTAGTCAGATCATGAGTATATTGAGGATATTAGTATTGTACTAGACATAGGTTAGTACCCTAGACTATGATCTTGGATAAAGAGGATACCTGAGGAATAGTGTGAGGAATATGATATTGACCCGTACCCAGATTTGGGGATGCCGTACGACGGATTTACGTACGAGCTATATCTTGATGATTGATCCGCACTCTTGACTTGGGATGTCTGATTATAGATATGGTATCGGATATGATATTATTGAAGCGGGATCACCGACTAATATATATACAGGTATGTATATGGATCGACTCAGATGTTAGGCGGTTTCCTTACCTGTAGTCCAGCTTGTTAGCTTAGCCCTTTAGTTTAGTTTAGTTGTTAGATTAGATTCGATTCTTACCTATTTCAAAAACTAACGAATCGTGGGTATTTTAAAAGACAGTCCAAGGGATCCTACGGATATTTCAAAAGACGTATCTTTTCATAAAAACACCGTAGCCCCTATTTTCAAAACCCCATGATTCGTGTTATTTCAAAAGGCACCATTTGTAGGACTTATATTAGATTAGTGCAGCTCCCGCTCATTGTGGTTGCGTCTAGTATTCAGCTCCCGCTCATCATTGTGGTTCGCTTCGCATCGCATGCTTATATTATATTTCATACTCCATTATTGATATCATGCTGTTAGGACACGAGCACCATTACCGATGATGCGTATGTACCACGTACACTTACTTGCCGGCTCACACACATCTTCATCGGTAATTGCCATGTCACGTACACCTTAGAAAATATTATTGCTTGACATAGCCTGTTAGCTAATAGTTTAGACATTGTAGTCATTACCTGCTACTTCATGCATACTGTTATTCATTATTATGCCGCATTCATGTATTCTCATGCATATATTCACTATTTTACATGTTATTGAAGTTTTGGATTCGGATTTCCATGAGATTTTCTGGATTTGGAGGAAAACCGCAAAAACATAAATAAACCTTTTCTCTATTTTAAAATAAAAAGTGCGGTTTTCCCATGATGTATTAGTCGTCCACCATGAGTTTGCTGATGGATTTCGAGACCCGATTCGAGGAGTGGAGGAACCGTTTCGGGTACATGGTGGGCCCGGTGCGGTACCCCGGGGCAAGAGGAATGTGTTGTTGACGTTGAGCCCGGCAGAAGAGCACTACCGACCGGTGATATTACCCGATGCGTCGGATATCCGGAGGATACCGTCGTGGTCTTGAGATGGACGGTAGGGGCCGGTCTGGATTGACGGCACCCTAGATATTGATTTTGAGATATTGAGGTACAGAGATTGTGATACAGAGATATCGAGATATTTGGACACTTGTTTTGTATCGATGCTGGGCACTGTTTTATGCTGATTTCATTTATGGTACCTCACTTTTAAAATACAGAAATCTCACTGATTTATGAAAGCAGTTTTCTTCAGTACATGCATTCTGTTTCATGCATTCATACATTGCTACCTAAGGCACTGACACGGCATATGGATTTACACTCGGGTTAGATATTTACCCTAGCTATTGTTATAGGCTGCATGTTATATATTTGAGGATATATTATGATCTTATGACCTAGGATTGCGTTGTTCATGCGATTTCTGTTCGTAGATATTTTTCTACTCACGAGTTGGCAACTCACCCCCGTTATGCCACAGTTCTTGCAGGTTTTGCCGTACAGGTTTCATTACGGCTTGCTGGCACAGCATATTTCGGGTGACTTGCTAGTAGGTGGGTTTATTGGTATCGTACCCATCATATTACTTTGTATAATATTATTCAGTTGTATCTAGTAAATTCCATCAACCAAACATGTATTTATTTCAGATAGAGACCAGTGATGTTTATTTTTTCGACCTTAGAGTCGCGCGTTGTATTTCTATGGATTTCTTGCTATTTTGAGTTTCCTTTTGAGTTTTGATCCTCGCCCTTGGCGTTGTATATTATATTGCTTGTGTGGTTGTGACCGTCGATTGACGAAGAGCTAGCTCCCGCTTGGGGATGCCTTTTTATTGATTTCGTATACTATTCATGTTGTATCCCGTTTGGGGGCCAGTATTTACAAAGGAGACTCTGCCGAAATTTTCAGTAAATTTTTGATATTCTTAAAAACCGCTTAATTCGGCTTATGCTATTAAAATTACTTGTTTTAAATTGGTTTTCCTTTACTCTACTACTTTTCTTGGTTCGGATTTCTGGGTTTTCGGCATACTTAGATTACGTACGCCTCGAGACATTCGTAGTTTAAGTGCCGGTCATGTTCCGTACTTTCGGGACGTGACAAAGTTGGTATCAGAGCGTTAGGTTTTACCTTCGGAGCGTAGGATGACCCTTGGTTGATGGAATAGGTGACTAAAGTAGAGTGACGTACCGTAGGTATGTTCCGCGGCATATTTACGATACGCTACTCCACTTAAGAAGCCTTAGGATGTACATTTCTTTGCTCAGTTTTATATTCATTCCGATCTAGCCTCATCAGTACCAGTTATGGTTTTGCTGCCACGATTACGGGCAGGGAGAGCTACGGCTAGAGTTGCGGTCAACATGAGCTCGTCAAGAACGAGGACTGACCAGGGCATGATTCCGGCGACACACGATTGCGGAGATGTGTCTTTTTACTGTGTTTCCGCGCCACGAGCGTTTGGCGGATCGCCTTTATGAGGTTACTCGGATGTGCTGATCGACACTAGAGGATTGAGCCAATGATAGAGGCCAGCCAGATTTTGATGACCGCTGGTGTGTTGCTTATTCATGATGGTCGAGGCACTGTTCAGCGTGCAGACGAGCGAGCCAGTTATTGCTGTGAACGACGAGATATTGCCCCAGATGCTGGAGTTAGTGCAGAACGAGTTGTACTAAGAGATGATAGAAGGTCGCTAGTCATCGAGGATGAATGACTAGGACATGTGGATCGTTCGCCTACCCCGATGCGAGGTCATCAGATAGATTGATTCCAGCTAGAGACGACTTCACGCGGAGACGTTGGGAGTCGACAGAGACGATCGAATGTCAGAAACCTATTACTCCAAGTTTAAAGTAGTCGGAAAGACATGCAGGCAATTCTATGGACCCTCTAGAAGAATGAAACCCTAACTCGACATAATGACCGTGTGAAAGCCTTTGAACCTTAGGGTTTGCGGCAGTTCTGCGGTGCCATTAGTGAGGCTTGGGTTTGCCCTTCTACGGCTGGACCACCGATACTGGGGTATGTACTTGATACTATTAAACTGTACCAAGATGTTGAGCTCTTGGGGGATTATGAGGTTTTGACGAATCGATCGAATGGTTCGACTTTGTTCCGATGCTATGTGGCGAGATGCACTTCTTGGGAGACTCCAAATACGAGGATAGCCGTTGGAGCACAGTCCATGCAGCCACGACGAGACGAGTTCGAAGCAGTCGACGTTGGGGAAAAGTGGAGTAAGATTCGTACGAGATCTTGATGAGACGACGTTCCACTCAGCCGGCATCAGAGATGCGGTACGCATGCCGCGGCATTGTACTTGGATATACCTTCCAGAAGGAGTCGCGATGAGTATGTAGCCCTTCAGGAACGAGAATAGGTCTAGTAAGGGACGATAACTTCCGGACAGTTCGGCAGAGACGTGATTTGGGAGAGCCCCAACAGGACCTTTCTGGAATGAATTACGAGAAGACTAGGACCCAGGAGTGGTCATGTTACGCATGCCAGCAGACCAGAGTTCTTGATCATTGACGAGACATGCTATGAGTGACCACGAGAGTTGGCCAGAGATTCTTGAGTATGTGCTTGAGCGGGACTATTCCGCCATACTAGATTTCGATGTTTTGGGTGAATTATTCGCATGATTTGGTTTTGATGATTGAGGATTTACGATTTTCGCACAGTCGTTGCACTTGATATTGTTTTCGTGCTTTGGTTTCACATATTTGTGATTTTACGGTTTTAGACATTTGAGTTGATTTTGTGCGTATGCACGCACACGATTTGGTTTTTGCACTCGGTATAGTTCACATATGCTTGCAGTGCAGTGATACGCATTTGTGTACTTAGATGCACTGGACTTTGATTTCGTTTGTGATGCTCGATATTGGTTTTGTGCACCTTGTGCAACTGATTAGATTTTGCGCATGTTCGGCGCTTGATATTGGATTTCATGATTTCGTGCATGATAGATGCACCTGCCTTGGATTTTCGCGCATGTTGAGCGCATGTTTTGAGATGCGATTTTGGTGCACACCAGATGCACTAAATCGAGATTCTTCGTGCATATCAGATGCACCTGGTTTTGCTGTCAGGCACACACGTTGCCTTGACAGATGTTTCGTGCACACCCGATGCACTTAGATATTGTTTCTGTGCGCATGTATGGCATATTCATGGATTTTGATTTTCGTTCGTACCAGACGCACGTAGTATTCATGTGCATATTTTGGGATTGATTTCTTATGGAGCAGTACGTTTTTATGATGTTATTATTGTTTTCGTACTGAGCAGGACTAGTCAGAGGACAGTACCTGAATATATTTTGCATGCATTGATAGTTATCGAAGGGATTTCCCAAAAGCGAGCTATAGTCTCAGTATTTACTTACGTGTCTGAAATGACACGAAACGTTTTAAAACAAGGAAACCCTTCTAAATTGTTTTCAAAACGGCGGGACGTGTATGTTAAAGAAAGGATATATATATATATATATATATATATATATATATGTATCTATATAGTTATTTTCTCACAATGGACGTCCGCCACTGTGCAGTGATACACACTTCGCACAGCGATTTGGAAAAAAAAAAGGTTGGCATGCATTGCTTCCAGATGTTTTAATGATGTATATCATGTTGGTTTTCATATTGGATCTTGTCATTGATGTCTTCCCCATGACTCCGATGATTGCGGGATGCTGGATGGAGTTTGATTTCGAGTCATAGGCTCATTTTTCATGCGCATGCGTTGCGCTACGATTTGTTTTATGTATTTATGATTTCGGAGCCCCGACAATTTGACGGTTTTGGCTGAAATATTTTAGTATTTGGAGGGAGTTTTAATTTAAATTCGGGGACCGAATTTCTTTAAGGGGGGAAGATTGTAACGTTTTGAAAATCGTTTCGGGGAAATTTCGGAAAATCGGTAAAATAAGGGGGTTTTCTGTAAAAATTCAAAATACAAATATCTTTATTATAAAATTACATATACATATTCTAACTATATAATAGCTATTATTTGGTGTTTATTGAACCACTGGTGAAATTTCAAATTTTCTGAAAATTTTTCCGAAAATAATTATTTTAATATTATTTTAAGCCGTCACTAATACATTTAATTAGGGAAAATTACAAATTGGATTGGGTTGAAACAAATTTTGTGCATCATAACAAATTAAACAAAATTTTAACATGTTGTTTTTGAAATGAAATGAAACTGCCAAACGGTGTTAGAAAATATCGATGAAAAAAAGGCTTAAATAGTGAAATTAGTGTAAATAGATATTGGGGTATAACATTTATCATTTTTCCCTCACCCACACTCACCCACACCCTCTCTCCACTCTCCAAATCAGCAACCCAAGTGTCCCCTCATTTTCCTACTTGTTTTGCTAAAAGAAAAGAAATGAAAAGAAAAGAAAACAAAGATAATAGTTAAATAAGTATGGGCTTTGACCTTGGGTTGACTAGATATCATTTTCCCCACCTCTCTCTCTCTCCTCTCTCCCACAATTTCTGGCCAAACTCCCCCTCCTCCAACAGCAGCAGCCCCCCTAATTTTCCTTCTCTTTTCTCTTCAAAAATTCATCAAAAATGCCTTAAAATCCATACAAAATCAATGCTAAATCCAAATCCAACTCCTACCCATTTTTCCTTAGCCTCTCAAGCATGGATCTTGGTGAAAGGTTTGCATTTTGGAGATCATGTTGCATGCTAGATCTCTTGATCATGAGGTATAAACTTTTAACCTTATGCTTATATTGTTGTTTAATTGCTTCAATGTTAACAATTTAGATGTTTAATTGGGTTTTATTGCAAGTTTGGAAAATTCAAAACTAGGGTTTGAATTTAATTAGGGTTTTTATCGTTAGATTATGGTTGTGATGGATAGATTAACATGTATTTGCTTGCTAAAATTAATCTAGTTGCTAGTTTGCATTTTTGTTAATTTAAATTGGTAATAATTATATAAATTGCAAACTAGGTTTTAAAAATATATATATTTTGGTGAGATAAAATTCTAATTAGGGTTTCATGGCATTATTAACATATTAAATTGTGGTTTAATACTTTAGTATATGCAAAACCAAGGTTAATTGTAAAATTGTGAATTTTACTTTAAAAAGAGTTAAAATCGGTATTTTTGCAAACTAGGAATTTGGAATTTATACAAATCGATGAGATTAATTTATGAAAGTGATTTGTATGACCTATTTATATTATTTAATGAGAATTTTGGCCATTTGAATCGTTAAAATTTGTAGATTGGTTAAAACATCAAGTTTTGAACCGAAATGGGAATTTGTGCTAACTAGGATTTTGGAAAATAAAACGATTGGTTTAATTTTATGGTTTTAACGAATTAAACCCTATTTCTTATATAGTTAGTGAGTTTTGAAACCATGATTGGTACGTTTGGTGTTTTTCTTGATCAATCGACGTTTGTACGCCGATGTCGAGGGTTTTTGGGTTGATTTGTGAAAGCAATCATAGGTTTTGACCTATGTGGGATTCGTGTGTCGTTTTGGTCATGAGTCGGATTTTAATGCGATAAGGTGCCTTACGATATGTAGGTACCCCATGTGGACTTCGAGACGACAAGCAAGCGCGTGGCGACGTCGGCACCGGCGAGCGAGGACCAGGTGAGTAGATTTATATCTACGGGGAGAAGTCGGGTGGATGGCGTATAGCACCCCCGCAGTCCGTGGTGGTGTATACGGATGCGTATACACACCAACAATTATTATATGTTATTTGGGATTAATAACGATGTTAGGATGGATATTGGTGTATTGGATTACTTTAGTGTTGCGAACCCTAGGGTAGTGTTGCACTACACATACACACATACATACTTGCATACATTCCTATTTATATGTGCTCATGGGATTCTTTATAGTTATGTGTTCACATGGGTATGGGACTATGTGTTCACATAGGGATTTGAGGATGATACTTGGGATTGAGCTGAGTCGATGAGATTTGTTTTGTGGTTGTGATATCGGTGATATGGCAGGATTCGCACTTGAGGTGCGTCCTCGTGTTATAGCGGATCTTGGGGCGGCGATACGGGTGAATAGTGTTATAAATAAAATGGTCGACATGTGATCGTGATATGAGGCATGATATGCTAGGATGTTGATATTAGGCCGTATCGGGCGATGTATACCCTTTGATGATGATATGTGCTGACGATATCGGTTTGTACGAGATTGTCGATCAGTAGTCAGATCATGAGTATATTGAGGATATTAGTATTGTACTAGACATAGGTTAGTACCCTAGACTATGATCTTGGATAAAGAGGATACCTGAGGAATAGTGTGAGGAATATGATATTGACCCGTACCCAGATTTGGGGATGCCGTACGACGGATTTACGTACGAGCTATATCTTGATGATTGATCCGCACTCTTGACTTGGGATGTCTGATTATAGATATGGTATCGGATATGATATTATTGAGGCGGGATCACCGACTAATATATATACAGGTATGTATATGGATCGACTCAGATGTTAGGCGGTTTCCTTACCTGTAGTCCAGCTTGTTAGCTTAGCCCTTTAGTTTAGTTTAGTTGTTAGATTAGATTCGATTCTTACCTATTTCAAAAACTAACGAATCGTGGGTATTTTAAAAGACAGTCCAAGGGATCCTACGGATATTTCAAAAGACGTATCTTTTCATAAAAACACCGTAGCCCCTATTTTCAAAACCCCATGATTCGTGTTATTTCAAAAGGCACCATTTGTAGGACTTATATTAGATTAGTGCAGATTAGTTATAGTTGCGTCTAGTATTCAGCTCCCGCTCATCATTGTGGTTCGCTTCGCATCGCATGCTTATATTATGTTTCATACTCCATTATTGATATCATGCTGTTAGGATACCAGCACTATTACCGATGATGCGTATATACCACGTACACTTACTTGCCGGCTCACACACATCTTCATCGGTAATTGCCATGTCACGTACACCTTAGAAAATATTATTGCTTGACATAGCTGTTAGCTAATAGTTTAGACATTGTAGTCATTACCTGCTACTTCATGCATACTGTTATTCATTATTATGCCGCATTCATGGATTCTCATGCATATATTCACTATTTTACGTGTTATTGAGGTTTTGGATTCGGATTTCCATGAGATTTTCTGGATTTGGAGGAAAACCGCAAAAACATAAATAAACCTTTTCTCTATTTTAAAATAAAAAGTGCGGTTTTCCCATGATGTATTAGTCGTCCACCATGAGTTTGCTGATGGATTTCGAGACCCGATTCGAGGAGTGGAGGAACCGTTTCGGGTACATGGTGGGCCCGGTGCGGTACCCCGGGGCAAGAGGAATGTGTTGTTGACGTTGAGCCCGGCAGGGGAGCACTACCGACCGGTGATATTACCCGACGCGTCGGATATCCGGAGGATACCGTCGTGGTCTTGAGATGGATGGTAGGGGCCGGTCTGGATTGACGGCACCCTAGATATTGGTTTTGAGATATTGAGGTACAGAGATTGTGATACAGAGATATCGAGATATTTGGACACTTGTTTTGTGTCGATGCTGGGCACTGTTTTATGCTGATTTCATTTATGGTACCTCACTTTTAAAATACAGAAATCTCACTGATTTATGAAAGAAGTTTTCTTCAGTACATGCATTCTGTTTCATGCATTCATACATTGCTACCTAAGGCACTGACACGGCACATGGATTTACACTCGGGTTAGATATTTACCCTAGCCATTGTTATAGGCTGCATGTTATATATTTGAGGATATATTATGATCTTATGACCTAGGATTGCGTTGTTCATGCGATTTCTGTTCGTAGATGTTTTTCTACTCACGAGTTGGCAACTCACCCCCGTTATGCCACAGTTCTTGCAGGTTTTGCCGTACAGGTTTCATTACGGCTTGCTAGCACAGCTTATTTCGGGTGACTTGCTAGTAGGTGGGTTTATTGGTATCGTACCCATCATATTACTTTGTATAATATTATTCAGTTGTATCTAGTAAATTCCATCAACCAAACATGTATTTATTTCAGATAGAGACCAGTGATGTTTATTCTTTCGACCTTAGAGTCGCGCGTTGTATTTCTATGGATTTCTTGCTATTTTGAGTTTCCTTTTGAGTTTTGATCCTCGCCCTTGGCGTTGTATATTATATTGCTTGTGTGGTTGTGACCGTCGATTGACGAAGAGCTAGCTCCCGCTTGGGGATGCCTTTTTATTGATTTCGTATACTATTCATGTTGTATCCCGTTTGGGGGCCAGTATTTACAAAGGAGACTCTGCCGAAATTTTCAGTAAATTTTTGATATTCTTAAAAACCGCATAATTCGGCTTATGCTATTAAAATTACTTGTTTTAAATTGGTTTTCCTTCACTCTACTACTTTTTTTGGTTCGGATTTCTGGGTTTTCGGCATACTTAGATTACGTACGCCTCGAGACATTCGTAGTTTAAGTGCCGGTCATGTTCCGTACTTTCGGGAAGTGACAAGGTAGCTGCAGCAGGGTAGCGTAGTATGTGTATGTTCCGCGGCATACTCATGACACGGTACTCCGCCTACACGACCTTAGGACTTGTTGATTTAAATTCCTTTTTGAGTATATACATTCTTGTGATTTGATTTCTGTATCCTTATCGAATCCTATTGTTCCTGATAGCCATTATGCCGCCAAAGACTACGAGGGCGTAAAGAGCGGCCGCGAGGGTCGAGATTCGAGTTGACTCGTCGGAGACGAGGACTGATCCGGGTAGTACACCGGTTGTGCCCGAGCAGGCTGTTCCTGCCGTGACAGATCAGATTGCTATGTTAGGGGCTGGTATGCAGGAGATACGCCAGACGATGGGATCCAGTATGCAGGAGATGCGCCAGATGATGGGATCTCTAGTTGAGACACTTCGAGCGCAGCGACCAGAGGTAGTTCTACCCGTTGCAGAGACCGCGGTGGTACCCACAGTGCAGGCAGTTGCACCTGCGACTACAGAGGTTATTACGGTATCGCTGTCAGAGTTTTTGAGGCTGAAGCCTCCGGTCTTCACAGGCACCGATGTGGCTGAGGACCCACAGTCTTTCATTGATAGGATGGCGCGGATTTGTCGTTCACTTAGATGCGCAGATGCGAGATGGGTTGAGTTCGCAAGCTTTCGCCTGGAAGGTCTTGCGCAGAAATGGTGCGAATCAGTCGAGAAGGGTAGAGCAGCAGGTCTTCCTCCTATGACCTGGACCGAGTTTGTGACGCTATTCCTTGCCCGTTTTCTTCCCCAGAGTGTTAGGGATGCCCGAGCACGCAGATTTGAGTCCTTACGCCAGACGCCAGAGATGTCAGTGGCAGAGTATGACGTGCTGTTCACCGAGCTATCAGTTTATACTCCATACCTAGTGGCAACTGAGGAGTTGCGAGTCAAGAGATTTGTCCGAGGCTTGCTTACCCCGCTATTCCTTGCTATTAGCACGCAGCACTACGAGACATACGCAGCAGCAGTAGATGCAGCATTATTAGTTGAGGAGCGCCTTGCTGAGACTTCGGCAGTTGCAGAGCCGAAGAGAGTTCGTGCGGATACATCAGTGCAGAGACAGCCTTTTCGGCACCGTGATAGACGTATTGTAGGCAGCAGAGATTCAGGGCGGGGCCGGTTATTCAGTTCCTATCCCCAGGATGGTCAGCGGTCATCGTCGGGATGTTTTCGCTGTGGGAGTTCTTATCATCGTGTACGAGATTGTCCTGAGTTACCCCGGAGGGAGGCGACAGCACCGCATGTCACATTACCACCTTCACTGTTAGTTATATGTATGCCCTAGAGGCCATTACTGTACATTGGATGTATATTGTAGTGGATGCTGGGACATATATAGGGAGGACTTTCTTGCTCGACATGATAGTATGCTATCTGGTTACTCTTTACCTTAACGTGTACACTGATTGTCTCTCTGTTACATGTTGGTAAAGCCCTTAGGATGTGTACTTGACTACCTGGACTATGATGCAGATCATACTAGTGGGGACATGGTAGTCCATAAGAACATCCTTCAAGGTCCCTAGTCGTGGGTGTATCGAGATGGGGCATCGATATACCAGAGTAGACTAGCATATACCTTCTCGACCCATACAGATGGGCGATGGATGATCCCATATCCATCGGTGTTTGACATCAGAGATGATATACGGGTGCTCAGTAGAGACTGGGTACACTGGACGGACTCGCCGAGAACTCCCAGATGGTATTATACCTAACGTCAGATGGCAGTTCTCTGGTGACACTGGTACAGAGTAGTCTGTTGACCCGAGATCGTCATAGAGTCTTGTGTGGTTCCCACTGTGCTTTGATTTCCATCTCACCACGTCCAAGAGGGCGTGCAAAACGGTGTTTTTTGGGTACAGTCCCGAATCACATGGAGGCAATGAGCGATAGGAGGGGATTCGTCTCTCCCGGTATAGGGAGTTGATGTTGCGCTGTGTTCGATTGGCTATAACCGGAAATCCCTGGCCAGGGTTGCTGAGATTTACTGGTAAGTGTTACCAGTAGTTTCTCGAATTGTTATAGACCTCATATCGACACGAATTATCAAGCTATTGGGGTCTGACGTTTACCACCCCTAGGCGAGATATGCGACATATCAGACGACGAGACCGGACTGTACGGTAAGTGTTACTGGTTGGATTCACAGGAGTGTGAGCGGGCTTGCTCGTCGATCTTCTCATCGCACAATACCCTGGTGGCCGTTACGTTTAGCAGACCGCTTGCGGCTTGTGGGTGTTTGATATGATCATCACCTGCTGCCGGCGTATTGACGAGTCTTTAGAGTCCTACACAGAGGTTTCCTGGCTCAAGCGAAACGAAATAGGAGCGCATATGAGATATGTGCGGGACCGAGAATAATACGTGTATGTGATACCGTATTTCATTCTCGCGATGAATGTATCGAATGGTTGTATGCGATATAACCTAGTTATCGAATCAAGGATTGATTCGATAAGCCGATACATTGAATATTAGTCGGTTATATGCGATATGACCGGATCGTTAAATCAAGTGTTGATTTGATGATTTAATGCATAATTATATATTTGATATATTACTTTGCATTAACTAGTATTGGTTCACTTTAAATGGATTTTCTCACTCGCTTGTGCACATTGTATTTTCGATATAGTTTTGTGCACTTGATTGTATCATGTTTGATGATACATGTTTCCTAGGGTTTTTGTGTAAAGATCAAACCATGGTTACATGATAATGGTTAGGGTTTTGCTTTTCATTTTCTTATTCATTTATTTACTTGTTTATTCATTTTGGAAATGATAAGAAAAGAATGGTGGCTTTATTTGTAGTTTAGTTGAAGCTTCATGAAACTTTGACCTAGTCCACCATTCTTGTCTCTTGCTTAACCCTAACCATCATATCTAACCATGGTCTATTCTCTACACTAAACTAGGGTTAGTATTATGATAAGTATTGTTTTTCCCTTTTATTTTAATAACTTATCATAATATCTTCTTCTTCTTCTTCATCTTCTTCAAAGAAGAAAACCTTGGACCATCAATGGTGATTGATGAAAAAGAGTGAGAAATCCAATTCTAAAGTCTACCCACTTCCTATTTCTTCATCCTCTACCTCTTGCCAAGTAGTAGAGTGTGTTTCCTTCACAAGTTTTCTAGACTTGGTGAAGTTGGAGCTTGATCTAGCGATGCCTCGACGTAGATCATCTTCGGCAAGAAGCCGACGACCTTGCCCGCCCATTTCTCCGATGAAGCCGACGCTAGAGCCCGGGATTCGATTTGGACAGCGGAGAGGACTTCATCACGGAGCTATGGAGGTGGAGGACCGGATCTACAAAGGTTGTATTTCCGTTTTCTCTTTAGTTAAGTTGTTAGCAAGTTTCTAGTTTCGCCTAAAATCTAGTTAACGATCCGTATTAGGGTTTCTCGGCACCCGTAAAATTTGAAATTGGCATGGTTGATGCCTTGTGAGACCTCCTATGTGTGCCTAGGAACCCTTCAGTGAAACCCGAACGAACCCGAAACCCTAAACCAAACATGCTCTCTGGACTTTTTCTAAAATCTGGAGTTTTTCGATATTAAAAATATGCAGAAAAATCAGCAGGGAATTGTAAGAATTACTGTGAAGCCCGTACCCATGAATCCACCAAAGTGCGGCGGAACCGCGGCAGAAGCCTGGCTTCTGCGGCGGTTCCGCGGCCAAAGGATGACATCATCATCCCCTGTTTGCACAGTAACTCCTATTATATTATGCTTGATTTTCTGGGAATTTTTAATATTTATTCAAGAGTTGAATTTTCTGGGGTTGTTTTGGGGATTCGGTGTTTCGATCGGAGTATCAGATTTTGTCTATGTGGCTTTCCGGATAAATTTCAGAATATGTTAAAAAGTTCGACCGGATATAAATACCCAATTTTTCCCCTGTCGGGAAATTTCCAAGTGTTGGATTTTTCCGTGGTTTAACGACGTTCTAAGTAGTGCAAGTAACGCGATGGTCCCTCTAGAAGACAACAAACCTTAACTCGATTATGTGACCGTCTTGAACTGCCCTTTGAACCTTCGGGTTTGGGGCAGTACGGCGTGCCACATGTGAGGCGTTGGCTTGACCCTTCTACGGCTGGACCGTTGGTACTGAGGCACGAACTGAATGTTTTTAGACTTGTTTCATGCGTTGATCAGTATCGGGAAAACTTGGGTGTTTGAATGTTCGATCGGAAAGTTTAACATTTTCTAATTATCTGGAATGTGATACAATAATTGGAATTCACAATGAGTTATGAGATAACTGAATGAATGTTATAAACATAGCGCTTTAGTCTCACTTGATCGGTTGCCACGGAATTTTGATGCGATCAAAAGTCCGTCGCAATCACGTAGCATACACGGATACTCGCCGGGTAAACTTAATAGACAGCCTCACTCCATAGCCCCGACCAAGTGACTGTAGGAGAACCCCGTCGCTAAAAGCATCTGTCCGGGTGCTCGCGGCAGCGGTGTTCCGCCTTGGTGCACTTCGTCGACGGTATCGGGGGTGCGGTCGTCTACTGAAGTTTGCGACGAGCATTCGATCAGGATTTCGGGAATCTTGTTGAATTGCCCGACTTAATATTGAAAAGTGTTTTCGATAATGAGACTGAAATGCGGGGTTTATAATTGTTAGGCATGTGATGTCTAAGGTATTCATTTGATTAGGCATGCGATGTCTATGCAGATTGCGGATTCCAACTGTTGTAGTTTTACACTTTCTTTTCTGTGACCGTAAGTGTAATATGTGATATCGCCGGTTTCGTTGCTATATGTCAACGACAATTGGGATGCGCATATTTACTTACGTTGATGACATGTGATGTTATGTGTTGCTGGATATGTTATATTGGATCGTCGTGTTCGAATAGCCGGGGGGTTTTATGTGAGATGAGTGTTTTTCATTTTCATTCATGTAAAAACTTGTATGTAATATTCTTTTATTGGGGCACTTCCAGGTTGCGGAAGATGTCACCGTTTGTATATTATTTACTTTTCCGCACTAGGATAGACCCAAGGAGGGGAGCACAAGTAACCGGGTTCTGGAGTCCAGTGGGAGACCAACTCGAGGAGTCGAGTCCGGGTCTCCTAACTCTAGAATTGGTAGGGTTGCTTGTCGCTCTCGTAGGGGTCTAGGGGTGTGGGTTTCGCTATTCATCGCGACCGTGGAATCCGTGTTTTATACTGGCTCGTATTGAAAACACGGACGTCCTAGAATATCCAATATTTCATATGTTTCTTCTGCTGCGATATCTGTGATGAGATCATGTGATGTTCTGTGATAGATACTGTATATAGTATATATGATATATTATATAGATGTTACTTATGTTTTACACCCGCGCTAGCCCTGCCCCGCTCTGTCGTTAGTTACCTAACCTAACGGTGCACGAGGGGACATCGAGGCGAATGCGGATGGCATAAGTGTACATCGTATTTATCTGTGATGTTTAGGTACTTAAATGATGGGACTTCATTAATGAGATTAATGAAAGAAAAGAAACCTAAGATGTTGTAGAATCGAATTTCAAAATAAAACAGGTAGCTACAGTTCTTGCTTTGCACAGTGGTATATATGATATATCCTGCACCTTATTCGATGAGGAAAGGACCGAGATCCCTTCACCGGGAGTGACTCCTTTAGCAATAACTGGCAGATGCTACACACTCGGTTTGTCTTTTGATTGCTTTTAAGATTTTTTGCTTTGCACAGTGATATATATGATATATCCCACACCTCATTCGACGAGGAAAGGACCGACGATCCCTTCACCGGGAGTGACTCCTTTAGCAAAACTAGAAAAGCCTCAAAAGCACTCCATTTTAAAATCATTTGATTCTACAACGATATCAAGTTCATTACGCAATAGGTTTCCAGAAAAACCTGTCGTAGCCCTCCGTCATTTCAGATATGTACTGGTTAGTATTCGTGTTGAGTTTGTTGACCTCTGTCAAGGCGTAGTGTGCGGTAGCTGATTAGTGCTTATCTGTATAAGCATATGATGTGATTGATTTAGGGTAGTCGTGCGACCTTGTTGACCTCTGTCAAGGATCGTGCGGGTGGGTTTACTTCAATCAGGAAATGACGGGTTGAACTTGACTAGCAGCCTATGGTTTGTTGACCTCTGTCAAGGTCATAGGACGCTAGGGGCAAAATATTATCGGGAATTTCAAGTGTTGAAATTTGCAATGAGATTGCATACCTTCTATGAGATAGTTGGATCCCGATACCCGCTGCGAGTAAGTGTTACTCCTGGGAGAGTTTTATACATTACAATTAGCCGATCAAGTAGGTGTCTAGAAAGGTGTCAACGAGGTTACGCCTCTGGGAAAACGAGGTTTACATTAATTAGGTCCGTGCGAAAGCACGGGGCACCTCCCTCAAAGTACCGACACTGGCCTGGCTGAAAGATTGGCGAACTTGTAGTGTGTAATTAATCCCGGCTAGTCTTTCCTTTTAGGGTTTGAAGGAAGATTTGATAAAAAGCAGTGGGAGCCATCCTGATTAGATAAAAATAATAACCAATCTATTCTTGCAAGAGCGCACGCTGAGTGTTTTCTTCTTTCTCTCTCCAGGTAGCGACCATATCACGCCTTAATCAAGATAATAATACGGATATTTGACCGAACCCGCTTGTTATACTGAGATGGGGAACGTTGGTCCCGCTCCAACTTATAATTGTTATAAGACAGAGCAGGAAATTGGGGATTACCATAATTCCCTTGCCGCCCAAACGAAGAGAGTGCATGCTGATGCATCATCTTCGGGTGTGTTCGTTACAAAGAACTGTTTCTCTGTATCCTCTACGTCCTGGGTATGTGATACCAGATCAGGATCCCAGATATGTAATCTGTTACATAGGGCTACAAAAGGGTAGAGAACTGAGAACGGGTGATAAGTTTCATGAGACAGAAAACGGGGCAAGTGTTGCAGCCAAGTCTGTTGGTCACTGTCACCCTGTATTGTCAATACATTGATTCTGAACGAATGTTATTAGATACCGAACCTGATATACAAAATCATATCAGTCTCTTTATCAGTAAAGAAATGATAAAATTTTGTACTGTTGGATAATGTTTTGAACATTTCCTATATCAAAAGTTGATCGGTTCAGGCACGTTATCTAAAAGCGTTGATGTTCTAAATCAAACTACAGTTCTTAGTATACGGAATACACACAAGAGGAAGAGTTCAGAAATGAATGGATCCTTCTTGAGGTATTGTAGACTAGGTCATATCAATGCGACCCGACTAGCTGGAGTTACATAAAGATGCATATTTAAATTAGTTTGAATTTACATCTTATGAAACTCGCCAGTCATGTCATAAGATAAGATGACCACAGCTCTATTTATCGGAAACAGAGAAATAGTTAGTGAACTCTTGGGATGATACATGTTGATGTATGTAGGTCCCCTGTCTACACATGCCAAGATTGGTTCTTTATACTTCATTATATTCTCTGATAATCTCTCAAGATTCAGTCATATGTTCCTGTTGAAACATGAGTCTGAACCTTTTGAGATATTCACAGAATATAAGCTAGAAGTAGAGAACCAAATGAGGGTATAAGTATTAAGTCCTTTGATGCGATCAAGGAGGAGAATACTTGTGCACAGAATTCCTGGACTATTCTAAAGGAGAATGAGATTCTCTCTCAGCATTACTCATCCGTATACACCATAGCACGATGGTATATCGGGGTGGAGCAGATACACCCTATATGATAAGGTGTGCTCTATGATGAGTACTACTGAGTTACCTATTTCCTTTTGGGAGTTATGCACTTAAGAAGCTGCATACCTATTGAATTAGGTTCCAATCAAATCAGTTGCCTACCACTTCATATGTGATATGGAAAGGGAAGAGCCCATATCTTAAGTTAGTTAAGATTTGGGGTTGTCCGGCCTATGTCTAAAAGCAAAATCCGGACAATCTCGAGGCAAGGTTAGTTATGTAGAACTGGAAAGGTTCCAGCTATGCAAACTACAGAATATGTTTTGATAGAACCAAAGGATTCAGTAGATTCCAACGAACCTCAGCCTCTCCGCCGATCTAGTAGGGTTCCTCACCCACCTGAGAGATACTTCTGTTTCTCTATGACAGTGGGAGCGAGGATTGCATCATGAGATGATGACCCAACTAGCTTCGAGCTGGCTATCAGGAGTAAGACTCTGTAAGAATGGCTGGATGCTTATTGATCTGAGATGGAATCCATGTACACCAATAAAGTATGGACTTTGGTTGCTATATCTGAAGGGTTAAATCCCCATCAGGAGCAAGTATATCTTGAGAAGATTACTTGGTGTAGATGGAAAAGTTGAGACTTTCAAAGCTAGACTTGTTAAAGGTTTTCGTCATCGACCAGGCGTGGATAATGATGAAACCTTTTCCAGTACCTATGCTTAAGTCCATCCAGATACTACTTGCCATGGCTACATACCATGACTACGATATCTGGCGGTTGGGTGTCATGACTGCTTTTCTAAATGATGTTTTAGAAGAGAGCGTCTATAAGTACACAGCCAGAGGGTCTCGTAGACAGTGGGAGCAGCGGAAACGTGTGCAAGATGCTTTATAGGATAAAGCAGGCATCGCGGAGTTGGAACATCTGTTTTGATGAAGTAGTTAAAGAGTTTGACATCATCAAAATGGTAGATGAACCTTGTATATACAAAAAGGTAGTATGGAGTATGGTGGTGATTCTCGTAGAGTACGTGGATGACATACTCTTGATAGGGAAGGAGTTTCCTATGCTACGCTCGATCAATCTCCGTTTATCACAATGATTCTCCATATAGGATCAAAATGATACCTCCTAAATCCTGAGTTTTGGATCTATGAGATAGATTTAATTGGATGTTAGGATTCTCACTAGTTGTAGTGAGATGGTATCAATCGATCCTGGGGAGAATCACTGGAAGGGTTCCAGGGTGATAAAGACGACTGAGTGTCAGTCACAGGCATTGTCTTAACCCTCAGTAAAGGGACGGTATGTTGGAAGAGTTCTAAGCTAGATACCGTGACATACTAGACGATAAAGGCAGGATACATCGCTACTTAAGATGCTACCAAAGAGGCTGTTTGGGTGTATATTGGTTCATGAGATGAACTATGTTCCTCCCATTGTGTGACAATGGAGTTGTGGCTTATGCCAAGGAACGTCCGTCCCATCAGTGATCCAGACATATTCTAAGGCAGTGTCACCTGATCATGGAGATGGTTGATCTACAGGGAGATCGAGGTTAGGAGAGTAGACTCAGAGGACAACACAGCGGATCCACTCATAAAGACCTGTTCCCAGAGAGAGACTTTTATGGGATGGTTGAGTATGAGATACTGCAACCACTGCTACAGATGGCTCTAGTGCAAGTGGGAGATTGTTAGTTATATGTATGCCCTAGAGGCCATTACTGTACATTGGATGTATATTGTAGTGGATGCTGGGACATATATAGGGAGGACTTTCTTACTCGACATGATAGTATGCTATCTGGTTACTCTTTACCTTAACTATTAGTTATATGTATGCCCTAGAGGCCATTACTATACATAGGATGTATATTGTAGTGGATGCTGGGACATATATAGGGAGGACTTTCTTGCTCGACATGATAGTATGCTATCTGGTTGCTCTTTACCTTAACGTGTATACTGATTGTCTCTCTGTTACATGTTGGTAAAGCCCTTAGGATGTGTACTTGACTACCTGGACTATGATGCGGATCATACTAGTGGGGACAGGTAGTCCATAAGTACATCCTTCAAAGTCCCTAGTCGTGGGTGTATCGAGATGGGGCATCGATATACCAGAGTAGACTAGCGTGTACCTTCTCGACCCATACAGATGGGCGATGGATGATCCCATATCCATTGGTGTTTGACATCGGAGATGATATACGGGTGCTCAGTGGAGACTGGGTACACTGGACGGACTCGCCGAGAACTCCCAGATGGTATTATACCTCACGTCAGATGGCAGTTCTCTGGTGACACTGGTACAGAGTAGTCTGTTGACCCGAGATCGTCATAGAGTCTTGTGTGGTTCCTACTGTGCTTTGATTTCCATCTTACCACGTCCAAGAGGGCATGCAAAATGGTGGTTTTTGGGTACAGTCCCGAGTCACATGGAGGCAATGAGCGATAGGAGGGGATTCGTCTCTCCCGGTATAGGGAGTTGATGTTGCGCTGTGTTCGATTGGCTATAACAGGAAATCCCTGGCCAGGGTTGCTGAGATTTACTGGTAAGTGTTACCAGTAGTTTCTCGAATTGTTATAGACCTCATATCGACACGACTTATCGAGCTATTGGGGTCTGATGTTGACCACCCCTAGGCGAGATATGCGACATATCAGACGATCAGACCGGACTGTACGGTAGTGTTACTGGTTGGATTCACTGGAGTGTGAGCGGGCTTGCTCGTCGATCTTCAGATCACTCAATACCCGGGTGGCCGTTACGTTTAGCAGACCGCTTGCGGCTTGTGGGTGCTTGATATGATCATCATCTACTGCCGGCGTATTGACGAGTCTTTAGAGTCCTACACAGAGGTTTCCTAGCTCAAGCGAAACGAAATAGGAGCGCATATGAGATATGTGCGGGACCGAGAATAATGCATGTATGTGATACCGTATTCCATTCTCGCGATGAATGTATCGATTAGGTTATATGCGATATACTCTAGTTATCGAATCAAAGGTTGATTCGATAAGCCGATACATAGGATACTAGTCGGTTATATGCGATATGACCGGATCGTTAAATCAAGTGTTGATTTAATAATTTAATGTATAATTATATATTTGATATATTACTTTGCATTAACTGGTATCGGTTCACTTAAAATGGATTTTCTCGCTCGGATGTGCGCATTGAATATGCGATATGATTTTGTGCACATGTTTGTATCGTGTTTGATGATACATGGTTTTTGGTTAAGTGTATAGAATTAAACAATGGTTAAGATGATGATTAGGGTTATGTTTATTCTTTTAGTTATTTTCTTATTCATTTATTCTTTTATTCTTTTAGAAAAAGAAAAAGAAATGAGATAAATGGTGGCATTCTTTTCATTCATGAAGCTTCATGAATACTTTGACCATGTCACCATTTTTGTCTTCTTTTTAACCCTAACCATTCTCATTAACTCAAGTTAGCTCTCTACACTTTACCATGGTCATTATTATGATAAGAATTATTATTCTAACATATTCATTATTCTTATCATAACAATTTCCTTCTTCTTCTTCATTTTTCAAGTGAAGAAAACCAAGCTCCATCAATGGTGAATTGATGAAATGAGTGAGAAATCCAATTCTAAAGTGAACCCAACTCCTATTTCTTCATCCTCTACCTCTTGCCAAGTAGTAGAGTGTGTTTCCTTCACAAGTTTTCATGGCAAGGTGAAGGTGGAGCTTGATTTAGCGATGCCTCGACGTAGATCATCTTCGGCATGGACATCGACGACCTAGCTCGCCTATTCTCCGATGAAGCCGACGCAAGAGCCCGGATTTCGATTTGGACAGCGAGGATACTTCGTTGCGGAGCTATGGAGGTGGAGAACCCGATCTACAAAGGTTGTATTTCCGTATCTTATAGTTTAGTTGTAAACTAGTTTAGTTTCGCCTAGTTTTCTAGCCGACGATCCGTAGTCGGGTTTCTCGGCACCGTTAAAATTAGAAATTGGCATGGTTGATGCCTTGTGTGACCTCATTAGGGTGCCTAGGATCCCTACAGTGGTATCAGAGCCTAGCTAGAGCCTTAGGCGAAGTCTAGACGGAATTTGACGTCCGAACAAACCCGAAACCCGATCACAAACTTGCTCTCTGTCCTTTTTTGAAAAACGTGGATTTTTCCAAATTAAAAATATGCAGAAAAATCAGCAGGCAATTTTACGAGATACTGTGAAGTTCGACTGTCTAATTCCATCAACCTGCCGCGGTTCCGCGGCACGAGCATGGCTCGTGCGGCTGTTCCGCGGCCTTACGTCATCATTGTTCAGCGAATCTTGCACAGTAACTCCTAATAGATAGTGCTGGATTTTCTCGGAATTTTTAATATTTATTCAAGAGTTGAATTTTCTGGGGTTGTTTTGGGGATTCGGTGTTTCGATCGGAGTATCATATTTTGTCTATGTGGCTTTCCGGATAAATTTTAGAATATGTTAAAAAGTTCGACCAGATATAAATACCCACCTTTTCCCCTGTCGGGAAATTTCCAAGTGTTGGATTTTTCCGTAGTTTAACGACGTTCTAAGTAGTGCAAGTATCGCGATGGTCCCTCTAGAAGACAACAAACCTTAACTCGATTATGTGACCGTCTTGAACTGCCCTTTGAACCTTCGGGTTTGGGGCAGTACGGCGTGCCACATGTGAGGCGTTGGCTTGACCCTTCTACGGCTGGACCGTTGGTACTGAGGCACGAACTGAATGTTGTTAGACTCATATTTCATGTGTTGATCTGTATCGGGAAAACTTAGGTGTTCGATTGTTCGATCGGAAAGTTTGACATTTTCTATTTATCCGGAATGGGATACAATAATTGGAATTCACAAGAAGTTATGAGATAACTGAATGAATGTTATAAACATAGCAGTTTAGTCTCACTTGATCGGTTGCCACGGAATTTTGATGTGATCAAAAGTCCATCGCAATCACGTAGCGTACGCGGATACTCGCCGGGTAAACTTAATAGACAGCCTCACTCCATAGCCCCGACCAAGTGACTGTAGGAGAACCCCGTCGCCGAAAGCATCCTTTTGGGTGCTCGCGGTAGCGGTATTCCGCCTTGGTGCACTTCGTCGACGGTATCAGGGGTGCAGCCGTCTACTGAAGTTTGCGACGAGCATTCGATCAGGATGTCGGGAATCCTGTTGAATTGCCCGACTTGATATTGAAAAGTGTTTTCAATGATGAGACTAAAATGCGGGGTTTATAATTGTTAGGCATGCGATGTCTAAGGAATTCATTTGATTAGGCATGCGATGTCTATGCAGGTTGCGGATTCCAACTGTTGTAGTTTTACACTTTCTTTTCTGTGACCGTAAGTGTAATATGTGATATCGCCGGTTTCGTTGCTATATGTCAACGAAAATTGGGATGCGCATATTTACTTACGTTGATGACATGTGATGTTATGTGTTGCTGGATATGTTATATTGGATCGTCGTGTTCGAATAGCCGGAGGTTTTTATGTGAGATGAGTGTTTTTCATTTTCATTCATGTAAAAACTTGTATGTAATATTCTTTTATTGGGGCGCTTCCAGGTTGCGGAAGTTGTCACCGTTTGTATATTATTTACTTTTCCGCACTAGGATAGACCGAAGGAGGGGAGCACAAGTAACCGGGTTCTGGAGTCCAGTGGGAGACCAACTCGAGGAGTCGAGTCCGGGTCTCCTAACTCTAGAATTGGTAGGGTTGCTTGCCGCTCTCGTAGGGGTCTAGGGGTGTGGGTTTGGCTATTCATCACGACCGTGGAATCCGTGTTTTATACTGGCTCGTATTGAAAACACGGACGTCCTAGTATATTCAATATTTCATATGTTTCTTCTGCTGCGATATCTGTGATGTGATCATGTGATGTTCTTTGATAGATACAGTATATAGTATATATGATATATTATATAGGCGTTACTTATGTTTTACACCCGCGCTAGCCCTGCCCCGCTCTGCCGTTAGTTACCTAACCTAACGGTGCACGAGGGGATATCGAGGCGAATGCGGATGGCATAAGTGTACGTCGTATTTATCTGTGATGTTTAGGTACTTAAATGATGGGACTTCATTAATGTGATTAATGAAATAAAAGAAACCTAAGATGTTGTAGAATCGAATTTCAAAATAAAACAGGTAGCTACAGTTTTTTGCTTTGCATAGCGGTATATATGATATATCCTGCACCTTATTCGATAAGGAAAGGACCGAGATCCCTTCACCGGGAGTGACTCCTTTAGCAATAACTGGCAGATGCTACACACTCGGTTTGTCTTTTGATTGCTTTTAAGAGTTTTTGCTTTGCACAGTGATATATATGATATATCCCGCACCTCATTCGACGAGGAAAGGACCGACGATCCCTTTACCGGGAGTGACTCGTTTAGCAAAACTAGAAAAGCCTCAAAAGCACTCCATTTTAAAATCATTTGATTCTACAACGATATCAAGTTCATTACGCAATAGGTTTTCAGAAAAACCTGTCGTAGCCCTCCGTCATTTCAGATACGTACTAGTTAGTATTCGTGCTGCGGTTGTTTGGCCTCCGTCAAGGCGTAGTGTACGGTAGCTAACTAGTGCTTATCTGCTAGCATATGATGCGATTGAATTAGGGTATTCGTACGGCGTTGTTTGGCCTCCGTCAAGGGTCGTGCGGGTGGGTTTAATTCAATCAGGAAATGACGGGTTGAACTTGACTAGCGGACTATGGGTTGTTTGGCCTCCGTCAAGGTCATAGCGAGCTAGGGGCAAAATACTATCGGGAATTTCAAGTGTTGAAATTTGCAATGAGATTGCATACCATCTATGAGATAGTTGGATCCCGATACCCGCTGCGAGTAAGAGTTACTCTTGGGAGAGTTTTACATATTACAATTAGCCGATCAAGTAGGTGACTAGAAAGGTGTTAACGAGGTTACGCCTCAGGGAAAACGAGGTTTACATTAATTAGGTTCGTGCGAAAGCACGGGGGACCTCCCTCAAAGTACCGACACTGGCCTGGCTGAAAGATTGGCGAACTTGTAGTGTGTAATTAATCCCGGCTAGTCTTTCCTTTTAGGGTTTGAAGGAAGATTTGATAAAAAGCAGTGGGAGCCATCCTGATTAGATAAAATAAAAACCGATCTATTCTTGCAAGAGCGCACGCTGAGTGTTTTCTTCTCTCTCTCTCCAGGTAGCGACCATATCACGCCTTAATCAAGATAATAATACGGATTTTTGACCGAACTCGCTTGTTATACTGAGCTGGGGAACGTTGGTCCCGCTCCAACTTATAATTGTTATAAGACAGAGCAGGAAATTGGGGAATACCAGATTTCCCGAGCCGCCCAAACGAAGAGAGTGCATGCCGATGCATCATCTTCGGGTTTGTTCATTATACAGAACTGTTTCTCAGTATCCTTTACGTCCTGGGTATGTGATACCGGATCAGGATCCCAGATATGTAATCTGTTACATAGGGCTACAGATAGGTAGAGAACTGAGAACGGGTGATAAGTTTCATGAGGCAGAAAACGGGGCAAGTGTTGCAGCCAAGTCTGTTGGTCACTGTCACCCTGTATTACAATACATTGATTCTGAACGAATGTTATTAGATACCGAACCTGATATACAAAATCATATCAGTCTCTTTATTAGTAAAGAAAGGATAAAATTTTGTATAGTTGGATAATGTTTTGAACATTTCCTATATCAAAAGTTGATCGGTTCAGGCACGTTATCTAAAAGCATTAATGTTCTAAATCAAACTACAGTTCTTAGTATATGGAACACACACAAGAGGAAGAGTTCAAAAATGAACGGATTCTTCTTGAGGTATTGTAGACTAGGTCAGATCAATGCGACCCGACTGGCTGAAGTTACATTTAGATGTATATTTAAATCAGTTTGAATTTACATCTTGTGAAACTCGCCAGTCATGTCACAAAGATAAGATGACCATAGCTCCGTTTATTGGAAACAGAGAAAGAGTTAGTGAACTCTTGGGATGATACATGTTGATGTATGTAGATCCCCAATCTACATATGCCAAGACCGGTTCTTTGTACTTCATTACATTCTCTGATAATCTCTCGAGATTCAGACATATGTTCCTGTTGAAACACAAGTCCGAACCTTTTGAGATATTCACAGAATATAAGTTAGAAGTAGAGAACCAATACGGCTATAAGTATTATGTCCTATGATGAGATCAAGGAGGAGAATACTTGTGCACGGAAATCCTGGATTATTCTAAAGGAGAATGAGATTCTCTCTCAGCATTACTCCTCTGAATACACCATAGCACGATGGTATATCGGGGCGGAGCAGATACACCCTATTTGATATGTTGTGCTCTATGATGAGTACTACTGAGTTACCTATTTTCTTTTGGGGGTTATGCACTTATGAAGCTGCATACCTATTGAATAAGGGTTCCAATCAAATCAGTTGCCTACCGCTTCATATGTGATATGGAATGGGAAGAGCCCATGTCTTAAGTTAGTTAAGATTTGGGGTTGTCCGGCCTATGTCTAAAAGCAAGATCCGGACACGCTCGAGGCAAGGTCAGTTATGTAGAACTGGAAATGTTCCAGCCATACAAACTACAACTGATGATTTGATAGAACCAAAGGATTCGATAGTTACCAACAAACCTCAGCCTCTCCGCCGATCTAGTAGGGTTCCTCACCCACCTGAGAGATACTTCTGTTTCTCTATGACAGTGGGAGCGAGGATTGCATCATGAGATGATGACCCAACTAGCTTCGAGCAGGCCATCGAGAGTAAGACTCTGTAAGAATGGCTGGATGTTTAGCGATCTGAGATGGAATCCTTATACACCAACAAAGTATGGACTTTGGTTGCTATATCTGAAGGGTTAAATCCCCATCAGGAGCAAGTATATCTTGAGAAGATTACTTGGTGTAGATGGAAAGGTTGAGACTTTCAAAGCTAGACTTGTTAAAGCTTTTCGTCATCGACCAGGCGTGGATTATGATGAAACCTTTTCAAGTTGCTATGCTTAAGTCCATCCAGATCCTACTTGCCACGGCTACATACCATGACTATGATATCTGGCGGTTGGGTGTCATGACTGCTTTTCTAAATAATGATTTAGGAGAGAACGTCTATAAGTACACAGCCAGAGGGCTTCGTAGACAGTGGGAGCAGCGGAAACGTGCACAAGATGCTTTATAGGATAAAGCAAGTATCGCGGAGTTGGAACATCTGTTTTAATGTGTTTGTCAAAGAGTTTGATATCATCAAAATGGTAGTTGAACCTTGTATAAACAAAAAGGTAGTAGGGAGTATGGTGACGATCCTCGTAGAGTACGTAGATGACATACTCTTGATAGGGAAGGAGTTTCCTATGCTACGCTCGGTCAATCTCCGCTTATCACAATGATTCTCCATATATGATCAAAGTGATACCTCCTAAATCCTGGATTTTGGATCTATGAGATAGATCTAATTGGATGTTAGGATTCTCACGTAGTGAGATAGTATCAACCGATCCTGGGGAGAATCACTGGAAGGGTTCCAGGGTGATAAATACGACTGAGAGTCAGTCACAGGCATTGTCTTTACCCTCAGTAAAGGGACGGTATGTTGGAAGAGTTCCGAACTAAAGATACCGTGGCATACTAGACGATAAAGGCAAGATACATCGCTACTTAAGATGCTTCCAAAGAGGCTGTTTGGGTGTATATTGGTTCATGAGATGAACTACGTTCCTACCATTGTGAGACAATGGAGTTGTGGCTTGTGCCAAGGAACGCAGGTCCCATCAGTGATCCAGACATATTCTAAGACAGTATCACCTGATCATGGAGATGGTTGATCTCCAGGGGATCAAGGTTAGGAGAGTAAAGTCAGAGGACAACACAGCGGATCCACTCACAAAGGCCTGTTCCCAGAGAGAGATTCTTATGGGATGGTTGAGTATGAGATACTATAACCACTGCTATCAGATGGCCCTAGTGCAAGTGGGAGATTGTTAGTTATATGTATGCCCTAGAGGCCATTACTATACATAGGATGTATATTGTAGTGGATGCTGGGACATATATAGGGAGGACTTTCTTGCTCGACATGATAGTATGCTATCTGGTTGCTCTTTACCTTAACGTGTATACTGATTGTCTCTCTGTTACATGTTGGTAAAGCCCTTAGGATGTGTACTTGACTACCTGGACTATGATGCGGATCATACTAGTGGGGACAGGTAGTCCATAAGTACATCCTTCAAAGTCCCTAGTCGTGGGTGTATCGAGATGGGGCATCGATATACCAGAGTAGACTAGCGTGTACCTTCTCGACCCATACAGATGGGCGATGGATGATCCCATATCCATTGGTGTTTGACATCGGAGATGATATACGGGTGCTCAGTGGAGACTGGGTACACTGGACGGACTCGCCGAGAACTCCCAGATGGTATTATACCTCACGTCAGATGGCAGTTCTCTGGTGACACTGGTACAAAGTAGTCTGTTGACCCGAGATCGTCATAGAGTCTTGTGTGGTTCCCACTGTGCTTTGATTTCCATCTTACCACGTCCAAGAGGGTGTGCAAAACGGTGGTTTTTGGGTACAGTCCCGAGTCACATGGAGGCAATGAGCGATAGGAGGGGATTCGTCTCTCCCGGTATAGGGAGTTGATGTTGCGCTGTGTTCGATTGGCTATAACAGGAAATCCCTGGCCAGGGTTGCTGAGATTTACTGGTAAGTGTTACCAGTAGTTTCTCGAATTGTTATAGACCTCATATCGACACGACTTATCGAGCTATTGGGGTCTGACGTTTACCACCCCTAGGCGAGATATGCGACATATCAGATGATCAGACCGGACTGTACGGTAGTGTTACTGGTTGGATTCACTGGAGTGTGAGCGGGCTTGCTCGTCGATCTTCAGATCGCTCAATACCCGGGTGGCCGTTACGTTTAGCAGACCGCTTGCGGCTTGTGGGTGCTTGATATGATCATCATCTACTGCCGGCGTATTGACGAGTCTTTAGAGTCCTACACAGAGGTTTCCTGGCTCAAGCGAAACGAAATAGGAGCGCATATGAGATATGTGCAGGACCGAGAATAATGCGTGTATGTGATACCGTATTACATTCTCGCGATGAATGTATCGATTAGGTTATATGCGATATACTCTAGTTATCGAATCAAAGGTTGATTCGATAAGCCGATACATAGGATACTAGTCGGTTATATGCGATATGACCGGATCGTTAAATCAAGTGTTGATTTAATAATTTAATGTATAATTATATATTTGATATATTACTTTGCATTAACTGGTATCGGTTCACTTAAAATGGATTTTCTCGCTCGGATGTGCGCATTGAATATGCGATATGATTTTGTGCACATGTTTGTATCATGTTTGATGATACATGGTTTTTGGTTAAGTGTATAGAATTAAACAATGGTTAAGATGATGATTAGGGTTATGTTTATTCTTTTAGTTATTTGCCTATTCATTTATTCTTTTATTCTTTTAGAAAAAGAAAAAGAAATGAGATAAATGGTGGCATTCTTTTCATTCATGAAGCTTCATGAATACTCTGACCATGTCACCATTTTTGTCTTCTTTTTAACCCTAACCATTCTCATTAACTCAAGTTAGCTCTCTACACTTTACCATGGTCATTATTATGATAAGAATTATTATTCTAACATATTCATTATTCTTATCATAACAATTTCCTTCTTCTTCTTCATTTTTCAAGTGAAGAAAACCAAGCTCCATCAATGGTGAATTGATGAAATGAGTGAGAAATCCAATTCTAAAGTGAACCCAACTCCTATTTCTTCATCCTCTACCTCTTGCCAAGTAGTAGAGTGTGTTTCCTTAACAAGTTTTCATGGCAAGGTGAAGGTGGAGCTTGATTTAGCGATGCCTCGACGTAGATCATCTTCGGCATGGACATCGACGACCTAGCTCGCCTATTCTCCGATGAAGCCGACGCAAGAGCCCGGATTTCGATTTGGAAAGCGAGGATACTTCGTTGCGGAGCTATGGAGGTGGAGAACCGGATCTACAAAGGTTGTATTTCCGTATCTTATAGTTTAGTTGTAAACTAGTTTAGTTCCGCCTAGTTTTCTAGCCGACGATCCGTAGTCGGGTTTCTCGGCAGCGTTAAAATTAGAAATTGGCATGGTTGATGCCTTGTGTGACCTCATTAGGGTGCCTAGGATCCCTACATTAACGTGTACACTGATTGTCTCTCTGTTACATGTTGGTAAAGCCCTTAGGATCTGTACTTGACTACCTGGACTATGATGCAGATCATACTAGTGGGGACATGGTAGTCCATAAGAACATCCTTCAAGGTCCCTAGTCGTGGGTGTATCGAGATGGGGCATCGATATACCAGAGTAGACTAGCGTATACCTTCTCGACCCATACAGATGGGCGATGGATGATCCCATATCCATTGGTGTTTGACATCAGAGATGATATACGGGTGCTCAGTAGAGACTGGGTACACTGGACGGACTCGCCGAGAACTCCCAGATGGTATTATACCTAACGTCAGATGGCAGTTCTCTGGTGACACTGGTACAGAGTAGTCTGTTGACCCGAGATCGTCATAGAGTCTTGTGTGGTTCCCACTGTGCTTTGATTTCCATCTCACCACGTCCAAGAGGGCGTGCAAAACGGTGTTTTTTGGGTACAGTCCCGAATCACATGGAGGCAATGAGCGATAGGAGGGGATTCGTCTCTCCCGCTATAGGGAGTTGATGTTGCGCTGTGTTCGATTGGCTATAACCGG
This sequence comes from Agapanthus africanus, assembly GCA_030015575.1. Lineage (NCBI taxonomy): Eukaryota > Viridiplantae > Streptophyta > Magnoliopsida > Asparagales > Amaryllidaceae > Agapanthus > Agapanthus africanus. The sequence continues at coordinate 234,930,238 of CM057349.1, read as the reverse complement.
AAATCCCTGGCCAGGGTTGCTGAGATTTACTGGTAAGTGTTACCAGTAGTTTCTCGAATTGTTATAGACCTCATATCGACACGACTTATCAAGCTATTGGGGTCTGACGTTTACCACCCCTAGGCGAGATATGCGACATATCAGACGACGAGACCGGACTGTACGGTAAGTGTTACTGGTTGGATTCACAGGAGTGAGAGCGGGCTTGCTCGTCGATCTTCTCATCGCTCAATACCCGGGTGGCCGTTACGTTTAGCAGACCGCTTGCGGCTTGTGGGTGTTTGATATGATCATCACCTGCTGCCGGCGTATTGACGAGTCTTTAGAGTCCTACACAGAACTTTCCTGGCTCAAGCGAAACGAAATAGGAGCGCATATGAGATATGTGCGGGACCGAGAATAATGCGTGTATGTGATACTGTATTTCATTCTCGCGATGAATGTATCGAATGGTTGTATGTGATATAACCTAGTTATCGAATCAAGGATTGATTCGATAAGCCGATACATTGAATATTAGTCGGTTATATGTGATATGACCGGATCGTTAAATCAAGTGTTGATTTGATGATTTAATGCATAATTATATATTTGATATATTACTTTGCATTAACTAGTATTGCTTCACTTTAAATGGATTTTCTCACTCGCTTGTGCACATTGTATTTTCGATATAGTTTTGTGCACTTGATTGTATCATGTTTGATGATACATGTTTCCTAGGGTTTTTGTGTAAAGATCAAACCATGGTTACATGATAATGGTTAGGGTTTTGCTTTTCATTTTCTTATTCATTTATTTACTTGTTTATTCATTTTGGAAATGATAAGAAAAGAATGGTGGCTTTATTTGTAGTTTAGTTGAAGCTTCATGAAACTTTGACCTAGTCCACCATTCTTGTCTCTTGCTTAACCCTAACCATCATATCTAACCATGGTCTATTCTCTACACTAAACTAGGGTTAGTATTATGATAAGTATTGTTTTTCCCTTTTATTTTAATAACTTATCATAATATCTTCTTCTTCTTCTTCATCTTCTTCAAAGAAGAAAACCTTGGACCATCAATGGTGATTGATGAAAAAGAGTGAGAAATCCAATTCTAAAGTCTACCCACTTCCTATTTCTTCATCCTCTACCTCTTGCCAAGTAGTAGAGTGTGTTTCCTTCATAAGTTTTCTAGACTTGGTGAAGTTGGAGCATGATCTAGCGATGCCTCGACGTAGATCATCTTCGGCACGAAGCCGACGACCTTGCCCGCCCATTTCTCCGATGAAGCCGACGCTAGAGCCCGGGATTCGATTTGGACAGCGGAGAGGACTTCATCACGGAGCTATGGAGGTGGAGGACCGGATCTACAAAGGTTGTATTTCCGTTTTCTCTTTAGTTAAGTTGTTAGCAAGTTTCTAGTTTCGCCTAAAATCTAGTTAACGATCCGTATTAGGGTTTCTCGGCACCCGTAAAATTTGAAATTGGCATGGTTGATGCCTTGTGAGACCTCCTATGTGTGCCTAGGAACCCTACATTCACCACCCCAGACGGCATTGCCGATAGTACCTACTGTTACTCCGCGTCAGACGCATGCACAGAGAGGTCGTGGTCGCGGAGGATTTGTTCATAGGGGGCGAGGTGACTGAGGCAGAGGGAAGCCAGTGGCCGACAGGGGACAGTTAGCTGCACGTGGAGGACAGGCGCGAGTTTTTTCTTTGACGCATCAGGATGCGCGGGCGTCCAATGCGGCGGTCTCAGGTATCCTTCCTGTATGTTCGGTTGATGCACACGTGTTATTCGATCCCGGATCCACGCACTCGTACGTATCCACACACTTTGTGCCGAGTTTGGGTAGAGAGTCCGGTTTGCTTGACCAGCCGCTTATTGTGACTACTCCTGTGGGAGAGTCGTTTGTTGCTATGCACGTGTTCCGATCCTGTACCGTCCGTATTGGCGAGAGAGAGTTGCCGGTCGATTTGATCCTTCTTGAGATGTTGGACTTCGACGTTCTTTTGGGCATGGATTGGTTAGCCACGTGCTATGCGTCTGTTGACTGCCGCGAGAAGACAGTTCGATTTTGTTTTCCCGGCGAGTCGGTTGTTGTTGTGTTGGGGGACCGTGGTGTTACCCCTTACAGTGTGATTTCTTCTTTTCGTCCAGGACAGCTTTTGAGGAAGGGATGTCAGGGATTTCTCGCCTATGTTTGTGATACAAGAACTACAGAGGTTCCGTTGGATCAGGTTCCGATTGTTAGCGAGTTCCCTGATGTGTTCCCTGTAGGGTTCCTAGGCACTCTTGTGAAGGTTCATAAGGCATCAAACATGCCCGGATAAAAATTTAGACGTGCCGAACAACCCAAAGCCGGGATCTTTGCTAGATTATTAGGGTTTAACATGCAAGATGATAACTTTTATCTAAGTGTGAGGGATTACAACCTTTGTAGTCCGCTCCTTCGCTTCACAAGCTCCGAGTAGAAGTCCCTTTGCCGCGATCCACGATCTCCCGGACTCATGAGAGGCTCCACGACTCGAACGATCCATGCTAGCTTGAAGTATTCCAAATCTCCAATGATCTACCTTGAAGTTGCAAAGACTCAAGCTTTCTCACTCTAAAGAGATGAACACACTAATCTCATGGGCTAGATTAGATGAGGATGAGAGAGTAGTATTTTTGCTTTCTTTTTAAATCATTTTCTCATATTTATTCATCACATAAAGAAAATCTAGTAAGCTTTCTTTAAGAGAGAAGAAGATGATAATGGAAAAGATAATAATCAATCCTTTTGTGATGAATAGAAAACAAAGCTATATGATTGATATATTAACCATGGTCAAGGATGAGTGGATAAGATTGTGTAGAGAATAAACTAGAGTTAGGGTTTGGTTGGGTTAAGAATGTGTCATCCAAAAATATCTTAAGAATGACAAAAGAAAAAGCTTCTAGAAGGTGCATGAAGCATCTAACCCTAATCAAACCCTAACCTCAATTAATCATCCTTAAACATGTTTAACAATTAATCATATCATGTCACAATAATATATATCACATATATATTATATATTTGCAACAAAAGAAAATAATACAATTAACATATATCGCATATATATCAATGTATCATCCAATGAGAAAATGAAATAATAAAGCGAGCAAATATTAGATAATGTAATACAATATATCATATATATTATTATACATTAAATCATCGAATCAACACTTGATCCGACGATCCGGCTATATCGAATATTACCGACTAATATATCATGTACCGATTCATCGAATCAACACTTGATCCGATGACCCGGTTCATAACTAAATATCGCGAGAATATAATACGGTATCCCATATCGCATTATTCTCGGTCCTGCACATATCATATATGTGCCTCTACTCCGTTTCGCCTGAGCCAAGAAACCTCTGTGTAGGACTCTAAAGAATCGTCAATACGCCGGTAGCAGGTGATGATCATATCAAACACCCACAAGCTGCAAGCGGTCAGCTAAACGTAACAGCCACCCAGGTATTGAGCGATCAGAAGATCAACAAGCTAGCCTGTGCGTTCTCCTGTGAATCCAATCAGTAACACTCCCGTACAGTCCGGTCTGTTCGTCTGATATGTCGCATATCAAGTCTAGGGGTGGTATACGTCAGACCCCAGTAACCGATAAGTCGTGTCGATGTGTGGCTCATAATGGGTCGAGAAACTACTAGTAACACTTACCAGTAAATCTCTATATCAGCCCTGGCCAGGGACTTCCAGTTATAGCCAATCGAACACAGCACAACATCAACTCCCTATACCGGGAGAGACGAATCCCCTCCTATCGCTCATTGCCTCCATGTGATTCGGGACTGTACCCAAAAGCCACCGTTTTGCACGCCCTCTTGGACGTGGTAAGGTGGAAATCAAAGCACAGTGGGAATCACACAAGACTCTATGACGATCTCGGGTCTACAGACTACCCTGTACCAGTGTCACCGGAGAACTGCCATCTGACGTGTGGTATATCACCATCTGGGAGTTCTCGGCGAGTCCGTCCAGTGTACCCAGTCTCCACTGAGCACCCGTACACCATCTCTGATGTCAAACACCGATGGATATGGGATCATCCATCACCCATCATATGGGTCAAGATGCGTATACGCTAGTCTACTCTGGTGTATTGATGCCCTGTCTCGATATACCCTCGACTAGGAACAGTTATAGGATGTACTCATCGACTACCGTGGACCCACTAGTATGATCTCATCATAGTCCCAGTAGTCGAGTACAGATCCTAAGGGCTTTATCAACATGTGAGAGTAAAACAGTAAACCAATACAAGTCAACATGTTAAGATAAAGTGAAACCAAATAGCATACTATCATGACGAGCAAGAAAGTCATCTCTATATATATCCAAGCATCCATTATAATATACATCATATGTACAACAATGGCCTCTAGGGCATATACAAAACTAACAATCTTCCACTTGCACTAAGGCCAGCTGCTGTAGTATCACATACCTAGCATCCCGAATAATCTCTCAAACTGTAGCTGGGTAATAGCCTTCGTGAATGGATCTGCAGTGTTGTCCTTCGTATCTACTCTCCTGACCTCGATCTCCCGGCGATCAACTATCTCCCTGATCAGGTGATATCGCCTCAGAATATGTCTGGACTTTTGATGGGATCTGGGTTCCTTGGCCAAAGCCACAGCTCCATTGTTATCGCAATACAGAGGTATTGGATGCTCAATGGATGGAACCACACCAAGTTCACTAATGGACTTCTTTATCCAGACAGCCTCTTTGGCAGCATCGTTGGCAGCGATGTATTCAGCCTCCATCGTCGAGTCTGCAACGGTATCCTGTTTGGAACTCTTCCAACATACCGCCCCTCCATTGAGGGTAAAGACAAAACCCGAATGCAACTTAGAGTCGTCCTTATCACTTTGGAAGCTGGAATCGGTAAAGGACTCCACCTGGAGTTCTCCGTTACCATACACCAAGAACATCTCCTTAGACCTTCGTAAGTACTTGAGAATGTTCTTCACAGCTGTCCAGTGACTCTCTCCAGGATCTGCTTGATACCGACTCACTACACTTAGTGAGTATGCTACATCGGGTCTGGTACATAGCATCGCATACATGATAGAGCCTACTGCCGAAGCATAGGGTATCCCTTGCATGCGAGCTCTCTCCAAATCAGTCTTAGGAGACATCTCTTTGGAGAGAGTGAATCCAGAGATCGTGGGTTGGTTCCCACGCTTGGATTCTTCCATACTAAACCTCTTTAGTATGGTGTCAATGTACCTGGATTGGGACAATCCCAGTATCCGTTTAGATCTATCTCTATAGATCATGATTCCCAATACGCAGGAGGCATCACCTAGATCTTTCATTGAGAATCTCTGTGATAAAAAGAGCTTGACTGATTGCAGCATAGGAATATCATTTCCTATCAAGAGTATGTCATCCACGTACAATACGAGGAAGAAAACCTTACCCTCTGCTACCTTCTTATAGATACAAGTTTCATCTACATTTTTGATGAAGTCAAACTCTTTGACTACAACATCAAAACAGATGTTCCAACTCCGCGATGCTTGCTTTAACCCATAAATGGATTTAAGCAGCTTGCACACCTTTCCGCTGCTCCCACTATCTATGAAGCCCTCTGGCTGAGTCATGTACACGCTCTCTTCTAAATCACCGTTTAGAAAGGCGGTCTTAACATCCATTTGCCAGATTTCGTAGTCATGGTATGCAGCAATGGCAAGTAAGATCCGGATGGACTTAAGCATAGCCACTGGAGAAAAGGTTTCGTCATAATCCACACCTGGTCGTTGACGAAATCCCTTTGCTACAAGCCTAGCTTTGAAATTCTCAACTTTTCCATCTACACCAAATTTCTTTTTAAAAATCCACTTGCTCCCAATGGGTTTTACCCCTTCAGGAGCATTTTCCAAAATCCATACTTTATTGGTGTACATGGATTCCATCTCAGATCGCATTGCATCCAGCCATTTCACAGAGTCACCACTCGTGATGGCCTGCTCGAAACTAGTGGGGTCATCATCATCCATGATGCAATCCTCGCTTCCACCATCAATGAGAAAACCGTAGTATCTCTCAGGTGGACGAGAAACCCTACTAGATCGGCGGAGAGGCTGGGGTTCGTCGGGTACTACTGAATCCTCTGGTTCTATTAAATCATCTGTTGTAGTTTGTGTCGCTGGAACCTCTTCCAGTTCTACCTCATTGCCATCAATTTCTTTTGCAAGAAATTCCTTTTCCAAAAAGGTGGCATGTTTAGAAACAAACACCTTTTGTTCCTCAGTGTGGTAGAAGATATACCCTTGTGAGTTCTTGGGATATCCTACAAACTTACATAAGACAAATCTTGCCTCGAGTTTGTCCGGATTTTGTCTTTTGACATAGGCTGGACAACCCCATATCTTAACATACTTAAGAGATGGTCTCTTCTCTTTCTATATCTCATACGGAGTGGTAGGCACTAATTTGGTAGGAGCCATATTCAATAGGTGTATGGCTGTCTCAAGCGCATACCCCCAGAAGGAAATAGGTAACTCAGCTGTACTCATCATTGAACGCACCATATCTAATAGGGTGCGATTCCTTCGTTCCGATACACCGTTGTGCTGTGGTGTATAAGGTGGAGTAAGCTGAGAGAGAATCCCATTCTCTTTTCGATAATCTTGGAACTCATTGCTCAAGTATTCTCCTCCTCGATCAGATCGAAGGATCTTAATACTTTTGCCCGTTTGGTTCTCTACTTCGTGCTTATATTCTCTGAATTTCTCAAAAGCTTCAGACTTGTGTTTCAACAGGAACACATGTCCGTATCTAGAGAGATCGTCAGTGAATGTAATGAAGTAGGAAGAACCGTTCCTGTCATGCGTAGACATGGGACCGCATACATCACTATGTACCAGTCCTAAGAGTTCGGTAACTCTTTCTCCGTGTCCACTAAACGAAGCTTTGGTCATTTTTCCTTTGAGACATGAATGGCAAGTATCATAAGATGATAATTCGAACGGATTCAAATAACCATCCTTATGTAACTTAGCCAGTCGTGTCGCATTGATATGACCAAGTCTACAATGCCACAAGTACGATTCGTTCACATCTGAACTTTTCCTCTTGTGTGTGTTTTGTATATTCAGGACTGTATTCTGATTTAGAATGAATATGCCATTATGTAACGAGCCTGATGCAATCAACTTTTGATTTAGGAATATGTTCATAACATTATCCTGTACTACAAAATTATATCCCTCTTTACTCAATAAAGAAACTGATATAATGTTGCACATCATGTTCGGTATATAATAGCACTCATTTAGAATCAGTGTATTACGACTCGGCAATACTAGGTGATATTCGCCAACTGCTTTGGCTACAATACTTGCACCGTTCCCTACTTGAACGGAATGATCACCTTTTCCCAGTTCTCTACCTTTACGTAGCCCATGTAACTGTTTATATATGTGGGATCCTGATCCGGTATCTAATACCCAGGACGTAGGGTGAACTGAGAAACAGTTCTCAATAACTAACACACCCGAAGAAGATGCATCAACATGCATGTTCTTTTGGGCGGCTTGAGAATCCAGATATTCTCCTGTTTCCTGTTCAGTCTTATAACTCTTATAAGAAAGAACGGGTCTAACGTTCCCTTGCTCAGTACAATAATTGGGTACAGTCAATACATCCATATTATTATCTTGATTATGGCCTGACATGGTCGCTACCTGGAGAGAGAGAGAGAAGAAAACACTTTAGCGTATGCTCTTGCAAGATTAGATTGGTTATTATCTTATCTAATCAGGATGTCTCCCACTGTTTTTTATCAAATCTACCTTCAAACCCTAAAAGGTAAGATTAGCCGGGATTAATTACACCCTACAATTTCGTCAATCTTTCAGCCAGATCAGTGTCGGTACTTTGAGGGAGGTTCCCCGTGCTTTCGCACGGACCTAATTAAAGTAAACCTCGTTTTCCTAGAGGCGTAACCCCGTTAATACTTTTCTAGACACCTACTTGATCGGCTAATTGTTTTGTGTAAAACTCTCCCAGGAGTAACTCTTACTCGCAGTGGGTATCGGGATCCAACTATCTCATAGGAGGTATGCAATCTCATTGCAAATTTCAACACTTGAAATTCCCGATAATATTTTGCCCCTAACGTTCTATGACCTTGACGAAAGCCAACAAACCATAGTCCGCTAGTCAAGTTCAACCCGAACATTTCTTGATTGAATTAAACCCAGCCGTACGTCCCTTGACGAAAGCCAACAAAGCCGCATGACTACCCTAACCCAATCTCATCATATGTAACAGATAAGTAATAATTAGCTACCGCACACTACGCCTTGACGAAAGCCAACAAACGTAGCACGAATACTAAGTATTACTTATCTGAAATGTCGGAGGGCTACGCAGGTTTTTCAGAAAACCATGAGCGTAATGAACTTGATATCGTTGTAGAATCGAGTGAAGTTTTGAAAAGGAGTGTTTTTGAGGCTTTTCTTAGTTTCGCTAAAGGGGTCACTCCTGGTGAAGGGATCGTCGGCCCTTTCCTCATCGAATAAGGTGCAGGATATATCATATATACCGCTGTGCAAAGCAAAACACTAAAAGCATTCAAAAGACAAACCGCGTTTTGTAGCATCTGCCAGTTTCGCTAAAGTGGTCACTCCCGGTGAAGGGATCGTCGGCTCTTTCCCCATCGAATAAGGTGCAGGATATATCATATATATCACTTTGCAAAGCAAAACTGTAGCTACCCTTTTTATAAAGTTTTTGATCTTACAACATATTTAGGTTTCTTTTCTTTTATTTAATCTCATTAATAAATATCCCATCAGCTTATGCTTCCTAAGCATCACAGAAGAAACGAAAGCAGTAATATTTATATATCAGCATATATATATATATAGTATAAGCATTCGTCTCAGGCAGTAATATGATCTCATCACAGAACATTGCAGCAGAAGAACATATATGGAATATTGGATATACTAGGACGTCCGTGTTTTCAATACGAGCCTGTATAAAACACGGATTCCACGGTCGCGACGAATAGCCAAACCCACATCCCAAGACCCCTACGAGAGCAGCAAGTAACACTGCCAATTCTAGGGTTAGGAGACCCGGTCTCGACTCCTCGAGATGGCCTCCCACTGGACCCTAGAACCCGGTTACTTGTGCTCCCCACCTTGGGTCTACCTAATGCGGAAAAGTAAATAATATACACTGGTGACAGCAACCGCAACCTGGAAGTGCCCCAAATAAAAGAATATTACATTACAAATGAATTTTACATGAATGAAAATAAAAAAACCCTCATCTCACATAAAACCCCCGGCTATTCAGAACGCGACGATCCAATATAACATATCACAGCAACACATAATATCACATATCATCAACGTAAGTAAATATGCGCATCCCAATTGTCGTTGACATATAGCAACGAAACCGGCGATATGACATATTACACTTACGGTCACAGAAAAGAAAGTGTAAAACTACAACATTTGGAATCCACAATCACTTTAGACATCGTAAATCCGAAATATCACATACTTCGCATTTCATGCCTAACTCTATGAATTCCACATATTGTATCACATTCCAGATAAATAGACAGTATTAAACTTTTCGAACAGATAATCAAATACCCAAAATTTCCCAAAGTGCTCAACTCTTGAGCGGAGTTCAAATAATCCCAGAATATGTCAAAGTACCAGTGATCCAGCCGTAGAAGGGTCAAGCCAACGCCTCACATGTGGCACGCCACTGCCCCAAACCCGAAGGTTCAAAAGGCAGTTCAAGACGGTCACATAATCGAGTTAAGGTTTGTTGTCTTCTAGAGGGTCCACCGCTTAACTTGTACAATTTTTCCGAAAGATTTAAACCCGATAAAAATTCAACACTTGAAAGTTTTACGTGCCGGGAAAAAGTGGGTTAATGATATCCGTTCAACTAGTTTAACAGTTTCTAAATATCCGGAAAGAAATACGAATTTAAAATTTCCGATCGAGTCTACTATTACAAAACAAACCCCAGAATTTTCAACACCTGAAACAGATTAAAAATACCCAGAAGCATCAACAAGCACCTACGGATATTACCATGAAGCCACGTGTCACAATCCCACAAATCCGCCGCGTAACCGCCGCGCAAGCTTGCTTGCGCCGCGGTTCCGCCGCCATTTTGAGGAATTGTGGGCCCGTGTTTCATGGTAATTCTTAGAATTCCCTGCTGATTTTTTTACATATTTTTAATTCAGAAAAATCCCAAAATTTAAAAAATTTCCAGAGAGGGGTCTAATTTTGTCGTTTCGGGTTCGATCGGAGTTTTAACTTCGTAAACACATCGCCTAATGCTCTAGCTAGGCTCTGATACCACTGTAGGGTTCCTAGACACTCTTGTGAAGGTTCATAAGGCATCAAACATGCCCGGATAAAAATTTAGACGTGCCGAACAACCCAAAGCCGGGATCTTTGCTAGATTATTAGGGTTTAACATGCAAGATGATAACTTTTATCTAAGTGTGAGGGATTACAACCTTTGTAGTCCGCTCCTTCGCTTCACAAGCTCCGAGTAGAAGTCCCTTTGCCGCGATCCACGATCTCCCGGACTCATGAGAGGCTCCACGACTCGAACGATCCATGCTAGCTTGAAGTATTCCAAATCTCCGATGATCTACCTTGAAGTTGCAAAAACTCAAGCTTTCTCACTCTAAAGAGATGAACACACTAATCTCATGGGCTAGATGAGATGAGGATGAGAGAGTAGTATTTTTGCTTTCTTTTTAAATCATTTTCTCATATTTATTCATCACATAAAGAAAATCTAGTAAGCTTTCTTTAAGAGAGAAGAAGATGATAATGGAAAAGATAATAATCAATCCTTTTGTGATGAATAGAAAACAAAGCTATATGATTGATATATTAACCATGGTCAAGGATGAATGGATAAGATTGTGTAGAGAATAAACTAGAGTTAGGGTTTGGTTGGGTTAAGAATGTGTCATCCAAAAATATCTTAAGAATGACAAAAGAAAAAGCTTCTAGAAGGTGCATGAAGCATCTAACCCTAATCAAACCCTAACCTCAATTAATCACCCTTAAACATGTTTAACAATTAATCATATCATGTCACAATAATATATATCACATATATATTATATATTTGCAACAAAAGAAAATAATACAATTAACATATATCGCATATATATCAATGTATCATCCAATGAGAAAATGAAATAATAAAGCGAGCCAATATTAGATAATGTAATACAATATATCATATATATTATTATACATTAAATCATCGAATCAACACTTGATCCGACGATACGGCTATATCGAATATTACCGACTAATATATCATGTACCGATTCACCGAATCAACACTTGATCCGATGACCCGGTTCATAACTAAATATCGCGAGAATATAATACGGTATCCCATATCGCATTATTCTCGGTCCTGCACATATCACATATGTGCCTCTACTCCGTTTCGCCTGAGCCAAGAAACCTCTGTGTAGGACTCTAAAGAATCGTCAATACGCCGGTAGCAGGTGATGATCATATCAAACACCCACAAGCTGCAAGCGGTCAGCTAAACGTAACAGCCACCCAGGTATTGAGCGATCAGAAGATCAACAAGCTAGCCTGTGCGTTCTCCTGTGAATCCAATCAGTAACACTCCCGTACAGTCCGGTCTGTTCATCTGATATGTCGCATATCAAGTCTAGGGGTGGTATACGTCAGACCCCAGTAACCGATAAGTCGTGTCGATGTGTGGCTCATAACGGGTCGAGAAACTACTAGTAACACTTACCAGTAAATCTCTATATCAGCCCTGGCTAGGGACTTCCAGTTATAGCCAATCGAACACAGCACAACATCAACTCCCTATACCGGGAGAGACGAATCCCCTCCTATCGCTCATTGCCTCCATGTGATTCGGGACTGTACCCAAAAGCCACCGTTTTGCACGCCCTCTTGGACGTGGTAAGGTGGAAATCAAAGCACAGTGGGAATCACACAAGACTCTATGACGATCTCGGGTCTACAGACTACCCTGTACCAGTGTCACCGGAGAACTGCCATCTGACGTGTGGTATATCACCATCTGGGAGTTCTCGGCGAGTCCGTCCAGTGTACCCAGTCTCCACTGAGCACCCGTACACCATCTCTGATGTCAAACACCGATGGATATGGGATCATCCATCACCCATCATATACGTCAAGATGCGTATACGCTAGTCTACTCTGGTGTATCGATGCCCTGTCTCGATATACCCTCGACTAGGAACAGTTATAGGATGTACTCATCGACTACCGTGGCCCCACTAGTATGATCTCATCATAGTCCCAGTAGTCGAGTACAGATCCTAAGGGCTTTATCAACATGTGAGAGTAAAACAGTAAACCAATACAAGTCAACATGTTAAGATAAAGTGAAACCAAATAGCATACTATCATGACGAGCAAGAAAGTCATCTCTATATATATCCAAGCATCCATTATAATATACATCATATGTACAAAAATGGCCTCTAGGGCATATACATAACTAACATTCCCTGACGAGCTTCCTAGGCTACCGCCCGAGCGTGATATTTCGTTCTGTATTGATTTGGTTCCTGGCGCGGGGCCTATTTCTGTACCGCCTTATCGGATGGCCCGGCGGAATTTAGAGAGTTGAAGGGTCAGTTGCAAGATTTGCTGGATAAGGGACTCATTCGACCCAGTGTTTCTCCTTGGGATGCTCTAGTCCTGTTTGTCAAGAAGAAGGACGGCAGTATGCGTTTGTGTATCGACTACTGCCAGCTGAACAGGGTGACAGTGCGGAACAGGTATCCTTTGCCATGTATCGACGATTTGTTCGACCAGCTTCAGGGGGCAGGATACTTTTTGAGGATCGATTTGCGATCAGGCTACCATCAGCTGCGGGTTCGACAGGAGGACATTTCTAGGACAGCTTTCCGCATGCGTTACGGCCATTATGAGTTTTTGGTGATGTCATTCGGACTCACCAACGCGCCAGCAGCATTTATGGATTTGATGAACCGCATTTTCCGGCCGTATCTTGATCTATTCATCATAGTGTTTATTGACAATATCTTGGTGTATTCTCGGAGTAGAGAAGAGCACGAGCAGCACCTGCGGATTACACTGCAGACCTTGAGGGAGCATCAGCTTTTCGCCAAATTCTCCAAGTGTGCTTTCTGGCTAGACAGCGTAGACTTCTTGGGGCACGTGATTACACGAGATGGTATATGTGTAGACCCGAGGAAGATCGAGGCAGTTCGGAGTTGGCCTAGACCCACGTCAGTGACGGAGGTTCGCAGCTTTCTAGGGCTGGCAGGCTATTACAGGCGATTTATGCAGGACTTCTCTCGCATTGCTACACCTTTGACCGGGTTGAACCGGAAGGGAGTTCCCTTCGATTGGACGGAGGAGTGTGAGCACAGTTTCCAGCAGCTACGGGCTCTACTGACTACGACACCCGTGCTATCATTGCCTTCATGATCAGGCGGATTTGTGGTCTACTGTGATGATTCACGAGTGGGGCTGGGGTGCGTTTTGATGCAGCATGACAGGGTGATCGCGTATGCTTCGCGGCAATTAAGAAACATGAACAGAATTACCCCACTCATGATCTGGAGATGGCTGCGGTGGTCTTTGCACTTAAGATCTGGCGACATTATTTGTATGGAGAGTCGTGCCAGATATTCACTGACCACAAGAGCTTAAAGTGTATATTTCAGCAACGAGACCTGAACCTTAGACAGCGCCGATGGATGGAGTTAGTGAAGGACTACGATTGTGAGATCTTGTATCACCCGGGCAGGGCGAATGTTGTGGCGGATGCTTTGAGCAGGAGGCCCGGGGGTAGTCTATCCTGTTTGAGCGCAGTACAGAGGCAGTCGTCGGCGGATTGGTAGATCTTATGCGACAGCCGGGTACAGTTCGAGTTTACGCCGATCGGAGGACAGATTGCGCGTGTTCGTGTGCGCCCACAGTTGCTTGGCCGTATACATGAGGCACAGCACAGTGATGACCGCTGTTCAGAGATCAGGACACAGATGGGACAGGGCAGATTTTCCGAGTTCGTGATCGATGATCAGGGGATACTACGATTTGGAGCTAGACTGTGCGTACCAGATGCTGAGGGATTGCGGCGCGAGATTCTTAAGGAGGCACATCGGTCGGTATATAGTGTTCATCCCGGTTCCACCAAGATGTACCATGACTTGAGAGATGTTTACTGGTGGGACGGAATGAAGAGAGACATTGCAGATTTTGTGTCGAGATGCCTGACTTGTCAGCAAGTCAAGGTTGAGCACCAGAGGCCCGCGGGAGAGCTACAGCCGTTACCTATTCCGGAGTGGAAATGGGAACAGATCTCTATGGATTTCATTGTGGGTCTACCCAGGACTAGTCGAGGGTATGACTCCATCTGGGTGATCGTGGATCGTTTGACGAAAGCGGCTCACTTTCTGCCGGTGAAAATGACTTTCTGATTTGCTCAATATGCCCAGATTTACATTAATGAGATTGTACGACTGCACGGAGTTCCGACATGTATCGTGTCCGATAGAGGCACCCAGTTTACCAGCCGACTATGGCAGAGGCTTCAGGAGGCTTTGGGCACTCGCTTGAGTTTCAGCACAGCATTCCATCCGCAGACCGACGGACAGTCAGAGCGGACTATTCAGACTCTCGAGGACATGCTCAGAGCATGCGTATTAGACTTCGGAGGTAGCTGGGATCATCATTTGCCCGTAGTAGAATTCTCCTACAACAACAGCTACCAGGAGACCATTCAGATGGCACCGTTTGAGGCTCTTTATGGGAGGAGATGCAGATCGCCCACCTGTTGGACGGAGCTCAGTGAGAGCAGTATCTTAGGGCCGCAGATTGTGGAGGAGATGACCGCGAAGATCCAGTTAATTCACGATAGGATGAGAGCAGCCCAGAGTAGGCAGAGATCTTATGCGGACCGTCGTCGGCGCAGACTTGAGTTTTATGTTGGTGATCATGTTTTCTTGAGGGTCTCCCCAATGAAAGGCGTGATGAGATTTGGGAAGAAGGGGAAGCTTAGTCCCAGATATCTGGGCCCCTTCGAGATCCTCGAGCATATTGGTGCGGTTGCGTATCGATTAGCCCTTCCGCCCAGTTTTCCAGACCTGCACCCCGTATTTCACGTTTCGATGCTCCGCAAATATCTTCATGATCCTTCGCATGCGATTCAGCACCCGACGATCCAGCTTGAGCGCGACCTTTCCTATGCAGAGCAGCCGGTGATGATCTTGGATCGACAAGTAAAGAAATTGAGATCGAAAGAGATACCGTCCGTCAAGGTACTTTGGCGTGGCCCGAGCGGCGAGGAGGTCACTTGGGAGACCGAGAGCGAGATGAGGAAGAGGTATTCCCATCTTTTTGAAGGTGCGTATAGTTAGATTTTTAAATTCAGGGACCGAATTTCTTTAAGGGTGGTAGATTGTAACACTTTGAATTTCCGTCAGAATGTTTTTCACGATAATTAGTTATTTAGTCGTGTTAGCAAATTGGAAATTTTTTTCCTTTGTAGTGTAGTGTACACTTGCACACTTAGTTTTTGGGACTTAGGGTTTTGGTAGCATGTTAACCATTCTTATGTTGCATGGTTGCTAACTTATTCCCCACCATTTTTAATCAAAACAAAACCCTTTTTCATAATTCAAAATCCTATTAAACAAATGAGCATGGTGTTAGGTAAGAGGTTGACTTTTTGACCCCATTTCCTTCTCTTCTCTCTCTCTTCTCCTCACTTCAGAAATTCTGGAGATTTTAGCAGAAAAACCTTGGCTTTCCTTCATCTTTTCCTCTCTTTTTCACTTCTCCTTGATTCCCAATCAAATCCTACATAAAAACCACACATTTCCTTCACAAAACCATGAAAAATTGAGGTTTTTGAGGTGTTCAAAGGCAAATCTGCACACTTGAGGGAGGAGCTGGACTTTTGGTGTTTTACAAGGTTTTTAGAAGGTATTAACTCTTGTTAGCACCCCCTTTTTCCTTAAACTTGTAGTATTGTTTAGCAAATATCACCTTTTTGTGCATTTTTAGTGCTATTGAGGGGATTTAGTGTTAATATGTTAAAGTTTATGTTGTTGTGGCTTGATTAGCTTGTTAATGAGTTATTAGTGTGGGTTTAGACTTAGGTTTGTTTCAGATTTCCGAAAAATACCCTAAAGTTTGATTTTAGTGCAAAAGTGTGGATTTTAACTAGAAATAAGGCTCTGTAGGATCTGCTGCTACCCGAGAAATTTCAGAGTGAAACTAGATGTTACTATAGCATGTATGGGGGGTATAGAGTGCTCATACCAAACCTGGGAGCCCACCCCCCTACCCAGGCTGCCGGAATAATCATTCTGGCCGCAATTTGCGTCCAGATGGGTGAGTTGGGGTTTGGGGTTTGGGGTGTTGGTGTCTGCTGCTATGAGGGTTATTTTGGTATATATAGTTTTACAATATCTGTTCTGTATCAAAATCTGGAGGTGAATACCTATTTTCCCGTATTTTTAGTCTTCGTGACACGCATGATACGTGTGTATGGGTTTTGGGTTTCTGCGTATCGCGACGCGTCGGAGTGACTTTAAGCGCGTGATCACACGTTTTAGCGTATCGCGCACACACGCGCTTGGTTCACGACATGAGTCACTAGTTCGGCCTTAATGTCGTGTTTGTGTGACTTCAAGCTTATGTATGATGTATTGTGAAATTCTAGGTTCGCAGGCGAGTACGGCGGATGCCGCGCAGAAGGGGAAACAAGTTGTTGGCTATACCTAGCGAGAGATTACGGTGAGTAGATTTAACATCTACGGGGATATCGCCCGCATGGCGTTTTACGTCTAGGCTGATAGGACCTTATAGCTGCATTTACATACATTGACTGTTCATGGCTACTTTAGTGCATACTGCATTCCCTACTATATGTATATAAACTAGAATTGATAGAACACCGCACCCTTACTGACAGTTCATGTTGCACGAGCACTACCCTGACATGATATTCATACTTGATGCATATATCACATCGGATCATTATGCTATTGCTCATCTTTTATGTGACTTGACATGATATTCATACTTGATGCACATATCATATCACATTTACTTGCATATTGGTTGGGATTACATGTGATTTCTGGATTTGGGAACCGTGGTCTTTTCAAATATGTAATCATTTAAAAACCCGGTTCCCTTGATATGATATTTTGGGGCGCCACCTTGTGGTTTCTCGGTGCTAGAGTGGCTTATCTTGAGAGAGGGATGACCCGGACTGACGGATTCCCGATATATTGAGAGAGGGCTGACCCGGACTGACGGATGCCCGATATATTGAGAGAGGGCTGACCCGGACTGACGAATGCCCAATATATTGAGAGAGGGCTGACCCGGACTGACGGATGCCCGATTTATTGAGAGAGGGATGACCCGGACTGACGGATTCCCGATATATTGAGAGAGGGCTGACCCGGACTGACGGATGCCCGATATATTGAGAGAGGGATAACCCGGACTGACGGATTCCCGATATATTGAGAGAGGGCTGACCCGGACTGACGGATGCCCGATAGAGGAGGATTTGCGTGTCGATGCTAGACACAAGTATTTATGTTATTTGGGTGCCGATGTTGGGCACTCGTGATTCTCAGGGATGTACAGGATTTGAGGGCCGATGAAGTACCGGCATCTGGGTTGTTGGGATTCGCGGTGCATACATATATATTTAGTCCACCTCGACATTTCGTGTAGATGTTATATTCTCATGCTCAGCATTCATCACTGCACCTCATCCTGTAGTTATATCACCTGATAGAGGACTTGCATGATTATTATACATACTGCTTACCTCGCACTGATATCATCTGCTGGTATATGTTAGAGTAGCGCAGTATGTGCATGCTCGCGATTACCTTTATATGTTATTTCTATTCACGAGTTGGCAACTCACCCCCGTTGTGCCACAGTGGTTGCAGGTAGCCTTCGGAGTAGTCGCGGCAGGCTGCGTTTTGCATCTTTTGACACAGATACTCCCATAGTTGGTGTACCGGCTCTCTTGCTGATAGGTGGGTTTTGTGCGGTATCTGTTTATCTTTCAGTTATGTATATTTTTGTATCTAGAAATCTCCATCTACCATGTATGTATGGACTTAGAGACAGTGTGAGGACGATGATGTATATTATTGGTATTCTGGTGTCGAGCTCATTGTGAGCAGACTTTTCTTATGCAGTTGTATTCTATCTGTGATGTTCTCACTTGTTGCTCTTGATCTTCGCTGCGGCGTCGTATATTGTTTACTTGGATCTTTTAACTTGAATTAAATGTGTTCTTTTAAAACTTAAAACACTCTATACTGTTATGGGTTTGATTTCTGGGTTTTCGGTTCACTTAGTCGCGTTACGCCTGTAGACGTTGCGTAGTTAGGTGCCGGTCACGGGCCAAACTCTGGGTCGTGACATGTTTACAGGTTAGTATTTAGACCTGAGATCGTCATTTGTCTCGTGTGAGTTCCCACTATATTTTGATCACTACCCTACCACGGCTCTACTAAGTCATGCAAACAGTTTTTGGTTGGGTACAGTCCCGAGCCACATGGAGGCTGTGAGTGATTGTCAGGGATTCGTCTCTCCAAGTATTGGGAGTTGATATCGCACTGTGTTCAATTGGTCAGGACCATAAGACCTTGGCCAAGGCAGTTGGGATTTACTGATAGGTTAATCTGTAGTTTCCCGGATTGGTCCTGAGCCGAATCAGCATGAATTATTGGGTTATTAGGGTCCGACGGTTACCACCCCTAGATCCGTTATGCGATGCTTTTAGACGAAGAGACCGAACTGTACGGATATTGTTACGGATAGGCTCCGACAGGTACCCGGGTAGCCGTTATGTACAGCTAGTGCCGCTGACGTGCTTGTAGTTATGGATTTATCCAGTAACGTACTGTCGGCATACTGTCGAGTCTTTAGAGACCCACACAGAGGGTTTCTCTGCTTCGGGCGAAACGATGTAGAGGTCGTATGGTTTTACGGCAGGGTTCGACCACATACGTGTACTTGTGCACGTATGATGTTCGGGCGGATAATACTAGCGGGTTTTGGTTTAATATCACGACCCAAATTTAGGCACGTGGCCGGCACTTAAACCACGTAATGTCAACAGGCGTACGCAATTTAAGTAAACCGAAACCCAGAAATCTAAACCACCCAAAAATGGATAAGTGGAGAAAAACATAGTTAAAAACATTCAGAAATCTCAAGTAAAATCTTTAACTTAAGTTTACTTTCTTGAAAATTTCGGCAGCATCTCCTTTGTAAGAACTAGCCCCGAAAACGGATACAACATAAAATATAAATAAAGCATCCAAAACGGGAGCAAATCACGCCCAACGGTAGAGATAACCACCACAAGCATATATACGACGCCGAAGCGAAGAAATATAAATGAAAACAGCAAAAGGAGGTAAAACTTTACAACAAGACCGGCTCCCACGAGCACGGCACCCAAAAGTCACAAAAAAATAATACAACACCGATCCTCACAACTCATCTCAAAGTCAAATATATGAAGTGGTAGATAGAGAATATTAGATCCAATAAAAGATGTACAATGTACAAAAACGGATAACCGTGAACCCACCTAAGCAAAGGCCTCACCGCCAACCGTAGCGGTATCCGCAAAAGTAGAGATAGCAAGAAGTCCTGCCGCGACTACTCTGAGGGCAAGACCTGCAAAACACTGCGGCACAATGAGGGTGAGTTGCCAACTCATGAATAGTAAATAACATCATACTGTAATCTCAAGTATGCACCAACAGCGATAATCCATCATATGTAATCTGATAGCATAAGTATGGCAATATGAATATGCAACTATCATGATCAAGGTACGCCACCAGGGTACTATATCTACATGAATCAAATTCATATCAAATAAATCCTGAGTATGGGATAAATAATAAACCTCATGCACAAATCATCAGCATGGAAAAACCCGGTGTAAATCATCAACACCCCAAATCCCATATCCTCAGACGCCGTCACTAGGACTGGCCCCTCATATCCTGTAAATCTCATGAAAACCCGAGTGCCCAACATCGGCACTCGAAAACATTATGAAATACTCGTGTCCTACATCGACACGTAAATCCCCATATCACATCTGTACATCTCACGGAACCTGAGTATCCAATATCGACACTCGCAATCCTTGGAACATGAATGTCAAATCTCGACACTCGCAATCCTCGGAACATGAATATCCAACCTCGACACTCGCAATCCCCAAATCCATATATCTCTCAGAACATAAGTGCCCAACATCGACACTCGGAATCCCCAAATCCAGAGAAAACGGGTTTTCAAAATAATACACATTTTGTTGAATTCGATACTCCCGATTGTTCTGGTGGGTCCCCATGTGCATCCGTATCGGTTACATCCCCATCTCGATACCGGATAACATCTCACTTCTCATAGGGTAGGTGGTATTCAGCCCCACTCTACCTGAGGTATTACATTTAAGCCGGATCCTAGTATTTTATTGTTCGATCATTTTCGTCTCTTTTGTATTAGTATTTTTCGGAATTCGAATAAGGGTATGTATATATGCTGAGGGGTATTCTTGTAATTTATTACAAGAGTGCTTCTAGAAGAAGACACCTCATTATTTGTTTTAACCATTTAGTTAAATGGTTAATGAGGTGGAGGGTGAGGTGTTATCATTCATTGAATGAAGCATGGCAACTTAGTGACTCACTTAGTGAGTCATGGATTACTATTGAGGCAAGGTGGCATCTAGATATTTTGTAAAAAATATCTAGATATTTTGTAGAAAATATCTAGATATTTTGTGGTGAAGATAATTTTTTATTATTATCTTTGGGATTGCTTTATTAGTCACAAGACTTAGCCATTCTTCATTCCATTCTTATGTTGCTCTCTACAACAATCTCATCTCCTCCAACATCTCTTCTTCTACCTCATACCCTAATAGTCTCATGTGTTGAAAAACCTAGGGTTCTTAAGACAAAATAATCCATCATCACTCTCTACATCCTCTAGGCTACTTAGATTAACATACTAAGTAACCTAGTTACCTTAGTTTAAAGGTAGGAGCTCAAAGTAGACACTTTCCAGTGGATCATCTTTGACGTGAGAAAGCCGTCAATCAAGATCTATCATGGAGGCCACTAGGAGCATGCTAAAGGAGAGGAGTGAAGACCCGAAGGACTCAAGTCTTTTGCTATAAACTTCTTTCACAGTAGATAGCTTCTTTAGTTGCTAGTTAGGTTTATGGTAGATCTGGTTTAGGGTTATTCTAGCGCCAAGTTTACATCGTTAGAAAAAATTTTGTTCCACAATCGACCTCGGTAGATGGACAGGGCATTAGCATAACCTTTCATGGTATCAGAGACAGCCCATAAACCCTATACTAGGAGGTTTAAACAATGTTAAAGTAACGAAACTGAAATAACTCCGAAACCCAAACTTCAAGTTTCTGTTGAAATTTTCAGAGGCTCTAAATTTTTTTTAAACAATTGCAGAGTGCTCCTTTGGCTGTGAGATGAACACAGAACAAAAACGTGGCAATTCCACAAGAAGATGGACGGCCAAACTCCCTATATTACCGGACCCACCGGTTTTACTAATGTGGAATTGGGTCGTTTTTGTTTGGTTCTCTCTAACTCTTGGATTTAGGGTTTCAGGATATGTTTGTTTTTGCCCAAGTTAGATATTTTGTTATCTTTGAGTTTGGGGCAATACGTAGTATTTCGAAATCGTTATTTTTAAGACTGTTTAATAGTTTTAAGTGCATACACTTCTATCTGCAGTCGTGAATGTCATTTGAGCGGTAGAACTCGTCTAACTGCTATATGTTCCTTTAGACGGGTTTACGAACATGACATTCACGTTGATGTTTTGTGTTTGTGCTGTAGTTGTGGTTGGATTGTCGTGGTGGATAGGTTGATGCAATGATAGTTGTACAGTTAAGATTCATTTGTATATTCATATTGCGGGGCGAGCGTCCGACATATGGACTGCCGTCTTTGCCGGATTGTATATTATTTATTTGGGACACGACCGGGTTGAGGTCGATGTCACCATTGTACATATTATTTTTATTTTCTGTCCTAGGATTACCCCGAGGTGGAGTGCACGAATAGCCAGGTTCTAGAAAGCAACAAGCCCGCATCTCATGGCGTTGAGACGGAAGGGGCATCATTCTAGAATTGGCAGGCTATTCACCGCACTCATATGGGGTATAGGATGACCCATGGAGGGGCGCTCAAGTTACCGGATCCCGTGGAGTGCTGGATGGCCCATTCACTTTGTTGATTAGGATTGCCTTACTTATGGGATTGGCGGCTAACTTGCCGCGCTCGTAGGGGTCCAGGTTTTCATTGCACCGGCTATCCACACGACCGGGAACGTCGGGTTTTATTTGTGGCTCAAAGGAAACCCGAGGCTCCAAGATTATCCACCATTATGTGTTGCTTACTGAGATTATATGATGTTGCTTATTATCATGCCTGGGATAAATGTTATATATATTTATATATATACTAGTAGATGTTGTATATGTTTTGCACCCGCGCTAGTCCAGCTCCCGCTCTGTCGTTACTTAAGTAACCTAACGTGTAATGATGGGGCCGAGTGGCGAATGCAGATGGCATATACGTACATTGTATTTTCGTTCTTTTCTGGTGTGATAGGTTAATTGATTGGACCGCATTAATTTTGATTAATGCAAGAAAAGAAACCTAAAAAGATGTTGTTGGAACAAATTTCGAAAAACTATAGTTATATTCTTCCGCTTTGCATGGTGGTATTCGGTTGTGAATATCCAGCACCTCATTCCAAGAGGCAAGAGCCGAGATCCCTTCGCGGGGAGTGAACACTTGAGAAAAAGTTTATACTGTAGATTACTCGTTTTTTTTTCAAAACCAGAAGTTTTCAAAAGCGGAGCCTAAACCACTCCTTTTCAAAACTGCTCAGGTTCCTTCAACGATATCAAGTTCATTACGTTAAAGGGTTTTTTCGCCAAAAACCCAGCCGTAGCCCTCTGTCATTTCTTTTAAGTATTACTTAGTATTCATGCTATGTATGTTGATCTTTGTAAAGGCATAGTGAATGGTAGCTAAGTAATGTTTGTTTGTTGCATCGATATGTGATTATTTAGGACAGTCGCACGGTCATGTTGATCTCTGTCAAGGGCTTGTGCGGGCGGGTCTAAGTTAATCCAGGACAATGACGGGTTGAACTTGACTTGCGACTTATGACATGTTGACCTATGTCAAGATCATAAGCCGCTTGAGGCAAAAACTACATCGGGAGTTTCAAATATACAGGAAACTTGCAGGTTTAGCATACCTTCTGGAGTGTGGTGACTAGAGTGGATTCCATCACACGATGATAGTTGGATCCCGATCCCACTGATGAGTACGATTACTCTTGGGAGATTATTTCACTTAACAATCAATGCTATAAACCAAGTAGGTATATAGAACGGTGGTAGCGGGGCTACGCCTCCATGGAAAAGAGGTTACATAACTAAGGAACTTCGCGAAAACGTTGGAAAACCTCCCTCGAAGTACCGACACTAGCCTGGTCGAAAGGTTAAGCAAGTATTGTGACGTGTGATTAATCCTGACTAGTTCTTCTTTTAGGGTTTGAAGAAGAATTTGAGGAAACAATAGGAGCCATCCTGATTAGATAAATTAATAACCAATCTAATTTTTGTAAGAGTGCACGCTAAGTGTTTCTTTTCTCTCTCCAGGTAGCAACCATTTCACGCCCTAATCAAGATAATAAAATGTATCGCTTGACCGATCCGAATTCTTATTCGGTGCTGGGGACATCGGTTCGGCTATAAACTATGATAGCTGTCATGAGTATGAGCAAGAGAAAGAGAATTGCATGAATTCCTTGATGACCCCAACGAAGACGAAGCATACTATTGCATCTCCTTCAGATGTTTTTGTTATTGAGAACCGTTTTTCAGTCAGTCCTACCTCCTGGGTACTAGATACCGGATCAGGATTTCATATCTGTAATTTATTGCAGAGATTGAGAAAAAGTAGGATTGTTGGACCTGGTGATATGTCCCTCAGAGTAGGGAACGGAGCACAAGTTGATCATTCTGCCGTCGGTGAATATCACCTAGTGTTGCCAAAAGGCAATACTATGATTTTGAACAATTGCTACTATGTACCCTCCATGATTTGTAACATCATATCAGTATCTTTACTTGATAAAGATAGATATAAGTTTGTTCTTGATAGAAATATCATGAACATTTACCTTAATCTGGTATTCGTTGCAGAAGGTATACTGTGTAATGGTATCTATGTTCTAAATCAAAACACAATTTTCAATGCACAAAACACACGCAAGAGGAAGAGTTCAGATACGAATGAATCCTACTTGTGGCATTGTAGATTTAGTCATATCGGAGAGAAAAGACTGAGTAGATTGCATAAGGATGGATATTTAAATACGTTCGAAATTTCATCTTATGAAACTTGTCAGTCCTGTCTTAAAGAAAAATGACTAAATCTCCGTTCACCAGACACGGAGAAAGAGCAGCAGAGCTCTTGGGACTCATACACAGTGATGTATGTGGTCCGATGTCTATACATGCAGGAGTGGGTTCTCGTACTTCATCACATTCACTGGCGATCTCTCTAAATTCGGGTATGTGTATCTTATGAAACACAAATCTGAAGCTTTTGAGAAATTTAAAGAATTAAGAAAGGAAGTAGAGAACCAGACTGGAAAAAGTATCAAGATCCTCCGGTCTGATAGAGGAGGGGAGTACTTGAGCACGGAATTTCGGGACTTTCTAAAAGAGAATGGTATTCTCTCTCAGCTTACTCCTCCGTATACATCACAACACAACGGTGTATCGGAGCGGAAGAACCGTACCCTATTGGACATGGTTCGCTCCATGATGAGTAATGTCGAGTTGCCTCTTTCATTCTGGGGACTTGCGCTTGAAAAAGCAGCGTACCTATTGAATTAGGTTCTGTCTAAATCTGTGCCTAAGACTCCATATGAAATATAGAGTGGTAAAAAGCCATGTCTTAAACGGGTTAAGATATGGGCTTGTCCGGCCTATATTAAAAACCAGAATCCGGACAAACTTCAGGCACGATCAGTTTTATGTAAGTTTGTTGGATATCGCAGGCATTCAAATGGATATCTTTTCTACCATACAGAAGGTGTTTGTTGCTCAGCACGCCACCTTTTTAGAGTGGCAATTTCTTGCAAAAGAAATTAGTGGGAGCATGGTAGAACTGGAAGAAATTCTAGAAGGACAAACTATAACTAAATATTTGGTAGAACCAGAGAATTCAATAATTCCGGACGAACCTCAGCCACTCCGCAGATCTAGTAGGATTTCTCATCCGCCCGAGAGATACTACAGATTTCTCATAGACGGTGATCGAGAGGATTGCATCTTGGAAGAAGATGATCCTACTATTTACAGGCAGGCCATTATCAATAGGGACTCTGATAAGTGGTTGGATACTATGCAATCCGAAATGGAGTCCATGTATACCAATAATGTGTGGACCTTGGAATTTGCTCCACCTGGGGTTAAACCCGTTGGATGCAAATGGATCTACAAAAGGAAGATTGGTGTGGATGGGCAGGTGGAAACCTATAAGGCTAGACTTGTTGCAAAAGGTTTTCGTCAAAGGCCGGGATTGGACTATGACGAAACTTTTTCTCCAGTGGCTATGCTTAAATCTATTCGGATCCTACTTGCCATTTCTGCTTTCCATGACTATGAAACCTGGCAGATGGACGTAAAAACGGTTTTTCTGAAGTTTGGAAGAGTGCGTTTATATGGATCAGCCAGAGGGTTTTGTAGACAGTGGGAGCAGCGGGAAGGTGTGCAAGTTGCTTAAATTCATTTATGGATTAAAGCAGGCATCGCGGAGCTGGAACATCTATTTTGATGAAACAGTCATGGAATTTGATTTCATCAAGACGAGGATGAGCCATGTATTTATAAGAAGTTTGTAGGATGAACTGTTGTATTCCTAGTCTTGTACGTGGACGACATTCTTTTGATGGGAAATGATATTCCCATGCTACAATCGGTCAAGCTGTTCTTCTCACAAAGGTTCTCCATGAAGGACATGGGTGATGCCTCGTACATTCTGGGGATCAGGATCTATAGAGATAGATCCAAAAGATTACTGGGACTTTTGCGGTCCAGGTACATAGAGACCGTACTAAAGAGATTTAGTATGGAAGATTCCAAGCGCGGTAACATACCCGCATTGCATGAAATCACCCTCTCCAAGGAGATGTCTCCCAAGACTGATGAGGAGAGGGTTCGCATGAGCACTATACCTTACGCTTCGGCGGTAGGATCTATAATGTATGTGATACTATGTACAAGACCAGATGTAGCTTACACGCTAAGCGTGGTGAGCCGGTATCAGTCGAACCCAGGTGAGAACCACTGGATAGCAGTAAAGAACATTCTTAAGTACCTGGGAAGGACTAAGGAGATGTTCTTGGTTTTCGATAATGGAGACCTCAAGGTCGGGTCCTTTATCGATTCAAGCTTCCAGAGTGACAAGGATGACATCAAGTCTGTCTCGGGTTTTGTGTTTACCCTTAACGGAGGGGCGGTGTGTTGGAGAGTTCCAAATAGGATACCGTCACAGACTCGACGATGGAGGCTGAAAATATTGCTGCGAGCGATGCCACCTAAGAAACAGTCTGGATGAAGAAGTTCATTGCTGAACTTCAGGTAGTTCCCTATCCATTTTTGATCCGATACCTTTGTATTGCGATAACAATAGGGCTATAGCTTTAGCGAAGGAACCACGGTCCCATCAGAAATCCAGACACAACTTAAGGCGGTATCACCTGATCAGGGAGATCATAGATCGCCAGGAGATCGAGGTCCGAAGAGTGGATACAATAAAGAACACTGCGGATCCATTTACAAAGGCCCTACCTCAAGCGCAGTTCGAGCGACTTTTTGAGATGTTGGGTATGCGGTACGCCAGCAGCTGGCCTTAGAGCAGACGTTGGGAATTCGGTATGTCAATAACTGGCCTTTAGTACAAGTGGGAGATTGTTGGATAAGTATGCCCTATAGGCCATTATTTGTATATGTATACATGTGGATGCTGGGGATATGCATGTACAGGACGATCTTGCTCAGTTATATAGTATATTATTTTAGTTGTCTTTATCAGAATATGTGTATTTGTTATTATTGATGCTTTATCCAGCTTGCATATTTTGATAAAGACTTGATATATTAGTATACTATTATAGTTTGACTTTATCTTAACATGGCATATGTTATACACGTTATTACATATTGCGGTTACATGTTGATAAAGTCCGTAGGATCTTGCTTGACTACCTGCATTGTGATGGCGATCATACTTGTGGGAGCTGGGTAGTCTATAAGCACATCCTTAAATGTCCCAAGTCGCAGGAGTATCGAGATTGGGCATCGATACTCCAGAGAGACTTGCGTGTACGTTTCTAAACCCCAACGAGGGGCGTGGTTCCTAAAACCATTGGTGTGATCACCTAAGATTGTATACGGGTGCTCACTGGGGGTGAGTACACTGAACGGACTCGCTGAGAACCTCTAGATGGTATTATACCTATCGTCAGATAGCAGTTCTCTTATGACATGTGTACAGGTTAGTCTTTGGACCTGAGATCGTCATTTGTCTCATGTGAGTTCCCACTGTGCTGATCACTACCAAACCACAGCTCTACTGAGTCGTGCAAACAGTTTTTGGTTGGGTACTGTAAGTCCACGTTGCCCACCCCGGTACTTGCGGGGAGGCGGAAAACGGAATAAAAATCGGATTTTTATGAGCTTAGGCAACATGGACTAGACAAAGAAGGATCTTTTCTAAACAAAAACAAGCTAAAGCTAACTAGAAACTAGCTAAGTGCTAGAAAGGTTATACCTTGGGCTTTAAGTCCTTCTCTCCTTGCTTCTTGGAGTGGTGGAAGGAGGTCACCTTTGTCGTCTTCTCCCGTTAAAGAAAGATCCACCCGAAAGCCTCAACCTTTGGCTTCAACTCCAAGCTAGAAGTAACTAGGGTGCAAGAAGTGCTAATCCTTGAACCCTAGATAAGAGTAGAGATTATCAAGAGAGGGTTTTTCTCAAGCTCAAGTGTTTCTCATCACATGAGAGGGGAGAGCTTGAGGGAGAGGAAGAACAAGAGAGAGAATGTGAATAATAGAATGAGAGAATAATGTGAAGTATTCTCACATATATGTGAATTATTGTAATTAGAAAATTAGTGAGATAATTGTCATGGCTTAATCAAGACATGACCATTATCATTTCATTATTAATGCAAATTGCAAGGATCAAAGAGCATCTTCCAAATGAAATGATGATGGTCAAAGTGTCAACAAGGTCAACAAGTCAAGATGGGTCAAATGGTCAACAACCATAACCATGCACAATTATTAAACTAATATTAATTAACAATAATACACACATAAGCATTAGGGTTAATAAAATGACAATAGTCATTAACCCTAATCAAAGTCCTCTCCCTCTGTCTCAAGCAACTGTGCATACGCACCCGTATTCGTGATCCGAGGAACACGAATACAATGAGAAAAAACCAATCCCAAATCATATACTAGGATCCGGCTTAAACCAAAGCCCGCTAGTATAAGCTGTCCGGACAGCAAACGTGCATAAGTACGCGGATGTGAAGGAACCCTGTCGCAAAACCATGCGACCTCTACTTATTTTGCCTAAAGGCGAATGGCTCTCTGTGTGGGACTCTAAAGACTCGACACTACGCTGGCAGTGGGTTTAACCACAGATCGCAAGCGACACTAGCTGTACGTAACGGTCCCCAGGTAGATGTCGATAAGAAGACTGACGAGGTGAACCCCATCTGAACTCCTACTGAGCCTGTATGTGACAATCTCCGTACAGTCCGGTCTGTTCGTCTGATACATCGCATGGCGGGCCTAGGGGGGCGGTGAACGTCAGTCCCCTAATAGCGGTACAAGTCGTGTCGGAGTGTAGCCCAGAACACCTTGAGATAACACTGGAAACCTACCAGTATATCTCGCTTGCCCTGGCCAGGGACTACTCGTGTAATGGCTCTCCTGGACACAGCGCGATGTCAACCCCCAATACCGGGAGAGACGAATCCTGTCTAACCGTCACTGCCTCCAAGTGCTTCGGGACTGCACCCAAAAACTACCTGTTTGCACGACTCCTTTGAGCCGTGGAAGGGTAGTAATCAAAGTGCAATGGGAACACACTCGAGGCGAAGTGACAGTGTCAAATCAACGGACTAAGCTATACTCATGTCACCTGGGAACTGATAACTGACGATAGGTATAATACCAACCAACAGTCCCCGAAGAGTCCTGTCCAGTGTACTCGTAACCTAACGAGCACCCGCATACTATTTCAAGTACGACGTACTGACGGCTGTGGGACAGACCATCTCCCACGCTGGGATGAGAAGCGCATACGCTAGTCTACTCCGGAGTATCGATGCCCTGTCTCGATAGTCCAACGACTAGGGACCTGTATAAGGATGTGTTTATAGATCACCCAGCTCCCATGAGTGTGAGCGCCATCACAACGCTGGTAATCAGGCAAAGATCCTAAGGGCTCTACTAATATGTATATCAGCAATATGCTAAAAGAAACACATGCACCTATTAAAGCAGAGACAAACCAAGTAGCATACTACCATTTCGAGCAAGATTGTATATACAACTGTGAATATCCCAAGCTTCCATTAAGTAATATACAAACTAGTATGATACAGTAATGGCCTCTAGGGCATATACACTAACAATCTCACACTTGCACTAAGGCCATGTACTGGCGTATCGAAGACCTATCATCTCGATCAGCCGCTCGAACTGAGTCTGGGGCAAGGCCTTGGTGAATGGATCTGCTGTGTTATCTTCTGAAGCAACCCTCCGAACCTCGATCTCCTGGCGATCCACGATCTCCCTGATCAGGTGATACCGCCTCAAGATGTGTCTGGATTTCTGATGGGACCTGGGTTCCTTCGCTAAAGCTATAGCCCCGTTGTTGTCGCAATACAGAGGTATTGGGTCAACAATGGATGGAACCACCTGAAGTTCTCTCAAGAACTTCCTCATCCAGACAGCTTCTTTTGCGGCATCAGATGCAGCGATGTATTCCGCTTCCATAGTTGAGTCAGCAACGGTTTCCTGTTTGGAGCTCTTCCAACACACCGCCCCTCCATTGAGGGTAAAGACAAAACCCGACATGGACTTGGAATCATCCTTGTCACTCTGGAAGCTGGAGTCAGCAAAGGCCTCAATCTGCAGGTCTTTTCCGCCATACACCAAGAACATCTCCTTAGTCCTTCTCAGGTACTTGAGAATGTTCTTTACTGCTATCCAATGTTTCTCCCCAGGGTTTGACTGATACCTGCTTACCACACTCAGTGCATAAGCCACATCCGGTCTGGTACACAACATCGCATACATTATAGAGCCTACCGCAGAAGCGTAGGGTATAATAGACATGCGATCCCTCTCCAAATCAGTCTTGGGAGACATCTCTTTGGAGAGAGTGATCCCGTAACAAGCCGGTAGATTACCGCGCTTGGAATCTTCCATACTGAATCTCTTCAGTATGGTGTCGATGTACCTGGACTGCGAAAGTCCTAATATCCTCTTGGATCTGTCACGGTAGATCCGGATACCCAGAATGTATGAGGCATCACCCAGGTCTTTCATGGAGAACCTGTGTGACAAGAACCCCTTGACAGATTGTAGCATAGGAGTGTCATTTCCTATTAAGAGAATGTCATCCACGTATAAAACGAGGAATACCACAGTTCTCGCTACAAATCTACAATAGATGCATGGTTCATCTGGATTTTTGATAAAGCCAAATTCCTTGACCGTCTCATCAAAACAGATGTTCCAACTCCGCGATGCCTGCTTTAGTCCATAAATGGACTTAAGCAACTTGCACACCTTTCCGCTGCTCCCACTCTGAATGAAACCCTCTGGCTGATCCATATAGACACATTCCTCTAAATGTCCATTTAGAAAAGCTGTCTTTACGTCCATCTGCCAAATCTCATAATCGTGGAAGGCAGCAATGGCAAGAAGGATCCGAATGGATTTCAGCATAGCTACTGGAGAAAAGGTTTCGTCATAGTCCAAACCAGGTCGCTGACGAAAACCCTTTGCTACCAGTCTAGCTTTATAGGTCTCAACCTGTCCATCTACACCAATCTTCCTTTTGAAGATCCACTTGCATCCTACGGGTTTTACCCCATCTGGAGCAATGTCCAACGTCCATACTTTGTTGGTGTACATGGACTCCATTTCGGTCCGCATTCCATCCAGCCATTTTACCGAGTCGACGCTCTGAATGGCTTGCTGGAAGCTAGTAGGCTCATCAAAGTCTATGATGCAATCCTCTCTATCCCCGTCAATGATAAAACCGTAGTATCTCTCGGGCGGATGAGACTGCCTACTACTCCTGCGGAGTGGCGTGGGAATGTCCTGATCTTTCGAACCCTCTGGTTCAACCAAGCTTTCAGTAATAGCTCGTGGTTCTGGAATTTCTTCCAGTTCTATTACGCTCCCACTTAATTCTTTTTCTACGAACTGGTGTTCTAGAAAGTGGGCATGGCGAGAAACAAGGACTTTTTGTTCCTCTTCGCAATAGAAGTAATATCCCTTGGAGCTCTTTGGATATCCCACAAACTTGCACTGTACTGAGCGTGCCTCGATCTTGTCCGCATGCTGCTTTTTTACAAAAGCTGGACATCCCCATGTCTTAATGTGATTAAGATAGGGTCTCTTCCCACACCACATCTGATATGGTGTAGTAGGCACAGTCTTAGTTGGAACTCGGTTCAAAAGGTATGCAGCTGATTCTAGCGCATATCCCCAGAACGATCGCGGCAACTCAGCATTACTCATCATGGACCGTACCATATCCAATAGGGTTCGGTTCCGTCTCTCCGATACACCGTTATGTTGCGGAGTGTATGGAGGAGTAAGCTGAGAGAGAATTCCATTCTCTTTTAAGTAACCCAGGAACTCGGCACTCAAGTATTCACCACCTCGATCAGATCTCAGTGCCTTGATACTTTTGTCTGTTTGTTTTTCTACTTCATTCTTATATTCCTGGAATTTTTCAAAAGCCTCGGATTTATGTTTCATTAAGAAGACATAACCGTACCTTGAAAAGTCATCCGTAAAAGTAATGAAGTAAGAATAACCGCTTCGTGCATGTGTAGACATTGGACCGCACACGTCGCTGTGTACGAGTCCCAAGAGCTCGCTCGCTCTTACTCCGTGTCCAGTGAACGGAGTCTTTGTCATCTTTCCTTTGAGACAGGATTGACAAGTTCCATACGATTGATATTCGAACGAATCCAAATATCCTTCTGCATGTAACTTAGTCAACCTTCTCTCATTGATGTGACCCAGTCTACAATGCCATAAGAAAGTTTTATTAATTTCTGGAGACTTTCTTTTGTGTGTATTCTGGACATTGAAAATCTGTGGCTGGTTTAATACGTATATACCGTTGTTCAATGTACCTGACCCAATCAAAACTTGATTAAGGTGAATGTTCACTACATTACTTACAAATGCAAATTCATAACCTTCTTTAGATAATAAAGATACAGAAATGATATTACAGGTTGCATTTGGTACATAATAACAACTACGTAAAACCAAAAGGTGTCCATCAGACAATCCCAGGTGATAGTCCCCCACGGCCTCAGCATCCATGCTAGCACCGTTTGCAACTCTGAGGGTCATGTCACCTGCCTTCAAAACTCTACGCTTTCTCAACGCCTGCAAAGAATTACAGATATGAGATCCTGATCCGGTATCCAATACCCAGGATGTAGAGTTTATTGATAGACAGTTTTCAATAACATACACACCTGAAGCTGAAGCTGCAACTCGCTTCAAATCCTGTGTTCTGGCTTTCCAAGCCTTGCAATCCTGTTTCCAGTGACCACTTTTGTGACAATAGAAGCATTCTTCCTTCCCCACCAGCTTTCCCGCTATCTTTGTTGCTTTTCCTTTTCCCTTCGTATCCACTTTACCGACACCGCCTCTTGGTTTGGCGGGGGCTTTCTTCTTCTTGCCCTTGGCTTTCGCCCTGGACCTAGAAGAGGAAGATCCTCCTACAAACAAAGTGGATGTCTCCCTACCCTTCTGTAGGGTGCCCTCAGCACTCCTCAACATGTTCAGAAGTTCGGAAAGTTCGACCTCCTTTCCTTGCATGTTGAAGTTAAGAATAAACTGGGCGTAAGTGGAAGGAAGGGACTGGAGAATCAAGTCAGTATAGAGTTCATTCTCCAACGTAGTCCCAAGGTCCGCGAGCTCCTCAATGTAGCCAATCATCTTAAGCACGTGTTCCGCTACCGATGATCCGACGGCCAACCTTGCCGAAAATAACTTCTTCGACACTTGGTATCTTGCGATACGAGACTGCTCTCCATACAGTTCTTTTGTATGAAGAAATATGGACTCTAGGTCCATATTCTCGTGCCTCCTCTGATGTTCGTTGTCCATCGAGGCTAGTACGAGGCATCTGGCCTTCGCGCAATCTATTTCCCAGGTCTTGTAGATTTCCCTATCTACGACACTGGTTTTGGGACCTGGGACAGGGGGAGCTTTGGTGGTAAGGACATACCCCAACTTGTCGTAAGTGATTGCCATCTTGATATTCCTGAGCCAATCTTTGTAGTTTGGCCCTGTCAATATGTTTTTATCTAGTAATAACTTAAGTCTGGTCATGATGAATGGTCGCTGCAATTAGGAGAGAGAAAAGAAACACTTTAGCATGATGCTCTTGCAAGTTTAGAGTGGTTTTTAGTTTGTCTAAACTGGATGGCTCCCACTGTCTCTTTAATCCCTTCTCAAACCGTAAAGAAAGGATTAGTCAGGATCAATCTCACCGTACAATACTTGCTTAACCGTTCAGCCAGGCCAGTGTCGGTACTTAGAGGGAGGTTTTCCAACGCTTTCGCGAAGTTCCTTAATTAAGCAACCTCTTTTCCCTGTGGGCGTAGCCCCGCTAACACCTTTCTAGACACCTACTAAGTTTATAGCATTGATCGTTAAGTGAGAGTTTTCCCGAGGAGTAGCATATACTCACAGTAGGATCGGGATCCAAATATCATCGCGTGATAAAACCGAAGGAATCCTACCAGAATTATCACACTCCAAATGGTATGCAGCGCTAGCAAGTTTCAGTACTTATGAAACTCCCGATGTGGATTTTTGCCCCATGCTCTTATGACCTTGACTTTGGCCAAAATATCATAAGTCACATGTCAAGTTCTACCCGTCATTCTCCTGGTTAATTTGGACCCACCCGTACCCACCCTTGACTTTGGCCAAAATGGCAGCACGACTGTCCCAAACCAACGTATCTATCTATGCTGCACATGAATACCCAATAGCTACCAATCACTATGCCTTGACTTTGGCCAAAATACATAGCTTGAATACTTTTTGACCATTCATGTGGAATGACGGAGGGCTACGAATGGTTTTGGCGAAACCGTGAACGTAGTGAACTTGATATAATCGATGGAACGAGATAGATTTTAAAAGGAGTGGTTCAAGCTCCGCGTTTAAAAGTTTAGTTTTGAAAAGAACCGAGTGGTTTTCAAAGTGTTCCAATCGACTTTTACTTGGTTTATTTTCTTGCATTAGTTCTTTTAATGCGTCCCATCATTTAATCCCACCATTGCAGAAAACAACCAAAATATGACGTACGCTTATGCCATTCGCATTCGCCACGGGGCCCCGTCATCACCCGTTAGGTTACTTAACTAACGACAGAGCGGGGGCTGGGCTAGCGCGGCTGTAAAACATAAGCAACGCCTAAATAGTTATCATATATAAATATATAGCAATGATAGACATTACAGATCACAGATGAATACATTGGATATACTAGAAATCCGCAATCCGTTCGAGCCTGCAACGAAAAGCGGATTACACGGTTGCGGTGAATAGCCAATACCCCACCCAAGACCCCTACGGGTGCGGCAAACTACCCGCCAAGTACCCGAAGCGAAGCAACCTCCCTCACCACCGTGAGTAGGCCACTCGGTACTTCGAGATACCCGGTAGTTTGTGCACCCCCTCCATGGGTCTATCCTAGGAGCAAAAACAGTAAAAAAATTATACAATGACGGCTACAACCCCGACCCGGTTGTGCGGCCAAACAAATAATAATATTACATCAATTTACATATTACAATGAATGAAAGAAAAAGCAACACTCATCTCACATCCAAGCCATTCATATACACAAACCAGTATCAATCACAGATCACAGATATGTATAACCCCGACTAATCGACATATAACGATTAGCCGACGTTCAATACATTCAAACATCACAGATATAACCCTTATAGTCAAAGTGTATTGAAGTTTGAAAAAAATACGGATTTATAGGCCCCCCAAAACAAATTTCTATTCTGGAAAATCTGGGCACGTATAAACTATCTCAAAAATCCTATAACCAAGCCAGAGATACACTGCACCAAACTCGACCAAGTGAAGAGCCAAGACGGCAGCGGTTGCGCGGCAATAGCTTGCTATTGCCGCGGAACCGCGGCACGTTGGTCGATTCACTTGATCGTTTTTGGTGGCTATCTTTAAAAAACCCTGAGACGATTTTTGGAGTAAAACAAATTTTGTTTTGACCAGAAAAAATTTTAACAGAAAACTAGGGTTTTGATATTTTGGTTTTTCGATTTTTCCGTTTCGAACTTCGACACACTTCACTACCTAGCTAGTTTATGTTTAGTTAGGCTCTGATACCACTGTAAGTCCACGTTGCCTACCCCGGTACTTGCGGGGAGGCGGAAAACGGAATAAAAATCGGATTTTTATGAGCTTAGGCAACATGGACTAGACAAAGAAGGATCTTTGCTAAACAAAAACAAGCTAAAGCTAACTAGAAACTAGCTAAGTTCTAGAAAGGTTATACCTTGGGCTTTAAGTCCTTCTCTCCTTGCTCCTTGGAGTGGTGGAAGGAGGTCACCTTTGTCGTCTTCTCCCGTCAAAGAAAGATCCACCCGAAAGCCTCAACCTTTGGCTTCAACTCCAAGCTAGAAGTAACTAGGGTGCAAGAAGTGCTAATCCTTGAACCCTAGATGAGAGTAGAGATTATAAAGAGAGGGTTTTTCTCAAGCTCAAGTGTTTCTCAACACATGAGAGGGGAGAGCATGAGGGAGAGGAAGAACAAGAGAGAGAATGTGAATAATAGAATGAGAGAATAATGTGAAGTATTCTCACATATATGTGAATTATTGTAATTAGAAAATTAGTGAGATAATTGTCATGGCTTAATCAAGACATGACCATTATCATTTCATTATTAATGCAAATTGCAAGGATCAAAGAGCATCTTCCAAATGAAATGATGATGGTCAAAGTGTCAACAAGGTCAACAAGTCAAGATGGGTCAAATGGTCAACAACCATAACCATGCACAATTATTAAACTAATATCAATTAACAATAATACACACATAAGCATTAGGGTTAATAAAATGACAATAGTCATTAACCCTAATCAAAGTCCTCTCCCTCTGTCTCAAGCAACTGTGCATACGCACCCGTATTCGTGATCCGAGGAACACGAATACAATGAGAAAAAGCCAATCCCAAATCATATACTAGGATCCGGTTTAAACCAAAGCCCGCTAGTATAAGCTGTCCGGACAGCAAACGTGCACAAGTGCGCGGATGTGAAGGAACCCTGTCGCAAAACCATGCGACCTCTACTCATTTTGCCTAAAGGCGAATAGCTCTCTGTGTGGGACTCTAAAGACTCGACACTACGCTGGCAGTGGGTTTAACCACAGACCGCAAGCGGCACTAGCTGTACGTAACGGTCCCCAGGTAGATGTCGATAAGAAGACTGACGAGGTGAACCCCATCTGAACTCCTACTGAGCCTGTATGTGACAATCTCCGTACAGTCCGGTCTGTTCGTCTGATACATCGCATGGCGGGCCTAGGGGGGCGGTGAACGTCAGTTCCCTAATAGCGGTACAAGTCGTGTCGGAGTGTAGCCCAGAACACCCTGAGATAACACTGGAAACCTACCAGTATATCTCGCTTGCCCTGGCCAGGGACTACTCGTGTAATGGCTCTCCTGGACACAGCGCGATGTCAACCCCAAATACCGGGAGAGACGAATCCTGTCTAACCGTCACTGCCTCCAAGTGCTTCGGGACTGCACCCAAAAACTACCTGTTTGCACGACTCCTTTGAGCCGTGGTAGGGTAGTAATCAAAGTGCAGTGGGAACACACTCGAGGCGAAGTGACAGTGTCAAGTCAACGGACTAAGCTGTACTCATGTCACCTGGGAACTGATAACTGACAATAGGTATAATACCAACCAACAGTCCCCGACGAGTCCTGTCCAGTGTACTCGTAACCTAACGAGCACCCGCATACTATCTCAAGTACGACGTACTGACGGCTGTGGGACAGACCGTCTCCCACGCTGGGATGAGAAGCGCATACGCTAGTCTACTCCGGAGTATCGATGCCCTGTCTCGATAGTCCAACGACTAAGGACCTATATAAGGATGTGCTTATAGATCACCCAGCTCCCACGAGTGTGAGCGCCATCACAACGCTGGTAATCAAGCAAAGATCCTAAGGGATCTACTAATATGTATATCAGCAATATGCTAAAAGAAACACATGCACATATTAAAGCAGAGACAAACCAAGTAGCATACTACCATTTCGAGCAAGATTGTATATACAACTGTGAATATCCCAAGCTTCCATTAAGTAATATACAAACTAGTATGATACAGTAATGGCCTCTAGGGCATATACACTAACAGGTACAGCCCCGAGTCACATGGAGACAGTGAGTGATTGTCAGGGATTCGTCTCTCCAGGTATTGGGAGTTGATATCGCACTGTGTTCGATTGGTCAGGACCATAAGTCCTTGGCCAAGGCAGTTGGGATTTACTGATAGGTTGATCAGTAGTTTCCTGGATAGGTCCTGAGTCGAATCAGCAAGAATTATCGGGTTATTAGGGTTTGACGCTTAGCATCCCTTAGATCCGGTATGCGATACTCTTAAACAAAAAGACCGGACTGTAAGGATATTGTCACGGATAGGCTCAGTAGGGATCGGGATGAGTTTGCTCGTCGGCTTTCCTTTTCGACAGGTACCTGGGTAGCCGTTACGTACAGCTAGTGCCGCGGACGTGCTTATGGTTATGGAATCATCCACTAACGCACTGCCGGCGTACTGTCGAGTCTTTAGAGGCCCACACAGAGGGTTTCTTTGCTTCGAGCGAAACGATGTAGAGGTCATATGGTTTTACGGAAGGGTTCGATCACATACGTGTACTTGTGCACGTATGATGTTCAGGCGGATAATACTAGCAGGCTTTGGTTTAAGATGGATCCTAGTATTATATTGTTGGATCATTTTTGTCTCTTTTGTATTCGTATTTTTCGGAATAAGGATACGGGTATCTATATACGCTGAGGGGTATTCTTGTAATTTGATACAAGAGAGCTTCTAGATGAAGTCAACTCATTATTTGTTTTAACCATTTATTTAAATTGTTAATGAAGTGGAGTGTGAGGTGTTATCATTCATTAAATGAAGCATGGCTATTTGGTGACTCACTTAGTGAGTCATGGATTACTATTGAGGCAATGTGGCATCTAGATATTTTGTAGAAAATATCTAGATGTTTTGTGGTGAAGATAATGTTTTACTATTATCTTTAGGATGCTTGCTTTATTAGTCACAAGAATTAGCCACTCTTCATTCCATTCTCATGTTGCTCTCTATAACACTCTCATCTCCTCCAAGCTTCACTTCTTCTACCTCAAACCCTAATAGTCTCATGTGTTGAGAAACCTAGGGTTCTTGAGACAAAACAATCCATCATCACTCTCTACATGCTCTAGGCTACTTAGATTAGCATACTAAGTAACCTAGTTACCTTAGTTTAAAGGTAAGAGCTCAAAGTAGACACTCTCGGGTAGATCATCTTTGATGTGAGGAAGCCGTCGATCAAGCTCGACCATGAAGGCCACTAGGAGCATACTAAAGGAGACAAGTGAAGTCCCGAAGGACTCGAGTCTCTTGGTATAAACTTCTTTCACAGTAGATAGCTTCTTTAGTAGCTAGTTAGGTTTATGGTAGATCCAGTTTAGGGTTATTCTAGCGCCAAGTTTATATCGTTAGAAAAAAATTGTTCTGCAATCGGCCTCGGTTGATGGCCAGGGCGTTAGCATAACCTTTCAAAGACAAAACCCGAGACAGACTTACTATTGTCCTTATCACTGTGGAAGCTCGAATCGGTAAAGGACTCCACTTGGAGTTTCTCTATTGCCATGCATCAAGAACATCCCTTTAGTCCTTCTTAACTGCTTAAGAATGTTCCTCACAGCTATCCAGTGCTTCTCCCTTGGGACTAATTGATACCTACTAACCACACTAAGTGCGTAACCTACATCCTATCTGGTGCATAACATCATGTATATGATAGACCCAACTGCAGAACTATAGGGTATCACATTCATGCGAGCTCTTTCCAAATAACCCTTGGGAGACATCTCTTTAGAGAGAGTGATTCCTGAACAAGCGGGCAAATTACCACGCTTAGAATCTTCCATACTAAACCTCTTTAGTATGGTGTCTATGTATCTGGATTGGGACAATCCCAACATCCTTTTAGATCTATCCCTATAGATCTTTATCCCCGGGATATAGGAGGCATTACCCAGATCTTTCTTGGAGAACTTTTGTGATAGGAAGAGTTTGACTTAATGCAGCATAGGAACATCATTTCCTATCAAGAGTATGTCATCCACATACAATACGAGGAATACAACCTTACTCTCTACTACCATTTTATATATACATGGTTCATCTATGTTTTTGATGAAGTCAAACTCTTTGACTGCTACATCAAAATATATGTTCCAAATACGCGATGCTTCCATTAATCCGTAGATTGAATTAAGCAGCTTGCACACCTTTCCGCTGCTCCCACTGTCTATGAAGCCCTCTGGCTGTGTCATATACACGCTCTCTTCTAAATCACCATTTAGAAAAGCGGTCTTGAAATCCATCTGCCAGATTTCATAGTCATGGTATGCAGCAATGGCAAGTAGGATCCTTATGGAGTTATTAAGCATACCCACTGGAGAAAAGGTCTCATCATAGTCGACACCTGGTCATTAACGAAAACCTTTTGCTACAAGTCTAGCTTTGAAGGTCTCAACCTTTCCATTTACACCAATTTTCTTCTTGAAGGTCCACTTGCTCCCAATGGGTTTTACCCATTCAGGAGAAACTTCCAAAGTCCATACTTTGTTGGTGTACATGGATTCCATCTCAGATCGTATAGCATCCAGCCATTTCACAGAGTCCCCACTTGTGATGGTCTGCTCGAAACTAGTTGGGTCATCATCTTCCTTGATGCAATCCTCGCTCCCACCGTATATGAGAAAATCGTAGTATCTCTTAGGTAGGTGAGAAACCCTACAAGATCTGCGGAGTGGCTGAGGTTCGTCGGGGACTATTGAATCCTCCGGTTCTACCAAATCATCAGTTGTAGTTTGTGTATCTGGAACTTCTTCCAGCTCTACCTCATTTCTACTAATTTCTTTTACAAGAAATTCCTTTTCTAAAAAGGTGGCATGTTGAGCAACAAACACCTTTTGTTCCTCGATGTGGTAGAAGTTATACCCTCGCGAATGTTTTGGATATCCAATAAACTTACATAGAACAGACCTTGCATTGAGCTTTTCTGGATTTTTCTTTCTAACATAAGCCGAACAACCCCATATCTTAATGAAATAAGGACATGGTCTCTTCCCCTCCCAAATCTCATATGGAGTGGTAGGCATATATTTGGTAGGAACCTTATTCAATATGTATGCAGCTGTCTCAAGTGCAAAAAACCAAATGGAAATAGGTAACTCAGCAACACTCATCATAGAGCGCACCATATCTAATATGGTGCGATTCCTCCGCTCCGATACATCGTTGTGCTGTGGTGTATACGGAGGAGTAAGCTGAAAGAGAATCCAATTCTCTTTTAGATAATCTTGGAATTCATGCTTAAGTATTCACCTCCTCGATCAGATCGAAGGATTTTAATACTTTTACCCGTCTGGTTCTCTACTTCGCTCTTATATTGCTTGAATTTCTCAAAACCTTCAGATTTGTGTTTCAACAGGAACACATGTCTGAATCTTGAGAGTTCATCAGTGAATGTAATGAAGTATGAAGAACATGTAAGACGATGTCGCGCATCCCGCGGTTCGCGGGGAGACAGAATTTTCAAAAACGATAATATTTGACTACGCAACACCAGCTAAAACTCCAGGATCTTAACTAAAGCCTTAACTAGCTAATCTATCCAGAGGTTTAACTACTCTGTAGAATGGTTATACCTCCATGATACGATCCTTCGGGTCTTCTAGTGCTCCTATCCAAGGCTCCTCGGTGATTGGATCGGGCTTGCTCCATCGGCCTTCTTGCATCAAAGATGATCCACCGCGAGAGAATGTGCTCCAAGCTTCAACTTCTAAATTGTTAGTTATATGCCCTAGAGTCCATTATTATACATGTGATGTATATTATAGTGGATGCTTGGACATATATAGGGAGGACTTTCTTGCTCGACATGATAGTATGCTATCTGGTTGCTCTTTATCTTAACATGTCCACTTATAGTCTCTCTATTACATGTTGATAAAGCCATTAGGATGAGTACTTGACTACCAAGATTATGATGCAGATCATACTAGTGGAGCAGAGGTAGTCGGTAAGTACATCCTTCAAATGTTCCTAGTCATGGGAGTATCGAGACGGGGTATCGATATTCCAGAGTAGACTAGTGTATACGCTTCTCGACCCATATGATAGGCGATGGATGATCCCATATCCATTGGTGTTTGACATCAGAGATGGTATACGGGTGCTCAGTGGAGACTGGGTACACTAGACGGACTCGCCGAGAACTCCTAGATGGTATTATACCTCACGTCAGATAGCAGTTCTCTGGTGATACTGGTACAGGTTAGTCTGTCGACCCAAGATCGTCATAGAGTCTGTGTGATTCCCACTGTGCATTGATTTCCACCTTACCACGTTCAAGAGATCGTGCAAAACGGTGGTTTTTGGGTACAGTCCGGAGTCACATGGAGGCAATGAGCGATAGGAGGAGATTCGTCTCTCCCGGTATTGGGGGTTGATGTTGCTCTATGCTCGATTGGCCATAACAGAAAATCCCTGGCCAGGTTTGCTGAGATATACTGGTAAGTGTTATCAGTAGTTTCTCGAACCGTTATGGGCCTCACATCGGCTGTTAGTTATATGTATGCCCTAGAGGCCATTACTGTACATACGATGTATATTGTAGTGGATGCTTGGATATATATAGGGAGGACTTTCTTGCTCGACATGATAGTACGCTATCTGGTTGCTCTTTATCTTAACATGTACTCTGATTGTCTCTATGTCACATGTTGATAAAGCCCTTAGGATGAGTACTTGACTACCAGGACTATGATACAGATCGTACTAGTGGGGACAGTGTAGTCGACGAGTACATCCTATAACTGTTCCTAGTCAGGGGTGTATCGAGACAGGGCATCGATACACCAGAGTAGACTAGCATATACGCATCTTGACCCATATGATGGGCGATGGATGATCCCATATCCATCGGTGTTTGACATCAAGGATGGTGTACGGGTGCTCAGTGGAGACTGGGTACAATGGACGGACTCGTCGAGAACTCCCAGATGGTATTATACCTTACGTCAGATGGCGGTTCTCTGGTGATACTGGTACAGATTAGTCTGTAGACCCGAGATCGTCATAGAGTCTTGTGTGATTCCCACTGTGCTTTGATTTCCATCATACCACGTCCAAGAGGGCGTGCAAAAAGGTGGCTTTTGGATACAGTCCCGAATCACATAGAGGCAATAAGCGATAGGAGGGGATTCGTCTCTCCCGGTATAGGGAGTTGATGTTGCGCTGTGTTCGATTGGCTATAACTGGAAATCCATGGCCAGGGTTGCTGAGATTTACTGGTAAGTGTTATCAGTAGTTTCTCGAACTGTTATTGACCTCATATCGACACGACTTATCAAGCTACTGGGGTCTGACGTTTACCACCCCTAGGCGAGATATGCGACATATCAGACAGAGAGACCGGACTGTACGGGAGTGTTACTGATTGGATTCGCAGGAGAATGTATAGGCTTGCTTGTTGATCTTCTGATCGCTCAATACTTGGATAGATGTTACGTTTAGCTGACTGCTTGCAGCTTGTGGGTGTTTGATATGATCATCACCTACTGCCGGCGTATTGACGATTCTTTAGAGTCCTACACAGAGGTTTCTTGACTCAGGCAAAACGGAGTAGGAGCACATATATGATATGTGCGGGATCGAGAACAATACATGTATGTGATACCGTATTAGATTATCGCGATATGAGATATCGGCCGGGTATATATGATATAG
This sequence comes from Agapanthus africanus, assembly GCA_030015575.1. Classification (NCBI taxonomy): domain Eukaryota; kingdom Viridiplantae; phylum Streptophyta; class Magnoliopsida; order Asparagales; family Amaryllidaceae; genus Agapanthus; species Agapanthus africanus. The sequence continues at coordinate 234,886,597 of CM057349.1, read as the reverse complement.
CCGGGTCATCGGATCATGTGTTGATTCGATGAAATGATACAGATTATATTAGTCGGTTATTTGTGAAATAGTCGGATTATCGGATCAAGCGTTGATTCGATAATTTAATGTATAATTATATATTTGATATATTAAATTACATTAACTAATATAAGCTCACTAAAAGATTCTTTTTCTTACTCGGGTAATATATTGATATATATGCGATATATATTAATTGTATTATTTTATTTTGTTACAATAAATATTGTATATGTGATATATAATATTGTAACAAGTTATGTTTATAAATGCAACATGATTAGTGGAGATTAAACATGGTTAGGGTTTGATTTGGGTTAACTTCTTCTTGAAGCTTTTAGAAGCTTATGTTTTGTTTCTTGCAAAGATATTATGTGTTGATATTTTTGCAAGATATTATTTAATCCAACCCAAACCCTTCACCCTAGGTTAAATCTCTACATGAGTTAAAGTAACTTAACGGTTGTATTTGTAACCATAGGAGTTATTCATTATTCAACACAAAGAGAATGGTTCTTCTTCTTCCTTCTCTTTTTCAATGGAAAAGCTTTCTAGCTTTTTCATTAGTGATGATTTTGAGTGAGATTAAGAAAACAAATCAGAGCTAAAATCCTACTTCATCATCCTAATCTATCCTAGCCGTTTAGATTAGGGTGTTCACTTTATTTATAAGTAAGAGCTTGTGTTAATGAAACTTCATGGTAGATCATTTTTGTTATCGAAGATCGGAAGCAAGTATGCATATTTCTCTTCGTGGAACCTCTCTAGAGTCCAGGAAATCGATGATCGCAGCGAAGGGACCTCAACACGGAGCTTATGAAGTGAAGGACTGGACTACAAAGGTTGTAATCCCAAACTCTTAGATGTTAAAGTGTTTAACATGCTTTCTTTCGCCTAATCTCTAGTTTAAAGATCTTGGTTAGTGTTGTTCGGCACGTCTAAATTTTAAATCGGGCATGGTTGATGCCTTGTAGAGCCTTGTGAGTATGCCTAGTAATCCGACAATGGTATCAGAGCCAAGCTAGAGCTTTAGGCGATGTCTAGACGAAGTTTAAAGTCCGATCGAACTCCGAATACTCGTAAAACCCTAGTTTCTGGAAAAAATTCAAAAGTTGACATTTTTTATATTAAAAATGTTCAGAAAATTCAGCAGGTGATTTGATGGATTACTGTGAAAAACGTGCCCAAAATGACTTTATTACGCCGCGGAACCGCAGCAATAGCCTTGCTTGCGCGGCGGTTCCGCGGCCAAACAGTGAAATTTGGGTTTATATTTTACACAGTATTATCCATACAGATTTCCTGATCGTTCTGGGAATTTTTATTCTACTCAAGTGTTGAGTTTTCTGGGCAGTATTGGGAGCTCGTTGATTCGATCGGAAAGTTTAACTTCATTTAGTTTGTCCGGGTAATTTTTAGAACGTGTTAAAAAGTTCGAACGGATATCAATAACTCACTTTTTCCCCTGCCGGGAAATTTCCAGATGTTGGATTTTTCCGTAGTTTAAGAACTTTCTAAGTCATGCAAGTAACGCGGTGGACCCTCTAGAAGAACACAAACCTTAACTCGATTATGTGACCGTCTGAACTGCCTTTGAACCTTAGGGTTTAGGGCAGTACGGCGTTGCCACATGTGAGGCGTTGGCTTGACCCTTCTACGGCTGGACCATTGGTACTGTGGCATGTGATGGATGTTTTTAAACTAATTTCAAGTGTTGAGAACTATTTGGGAAAACTTGGGTGTTCGATTATTCGATCGGAAAGTTTAACATTTTCTATTTATCTGGAATGTGATACAATATTTGGAATCCACAAGTAGTTATGAGATAACTAATTTGAATGTTATAAATCTAGCAGTTCAGTCTCAGATGATCGGTTGCCACGGAATTTTGATGTGATCAAAAGTCCGTCGCAATCACGTAGCGTATGCGGATACTCACCGGGTAAACTTAATAGACAGCCACACCCCATAGCCCTGACCGAGTGACTGTAGGAGAACCCCGTCGCCAAAAGCATCCGTTCGGGTGCTCGCGGCAGCGGTGTTCCGCCTTAGTGCACTTCGTCGACGGCATCCAGAGGTGCGGCCGTCTACTAAATTTTGCGACGAGCATTCGATCAGGATGTCGGGAATCTTATTGAATTGCCCGACTTGATATTGAAAAGATTTTTCGATAATGAGACTAAGATGCGGGGTTTATAATTATAGGCATGCGTTGTCTAAGGAATTCATTTGGTTAGGCATGAGATATCTAAGGAGATTGGGGATTCCAACTGTTGTAGTTTTACACTTTCTTTTCTGTGATCGTAAGCGTAGTATGTGATGTATCGCCGGTTTCATTGCTATACATCAACGACAATCGGGATACGCATACTTGCTTACGTTGATGATATGAGATATTATGTGTTGCTGTGATATGTTATATTTGATCGTCGTGTTCTGAATAGCCGGGGGTTTTATGTGAGATGAGGGTTTTCATTCATGTAAAATTCATTTGTATGTAATATTCTTTTATTGGGGCACTTCCGGGCTGAGGATGATGTCACCATTGTATATTATTTACTTTTCCGCATTAGGTAGACCCAAGGCGGGGAGCACAAGTAACCGGGTTCTAGGGTCCAGTGGAAGACCATCTCGAGGAGTCGAGACCGGGCCTCCTAACTCTAGAACTGGCAGGGTTACTTGCCGCTCTCATAGGGGCTAGGGATGTGGGTTTGGCTATTCATCGCGACCGTGGAATCCATATTTTATACAAGCTCGTATTAAAAACACGGACCTCCTAGTATATCCAATATTTCATAAATGTTCTTCTGCTGCAATGTTCTGTGATGAGATCATATTACTGCCTGAGACGAATGTTTATATTATATATATGAGATATAAGTTATATTGCAAATTTCGTTTCAAATGTGATGCTTGTGAATCATAATAAAATGGGACTTCATTAATGAGATTAATGAAACTAAAAGAAACCTAAAGATGTTGTAGAAACTTGTTTAAAAACTGGTAGCTCTAGTTCTTGCTTTGCATAGCGGTGTTCCTTGTAGAACATCCAGCACATTATTCGATAAGGAAAGAGCCGAGATCCCTTCACAGGGAGTGACCTCTTTAGCGAAACTAGCAGATGCTGCATACTCGGTTTGTCTTTTGATTGTTTATATAGTTTTTGCTTTGCATAGTGATATTTGTGAAATATCCTGCACCTTATTCGATGAGGAAAGAGCCGACGATCCCTTCACCGGGAGTGACCTCTTTAGCAAAACTAGAAAAGGCCTCAAAAACATTCCATTCAAAATCACTCGATTCTACAACGATATCAAGTTCATTACGCAAAGGGTTTTCTTAAAAACCTGTCGTAGCCCTCCGTCATTCAGATAAGTTCTACTTAGTATTCGTACTACGTTTGTTGACCTCCGTCAAGGCGTAGTGTACGGTAGCTAACTAGTATTTATCTGCTTATGCATATGATGCAGATTGTTTTAGGGTAGTCGTTGTTGGAGATAGTGCCCTCAGAGTCAATTATTGGATCACAGGCACGTGATTGCAATGATTGAGGGAGGACCTATCCCGGTAGGACAGTCTTACTCGAGATGATAGTATGCTATCTGGTTTATCTTTATCATCGTGTACTGCTTTAGGTGACCTGACATGTCACTATTACACGTTGATAGAGCCCCTAGGATTCTTGCTTGACTACCAGCAGTATGATGGCGATCATATACGTGGGAGCTGGTAGTCTACAAGCACATCCTTAAAAGGTCCCTAGTCGTGGGAGTTTCGAGACTGGGCATCGATACTCCATTAGTAGACTAGTGTATACAGTCGAGACCCCGACGAGGGGCGGTGGCCGGTCTCACAAGCCACTGGTGTCAGTTGGTTCACCTAAGATGTGTACAGGTGCTCATTGGGTTATGAGTACACCGGACAGGACTCGCCGGGAACCTGCTAGTTGGTCTTATACCAGACGTCAGATAGCAGTTCCCTGGTGACATGTGTACAGGTTAGTTCATCGACCTGAGGATCGTCATTTGTCTCGTGTGAGTTCCCACTGTGCTTTGATTACTACCCTACCACGGCTCAAAGGAGTCGTGCAAACAGGTTTTAGTTGGGTACAGTCCCGAACCACATGGAGGCAGTGAGCGGATCTTCAGGGGTTCGTCTCTCCCGGTATTGGGGGTGAGGTCGCGCTGTGTCTAGGAGAGCCATTACGCAAAGCCCTCGGCCGAGGCAGGAGATTTACTGGTAGGTATTCCAGTAGTATCTCAAGGCGTTCTGGGCTACACTCCGACACGACTTGTACCGCTTTTGGGGGTCTGACTTTTACCAACCCCCTAGGCCCGCCATGCGATACTCATAGACGAACGGACCGGACTGTACGGATATTGTCACTGACAGGCTCAGTTGGGTGTCGGGGTGAGCTTCCTCATCGACGTCCCTTTTGGTCAATAGCTGGTGGCCCGTCACGTATTGGCTTATACCTCTGACGTGCCAGTGGTTAAATCCACAGCCATAGTATTGACGAGTCTTTAGAGTCCACCACACTTACTGTTACTCAAGCTTTCGGGCGAAACGCTGTAGAGGCCGTATGGAGATATGGCAGGGTCCGATCAGATACGTGCGGTATTGCACGGATCAGGATCGGACAGTTTTGTACTAGTGGCCGTATAGTTATATGGCAGGGTTCGATCAGATACGTGCGGTATTGCACGGATCAGGATCGAACGGATTTTACTAGCCGGCTTTGGTTTAAGCCGGTACTAGTTTAGTACAGTGTAGATTTTGTCTCATTGCATTTGTATCCGGACGGAATACAGATGCGGGTGTGTATGCACAGTATTGGGGTTTTCCTGTAATTTATTACGGGACCAGTTTTCTGGAGTTGCCAGTTTGCATTCCGTTCCGGCCGGTTTTCCTTTGTTCTTTCCCGGCCGGACTTTTCCGATGGAGGGGGTTATTTGCAGTTTTGCAAATAACACTTTGTGGAGGGTTTTATTGCATATATATTGATTATGATAGCTTCATATCTTTTGCTCCATACTTTTGCTTTTTATTGTGATTGAAAGGGTATGGGTTTGATGTGAGAGGAAGCATGGTTGTATGTTTTCTTGTCTTGGGTTGTGGTCACCTCCTTCATCTCCTACACTCACCTCCCTCATATGATACATATTGTTACTTCCTCCACCATTCTCATTTTCTTACTAGAGATGATAAGTTTTTCATGAGAAGAAAAAGAAAGAGAGAAGAAGAAGAAGAGAGTTTTCCTTCTTGAGAGTTTCATTCTTCTTGATCTCATTTCCATGCTAGAAAAATGCAAGCACCATTTTTCTAGTCTTGATTCCTCCATCATGGCAACTTAACCCCATTGAGTCAAAGCATCTTCTACACTACATTCTACAGCATATCTTGAGCATGTCGAGTTGCCGGCTTCATGCTCGAGTTGCCTCGGTATTGAGGCGGGAGCCCGTAAAAGACGCAGGCGATGTGGTGCCCTTTCCGGCGAGGAGGCGACGATGTGGAGGCAAGACTTTCCGCGGGAGATCGGGACGATGAAGAGAAGACCAGAGGACTCGGATCACTCGGTATACTTCTCACCCTATCTCTTGATTGCTAGCATTAGGTTAATGGTAAACGATCCGGGTTTTCATTGTCCGCGGTAGCGCCGGTTTCCGAGTAAGGAAAATTTTTGATTCCGCATTTTGGCCTCGAGTACGAGGCCGGGGCGCTGCCGTGGCGCAACATGGTATCAGAGCCACGCCATTAACCTTACCTAGCTTCGTTTGATGTGTTTGCGTTTCCGATCGACCGAAATTTCCAAAAACCGTATTTTTTAGCACATCAGTTTCTGTCGAAATTTTTTGGAGTCTAAAAATTTTTCAGGTGGTCTCAGAATGATGTGCAGGGAGTTCTAAGAACACTGCAAAAATTTGGTGATACGACTGCTCCGTACGACCGCGGAAGGGCGGCCAATACCCCATTTTGGCCGCGCTTCCGCCGCAGGATTTAAGCTTCACTTCACCAACTTTTTTCAGTGCGCTTATGGGCTAAAATTAGGGGTTTTGGAATATTAAAATTGGGCCCAAGTTTCTGTGAGTGCTACAGTTTTGATTGGGGGCCCACTTGTTAATTTTTTGGTCAATCGGAAAATTTTAAACACATTATTTCACAGTATTTACATTATATCTGCGACCGTGAATGTCACTCGATCGGTAAATCCGGTCTAACTGCTATAGCCCGGTTAGACGGATTTGCGAACGTGACTTTCACGTTGATGTTCTATGTTTATGCTGTGATGTTGCGGATCGGTCGTGGGGGATAGCCTGGATGCAATGCTAGTACCGTTTTGTTGTATTATGTACATTTGATATTGCGGGGCGAGCGTCCGACATGTGGACTGCCGTCACTGCCTGTCTGTATTATTCTTTTGGGGCACGACCTGGTTGCGGTCGATGTACCCGGTGTATGTATATTTTACTTTCTGTACTAGGGTTACCCCGCGGAGGGGTGCACGGATAGCCGGGTTCTAGAAGGCAACAAGCCCGCATCTCATGGCATTGGGACGGAGGGGGCTTCAGTCTGGAATTGGCGGGCTGTTCGACGCACTCGTAGGGGGTACAGGTTGACCCAGGAGGGGTGCCCAAGTTACCGGATTCCGTGAAGTGCTGGGTGGTCCATTCACGGTGCTGGAGGGGGCTGCCTCGCTTCAGGTTTTGGCGGGTGACTTGCCGCGCCCGTAGGGGTCTAGGTTTTCATTGCACAGGCTATCCACACGACCAGGGGAACGTCGGGTTTCAGCAGCGGCTCTGTGAAACCCGGGGCTTCCAGATATCTGTATTGTTCTGTGATGCTGTACATTTCAGTGATGTTGCATTTTATTCACGCCTTGAGCGAAATACTATATATTGGTATATATATTAGTAGATGTTGTATATGTTTTACATCCGCGCTAGTCCAGTCCCCGCTCTGCCGTTAGTTAGCTAACCTAACGGGTGATGACGGGACCCAGTGGCGAATGCGGATGGCATATACGTACGTCAGTATATTTTCGTTCTTTGTGGTGTGATCAATTGATGGGACTGCATTGATTCGGATCATTGCAAGTTTAAACAAACCTATTCTGATGTTGTTGGAACACTTTTCAAAAAGCTGTTATTGCAAGGACGTTCACTTTTGTTTTGCATCGTGGTATTCATTTGGAATATCCTGCTCCTCAGTCGACGAGGCAAGGGCCGAGATCCCATCACCGGGAGTGACCCCTTGGACAGAAGTTTGCGTCAGGGTATTAACTTCACTATAGCCGTTTACTTTTGCTTTGCATCGTGGTATTCAGTTGGAATATCCTGCACCTCATTCTACGGGGAAAGAGCCGAGATCCCTTCACCGGGAGTGACCTCTTTAGTAAAGGCTTTCGTCACTATATTTTATAAAAGGCTATGCAGTTCCTTCAACGATATCAAGTTCTTTACGTTAAAGGTTTTTCGCCAAAAACCATTCGTAGCCCTCCGTCATTTCTTATGAGTATTATTTAGTATTCGTGCTGCGTTTGTTGACTCCGTCAAGGCGTAGTGTACGGTAGCTAAGTGGTGCTTGTTTGTAGCATAAATGGGATTGGTTAGGACAGTCGTGCGGCCTTGTTGACTCCGTCAAGGGCACGTACGGGTGGGTTTAATGCAATCCAGATAATGACGGGATGAACTTGACTAGGACTCTTTGATTTGTTGACTCCGTCAAGGTCATTTGAGTCCTAGGGGTAAAAATCACATCGGGAGTTTCAAAAGAACTGAAACTTGCCAGGTATGCGCATACCTTCTGGAGTGTGGTGACGTGAGTGGATTCCGTCACGTTATCATGCGATGATAGTTGGATCCCGATTCCCACTGATGAGTTGGTTTACTCCTCGGGTGACCCCGACTAATTCTTCTTTCAGGTTTGGAGGAGAATTTGACGGTACAGTGGGAGGTTTCCAGATTAGACAAAGTGGTAACCATTCTGATCTAGGCTAGAGTGCACGCTGAGTGTTTCTTTTCTCTCTCTCTGGCAGCGACCATTGACCCGACCCTGGACTATGACTCAGTGACTAAGTTGACCGAACCTTCTTAACACTGGCTTTTTGGATTGTCAGAGTTGCAGACCTCATTGCCACTCCTACTTTTACCCTTTTCTCCAGGACACCCCGTATTACTACGAACGTCCACTTCCATTGGACAAAACCATCGTATGGTTAGATACGAACTCGAAGGACTTCGAGGATGGTTTCTGGTTCTGGAGAAAACGGATAGGATTATTCAGTTGTCTTTTCTTTTCACCTTCTCTCAGGTTGCGAGTATTCGTTGGTTTAGGAGTAGTACACCTATTACGCAAATTGGATAGTCTTCTTCCAAATCTTAGGCTGGTGCCGACCGGTAGGGAATGAAGGAAACCAATTAGCATAACGATGGTGTGCAGAAGGTATTAAGTTAAGACAAAGCAAGGGATTCGTAAGAGGGCAAAGTAAATTGCGACTGCTATTCACGACCGAACCAAGTATTTCTTCGCCAATCCTAAATCACCTTTGTATTTCTCCAGGACACTCCGTATCACTACGAAGATCCACAGTTTATTTGGATACTCCATCGTATGGTTATATACGAACTCGAAAGGAACTTGTTCCAGTTCGGGGATGGATTCTGGTTCAGGAGAAATAGGAATAAAGTACATTCAGGTGTCTTTTATCTTCACCTTCTCTCGCGTTGCGAGTGTTCCTAGGATTAGGACAGTACACCCTTTATGCCTTTTGGATAGTCTTCTTCCAAACCATAGGCTGGTGCCGAACGGTAGGGAAGGAAGAAAACCATTTGGCTTAAAGGGGTGTGCAGAAGGTAATGACTAAAGACATATAAAGGGATTTGGAAAGTTGGCAAAGAATTATACGGTTACAGTTGTGAATCTGGATAATGGAAGAGGCATTACTAAGAATACCAGGATACCCCGACGAAACATTTCAATGTTTCAGTTTCACTGTGTACTGTTAATAGAAAACTGATTTCCCAGTTAGGCACCTGCTCCAGGGTATGTATTTACCAGGTATGAATCTCACATCTGTATGGTTTTACAGATGCTGAGTGGGAGTAAGTTATTGGGAATTGGGTGATCATCCTCATTATATCGGGATTCGATGTAATCGGTGATATTTGAGGAAGTCACCTGGGTTGTTTGCCGGTCGGCAAATATTTGGTTATGAATATCCGCTGTTGTGCACCAATTTCAAATTGATATATCTGTACGTCTATTTTCATAGAGTGAGATATACCTTTTGATATTATGTCGATGACATTTGCCTATATCAGTGGATGGTTAGGTAAGGAGCATTAAACAGCGGTGTAATTCTTCTTAACTATAAGTACAGTTTTCAACCTACGACACACAGTGAAAGAGTTGTTAGACTCAGCGGACTTATACAGAGTATTGTATGTTATCCAGTGTCCATTAGGACAGAGGGGTTGGTGCTCGTACTATATTCGGTTTACTTATGACTTCTCTAGATTTTAGACAGCTGTTTCGTGGAAGCACAGGGTCTAAGTTTTGAGGAGTTATAGGTATTTGAATAGAGTAGAGAACCAGGTGTAGCAAGTATCGGGATTCTTCAAAGAGATCGAAGATGTAGATACTTGTGTATGGTATTCAGTTGATAGTAATGAGAACTTGCTTCTCTTTCAGGTTACTCATAATTGGAAGCATTCCTAAGTTGAGTAACGCTGATCGGCCTCCTTCCATTTAGTTGACATGCACTGGAGACAGCTGCATGATTTGAATCTGGTTCAATTAAATCAATGCCTCTGGTTCTATATTGGATATAGAACAGTTCATATCTTAACGATGTTAAGGTACGGGGAGTTGTCCGGCTTATGCTTAAAACCAGACTCCGGATAACTCAAGGCACGTTTCTGTAATGGCTGTTTGTGGGTTGACCCAGGCTATGACGAGGGTTGACTTTCTACCATCTGGCAGATCAATAGAAATATTGTTCTAGACTCGCCACAGTTTTATTAAAAATGGATTTTTTCAAAAACAGTAGTGGGAGTATGGTAGAACTGGAAGTGATTCCAGAACCGCAAACGATTACTGAAGATTTGATAAGGAACCTAAAGATTCAATCTGATTTGACATTCCATTGCCACTCCGCAGATAAGGTGGGTAACTTCAGGCACCCGAGAGGTACTCCGGTAGCCTCAAGGACGGTGACAGGGAAGTTCTTGTTTACCCACACTTGCCATTGTTGTTGTTCCAGGCTGCGAGACCCGGCAGGAGGATGAGTATAGCGTCGTTCTAAACTAGCTTTAGAAGTGCACGTCTATATGACTCTGGCAGAGGGTTGTCGTAGTCAGTGGGAGCAGCGGAAGCATTGGTGGACTTTATGCTTATGTCTATTTATAGACTAAAGCAGATATAGCGGAGTTAGATCATCTGTTTCTGATGTGACAGTCATAGGTTTGACGTCATCAGAATAAGGGGTGGATCTGTTGAGAAGGTAGTAGGAAGTGATATTCCTATACTACAATCGGTTATACTTTGGTCGTCACACAGTGGTTTCTCCACAAGGGACGTGGATATTATATCATACATACTGGTTACTAGATCTATGGTTTTAGATCTAGATTTGGGTGGTTTCCCAATCTGGGTACCTTGACAGCATTCTATGAGTATTTAGAATGGACGACTCCTGACACGGTAGTGCACCTGCAGTTGATGGAATCACCCTCTCTAAAGGTGTCTTATAGACTAAAGGGGAGAGGGATACTCATGATTGGCAGATCACTTGCTTAGGCAATTGAGTCAATCATGAGATGTCAAGTACCGCACCAGATGTTGTTCTTGCACTAGATGCAATAAGTTGATATTGATCCAATCCTGGAGAAACAGTCGGAAGCAGTCTTAGAACATAAGTGGATGTTCTAGGGATATGATAACGACAGCCTCATTTGGGAGACAGTTATCATTCCAGGCTTCCAAGGTGACATGGACGACAAGGAGGTTGTCAGAGTTATAGTTTTCCTTCAGACAAGGGGCAGTATTTTGGACAGGTGGTCCAAGGCAATACTGAGGGTGGCATGGCGCAGGATACTGATTAAGTTCAGTTGACGATACAGTCTAAGAAGTTTGGATTTGAAGTTCATTTATGAGCCAGGTCCCATCAGACATCCAGACATTCTAAGACAGGTATTGCTCATTTCGGGAGATGGCTTTCTCCGCGAACTTGAGAAATAGAGAGACATAGAAAGAAACATCACAGCGGATCCACACACTGAGGCTATTCCTCGAACGCAATAGTTTCGCAAACAGGCTTTGTGCGACTGACTAGTAGAGGAGTTGGGTGTTCGGTGTCACACGGGCTGTGAGCATGCGACATCGCAATAATTAGCCTTGAGTGCAAGTGGGAGATTGTTGGAGATAGTGCCCTCAGAGTCAATTATTGGATCACAGGCACGTGATTGCAATGATTGAGGGAGGACCTATCCCGGTAGGACAGTCTTACTCGAGATGATAGTATGCTATCTGGTTTATCTTTATCATCGTGTACTGCTTTAGGTGACCTGACATGTCACTATTACACGTTGATAGAGCCCCTAGGATTCTTGCTTGACTACCAGCAGTATGATGGCGATCATATACGTGGGAGCTGGTAGTCTACAAGCACATCCTTAAAAGGTCCCTAGTCGTGGGAGTTTCGAGACTGGGCATCGATACTCCATTAGTAGAATAGTGTATACAGTCGAGACCCCGACGAGGGGCGGTGGCCGGTCTCACAAGCCACTGGTGTCAGTTGGTTCACCTAAGATGTGTACAGGTGCTCATTGGGTTATGAGTACACCGGACAGGACTCGCCGGGAACCTGCTAGTTGGTCTTATACCAGACGTCAGATAGCAGTTCCCTGGTGACATGTGTACAGGTTAGTTCATCGACCTGAAGATCGTCATTTGTCTCGTGTGAGTTCCCACTGTGCTTTGATTACTACCCTACCATGGCTCAAAGGAGTCGTGCAAACAGGTTTTAGTTGGGTACAGTCCCGAACCACATGGAGGCAGTGAGCGGATCTTCAGGGGTTCGTCTCTCCCGGTATTGGGGGTGAGGTCGCGCTGTGTCTAGGAGAGCCATTACGCAAAGCCCTCGGCCGAGGCAGGAGATTTACTGGTAGGTATTCCAGTAGTATCTCAGGGCGTTCTGGGCTACACTCCGACACGACTTGTACCGCTTTTGGGGGTCTGACTTTTACCAACCCCCTAGGCCCGCCATGCGATACTCATAGACGAACGGACCGGACTGTACGGATATTGTCACTGACAGGCTCAGTTGGGTGTCGGGGTGAGCTTCCTCATCGACGTCCCTTTTGGTCAATAGCTGGTGGCCCGTCACGTATTGGCTTATACCTCTGACGTGCCAGTGGTTAAATCCACAGCCATAGTATTGATGAGTCTTTAGAGTCCACCACACTTACTGTTACTCAAGCTTTCGGGCGAAACGCTGTAGAGGCCGTATGGAGATATGGCAGGGTCCGATCAGATACGTGCGGTATTGCACGGATCAGGATCGGACAGTTTTGTACTAGTGGCCGTATAGTTATATGGCAGGGTTCGATCAGATACGTGCGGTATTGCATGGATCAGGATCGAACGGATTTTACTAGCCGGCTTTGGTTTAAGCCGGTACTAGTTTAGTACAGTGTTGATTTTGTCTCATTGCATTTGTATCCGGACGGAATACAGATGCGGGTGTGTATGCACAGTATTGGGGTTTTCCTGTAATTTATTACGGGACCAGTTTTCTGGAGTTGCCAGTTTGCATTCCGTTCCGGCCGGTTTTCCTTTGTTCTTTCCCGGCCGGACTTTTCCGATGGAGGGGGTTATTTGCAGTTTTGCAAATAACACTTTGTGGAGGGTTTTATTGCATATATATTGATTATGATAGCTTCATATCTTTTGCTCCATACTTTTGCTTTTTATTGTGATTGAAAGGGTATGGGTTTGATGTGAGAGGAAGCATGGTTGTATGTTTTCTTGTCTTGGGTTGTGGTCACCTCCTTCATCTCCTACACTCACCTCCCTCATATGATACATATTGTTACTTCCTCCACCATTCTCATTTTCTTACTAGAGATGATAAGTTTTTCATGAGAAGAAAAAGAAAGAGAGAAGAAGAAGAAGAGAGTTTTCCTTCTTGAGAGTTTCATTCTTCTTGATCTCATTTCCATGCTAGAAAAATGCAAGCACCATTTTTCTAGTCTTGATTCCTCCATCATGGCAACTTAACCCCATTGAGTCAAAGCATCTTCTACACTACATTCTACAGCATATCTTGAGCATGTCGAGTTGCCGGCTTCATGCTCGAGTTGCCTCGGTATTGAGGCGGGAGCCCGTAAAAGACGCAGGCGATGTGGTGCCCTTTCCGGCGAGGAGGCGACGATGTGGAGGCAAGACTTTCCGCGGGAGATCGGGACGATGAAGAGAAGACCAGAGGACTCGGATCACTCGGTATACTTCTCACCCTATCTCTTGATTGCTAGCATTAGGTTAATGGTAAACGATCCGGGTTTTCATTGTCCGCGGTAGCGCCGGTTTCCGAGTAAGGAAAATTTTTGATTCCGCATTTTGGCCTCGAGTACGAGGCCGGGGCGCTGCCGTGGCGCAACAGTCGTGCGGCCTTATTGACCTCCGTCAAGGGTCGTGCGGGTGGGTTTAATTCAATCAGGAAATGACGGGTAAAACTTGACTAGCAGCCTATGGTTTGTTGACCTCCGTCAAGGTCATAGGACGCTAGGGGTAAAATATTATTAAGAATTTCAAGTGTTGAAATTTGCAATGAGATTGCATACCTCCTATGAGATAGTTGGATCCCGATACCCGCTGCGAGTAAGAGTTACTCTTGGGAGAGTTTTACACATTACAATTAGCCGATCAAGTAGGTGTCTAGAAAGGTGTTAACGGGGTTACGCCCCTAGGAAAACGAGGTTTATTTTAATTAGGTCCGTGCGAAAGCGCGGGAAACCTCCCTCAAAGTACCGACACTGGCCTGGCTGAAAGATTGGCGAACTTGTAGGGTGTAATTAATTCCGGCTAGTCTTTCCTTTTAGGGTTTGAAGGAAGATTTGACTAAAACAGTGGGAGACGTCCTGATTAGATATATTGATAACCAATGTAGTCTTGCAAGAGCGCACGCTGAGTGTTTTCTTCTCTCTCTCTCCTGGTTGCGACTATGTCACGCCTTAATCAAGATAATAATATGGATGTATTGACCGAACCCACTTGTTATACTGAGCTAAGAAACGTTGGTCCCGCTCCAACTTGTAATTGTTATAAGACAGAGCAGGAAATAGGGGATTACCAGAATTCCCGTGCCACCCAAACGAAGAAAGTGCATGTTGATGCATCTTCTTCGGGTGTGTTCATTACACAGAACTGTTTCTCAATATCCTTTACGTCCTGGGTATTTGATACCGGATCACGATCGCACATATGTAATTTGGTACATGGGCTGCAGATAGGTAGAGAACTGAGAACAGGTGATAAGTTTTATGAGATAGAAACGGTGCAAGTGTTGCAGCCAAATCTGTTGGTAGTTATCACCCTGTATTACCAGAATACATTGATTCTGAACGAATGTTATTAGATACCGAACCTGATATACAACATCATATCAGTCTCTTTATAAGTAAAGAAAGGATATAATTTTGTATTGTTGGATAATGTTTTGAACATTTCCTATATCAAGAGTTGATCGGTTCAGGCACGTTATCTAAAAGCATAGACATTCTAAATCAAACCACAGTTCTTAATGTATAGAACACACACAAGAGAAAGAATTCAGAAATGAACGAATCCTTCTTGAGGCATTGTAGACTAGGTCATATCAATACGACCCGACTAGCTGAAGTTACATATAGATGCATATTTAAATTAGTTTGAATTTACATCTTGTGAAACTTGCCGGTCATGTCACAGAGATAAGATGAACACAGCTCCGTTTATTGGAAACAGAGAAAGAGTTAGTGAACTCTTGGGATTGATACATGCTGATGTATGAGGTCCCCTGTCTACACATGCCAAGACCGGTTCTTTATACTTCATTACATTCACTGTTTATCTCTCAAGATTCGGACATATGTTCCTGTTGAAACACAAGTCCGAAACTTTTGAGATAATCATAGAATATAAGTTAGAAGTAGAGAACCAAAAACGAGTATAAGTATTATATCCTTTGATGAGATCAAGGAGGAGAATACTTAAGCACGGGATTCCTGGACTATTCTAAAGGAGAATGAGATTCTCTCTCAGCATTACTCCTCCGTATACACCACAACACGTCGGTGTATCGGGGCGGAGCAATCACACCCTATGTGATATGGTGTGCTCTATGATGAGTACTACTGAGTTTCCTATTTCCTTTTGGGAGTTATGCACTTGTGAAATCTGCATACCAATTGAATAGGGTTCAAATCAAATCAGTTACCTACCACTTCATATGTGATATGGAATGGGAAGAGCCTATATCTTAAGTTTGTTAAGATTTGGGGTTGTCCAGCCTATATCTAAAAGCGTAATCCGGACAAGCTTGAGGCAAAGTCAGATCTGTGGAAGTTTGTTGGATATCCCAAGCATACGCAAGGGAATATCTTCTACCTAACCGAGGAACAAAATATGTTTTGTTTCTCAATATGCCACATTTGTGAAAGGGAATTTCTTATGGAAAAATTAGTGGCCATGAGGTAGAACTGGAAGGAGTTCCAGCTATACAAACTGCAGCTGATGATTTGGTAGAACCAAAGGATTCAATAGTAACCAACGAACCTCAGCCTCTCCGCCGATCTAGTAGGGTTCCTCACCCACCTGAGAGATACTTCGGTTTCTCTATAACAGTGGAAGCAAGGATTGCATCATGAGATGATGACCCAACTAGTTTCGAGCAGGCCATCAGGAGTGGGACTCTGTAAGAATGGCTGGATGCTTAGTGATCTGAGTTGGAATCCTTATACACCAACAAAGTATGGACTTTGGTTGCTTTATCTGAAGGGTTAAATCCCCATCAGGAGCAAGTATATCTTGAGAAGATTACTTGGTGTACATGGAAAAGTTAAGACTTTCAAAGCTATGCTTAAGTCCATCCAGATCCTACTTGCCACGGCTAAATACCATGACTACGATATCTGGCGGTTGGGTGTCATGACTACTTTTCTAAATACTGATTTGGAAGAGAGCGTTTATAAGTACACAGCCAGAGGGCTTCGTAAATAGTGGGAGCAGCGGAAACGTGAGCAAGATGTTTTATGTGATAAATCAGGCATCGCGGAGTTGGAACGTCTGTTTTGATGTGGTAGTCAAAGAGTTTGACTTCATCAAAATGGTAGATGAACCTTGTATATACAAAAAGGTAGTAGAGAGTATGGTGGTGATCCTCGTAGAGTACGTGGATGACATACTCTTGATAGGGAAGGAGTTTCCTATGCTACGCTCAGTCAATCTCCGCTTATCATAAGAATTCTCCATATAGGATCAAAGTGATACCTCCTAAATCCTGGGTTTTGGATCTATGCGATAGATCTAATTGGATGTTAAGATTTTCACTAGGTGTAGTGAGATGGTATCAATCGATCCTGGGGAGAATCACTGGAAAAGTTCCACGGTGATAAGGACGACTGAATGTCAGTCGCAGGCATTGTCTTTACCCTCAGTGGAGGGACGGTATGTTGGAAGAGTTCTGATTTAATGATTTTTGTGATGTGTAGTTTTAGAAATTTGTAAAGAAATCACAACCAAAAATTATTTGACCGCAATCAACTACGGTGTCGGATGTAGATTGTAAGTGAGTGCGGATCGTCCACAGGGACAGTGTAATAGTTCGTCTTTCGAATTAGATGAATTGAAACTTTAAAGAAAAGAAAACAAACAATTCAAGATTTATATTTGAAGTTCAAGAATTAGAAAATCTAGATCTAATAACAAGAAAAAGATAGAATCAAGAATTGATAGTTTGATGATTTTTCCAAACCAAATATCAAGAATCAAAATGAGGCTCGTAGGAATCGATCGGATCTATAGATGTGATGTAATCTTACGATGACGTATTCTTATCCTTCGATGAATTGATACTAGATCGATGATAACCGACAAGAATTAGGGATTTCTAGTGAAACTAGGGTTTCATCTTATCCCTTGTTCTTTCGTCGATATCATTCATATTCTAGCCTCTAGTAATTTCAAGAAACGATCGTAGATCCCTAATTTCGAGCGATAACAATAAAGAAAGTATCGCGACGAAACTAGGTCATCGATTCTTGAACTTGCTAGGGTTTACAAAACTCGTAGGACTTAAAAATCGTATTAAGATTTGTTACATCATCATTCTACAATCGTCTCGATTCCTCCACGAGCGGAGTTTTACTCAAACATCACAACAAGAACTACAATTACAAGTTGAGATCGAATCATGATGCAAGAATTTAAAGAAAGCAAGATAAAAGAATTTCACCTTTTATTTATATCAACAATTTCATTACATTCGCTCAAGAACTACAAGAGGAAGAACTCGATCGTCGATTTGGCTTCGCTCGTCCCCGTGAGTCGCGGATCGGCTTGGATCACTTGCCCGATTGAAGATCGGCTCGGCTCATAAAAGGTTGAAGGCTTCTCGCTTGATTGGTACTCGGGATCTTGAATTTGGAGTGGAATTAGGGTTAGGGTTTCGCACAAGCCTTGTCACTAGACTTGTGGAGGAAGATGAAGAATTAGAGAAGAATGAGGAAGAATGAGCTATTCAAGAACAACCTCAACCCTTAGATCCAGGCTTCTATTTATAGATCTCAAAACCGTAGATCTAGGAATTTAAATTTGAATTTCCCTCCAAAAGTTTATTAGCAAGATTTAAATTTCCCTCCAAAAGTTTGTTGAGGAGAAGCTTCTAGATGTGATTAGTTAGGAGAGAGCTTCTAGAAATAGCTTGTTAGGAGATTAATTAAGATTAGCATGCTTAATGATCTTTGCTGATCTGGCAGAAGACTCTGGAGAATTCTGGAATTTGACGTGTCAAAATGAGGTGTAGCCACTGAGAGAAGAATTATGCACCAAAATTCAAGCGATGACATGGCAAAAGCGTCGCGGTTCGGCGGCATAAGCTGGCTCCCGCCGCGGTTCCGCGGCTCTTTGGGGGCTTTAGAGCTTGGGACTTCTGGTGCT
This sequence comes from Agapanthus africanus, assembly GCA_030015575.1. NCBI lineage: Eukaryota > Viridiplantae > Streptophyta > Magnoliopsida > Asparagales > Amaryllidaceae > Agapanthus > Agapanthus africanus. The sequence goes on along the minus strand of CM057349.1, from coordinate 234,868,381 downwards.
TGTTGGGCTTAAGTTGCGGGCCTTTCTTTGATATGTTGAATTGTATTTCTCCCTTTGGATTGCTACCAGATCTGAAAACATGGAGTTGGTGTATTTTTTTATCAGCTTCTTTTGACTTTGCTCCTGCAATTTCCTGCACAAATCTCGAGACAAGTGTTGCGCAAATACAGAGATGATGAGATGCCATGAAATGCGGTCAATTTCCCTTAAAGTGCCGGTTTTAAAGTCTAACAAATGCAATCTGATATTTTATGACTGATTTACTAATATGTGAAATATGAATACCGAACACTTCTAAATGCGTGTAAAAGATGGGGAAATTGCCGTGTTAAAAATGCAGTATTTTCGACTGATCAAATTCTCCCAAACTTATTTTCGATCGTCTCGAGCGATTTGTTTTATTAAAAAGAGAAGGAGAAAATAAAGAAAGAGAAAAACTAACTAGCACACTTTCGTAGGCAACACGATTGCACTGAGCACGTGCAACAAGCCTTTAAACCTCTAGGTGTCCCTAGTAGGAGGAGTGTTGTCACCTGAGGGTTTTCAGCGGATTGCACCCACAAAATCCAATAATAAAAGGAAGATCATGAATATTACATTTAAAGACAAGATTTGTAAAAGAAAAGCCTTGAAAATTAGGGTTTCTAACTAAGCTAGCTTTTCGGTTGTCATGAGCCCTATCTTAATGGTCATGAAAAGATGTCAGAAATCACGTCCTCCCTCAATAAAACATCGTATTATTCTTCATTCCTATCTTTCTTCCAAACATCGATCATATCACCCTGCGTGTGTGTAAAGGACATCCCTACACCCGGAGAATTCAATTCAAGCTATCATACTCTTGCCCATCAGCCTCAGTACTTTTTAATTAATGAATATTTAGATGAGTTTGCTCACACACTTTCTTGCGACCGTTAATACTTCTTGAGGTATTAACCGACCGATTACTCATGTGCTTGCTTATTTGGTGTATTTTCCTCGTCTTGCACCACCTCAGGCATAGCAGTGACTCCCAGACCAGTTGTCCTTAGGGCACTAGGTGAAGAGGCACCCTTGCTATATATTTTTTTATTGCCCTTGGTGATAACAAAACCAGTGTCCATTTTTCTCACCACTTTATATTTTCTTCATTTTTTTCTTTTTATTTCCTTCATACATCGGCTTTAAGACAAGAGCATTTCAAGGTATTCTCTACTATCCCAGGCTTCAAGACGTGTGTAAGTGCGAATAGCAGGGTAGCAACGTTCAAAATGTTTGGCTTCCCAGAATAGAAACTATTTTTTAGACTTATTTTTATCCTCAGATTAGTGACGTCCTTCATCTTACTAACCCTTGGGACAACGGCTCATAACTACTTATTACTAGTTCGTATAAGGAAACTTCTAATTTTCTTAGTTTTCTTAAATTTTTCTAATCTCATGGATGTAATTTTTCACTATCTAATCTTTTATTTTCTTATTTATGTACAAAAAATATTTTTATCTTTTTGAAATTTTTTAAATTTTTATAAGTTTTCGAAAAAAATGTTTTGTGCTTATGCAAAGTGATATGCAAATGATGCGAAGATAAGCACAAACCTCCCCCAAACTTGTTTTCAACAGTGCCCTCACTGTTGCCATCTGCTAAATCTCGAAAAACCTGTAAGCTTGGGAGGAATTTATTAGTGGGGGCAAAATATTTAAGTGAAGAACCTCCCCCAAACTTATTTTTGGCTCATTATTTTGTAAAAATTTTCTTTTCAAGAGCCCGAAAAAATGCCCCCCCAAACTTGAGTTAAGCCATGTTAATCTTTTAAAAATCATATGAGGGGGTCAAAAACCATTGGTCGATGCCAAGCTTTGCAAAGACTGAATGTCAGCACCAACCATTCGAAAATTTTATCAATGCAGTGCTCTGGTTGGTGAAAGAAGAAGTGGGGAAAGGTTAAGTGGTGGAAGAGAGTGAGTGTGCGTCTCATTTTGGAGAGACGATGCAGTGAATGTGATGGATTACTCGCATTCTTTTTACAATTCAGAAGAAGGGGTGGAGGTTCAATTTCAGTGAGTGGGACATGATTCATCTCAACACCCGTGTTATTCAAAAATGCGAGTTCATCAGCGAAGATCTCCTCAAAAGTTCCATCAATACCCCGATGAATAATGTCATCACAAAGTACGGGGTGATCTTCAGACTCTAAAAACAGTTCATAATCCGTGTTAATTGTTGACCCGGACATCTCGGTGGAAGATTCCGTATGTGTATGATACATAGTTGGGTCAAACAACAACATATGAAAAGAGTCTAGATCGGTATCAGGAGGATCATCAAAATCGCTGCTGTCGACATCCATTAAGTCTACAGAACAGACCTGAGCAGTAGGTTCGGAGGGTACACTTCCCAACTTGTAAATGTTCAGCTCAATTGGCCTATTCCTGAAGCATAGGGTCATAGAGCCATTACGACAGTTGATGATAGCGTTGGAAGTGGCCAAAAAGGGGCGACCTAAAATCACCGGAATTTGATTCCATGGGTTCGCTACAGGCTGTGTATCAATTACAATAAAGTCCACAGGGAATATGAATTCCCCGATTTTTATTAACACATCCTCCAGTTCACCCCTAGGTTTGGTGATTGATCGGTCAGCCATCTAGAGAGTGCAATAGGTTGGCTTCAACTCTCCGATCCCTAACTGCTCATAGACTGAGAAAGGAAGCAAGTTAACACTAGCGCCAAGGTCTAGTAGAGCACGGTTGATGTGTTTTTCCACGATAGAAATGGAAATAGTAGGATATCCAGGATCCTTACGTTTCCTCGGTAATTGCTGGGGAAAGGCTGTGTCTACTGTTTTTGCCATGAAAATCATCTTGGGCACTTGAGTCTTCCTCTTTGTAGTGCACAAGTTCTTAAGATTTTTCGCATAAGACGGAACTTGTTGGATGGCATCTAGGAGAGGGATGTTGATATTAACTTGCTTAAAAATGTTCATAATCTTCTCCATATGTGGACTCGGTGTGTTTGCCCTTAACCGATTAGGATAAGGTGCTTTAGCAATAAGTGCTGGGTCCATCATAGGAGAAGGAAGTGGGGGTAGACATGATCCCAAAAGAGGAGTGGGGATCGTCTGTGGAGAACTAGAAGAGATGGGCTGAGGTGGCGAGCCTTTTGGGAAACGAAGAATAGGCTCGCAGAAAGGTGGTGGGGTAGAAGAACTGGGGTCAGAATTAGAAGTGTGTGTGTGAGGAAAGGTCTCAGCCGGGGTGTTATTGATTGATTTATCAGTATCATCAAACTCTTCCCCAACGTGATTGTCAAGCACTCTTCCAGATCTCAACGTGATTGCATCCACATGATGTGAATAGCCAGGATTGGGTAAAGGTTGAGCTGGAAGTTTCCCTTTCTCTCTTGCACTCATTTCGGCTTTTAGTTGTGCAATTTGTTCTTCCATCGATTTGATGTTCCCATTTTGAGAGATAATGATCTTCATCACATTCTCGACGGAAGATTGCAAACTTGCCGTCCCTTGGATGGATTATTTCATGAAAGTATCCAAGGTTTGTGCTAGTGCAGAGGTATTATCTGTACTGGTCAATTGCAAAAAGTTTTCATGTGGTGCAAAAGTGTTGGCCGGATTTTGGAAGTTTTGTGATTGAAAGGGGTGCTGACTCAATTGAAGTGGTGGCTGCTGTTGTGGTGGAGGGACCCTTTGGAATTGATTCGGGTTTGGAACCGTGTTTTGAGATTATGATTGGTTCCAAGAAAAATTAGGGTGATTCCTCCAACCCTGATCATATGTGGAGGAAAATGTATCGTTTCTAGGTCTTTGAAATGCGGCATTGGTATGCTCATGACCTTGAAATGGACATTCTTCCGTTAAGTGAGACGGATCAGAACAGCAGCCACATACAGTTTTGGAGAGTGACATTTGGTTTAAGGCGGCAGCTAAAAATTTGTTTTCTATAGTCTCGAGTTTCTTGTGTATAGCTGCAATGTCAGTTCTAACTCCTATGGAAATATCATTGCCATCCCTAGACGATTGACTCACACCCTCCCACTGTAAAGATTTTTCAGCGAAATCTTCTAGGAATTTCCAGGCTTCCCCATCATCTTTGGTCATAAAATTGCCTTGACACATGGATTCAAGGGTCTGTCTTGTGTAAGGAGTAATGCCCTCATAAATGATTCGGCACAGTTCCCATCTCGGGATGCCGTGATGTGGATATTGGACTAACAGATCCTTGAAACTTTCAAGACACTTTGAAAATGTTTCATTCGGAAGCTGGGTGAATTGATAGATTTCGCTACGGACTCGAGCTGTCTTTTGGTGTGGGTAGAATTTCTTAAGGAATGCTTTGACGAATTCGTCCCAATTTGAAATGGAATGTGCGGTAGTGTTATATAGCCACTTCTCGGCTAAATCGCACAAGGTGAATGGGAGAAGACGAAGACGCAAAGCATCCACAGACAACTGTGAGGTACCCATCATTGCGCATACATTTTCAAATTTCGTGATAAACACGTATGCGTCCTCAGACTCGAGACCGTGAAATTTTGGTAGAAGGTGGATGTATTAGGGTTTTATTTGAAAATTTTCCCCGTTGGCTGGTGGAATGGAAAGGCAGGTGGAAAGTGAACCTCGTGTAGGATAGCACCTCTCTTGGAGAGAGATGCGAGGTGGATTCTGCGTACCAACGACGGCGGCAGAGTAGTGGTAAAGAAGTTCGATGGAGACGGATCCATCGATGTGGTGGTGGGTAAAGAAAAGGGTAAATGTAGAAATACCGACTTTTGGGTCGATCGGGAGACGCGGACTGAACAGGCACTAGAATCCCGTTGTCCAGCCTATCTTGTACTAAAAAGGGTTAGTACAAGTGGCAGCGTGAATTTATAATTAGGGGAAATGATATGAATGCGGTGTTTGTTTTGAAAATAGGACGGATTTTTGAAAAATTGATGCAACACAACAAATGCAACACACAAAACCCTAGAATCTAGTGGTCACCTAGGTCCGGCTCTAGACCGCTCCTAACTGCCAAAAGACAAGTCGCAGGATAGAATCCTCCACTGCCTCTTTGTCCCCCTGTGGCCAGGTAAGTGCCAGGTAAGTGGGAAGGTACTCCACTACGTAAGTAGTGGGCCTAATTAATAACCACTAGCCTTCGACACACTTGCCTTAGACACCACAAGAAAACGCGGATAAGCAATGAATTACCCACGGCCTTCTCTTGTCCTAAGTGAGCGCGACGGTCCTTAGAGTCATCTCTAGATTTCTTTTAATTAATGAGGGTAAATGCGGATGCAAGTTTGTGATTTTCGGGGCTTAGGAAGGGTAATGAACTCCCCACCTAATCTGGATTTGGCCGTGCCCCTTAATTTCCGTATTAATTATGCAAACAACCACAAAAATCAAAACACGCACAAATTTTTATTTTTCTTTTGCGGCGCTGCGATTATTTGAAAAGAAACCTGCAGGAAATTGTTAATTGGAGCAGATGAGGGAGAAGATAAGAAAGTGAGAAGCTTACATAGAAATTTTGGTACACTGAAGCAGCTAGGCCGCCGCGGAACCGCCGTAATAGAAGGTTCCCACCGCGGAACCGCGGTCTTCTGTGCGGATCTTTGTGCAAAATTTTAACAGTGAACTTCTGTTCACTCCTTCAGCTCTCTGGAATATTCACAAAAATTTTATCCAAGCTCCAATAATTCCAGATTTCCTCGCAATCAAATCACAACACACGTATTAGGATTTGTGCGAGTTTAGATCTAAAAATTATAATGGAATAAATTTTTCAACTCAAATTTCAAAATACGAACAATTAGCGCACTATCCCCGGCAACGGCGCCATTTGATTTAATGATTTTTGTGATGTGTAGTTTTAGAAATTTGTAAAGAAATCACAACCAAAAATTATTTGACCGCAATCAACTACAGTGTCGGATGTAGATTGTAAGTGAGTGCGGATCGTCCACAGGGACAGTGTAATAGTTCGTCTTTCGAATTAGATGAATTGAAACTTTAAAGAAAAGAAAAAAAATAATTCAAGATTTATATTTGAAGTTCAAGAATTAGAAAATCTCGATCTAATAAGAAGAAAAAGATGGAATCAAGAATTGATAGTTTGATGATTTTTCCAAACCAAATATCAAGAATCGAAATGAGGCTCGTAGGAATCAATCGGATCTATAGATGTGATGTAATCTTACGATGACGTATTCTTATCCTTCGATGAGTTGATACTAGATCGATGATGACCGACAAGAATTAGGGATTTCTAGTGAAACTAGGGTTTCATCTTATCCCTTGTTCTTTCGTCGATATCATTCATATTCTAGCCTCTAGTAATTTCAAGAAACGATCGTAGATCCCTAATTTCGAGCGATAACAATAAAGAAAGTATCGCGACGAAACTAGGTTATCGATTCTTGAACTTGCTAGGGTTTACAAAACTCGTAGGACTTAAAAATCGTATTAAGATTTGTTACATCATCATTCTACAATCGTCTCGATTCCTCCACGAGCGGAGTTTTACTCAAACATCACAACAAGAACTACAATTACAAGTTGAGATCGAATCATGATGCAAGAATTTAAAGAAAGCAAGATAAAAGAATTTCACCTTTTATTTATATCAACAATTTCATTACATTCGCTCAAGAACTACAAGAGGAAGAACTCGATCGTCGATTTGGCTTCGCTCGTCCCCGTGAGTCGCGGATCGGCTTGGATCACTTGCCCGATTGAAGATCGGCTCGGCTCATAAAAGGTTGAAGGCTTTTCTCTTGATTGGTACTCGGGATCTTGAATTTGGAGTGGAATTAGGGTTAGGGTTTCGCACAAGCCTTGTCGCTAGACTTGTGGAAGAAGATGAAGAATTAGAGAAGAATGAGGAAGAATGAGCTATTCAAGAACAACCTCAACCCTTAGATCTAGGTTTCTATTTATAGATCTCAAAACCGTAGATCTAGGAATTTAAATTTGAATTTCCCTCCAAAAGCTTGTTACCAAGATTTAAATTTCCCTCCAAAAGTTTGTTGAGGAGAAGCTTCTAGATGTGATTAGTTAGGAGGGAGCTTCTAGAAATAGTTTGTCAGGTGCTTAATTAAGATTAGCATGCTTAATGATCTTTGCTGATCTAGCAGAAAACTCTGGAGAATTCTGGAATTTGACGTGTCAAAATGAGGTGTAGCCACTGAGAGAAGAATTATGCACCAAAATTCAAGCGATGACGTGGCAAAAGCGCCGCGGCATAAGCTGGCTCCCGCCGCGGTTCCGCGGCTCTTTGGGGGCTTTAGGGCTTGGGACTTTTGGTGCTTGTTGGGCTTAAGTTGTGGGCCTTTCTTTGATATGTCGAATTGTATTTCTCCCTTTGGATTGCTACCAGATCTGAAAACATGGAGTTGGTGTATTTTTTTATCAGCTTCTTTTGACTTTGCTCCTGCAATTTCCTGCACAAATCTCGAGACAAATGTTGCGCAAATACAGAGATGATGCGATGCCATGAAATGCGGTCAATTTCCCTTAAAGTGCCAGTTTTAAAGTCTAACACATGCAATTTGATATTTTACGACTGATTTGCTAATATGTGAAATATGAATACCGAACACTTCTAAATGCGTGCAAAAGATGGGGAAGTTGCCGTGTTAAAAATGCAGTATTTTCGACTGATCAAGTTCCAAGCTAGATACCGTGACTTACTAGACGATTAATGGCATGATACATCGTTACCAAGGATGCTACCAAAGAGGCAGTCTGGATATATATAAGTTCATGAGATGAACTTCGTTCCAACCATTGTGTCACAATGGAGTTATGGCTTCGGCCTAGGAATCCCCGTCCCATCAGAAATTCAGATATAATTCATAGGCAGTATCACCTGATTATGGAGATGGTTGATCTCCAGGGAGATCGAGGTAGGAGAGTAGACACAGAGGACAACAGCGCGGATCCACTCACAAAGGCCTTTTTCCTAGTAGAGACTTTTATGGGATTGTTGAGTATGAGATACTTCAACCACAGCTAATTGTTGGGTATGTGATACCACAACAGATGGCCCTTGTGCAAGTAGGAGATTGTTAGTTATATGTAAATGCTATGCATTATTTAAAAGGGCCGAGCCCAAGTAAAGGCCTAACAGCCCAAATATAAATACTATGCATTTAATTACAGAGCCCAATGCTATGCATTAATAAAAGGGCCGAGCCCAAATAAAGGTTCAACAGCCAGAACAATAAAATGTTCAACTCATGTTAATTGAACCCATATGCTCATAAACCTTCAAACAGACTTTAGTCCCAAATTGGACTATAGATCTCCCAACCAACATTGGTTCAAGGGTACATCTCTGAACTCCTCTGATATTTGTCGTTGTAATCCTTCAACGTCTTCAGAGAGGTGACGGGACCCGACAGCCATACATTCCATAGACTACAATGAACCACCATGTCCTTAAATGGGAAATCGACCGAAATGTCCCTAAACTAAACAATAGAGCCCAAATGCTCTTTTGTTGGATCTAAACGATCCTGTTAAGTTGATCTTAGTCTGGAAATTAGACTAACGTATCCTTAACAAACGTTTAAGTTGATCTTAGCCTAAAATGAGACTAACGTATCCTTAAACCAAAACCCCAAACCCAAATCTAAGAAAATACGGATTTGGACTAATCCACGTCCTACGGGCGACAACGTAAATTAGTCTCCGTATACAATCCACGGGCAACCACAAACAAAACAAACACCCACGACACGAAGTGACCATCTGGAGAAGGAGAAAGTTGTTACCGCGATGCGGTAGCGTAATTAACTGCAAAGGCTTGCGCATGCAGGGAAGAGCGTCCCCACAATCAAAGACCCCTCAGACTAGGGGGAATCTGACGAAGTCTGCTACATCAGCAGCATCCGTTTAAACCTTCGATATACGGTGCCATAAATCAACTTGGCATCTTCGGAGAGGTGGACGGATAGCACCAATTAGCATCTGCCCCGAATTTCAGGCAAGACGGACCTACGCGGTCGTCTCTGTGTTCGAAGGGGAACAAGACAGTTTTCAAGTTTCAGGCGAAACGTTGTAGAAGCCGTATGATATATGGCAGGGTCCGATCATATACGTGCAGTAGTGCACGGATCATGATCGGGCGGATCATACTAGTGGCTCTAAGCCGGATCCTAGTATTAGATTTTTTGGATTACTTTAGTCTTATCGCAGTCGCATTCGGTCGGAATGCGGATGCAGGTATATATATACAGGTGAGGGGTATCCTTGTGATCCGTCACGAGTTTACTTTAGATGTTGCCGTATCTTTTTATTGTTGTAAACATTTGGGTTGATGTTTACTTTGGTGAAAATAGTGAGCTTAATTCATGATGAGGTGCATTAATTGTGACATGGACATGCTTAGTGACTCATGGTCTCTTTTCTTATGCTAATGTCACATTAGGATTGATTTAATTTGTTGAATTGATAAGAGGAGAGAGAGAGGGCGGCCATATGGCTTGTGTTTGCTCTTGTATTTTCTTATTCTTACTTTCATTTTATCAAAGCAACACATAAGAAAATAAAGGCACTTCTTCTTCTTTTTCTTCTTCTTCTTCCTCTTACTTCTTGAGCTCACCATTTCCACCAATGGCATCACCTTCAACCTCCATCCATACAATGGATGCAAAAGGCAAAGTTATCACACACATTCTCTACATCGCCTTGGACATGTCGGCTAGCGAACTTCGTGCCCGAGTTGCTTCGGACGAAGCGGGAGCCCGTAAAAAGACTCAATGATGTAGTGCCCTTCCGACGAGAAGACCGGAGATCGGAGATGCCGCGAGGAGCTTGGGATGGTGGCCAAAGACCGAAGGACACGGATCGATCGGTATAGCTTTCCAACCCTTTCTCTAGTTGCTAGTTATAGGTTAATGGTTCGATCCGGGTTTTAAGCATACGATAGCGCCGGTTTCTAGTTTAGAAAAAAATTTCGTTTCCGCATTTTGGCCTCGGAAAGACGGCCGGGGCGCTACCGTAGACTTACAGATGTTGTGTTTGGTTTCGGAGAATTTGGAACCGCATGATATATTCAATAACTTGTTGCAGTTAAATAGCGGATTTCCTTTATATGCTCATATTACTGTTTCATGTTGCATATATTTCATTTCATGGATTTTGCATTGATATATGGATTTCATATAATGTTACTCTTGTGTATATATATCAGTGGTATGGGACGCTAATACATATACATGTGTGTGTGTGTGTGTGTATATATATCAGTGGTATGGGACGCTGTTATATATGTATACCTATAATATATATCATCATAATGATCTGTGCATGTATTCTTATTCATTGCGATTTGAGGGGTTGATGTGCTCGATATGAGGGGCTGATATGCCCGATATGAGGGGCCGAAATGCTCGATATGAGGGCCGATTTGAGGGAATACTGGGAATTTAGATTGTCTTGATGGACACTGGTCCGCCATGATGAGGATTCCGTGAGGATGACATGTTTTACCCCGTACTCCGCATTTATTCTATATGCATTGCTTCATGCATTAGTAGTACCTGATAGAGTACCTTTCATGACTGTTGCAATATACATATTGTCATACTTATGCTATCAGATTACCTGTGATAGATTATCACTGTTCGTTGATACTTGCGATTACTGTATGATTCTATTTACTATTCACGAGTTAGCAACTCACCCCCGTTGTGCCACAGGGTTTTTCAGGTCTGATCATCAGAGTGGTCGCAGCAGGGTGCCTTGTTATCTCTACTTTTGCGGATACCGCTACGGTTAGCTGTGAGGCCATTTGCTTTAGGTGGGTTGTGGTTATTCGATGTTGTACATTATATATCTCTTGTATCTAGTACTCTTCATCTACCACTTTCATGTATTGACTTAAAGACGAGTTGTGAGGATCGATGTTGTATTTTCTTATGACTCTGGTTGTCGTGCTCATGTGAGCCGGCCTTTTATATATGTGGTTTATCTTTTCTTCGTTACGGCATCGTATATCTGTTGTTGTGATTGTTCCGCCGTTGGGCGAGATTTGCTCCCGTTTGGGGATGCTTTACTTTTATCTTATATTTGTACCCATTTCGGGGCTAGTTTTTACAAAGGAAGTGCTGCCGAAATTTTTATGAAAAACAAACTTAAGTTTAAAAGTTTTTGCATCGAGATTTTTAAAAGTGATCTATCTTTCTTTCTTGTAATGGTTTAGATTGCTGGGTTTTTGGCTTACTTAATTGCGTTACGCCTGTTGACGTTACGTAGTTTAAGTGCCGGCTATGTGCCTAATTTTGAGTCGTGACAGACATGGAGCATACTGAGAAACAGTTCTCAATAACGAACACACCCGAAGAAGATACATCATCATGCTCTTTCTTCGTTGTTGCATGGGAATCTTGATATTCCCCTATTCCTTGCTCAGACTTATGACAATCATAAGAAAAAGCGGAACCAATGTTCCCCAGCTCAGTATAATAAGCGGGTTCGGTCAATACATCCATATTATTATCTTGATTAAAGCGTGTCATGGTTGCTACCTGGAGAGAGAGAGAAGAAAACACTTTAGCGTGCGATCTTGCAAGATTATATTGGTTATTATCTTATCTAATCAGGATGGCTCCCACTTATTTTATCAAATCTTCCTTCAAACCCTAAAAGGTAAGACTAGCTGGGATTAATTATACCCTACAATTTTGTCAATCGGTCAGCCAAGTAGGTATCGGTACTCCAAAGGAGTCTTCCCATGCTTTCGCATGGAGCTAATTAAATAACCTCGTTTCCGCAGGGGCATAACCCCATTAACATCTTTCTTAGACACCTAATAGATCAGCTAATTGTAAAGTGGAAAAATCTCCTGAGAGTAACACTTACTCGCGGTGGGTATCGAGATCCAACTATCCCATAGAAGGTATGCTATCTCATAGAAGGTATGCAATCTCATTGAAAATTTCAACACTTGAAATTTCCAATATCTGTTTTTACCCCTAATGACCTATGACCTTGACGGAGGTCAACAAACCATAGGCCGCTAGTCAAGTTCAACCCGTCATTTTGTGATTGAATTAAACCCACCCGCACGACCCTTGACGGATGTATACAAGGTCGTACGACCACCATAATCCAATCGCATCATATGCGGAAGATAAGCACTAATCAACTGCCGCACGCTACGCTTTGACGGAGGTCAACAAACGCAGCACGAATACTAAATAATCCTTATCTGAAATGATGGAGGGCTACGTTTAGTTTTGAAGAAAACCTTGTAACGTAATGAACTTGATATCGTTGTAGAATATAGTAATTTGAAAAGGAGTGGTTTAAGCTCCTCCTTTTAAAATCGAGTAGTTTTCAAAACAAACCGAGTGGGTTGTAGCATTTGCTAGTTTTACTAAAGAGGTCACTCCCGGTGAAGAGATCTAGGCTCTTTCCACATCGAATGAGGTGCTGGATATTCATAAAGGAATACCACTATGCAAAGCAATAACTAGAGCCACCTTTTTGAAAAATTTGATTCCACAATAAATTTAGGTTTCTTTTCTTTTCATTAATCTCATTAATGACGTCCCATCATTTATGTTTCCTAAACATCACAGAAGAAACGAAAATAGAACGTACGCTTATGCCATCCGCATTTGCCACGGGGCCCCATCATGTACCGTTAGGCAGGACTAGCGTGGGTGAAAAACATAAGCAACGTTTATTATATATATCATATATATATATATATATATAGTATTCGTCTCACGCAGTTATATGATCACATCACAGAACTCATGCAGCAGAAGCAAAACATATGAAATATTGGATATACTAGGAGGTCCGTGTTTTAAATTAAGCCAGTAATGAAAAATATGGATTCCACGGTCGTGATGAATTGCCAAACCCATATCCCTAGACCCCTACGAGAGTGGCAAGCAACCCTGCCAATTCTATAGTTAGGAAACCCAGCCTCGACTCCTCGAGATAGCCTCCCACTGGACTCTAGAACCCAGTTACTTGTGCTCCCCGCCTTGGGTCTATCTTAATGTGGAAAAGTAAATAATATACATCAATGGTGACATCATCCTCAACCTGGAAGTGTCCTAATAAAAGAATATTACATACAGTTTTTACATGAATGAAAATAGAAAAATTCTCATCTCACGCAAAAACCCCCGGCTCACGACGATCCAATATAACATATCACAGCAACACATGACATCACATGTCATCAACGTAAGTAAATATGCGTATCCCGAATGTCGTTGACATATAGCAACGAGATCGGGGATACCCTACATATTACACTTACAGTCGCAGAAAAGAAATGAAAACTACAATAATTAGAATCCGCATTAATCTTAGTCATCATAAACCCGGAATATCTTATATTTTGAATTTCATGCTTAACCCTATAAACCATGCATTTTAGTCTCAAATCGAAAACACCTTTCAATAACATAGTAGGGTAATTCAATAAGATTCCCAACTACCTGATCGAATGCTCGTTGGGAACTTTAGTAGATGACTGCTGGGTTCGCTTAGCACCCCGACACGGTTTCGGCAAGCATCAAGTATGCTATTTTAAAATTTTAGGGTGTCGAGCGAGCCCGAATCAAGGATCTAACTAAAGAATTACGGTTTAACTAAGCAAGTAAACAACTTTACTCTAAGTGAACAAGGAATACAACATTTATAGACCGGCCCTTCACTTCTAAAGCTCCGTGTAGTAATCCCTTTGCTCCAATTAATGGTCTCCCAGACTCTCCTTAGGCTCCACTAAGCGAAAGAAACGAGCTTTCTTAAAGATCTTCGAGGCCGAAGATAATCTACGTTGAAGTAGGAATTGATTGGTGAAGTAGGAATTTTGCTCACTTTAGAATTTTTTTTCTCTTTTTCTTTTTCTTCACTCTTGAGAGCTAGAGAGCAAGGAAGGAGATGAAGAAGAAAACTCTTGTGATCAAGTGTGAACCATGGTTGAGAAAATATCTCATATAAACTTATGTAAAGATTAAACCATGACATGGTTAGGTTAATAAATATCTAGAGTAAAAAAAAATTAGTGGGCTAAGTCAAGGTTCCATATGCTTCTACAAGCATCTTCAACTATGATAATTTCCACCAAATTTTGTTTTTCCCTTAATAATTAAATCCCTACATTATCTTAAGTATGGTATGAGTCTCATACACCCAAGTCCAATGTATCATCTAGCATGATACATAAACAAATACATTAATATATATCACATATATATTTAAATGTATTTAAAGAAAACAATTTCTTAAGTGAGCTAATATTAGTTAACATATATTAATATATCAAATATATAATTATACATTAAATTATTAAATCAACACTTAATTTAATAACCCGGCTGTATCGCATACAACCAACTAATATTATTTAATAAATTATTGAATCAACACTTGATTCAATAATCCGGTTATATCACATATAACCTATATCGCGAGATTAGAATATTGTATCATATATAAGTATCAATCTCGGTCCCGCACATATTACATATGTGCCATACTTCGTTTCGCATGAGCTAGGAAACCTCTGTGCAGGACTCTAAAGACTCGTCAATACGCCGGCAGCAGGTGATGGTCATATCAGTCACCCATAAGCCGTCAGCGATACAAGCTGGACATAACGGCTACCTGGGTATTGAGCGATCAGAATATCAACAAGCAAGCTTGTTCATACTCCTGTGAATCCATTGAGTAACACTACCATACAGTCCGGTCTGTTCGTCTGATATGTCGCATATCGAGTCTGGGGGTGGTAAACGTCAGACCCCAATAACATGATAAGTCGTGCCGATGTGAGGCTCATAATGGGTCGAGAAACTACTGATAACACTTACAAGTAAATCTCAGTTTCCGCACTGGCCAAGGACTTCCAGTTATGGCTAATCGAGTACAGCGCAAAATCAACCCCCAATACCGGGAGAGACGAATCCCCTCCTATCGCTCATTGCCTCTATGTGACTCGGGACTGTACCCAAAAACTACCGTTTTGCACGCTCTCTTGAACGTGGTAAGGTGGCAATCAAAGCAAAGTAGGAATCACACAAGGCTTTATGACTATCTCGGGTCTAAAGACTAACATGTACAAGTGTCACCAGAGAACTGCTATCTGACGTTAGGTATAATACCATCTAGGAGTTCTCGGCAAGTCCTGTTCGGTGTACCCGGACTCCACTGAGCACCCGTATACAATCTTTAATGTCAAACACCAATGGATATGGGATCATCCATCGCCCATCAAATGGGTCAAGAAATGTATACGCTAGTCTACTCTGGAATATCGATGCCCTGTCTCGATACTCCCACGACTAGGAATAATTAAAGGATGGACTTATGGACTATCCTGGCCCCACTAGTATGATCTCCATCATAGTCCTGATAGTCAAGTCCACATCCTAAGGGCTTTATCAACATGTAACAGAGAGACAGTACAAGTATACATGTTAAGATAAAGAGCAACCAGATAGCATACTATCATGTCGAGCAAGAAAGTCCTCCCTATATATGTCCAAGCATCCACTATAATATACAATCATGTACAATAATGGCCTCTAGGGCATACATTCAACTAACAATCTCCCACTTGCACTAAGGCTAGTTGTTGTAGTATCTCATACCCAACATCCTTTAAAGTCTCTTTAGGGAAAGGCCTTCATGAGTGGATTCGCCGTATTATTCTTCGTGTCAACTCTCCTGACCTCGATCTCCCAGAGATCAACCATCTCCCTGATCAGGTGATACTGCCTAAGAATATGTCTGGATCACTGATGGGACCGGGGTTCCTAGGCCAAATCCATAACTCTATTGTCACCACAATGGTACAAAACTCACCATGTTCATCTCATGAACATTTTCATCCAGACAGCCTCTTTGGCTGCATCGTTGGTAGCGATATATTCATCTTTCATCGTCGAGTCTGCCACGGTATCTAGCTTGGAACTCTTCCAACTTACCGTCCCTCCACTAAAGGTAAAGACAAAACCCACGACTGTCTTACGGTCGACCTTATCACTCTGGAAGCTTGAATTGGTAAAGAACTCAACATGGAGTTCACCGTTACCAAACACCAAGAACACTTCTTTAGTCCATCTCAAGTACTTAAGAATGTTCTTCACAGCTGTCCAGTGTTTCTCCTCAGGATGTATCTGGAATCACCCAAATCCTTCATGGAGAAACGTTGTGATAAGAGGAGCTTGACCGAGTGTAGCATAGGAACACTATTTCCTATCACGAGTATGTCATCCACGTACAATACAAGGAAGACAACCTTCTTGTATATACAAGGTTCATCTACCTTTTTGATGATGAAGTCAAACTCTTTGACTGCCACATCAAACCAGATGTTCCAACTCCGTGATGTCTGCTTTAATCCGTAAATTGATTTAAGCAACTTGCACACCTTTCCGCTGCTCCTACTGTCTACGAAACCCTCTGGCAGTGTCATGCATACGCTCTCTTCTAAATTACCATTTAGAAAAGTGGTCTTGACATCAATCTACCAGATTTCGTAGTCATGGTATGCAGTGATGGCAAGTAGGATCCGGATAGACTTAAGTATAGCCACAGGTGAAAAGGTTTCATCATCATCCATACCTGGTTGTTGACGAAAACTTTTTGCTACAAGTCTAGCTTTGAAATTCTCAACTTTTCCATCTGCACCAATGATCTTCTCAAGATCCACTTGCTCCCGATGGGTTTTACCCCTTCAGGTGCAACTTCCAAAGTCTATACTTTGTTGGTGTAAATGGTTCCATCTCAGATCGCATAGCATCCAGCCATTTCACAGAGTCCCCACTGGTGATGGCCTGCTCGAAACTAGTTGGGTCATCATCTTCCATGATGCAATCCTCACTCCCACTGTCATTGAGAAAACCGTAGTATCTCTCAGGCGTATGAGGAACCCTACTAGTTCTACGGAGAGGTTGGGGTTTGTTGGGAACTATTGAATCCTCCTGTTCTACTAAATCATCAGCTATAGTTTGTATAGCTGGAACTCCTTCGAGTTCTACCTCATGACCACTAATTTGTTTTCAAGAAATTCCTTTTTCTAAAAAGGTGGCATGCCGAGAAACAAAACACCTTTTGTTTCTCTGTGTGGTAGAAGATATACCCTCGTGAATGTTTGGGATATCCAACAAACTTACACAGAACTGACCTTGCCTCGAGCTTGTCCGGATTTTGCCTTTCAACATAGTCCGAACAACCCCATATCTTAACTCATTTAAGATATGGTCTCATCCCATACCATATCTCATATGAAGTGGTAGGCACTGATTTGGTTGGAACTCTATTTAATAGGTATGCGGCTTCTCAAGCGCATAACCACAAAAGGAAATAAGTAATTCAGCAATACTCATCATAGAGCGCACCATATCTAATAGGGTGCGATCCTCCGTCCTGATACACCGTTGTGCTGTGGTGTATACGGAGGAGTAACCTGAGAGAGAATCACATTCTCTTTTAAATAGTCACGGAATTCCGTGCTCAAGTATTCTCCTCCCCGATCAGATCGAAGGATTTTAATACTTTTACCTGTTTGGTTCTCTACTTCGTATTTATATTCATTGAATTTCTCAAAAGCTTCTGACTTGTGTTTCAACAGGAACACATGCCCGAATCTTGAGAGATCATCGGTGAATGTAATGAAGTATGAGGAACCATTCCTGGCATGTGTAGATATGGGACCGCATACATCACTATGTATCAGTACCAAGAGTTCAGTAGATCTTTCTCCGTGTCCAGTAAACGGAGTTTTGGTCATTTTACTTTTGAGACATGACTGGCAAGTTTCATATGATGTAAATTCAAACTGATTTAAATATCTATCCTTATAGAACTTAGCTAGTCGTGTCGCATTGATATGACCTAGTCTACAATGTCATAAGAAAGATTCGTTCATTTCTGAACTTTTCCTCTTGTGTGTGTTCTGTACGTTAAGAACTATAGTTTGATTTAGAATGTATATGCCATTACATAACGTGCCCGATCCAATCAATTTTTGATTCAGGAAAATGTCCATAAGATTATCCTGCAATACAAGATTATATCCTTCTTTACTTAATAAAGAAACTGATATAATATTGCATATCAGGTTCGGTATGTAATAACATTTGTTCAGAATCAATGTATTACCAGTTGGTAATACAAGGTGATATTCGCCAATTGTTTTGGCCACAACATTTGCACCATTCTCTACTCTTAGAGAATGATCGCCTTTTCCCAGTTCTCTACCTTTCTTTAGCCCATATAACATATTACATATGTGGGATCCTGATCCGGTATCTAATACCCAGGACGTAGAGTGTACTGAGAAACAGTTCTTGGTGACAAACACACCCGAAGAAGATGCATCAACATGCTCATTCCTCGTTTGGGTCACGTGGAAATCCGGATATTCCCCTATTCGCTGCTCAGACATATAACAATTATAATTTAGAGCGTAACCAACATTCCCTAGCTCAGTATAACAAGCGGGTTCGGTCAATACATCAATGTTATTATCTTGATTAAGGTGTGACATGGTCGCTACCTGGAAAGAGAGAGAGAAAAAAAAACACTTTGCGTAAGCTCTTGCAAGATTAGATTGGTTATTATTTTATCTAATCAGAATGGCTCCCACTGTTTTTATCAAATCTTCCTTCAAACCTTAAAAGGTAAGATTAGCCGGGATTAATTACACCCTACAAGTTCGCCAATCTTTTGGCCAGGCCAGTGTCGGTACTTTGAGGGAGGTTCCCAGTGCTTTCGCATGTACCTAATTAAAATAAACCTCGTTTTCCCATGGGGCATAACCCTATTAACACCTTTCTAGACACCTACTTGATCATCTAATTGCAAATTGCAAAACTCTCTCAGGAGTAACTTTTACTCACAGTGGATATTAGGATCCAACTGTCTCATAGAAGGCATGCAATCTCATTGTAAATTTCAACACTTGAAATTCCCAATAATATTTTGCCCCTAACGTCCTATGACCATGACAAAGGCCAACAAACAATAAGCCGCTAGTCAAGTTCAACCCGTCATTTCCTGATTGAATTAAACCCACCCGTACGACCCTTGACAAAGGCCAACTAGTTTAGCGACATCCTCTAGGCTATCTAGTTTAGTGATCTAGATACCCTACTTACCTCGGCTATTGAGGTAGGAGCTCGGAATACAAATCCTCAGGTGCATCATCTTCGATGGAGGGAGACCAGAGATCAAGCTAGATCATAATGGCTTCTAGGAGCTTGGGAAGGTGGTTGAAGACCGAAGGACACTGATCAATTTGGTATAACCATTCTTAAATCCTATATATTTAGTTTGCTAGTTTAGGGTTCATGGTAGATCCGGGTAGTGGGTTGTGTTAGCGCCAGTTTTGAAAATTTTTGTTCCGCAATCGGCCACGGTTTGATGGCCAGGGCGCTTGCATAACCCAACACTTCTTTAGTATGGTGTCTATGTACCTGGATTGGGACAATCCCAATATTTGTCTAGATCTATCTCTATAGATCTTTATCCCCAGGATGTAGGAGGCATCACCTAGATCTTTCATGGAGAACTTTTGTGATAAGAAGAGCTTGACCGAGTGTAGCATAGGAACATCGTTTCCTATCAAGAGTATGTCATCCACGTATAATACGAGGAAGACAACCTTACTCTCTACTACCTTCTTGTATATACAAGGTTCATCTATGTTTTTTATGAAATCAAACTCTTTGACAGCTTCATCGAAACAGATGTTCTAGCTCCGCGATGCCTGTTTTAATCCGTAGATTGATTTAAGCAGCTTGCACACGCTTCTGCTGCTCCTATTGTCTACGAAGCCCTCTGGTTGTGTCATGTACACGCTCTCTTCTAAATCACCATTTAGAAAAGCGGTCTTGACGTCCATTTTCCAGATTTCGTAGTCATGGTATGCAACAATGGCAAGTAGGATCCTGATGGACTTAAGCATAGGGACTGGAGAAAAGGTTTCATCATAGTCGACACGTGGTTGTTAACGAAAATCTCTTTCTACAAGTCTAGCTTTGAAAGTCTCAACTTTTCCATTTACACCAATTTTCTTCTTAAAAATCCACTTGCTCCCGATGGGTTTTACCCCTTCAGGAGCAACTTACAAAGTCTATACTTTCTTAGTGTACATGGATTCCATCTCAAATCGCATAGCATCCAGCCATTTCACAGAGTCTCCACTTGTGATGGCCTGCTCGAAACTAGTTGGGTCATCATCTTCCATGATGCAATACTCGCTCCCACCGTCTATGAGAAAACCGTAGTATCTCAGGTGGATGAGGAATCCTACTAGATCTGCGGAGTGGCCGAGGTTCGTTGGGGACTATTGAATCCTCCGGTTCCACAAAATCATCAGTTATGGTTTGTGTTGCTAGAACTTCTTCCAGTTCTACCTCATTACCACTAATTTCTTTCACAAGAAATTCCTTTTCTAAAATGGTTGCATGTTGAGAAACAAACACTTTTTGTTCCTCAGTTTGGTAGAAAAATCTATATGAATTCTTTGGATATCCCACAAACTTGCACAAAACAGACCTTGCCTCAAGCTTGTCCGGATTTTGCTTTTTAACATAGGTCGGACAACCCCATATCTTTGACTCGTTTAAGAGATGGTCTCTTACCATTCCATATCTCATATGGAGTGGTAGGCACGGATTTGGTCGGAACTCTATTCAATAGGTATGCAGCTATCTCAAGTGCATAACCCTAAAAGGAAATAGGCAACTCAGCATTACTCATCATAGAGCGTACCATATCTAATAGGGTGCGATTCCTCCACTGTGAAACTCTATTGTGCTGTGGTGTATTCGGAGGAGTAAGCTGAGAGAGAATCCCATTCTCTTTTAAATAGTCTCTGAATTCCATGCTCTAGTATTCTCCTCCCCGATTAGATCGAAGGATTTTAATACTTTTACCCGTCTGGTTCTCAACTTCGTACTTATATTCCTTGAATTTCTCAAAAGATTCAGATTTGTGTTTCATTAGGAACACATGTCCGTATCTTGAGAGATCATCGGTGAATGTAATGAAGTACGAAGAACCATTCCTGGCATGTGAAGACATAGGACCGCATACATCACTATGTATCAGTCCCAAGAGTTCAGTAGCTCTTTCTCCGTATCCAGTAAATGGAGATTTGGTCATCTTGCCTTTGAGACATAACTGGCAAGTTTCATAAGATATAAATTCGAACGGATTTAAATATCTATCCTTATGCAACTTATCCAGTCTTGTCGCATTGATATGATCTAGCCACAAGAAGGCTTCGTTCATTTCTGAACTATTCCTCTTGTGTGTGTTCTGTATATTTAGAACTGTTTTGTGATTTAGAACGTATATACCGTTATACAACGTACCATACCCAATCAACACTTGATTTAGGAAAACATTCATAATATATTTGATACGAAATAACAGTCGCTCAGAATCATTGTGTTACTACTTGGTAATACAAGATGATATTCGCCAACTTCTTTGGCTGCAACAATTGCACCATTCTCTTCTCTGAGGGACATATCACCTTTTCACCTCTACTTAACCCATGTAACAAATTACATACGTGGGATCCTGAG
Source organism: Agapanthus africanus (assembly GCA_030015575.1). Lineage (NCBI taxonomy): Eukaryota > Viridiplantae > Streptophyta > Magnoliopsida > Asparagales > Amaryllidaceae > Agapanthus > Agapanthus africanus. The sequence continues at coordinate 234,846,823 of CM057349.1, read as the reverse complement.
CCGGTATCCAATATCCAGAACATAGAGCAAACTGAGAAATAGTTCTCGGTAACGAACACACCCGAAGAAGATGCATCAATATGCTCCTTCTTCGTTTTGGGTGGCGTGGGAATCCGGGTATTCTACTATTCCTTGCTCAGATTTATAATAGTCATAAGATAGAGCAGAACCTAACCCAGTATAATTAGTGGGTTGGGTCAATACATCCATATTGTTATCTTGATTAAGGCGTGTCATTGGTTGCTACCAGGAGAGAGAGAAGGTTAATCACTTTTGCGTGCGCTCTTTGCAAGATTAGATTGGTTATTATCTTATCTAATCAGGATGTCTCCCACTGTTTTTATCAAATCTTCCTTCAAACCCTAAAAGGTAAGATTAGCCGGGATTAATTACACTATACAAGTTCGCCAATCGTTCGGCCAGGAAGGTATTGGTCCTCCGAGGGAGTCTCCCCATGCTTTTGCATGGAACTAATTAAATAACCTCGTTTCCGCAGGGGCATCACCTCATTAATACCTTTCTTAGACACCTAATGGATCGGCTAATTGTAAGGTGGAAAACTCTCCCGGGAGTAACACTTACTTGCACAGGGTATCGGCATCCAACTATCATATAGAGGGTATGCAATCTCATTGCAAATTTCAACACTTGAAATTTCCAATATCTGTTTTACCCCTAGCGACTTATGATCTTAACTATGGTCAACAAATCATAAGCGCTAGCCAAGTTCAACCCGTTAATGTCCTAATTAATCGCATCATATGCTTTATAGAAAGATATTACTTAGCTACCGTGCACTACGCCTTAACTATGGTCAACAAACGTAGCACGAATACTAAGTACTCTACTTCCTAAAATGATGGAGGGCTACGACTGGTTTTGAAGAAAACCTTTAATGTAATGAACTTGATATCGTTGTAGAATCTAGTGATTTTAAAAGGAGTGTTTTTTGTAGATTTTGCTAGTTTTGCTAAAGGGGTCACTCCCAATGAAGGGATCTCGGCTCTTTCCTCATCGAATGAGGTGCTGGATATTCATTAAAGAATACCACTATGCAAAGCAAGAACTAGAGAAGCTATAAAAACAAAACCGAGTGGGTTGTAGCATTTGCTAGTTTTGCAAAAGAGGTCACTCCCGGTGAAGAGATCTCGGCTCTTTCCTCATCGAATGAGGTGTTGGATATTCATCAAGGAATACCACTATGCAAAATAAGAACTAGAGCTACCTTTTTAAAAACTTTTGATTTTACAACATCTTTAGATTTCTTTTATTTTCATTAATCTTATTAATGAAGTCCCATCATTTATGTTTCCCTAAACATCACAGGAAAAGAATCGAAAATAGAACGTACGCTTATGCCATCCGCATTCGCCGCGGGGCCTCGTCATGCACCGTTAGGTTACTTAACTAACGGTAGAGTGGGGGCTGGACTAGCGTGGCTGCAAAACATAAGCAATGTTTATTATATATATCATATATATAACATTCATCTCACGTAGTTATATAATCACATCATAGAACACAGCAGCAGAAGTCAACATATGAAATATTGGATATACTAGGAGGTCCGTGTTTTAAATTAAGCCAATAATGAAAAACATGGATTCGACGGTCGTGATGAATAGCCAATGCCACATCCCTAGACCCCTACGAGAGCGGCAAGCAACCTTGCCAATTCTAGAGTTAGGAGACCCAGTCTCGACTTCTCGAGACGGTCTCTCACTGGACTGTAGAACCCGATAACTTGTGCTTCCCGCCTTGGGTCTATCCTAATACGGAAAAGTAAATAATATACATCAATGGTGACATCATCCTCAACCCGGAAGTGTCCCAATAAAAGAATATTAAATACAAATATTACATGAATGAAAATTGAAAAACTCTCATCTCACATAAAAACCCTGGCTATTCAAACACGACGATCCAATATAACATATCACAGCAACACATAACATCACATGTTATCAACTTATGTAAATATGCGTATCCCAAATTCCGTTGACATATATCAACGGGATTTGACATACCCCACATATTACACTAACGGTCGCAGAAAAAAATTAAAAACTACAATAATTAGAATCCGCATTTCCTTAGACATCATAAACCCAGAATATCTCATATTCCGAATTTCATGCTTAACCCTATAAACCTTGCATTTTAGCCTCATATCGAAAACACTTTTCAATAACTTAGTCGGGTAATTCAACAAGATTCCTGACTACCCGATCGAATACTCGTGGGAACTTTAGTAGATGGCCGCAACCCCAATACCGTCGACCAAGTGCACTTAGACGGAACACCGTGGCCGCGAGCACCCAAGTGGATGTTTTTGGCAACAGGGTTCTCCTTAAGTCACTTGGTCGGGCTATGGGGCGTAGCTACTTAGTAAAGTTATCTGGCGAGTATTCGCGTACGATACGCGATTGCGACAGAGTTTCGATCCAAATCGAAACTTTATGGCAATTGATCAATAGAGACTATTTACAAACACACTAGTTTTCACAAAACTAATTTAATGTGGATTCCAACTACTGTATCACATATCAAACTTAAACCCGAAACGATGTAAAAATTACGACTACGAAACACTCCGTATTAGCCCCTTAACAAAGTTAACATCACATGCAATTTTGAGCTAATCAAACATAACCTGACACCCAAAAACCAAGACTTCAGAACACCAAACAAATTCGAGACAAAATGGAGCACGGGGGCCGGCCAAGCCGGTAAAATTCCCGGTCTCGCTGGGTCAAATGTTGAATTTTGGTCTTGAATTTCTATGGTGTTCTTGTTACATCTCATGCAACAATCTGTACTTGTTTAAAAAAATTTCAGAGACCATTTAAAATTTGACAGAAACTTGATTTTTTCGGTTTACAGTTTCGGACTTGTTTCGTTTTCGTAGTTTTACAAAATCGCCTAATCTTCTAGCTTTGGCTCTGATACCATGAAGGTGTTTGTTAGCACCACCACTGGGGTTTACCAGCATCAAGCATGCCATTTTAATTTTTTTGGGATGCTAATTAACACTAAACAAAAATCGACACTGGATAATTAGGGTTTAACTATGATAAAACAAAATATTATACTAAGAGAAAGATGCTAACCTTTGTAGACCGTGTCCTTCTCTTCTCAAGCTCTGTGTAGTAGTCCACATGACTCCACTAGGCTCAACTTGAAGTTGGATCGAGCTTCCTTTGCGATCTTCTGCTGAAGTTGATCCACCCGAAGCTCCGCTAATCCAAGCTACTTCTTCACTAAACTCTTTAGTGAAGGAAACACACTACACCAAAGTGCTAATCTAGTATCGGATGGTGAAGTCGGGGTGTTGTTTTCTCACTAGGGTTCTCACAAGCTCAAGGGTTCACAACTCATGTGAGGGATTGAGCTTGGAGGTGGAGGTGAAGAAGATGGAGAGAGCTAGAGAGGAGAACTCATCGCATGAGCTCAAGTGAGGAAAATAGAACTCAAGTTAAGTGAAGAATGATCAAGAATGGCTCTCCTAGCTCACCCATTATTGAAATATGCAATTTTCAACAATTAAAAATTGTAACCATATTTCAATAGTGCAAGCAAATGAATAAAATAAATGACAAAGCCATACTTGTCCATTCCATAAAAGTCTCCCCATTTTCCACCTCATTTTCTATTTTCACAAAATAGAAAATCAAACCATGCTTCATATAATATGTGTGTGTGTGTGTGTGTGTATTATGAAGATAAGCAAATAATTATTAAGCAATAATATTAGTTAATATATAATTATATCAAATATAAATATATATCATATTATAAAATCAACACTTGATTTAATAATCCGGTTATATTACATTTTACCGACTAATATCATTTATCTGTATACCACATTATCCAATCAACACTTGATTCGATAATCTGGTTATATCACATATAACCTGACCGATAACAGATAACCGCCAGATTAGAATGCGTTATCTCATACTCGTATTCAATCAGGCCCCCGCACATATCAGCATATATGCTTTACTTCGTTTCGTTTGAATAAGGAAACTTCTGAATGGGACTCTAAAGACTCGTCAATACGCCAGCAGTAGATAATGATTACATCAGTTACCCACAAGCCGTCAACGGTACTAGCTGGACGTAACAGCTACCCAGGTATTGAGCGATTAGAAGATCAACAAGCAAGCTTGTCTAAACTCCCATGAAGCCTATAAGTAACACTTACCGTACAGTCCGGTCTCTTCGTCTGATATGTCGCATATCGAGTCTGGTGGTGGAATTGTCAAACCCCAATAACTTGATAAGCCATGCCGATGTGTGGCCTATAACGGTATGAGAAACTACTGATAACTCCTACCAGTAAATCTCATCAATAGCCCTCGCCAGGGACTTCCTGTTTTTGCCAATCGAGCATAGCGCAACATCAACTCCTTATACCGGGAGAGACGAAACCCTTCATATCGCTCATTGCCTCCATGTGACTCGGGACTGTACAAAAAATCCACCTGTTTGAATGACTCCTTTGAGCCGTGATAGGGAGGAAATCAAAACACGGTGGGAACCACACAAGACTCTATGACAATCTCAGGTCTACAGACTAACCTGTACCAGTGTCACCAGAGAACTGCTATCAGACGATAGGTATAGTACCATCTAGAAGTTCTTGGCAAGTCCTATTCGGTGTACCCATTCTCTAATGAGCACCTATGTACAATCTTTGATGTCAAACACCAATGGTTATGCGATCAACCATCGCCCACATACAGGGTTACGAAACGTACACACTAGTCTACTCTAGAATATCGATGCCCTATCTCGATATTCTCTCGACTAGGAACAATTGAAGGATGTGCTTGTAGATTACCCAGCTCCCAGTAGTATGATCCACATCATAGTCCTAGTAGTCAAGCCAACATCCTAAGGGATTTATCAACATGTATATGAGAGACAGTATAATAATACCAGTGAACATGTTAAGATAAAGGCAACAAGATAGCATACTATCATGTCGAGCAAGAAAGTCCTTTATATATATGTCCAAGCATCCACTATATCATACAATAATGGCCTCTAGGGCATATATATTCCTAACAGTTCCGCGGCACAGTTTTGGCTTCATAGGCTCAAAATCTTTTCTGGTCACTAATTTTGCCTGCACATATTTTTAAAACAATCTAAATGATTTTTTGAATAACTTTCAAAATCGGACAGCAAGCTTGAAAACTGGAAATGCTATCCGGAAAAATCCGTCGATCGAGACTTTAAACTTGTGCAAACTAGCTAGTAAAGGTTTATGAAGGCTCTGATACCATGTTGGGATTCGGCGTCCGCGCCGCGGAGGCGGTGGCCGAGACGGAAGCGAAAACAAAATTTCTTGCAAGCACCGGAGTCCCGTTAAACCTAGGATTCGAACCATATACCTAAACTAGCTATACTACAGGTTCAAGAGGTTGAGAAATACAACTTTTATCGCGTGTACACCTAATTGTGGAAGACCCCTCCAAGCTCGTAGCCGCCGAGATCGCACTTGAGAATTGACCACCCTTACCGAAGATGATCCACCCGAGGGAACGCGGAAGAGGCTCAAACCGACGACCTAAAGTTGCTAGGTTTCGATGGTCGGTGATGTAAGAATACTCCACTAAATTTTTCTCTCTAGAATCTTGCTTAGATATGAGAGCAAGAAGAAGAAGAAGATGGAGAAGATGAAGCATGAACTAACCAGCAAGTGAAGAAAAATGAAAATCTCATCAAGTGTAGAAGTGGGCATGGCTTGCTCTTTATCAACCATCCCTCAATAGTGCACCCAAATGAAAAAATCATTTTAAAAAGAAAACCATTCCTCTCTACAATGTTGCACCATGCTTCCACTTTCCACCTAATTTCCCATTTAATTTTCTAAATAGAAAATTAAATATAAGGTGTCCCTCTTCTAGAAGCATTGTTGTATAAATACGGAATACTTCACCTGGTATATGTATCGCTACATATACGCATATCCATATGAAAATACGGATAGCACCAAAGAGAGAAAATAAATAGTGAACAATAATAATAAAATACATGTATCAAAATACATATGTAAATTATTAAATCAAAACCTGATTTAATAATCCGGCTTAATCCTAAGCCGGTTAGTATTATTAACTGTCGAATTAAAGTCCGTATACCGCGTACACGTATTTAATCGGATCCCTACACGTACCACCGTATGGCTCCTACATCTGTCGCCTGAACCGGGAAAACCCTCTGTGTGGGACTCTAAAGACTCGACAATACGCTGGCAGTGGATTTAACCACAAGCACGTCAGCGGCACTAGCTGTACGTAACGGCTACCCAGGTAGTTGTCGAAATGGGGGTTGACAATCAAGTGTGTCCTTACCCTACTGAGCCTGAATGTGACAATCTCCATACAGTCCGGTCTTTTCATCAAAGAGTATCGTATATCGAGTCAAGAGGTGGATAACGTCAGACCCCTACTAACCTAATAAGTCGTGTCTGAGTCTAGCTCATCACCAACTGAGATACTACCGATCAACTATTAATAAATCTCCCCAACCGTGGCCAAAGATTTCTGGTGATAACCAACCGAATACAGCGCGACATTGACTCCTAATACCAGGAGAGACGAATCCCTGACAGTCGACCTCTGCCTCCATGTGGCTCGGGACTGTACCCAACTAAAACTTGTTTGCACAGCTCCTTTGAGCCATGGTAAGATAGTAATCAAAGTACAGTGGGAACTGACACGAGACAAATGACGACTTCAGGTCAAAGGACTAACCTGTACTTATGCTACTTGAGAACTTCTATCTGACGATAGGTATAATACCATCTAGAAGTTCTCGACGAGTCCTTCCAGTGTACTCACCTCCAGTGAGCACCTGTATACTATCTGAGGTGTCACAACACCAATGGCTTGTGAGACCGGCCACCGCCCCTCGTCGGGGTCTCAAAACGTATACACTAGTCTACTCCGGAATATCGATGCTCAATCTCGATACTCCCACTACTAGGGACATTTAAGGTTGTTCTTATAGGCTGCCCAGCTCTCACGTATATGATCGCCATCATAATGCTGGTAGTCAAGCAAGAATCCCACGGGCTTCATCATTATATATTAGCGACACGCAATAACAAATAAAATGTGTACACATCAATGATAAAGGCAAATCAGATAGCATACTGTCATTTCGAGTAAGATTGTTCTACCTGTATAGGTCCTCTCTCAATTATCATATTCGCGTACCTGCAATTACAATAATTGCCTTGAGGGCACTATATCCAACAATCATGTAAGCATGTCATGTGATAATTACTAAGCAAAGATTGTACTTTTCAGTTAAGAGCAATGCAGTGATATAGCAGTTCTACTGCGTATGTGGCATAGCAATTACCGATGATGAATGTGTGAGTCGGAAAATCTGTGTAAGTGTAACATGCGCATCATCGGTAATAGTGCAGGTATACTAGCAAAGGAAGCCATATATAGATAATAGCTGGGAACATAGTACGTATGTCACAAGGAAAAGATACAACATAAGCATGAATGGTATAAGGTACACAACTACACTTAGATTAATCAATATAAACTATTATCCACCAAGGTGTTTAGAAATCACTGATTCTCTGAATCAAGACAATCCAAAAGTCGGCGATTCAGCCTCATAGTATCAGATGGGGTAATATCATCGAACACCATCCTCAAGTCACGAGTGCAGATCAATCATCCGGTATATCTCATCGCGTACGGTAATCTATTATACGGTGCCATCAAATTGGATTAATGATCTATCATCCTATACATAATAAGGGTACGGATCTATGGTCTCGTACATTCTATCATCTCTTGTTCTCATATTCACATTTATATATATAACTAAATCTCATATCATATCTTGGCATGTGTATATATATCTCCTCACATCCTCATATCAACATATTCACTCATGTCTTCTTGTTTCATTATATCCTCTTTTCATCATGTCATCTCGTACTAAATCTTACGATTATATCCGTAAGTTCATAGCATAGGTTTCTATAAAATGTATTCTATATATCGGTTCTCCCATTACTATGGTTGCGGGGGTGCTATACGTCATCCACCTGACTTCCCCCGTAGATATAGATCTACCCACCTGCTAATCCTTGCTTTAGCCAAAGTCGGTGAACTTCTTGTTCTCCTTCGTCGTCTTGGAAGCCCACGCGAAGGTACCTACAAATCAATACACATCGTAACGATATCAAAACCAAATTCGAAATCGATACGGCATGAGAAGTGCTCATAGGTTAGAACCTATAGCCCACGGATGCAAGAACAACCAAATAATCCTCAGCTTTGACGTCCAAACATCCAATGACCGTGTCCAAACTCAAATACCAAAACCAAGTTTTCACAAATCGGAAACACGAAATCAGCAACATAGAAAACACTCCCAGATTCTACCCTAGGTGAAATTAGGAGATTTTGCATATATGGTAGGTCTACATATCAGATAACAGAACTATGGGACAAACACCAAACCAATTCTCCCAGGTCAGGCCGCAAATTGAGGCCTGGAAGTTTAAATCTGCTGCCACAATAGGGAGTTGGGGTCTTGGGTCACTGGGGTAAATTCTTGGTAGCCTGCATACCTCACTGTGATGGCAACTTATTTTATAGAGCTCTCGAGTCATAGCAGATTCTACAGAGTCACAATTCGTCAAAAATCGACATCTGGAAAATTCTAAGTTCGTGTTTTCGGATTCTAGTCTCAAGTTTGTCCAGAATATCATCACTAATGGCTTGGGGTCACTAACTAAAGCTCAATTACAACTCTACAACACAAATCATCCACTAAAATCATCTTAGAAATTTCCAAGATCACTAATCTAGCTTAATCGAACGCTAAACACAAATAGGAGGTGAAGAAACTTGATAACAAGAAGAAAAGTGAAGGGTTTACCTCCTGGAGCAACTGAAAAAATTTCTCAGATGGTTCAATGTGCTCAAAATCCAAACTTGAGCTCATCATGGGGTGTAGGATGAGGTGGTAAACATTTTTTATGAAGGAAGCCATGGGTTTTGTGGTGGTTTTTGAAATGATTCTCATAGGGTAGTGGGGGTGGAGGAGGAGGAGGAGGAGGATGAAGATGAAGGATGTGTTAGGAATATGTATGTCTTAGAGGCTATTATTGTATAATATAGTGGATGCTTGGACATATATAGAGAGGAATTTCTTGCTCGACATGATATTATGCTATCTGGTTGCTCTTTATCTTAACATGTATACTTGTATTATTATTATGTCTCTCTGATACATGTTGATAAAGCTCTTAGGATGTTGGCTTGATTACCAGGACTATGATGTAGATCATACTAATGGGGCTGGTGTAGTCCACAAGCACATCCTTTTACCGTTCCTAGTCGAGGGGGTATCAAGACAAGGCATCAATATTCCAGTATGTACGTTTCTTGACCCTGTATGGGGCGATTGTTGATCCCACATCCATTGGTGTTTGACATCAAAGATTGTATACAGGTGCTCATTAGAGAATGGGTACACTGAATATGACTCGCCGAGAACTCCTACATAGTACCATACCTATCGTCAGATAGCAGTTCTCTGGTGACACTTATACAGGTTAGTCTGTAGACCCGAGATCGTCATAGAGTCTTGTGTGGTTCCCACTGTGCTTTGATTTCTTCCCTACCATGGCTCAAAGGAGTCGTGCAAACAGGTAGATTTTGGGTACAGTCCCGAGTCACATGGAAGCAATGAGCGACAGGAGGGGTTTCGTCTCTCCCGGTATAGGGAGTTGATGTTGCGCTATGCTCGATTGGCTATAATAGCAAGTCCCTGGCCAGGGCTGATGAGATTTACTAGTAAGTGTTATCAGTAGTTTCTCGAATGGTTATAGGCCACACATCGGCATGACTTATCAAGTTACTAGGGTCTGACGATTTCATCCTTAGACTTGATATGCGACATATCAGACGAAGAGACCAGACTGCACGGTAAGTGTTGCTTATTGGCTTCATGAGAGTTTGGACAAGCTTGCTTGTTGATCTTCTATTCGTTACCTGGGTAGCCGTTACGTCCATCTAGTACCGTTGACTGCTTGTGGGTAACTGATGTGATCATTACTTACTGCTGGTGTATTGACGAGTCTTTAGAGTCCCACACAGAGGTTTCCAAGCTCAAGCGAAACGAAGTAGGGCACATATGGTGATATGTACGGAAGCTTGATTAAATACGAGTATGTGATACCGTATTCTAATCTTGTGATATTTGATATCGGTTAGGTTATATGTGATATAACTGGATTGTTGAATCAAGTGTTGATTCAATGATATTATATATATATATATATTTGATATTGGCCGGTTATATATGATATAACCAGATTGTTGAATCAAGTGTTGATTCAATGATATGTTATATGTATATATATTTGATATTGGCCGATTATATATGATATGACCGGATTATTGAATCAAGTGTTGATTTGATATAGAATATTGAATGTTGTCGGTTATATGTGAAATGACCGGGTTATTGATGTTAGTGTATATGCCCTAGAGGCCATTACTGTATCATACTAGTTTGTATATTACTTAATGGAAGCTTGGGATATTCACCTTGTATATACAATCTTGCTCAAAATAGTAGTATGCTACTTGGTTTGTTTCTATTTCAATGTGTACATGTGTTTATTTTAGTATATCGCCTATACACATTAGTGGAGCCCTTAGGATCTTTGCTTGATTACCAGCGTTGTGATGGCAGTCACACTAGTGGGGCTGGGTAATCTATAAGCACATCCTTATGCAGGTCCCTGGTCGCAGGACTATCGAGACAGGGCATCGATACTCCAGAGTAGACTAGCGAATGCGCTTCTCATCCCAGTGTGGGAGACGGTCTGTCCCACAGCCGTCGGTACGTCATACTTGAGATAGTATGCGGGTGCTCGTTGGGTTACGAGTACACTGGATAGGACTCGTCGGGAACTGACTTGTTGGTATTATGCCTATCGTCAGTTATCAGTTCCCAAGTGACATGAGTACAGCTTAGTCCGCTGACTTGACACTGTCACTTCGCCTCGAGTGTGTTCCCACTGTACTTTGATTACTACCCTACCACGGCTCAAAGGAGTCGTGCAAACAGGTGGTAGTTGGGTGCAGTCCCGAAGCACTTGGAGGCAGTGACGGTTAGACAGGATTCGTCTCTCCCAGTATTGGGGGTTGACATCGCGCTGTGTCTAGGAGAGCCATTACACGAGTAGTCCCTGGCCAGGGCAATCGAGATATACTGGTAGGCTTCCAGTGTTATCTCAGGGTGTTTTGGGCTTCACTCCGACACGACTTGTACCGCTATTGGGGGACTGACGTTTACCGCCCCCTAGGCCCGCCATGCGATGTATCAGACGAACAGACCGGACTGTACAGAGAATGTCACATTCAGGCTCAGTAGGAGTTCAGATGGGTTTCGCCTCGTCAGTCTTCTTGTCGGCATTACCTGGGGACCGTTACGCACAGCTAGTGCCGCTTGCGGTCTGTGGTTAAACCCACTGCCAGCGTAGTGTCGAGTCTTTAGAGTCACACACAGAAAGCTATTCGCCTTTAGGAAAAAGAGTAGAGGTCGCATGGTTTTGCGACAGGTCGCATGGTTTTGCGACATGGTTCGGTCACATCCGTGCACTTGTGCACGTACAGTGTCCGGACAGTTCACACTAGCGGGCTTTGGTTTAAGCCAGATTCTACTGTACCTTTTGGGATTGGATTTATGCAGGGTTCCTAGGCACTCTAGTGAGGTCTCCCAGGCCATCAACCATGGCAATTTCAAAAATATGGTGCCTACAAACCCTAAAGTACGGATCGTTTGCTAGATGTCTAGGCGAACAAGAACTAGTTAACAGTTAACTAATAAGAATACGGAAATACAACCTTTGTAGATCCGGTCCTCCACCTCCACGGCTCCGCAACGAGGTCGTCTCCGCTGTCCAAATCAAATCCGGGCTCTAGAGTTGGCTTCGTCGGAGAATGGGCAAGCTAGGTCGTCGATGTCCATGCCGAAGATGATCTACGTCGAAGCATCGATGAATCAAGCTCCACCTTCACCAAACCGTGAAAAGTTGTGAAGGAAACACACTCTACTACTTGGCAAGAGGTAGAGGATGAAGAAATAGGAAGTGGGTAGACTTTAGAATTGGATTTCTCACTCATTTCCAACAATCACCATTGATGGACCTTGCTTTTCTTCACTTGAAGAATGAAGAAGAAGAAGAAAGATATTATGATAAGTTCAAAGAAAATGAAAAGAAAATGAATTCTTATCATAATTCTAACTATGGTAAAGTGTAGAGAGTTAACCAAGGTTAGTTGTATGGTTAGGGTTAAGAATGAGATAAGAATGGTGGACTTAGGTCAAAGCTTCATGAAGTTTCAACTAAACAACAAAAGAAGCCACCATTCTTTTCTCATTTTCTTTTCTCACTTTCTTTTATTCATTTATCAAAAAGAATAAATGAATAATTAAGAAAATAAAGCCCTAAACATAAACACAACCATGGTTCAAACTTTACACTTAACCAAAGTGGTATGCATCATCAAACATGATACAATCAAGTGCACAAAAACATATCGCATATGCAATGCGCACGAACCAAGTGAGAAAATCCGTCTAAAGTGAACCGATACTAGTTAATGCAAAGTAATATATCAAATATATAATTATACATTAAATCATTAAATCAACACTTGATTCAATGATCCGGTCATGCGCACATAACCGACTGGTATCTAATATATCGGCTTATCGAATCAACGCTTGAATCGATAACTAGGTTATATCGCATACAACCATTCGATATATTTATCACGAGAATAGAATACGGTATCACATACACGCATTATTCTCGGTCCCGCACATATCTCATATGCGCTCCTATTTCGTTTCGCTTGAGCCAGGAAACCTCTGTGTAGGACTCTAAAGACTCGTCAATACGCCGGCAGCAGGCGATGATCATATCAAACACCCACAAGCCGCAAGCGGTCTGCTAAACGTAACGGCCACCCGGGTATTGAGCGATCTGAAGATCGACGAGCAAGCCCGCTCACACTCCAGTGAATCCGACCAGTAACACTACCGTACAGTCCGGTCTGATCGTCTGATCTGTCGCATATCTCGCCTAGGGGTGGTATACGTCAGACCCCAATAGCTCAATAAGTCGTGTCGATATGAGGTCTATAACCGTTCGAGAAACTACTGGTAACACTTACCAGTAAATCTCAGCAACCCTGGCCAGGGATTTCCTGTTATAGCCAATCGAACACAGCGCAACATCAACCCCCATATACCGGGAGAGACGAATCCCCTCCTATCGCTCATTGCCTCCATGTGACTCGGGACTGTACCCAAAAACCACCGTTTTGCACGCCCTCTTGGACATGGTAAGATGGAAATCAAAGCACAGTGGGAACCACACAAGACTCTATGACGATCTCGGGTCAACAGACTACTCTGTACCAGTGTCACCAGAGAACTGCCATCTGACGTGAGGTATAATACCATCTGGGAGTTCTCGGCGTGTCCGTCCAGTGTACCCAGTCTCTACTGAGCACCCGTATATCTCCTCTGATGTCAAACACCGATGGATATGGGATCATCCATCGCCCATCTGTATGGGTCGAGAAGGTACACGCTAGTCTACTCTGGTATATCGATGCCCCGTCTCGATACACCCACGACTAGGGACTGTGAAGGATGTACTTATGGACTACCATGTCCCCACTAGTATGATCCGCATCATAGTCCAGGTAGTCAAGTACAGATCCTAAGGGCTTTACCAACATGTAACAGAGAGACAATCAGCATACACGTTAAGGTAAAGGGTAACCAGATAGCATACTATCATGTCGAGCAAGAAAGTCCTCCCTATATATGTCCCAGCATCCACTACAATATACATCCTATGTACAGTAATGGCCTCTAGGGCATACATATAACTAACAATCTCCCACTTGCACTAGGGCCATCTGTAGCAGTGGTTGCAGTATCTCATACTCAACCATCCCATGAAAGTCTCTCTCTGGGAACAGGCCTTTGTGAGTGGATCCGCTGTGTTGTCCTCTGAGTCTACTCTCCAAACCTCGATCTCCCTGGAGATCAACCATCTCCATGATCAGGTGATGCTGCCTTAGAATACGTCTGAATCACTGATGGGACCGGCGTTCCTTGGCATAAGCCACAACTCCATTGTCTTACAATGGTAGGAACATAGTTCATCTCATGAACCAATATACACCCAGACTGCCTCTTTGGTAGCATCTTAAGTAGCGATATATCCAGCCTTTATCGTCTAGTATGTCACGGTATCTAGCTTGGAACTCTTCCATCATACCGTCCCTTTACTGAGGGTAAAGACAATGCCTGCGACTGACATTCAGTCGTCTTTATCACCCTGGAACAATTCCAGTGATTCTTCCCAGGATCGGTTGATACCGTCTCACTACAACTAGTGAGAATCCTAACATCCAATTAAATCTATCTCATAGATCCAAAATCCAGGATTTAGGAGGTATCACTTTGATCCTATATGGAGAATCATTGTGATAAGCGGAGATTGATCGAGCGTAGCATAAGAAACTCCTTTCTTATCAAGAGTATGTCATCCACGTACTCTACGAGGATCACCACCATACTCCCTACTACCTTTTTGTTTATACAAGGTTCATCTACCATTTTGATGATGTCAAACTGTTTGACTAATTCATCAAAACAGATGTTCCAACTCCGCGATTCCTGCTTTATCAGATAAAACATCTTGCACACGTTTCCGCTGCTCCCACTGTTTACGAAGCCCTCTGGCTGTGTACTTATAGACGCTTTCTTCCAAATCATCATTTAGAAAAGCAGTCAAGACACCCAACCACCAGATATCGTAGTCATGGTATGTAGCCGTGGTAAGTAGGATCTGGATGGACTTAAGCATAGATACTGGAAAAAGGTTTCATCATTATCCACGCCTGGTCAATGACGAAAACTTTAACAAGTCTAGCTTTGAAAGTCTCAACTTTTCCATCTACACCAAGTAATCTTCTCAAGATATACTTGCTCCTGATGGGGATTTAACCCTTCAGATATAGCAACTAAAGTCCATACTTTGTTGGTGTATAAGGATTCCATCTCAGATCGCTAAACATCCAGCCATTCTTACAGAGTCTTACTCTTGATGGCCAGCTCGAAACTAGTTGGGTCATCATCTCATGATGCAATCCTCGCTCTCACTGTCATAGAGAAACCGAAGTATCTCTCAGGTGGGTGAGGAACCCTACTAGATCGGCGGAGAGGCTGAGGTTCGTTGGTATCTACTGAATCCTTTGGTTGTACCAAATCATCTGCTGTAGTTTGTATAGCTGGAACATTTCCAGTTCTACATTACAGACTTTGCCTCGAGCTTGTCCAGATTTTGCTTTTAGACATAGGCCGGACAACCCCAAATCTTAACTAACTTAAGAAATGGGCTCTTCCCTTTCCATATCATATATGAAGTGGTAGGCGACTGATTTGATTCGAACCCTATTCAATAGGTATGCAGCTTCTCAAGTGCATAACTCCCTAAAGGAAATAGGTAACTCAGTAGTACTCATCACAGAGCACACCATATCATATAGGGTGTGATTGCTCCGCCCCGATATACCATCGTGCTATGGTGTATTCGGAGGAGTAATGCTGAGAGAGAATCTCATTCTCCTTTAGAATGGTCCAGGAATTCCGTGCTCAAGTATTCTCCTCCTTGATCTCATCAAAGGACATAATACTTATACCCGTCTTTTGGTTCTCTACTTCTAACTTATATTCTGTGAATATCTCAAAAGGTTCGGACTTGTGTTTCAACAAGAACATATGTCTGAATCTAAAGAGATCATCAGAGAACGTAATGAAGTATAAAGAACCAATCCTGGCATTTGTAGACAGGGGACCTAACATACATCAACATGTATCATCCCAAGAGTTTACTAACTCTTTCTCTGTTTCCAATAAACAGAGCTATGGTCATCTTATCTTTGTGACATGACTGGCGAGTTTCACAAGATGTAAATTCAAACTGATTTAAATATACATCTATATGTAACTCTAGCCAGTCGGGTCGCATTGATCTGACCTAGTCTACAATACCTCAAGAAGGATTCGTTCATTTCTGAACTTTTCCTCTTGTGTGTGTTCCGTATATTAAGAACTGTAGTTTGACTTAGAACATTAATGCTTTTAGATAACGTGCCTGAACCGATCAACTTTTGATATAGGAAATGTTCAAAACATTATCCAACAATACAAAATTATATCCTTTCTTTTCTAACAAAGAGAGTGATATGATTTGGTATATCAGATTCGGTATCTAACAACATTCGTTCAGAATCAATGTATTGAAATACAGGGTGACAGTGACCGACAGACTTGGCTGCAACACTTGCCCCGTTTTCTGCCTCATGAAACTTATCACCCGTTCTCAGTTCTCTACCTTTCTGTAGCCCTATGTAACAGATTACATATCTGGGATCCTGATCTGGTATCATATACCCAGGACGTAAAGGATACTGAGAAACAGTTCTGTATAATGAACACACCCGAAGATGATGCATCAGTATGCACTCTCTTCGTTTGGGCGGCACGGGAAATCTGGTATTCCCCAATTTCCTGCTCTGTCTTATAACAATTATAAGGTGGAGCGGGACCAACGTTCCCCAGCTCAGTATAACAAGCGGGTTTGGTCAATAATCCGTATTATTATCTTGATTAAGGCGTGATATGGTCGCTACCAGGAGAGAGAGAGAAGAAAACACTCAGCGTGCGCTCTGTCAAGAATAGATTGGTTATAATTTTATCTAATCAGGATGGCTCCCACTGCTTTTTATCAAATCTTCCTTCAAACCCTAAAAGGAAAGACTAGCCGGGATTAATTACACACTACAAGTTCGCCAATCTTTCAGCCAGGCCAGTGTCGGTACTTTGAGGGAGGTCCCCCGTGCTTTCGCACGAACCTAATTACTGTAAACCTCGTTTTCCCAGAGGCGTAACCCCGTTAACACCTTTCTAGACACCTACTTGATCGGCTAATTGTAATGTATAAAACTCTCCCAGGAGTAACACTTACTCGCAGCGGGTATCGGGATCCAACTATCTCATAGAAGGTATGCAATCTCATTGCAAATCTCAACACTTGAAATTCCCGATAATATTTTGCCCCTAGCGTCCTATCACCTTGACGCAGGCCAACAAACCATAGTCCGCTAGTCAAGTTCAACCCGTCATTTCCTGATTGAATTAAACCCACCCGCACGACCCTTGACGCAGGCCAACAAAGTCGCACGACTATCCTAATCCAATCACATCATATGCTTATGCAGATAAGCACCAGTTAGCTACCGCACACTACACCTTGACGCAGGCCAACAAACGTAGCACGAATACTAACTACTACTTATCTGAAATGACGGAGGGCTACGACAGGTTTTTCTGAAAACCTATTGCGTAATGAACTTTATATCGTTGTAGAATCAAATGATTTTGAAATGGAGTGTTTTTGAGGCTTTTCTAGTTTTGCTAAAGGAGTCACTCCCGGTGAAGGGATCGTCGGTCCTTTCCTCGTCGAATGAGGTGCGGGATATATCATATATATCACTGTGCAAAGCAAAAACACTTAAAAGCAATCAAAAAACAAACCGAGTGTGTAGCATCTGCCAGTTATTGCTAAAGGAGTCACTCCCGGTGAAGGGATCTCGGTCCTTTCCTCATCGAATAAGGTGCAGGATATATCGCATATACCGCTGTGCAAAGCAAAAACTGTAGCTACCTGTTTTATTTTGAAATTCGATTCTACAACATCTTAGGTTTCTTTTATTTCATTAATCACATTAATGAAGTCCCATCATTTAAGTACCTAAATATCACAGATAGATATGACGTACACTTATGCCATCCGCATTCGCCTCGATGTCCCCTCGTGCACCGTTAGGTTAGGTAACTAACGGCAGAGCAGGGCAGGGCTAGCACGGGTGTAAAACATAAGTAACGTCTATATAATATATCATATATACTATATACTATATCCATCACAGAAACATCACATGATCTCATCACAGATATCGCAGCAGAAGAAATATATGAAATATTGGATATACTAGGACGTCCGTGTTTTCAATACGAGCCAGTATAAAATACGGATTCCACGGTCGTGATGAATAGCCAAACCCACACCCCTAGACCCCTACGAGAGCGGCAAGCAATCCTACCAATTCTGGAGTTAGGAGACCCGGACTCGACTCCTCGAGTTGGTCTCCCACTGGACTCCAGAACCCGGTTACTTGTGCCCTCCTCCTTGGGTCTATCCTAGTGCGGAAAAGTAAATAATATACAAACGGTGACACTCCCGCAACCTGGAAGCGCCCCAATAAAAGAATATTACATACAAGTTTTTACATGAATGAAAATGAAAAACACTCATCTCACATAAAAACCCCCCGGCTATTCAAACACGACGATCCAATATAACATATCCAGCAACACATAACATCACATGTCATCAACGTAAGTAAATATGTCCATCCCAATTGTCGTTGACATATAGCAACGAAACCGGCGATATCACATATTACACTTACGGTCACAGAAAAGAAAGTGTAAAACTACAACAGTTGGAATCCACAACCACCTCAGACATCGCATGCCTGACCAAATGAATTACTTAGACATCGCATGCCTAACAATTATAAACCCCGCATTTTAGTCTCATTATCGAAAACACTTTTCAATATTTAGTCGGGCAATTCAACAAGATTCCCGACTGTCTGATCGAATACTCGTCGTAAACTTCAGTAGACGGCAGCACCCCCAATACCGTCGATGAAGTGCACCAAGGCGGAACACCGCTACCGCGAGCACCCGGAGGGATGCTTTCGGCGACGGGGTTCTCCTACAGTCACTTGGTCGGGGCTATGGAGTGAAGCTGTCTATTAAGTTTACCCGGCGAGTATCCGCGTACGCTACGTGATTGCGACGGACTTTTGATCACATCAAAATTCCGTGGCAACCGATCAAGTGAGACTAAACTGCTATGTTTATAACATTCATTCAGTTATCTCATAACTTTTGTGAATTCCAATTATTGTATCCCATTCCAGATAAACAGAAAATGTTAAACTTTTCGATCGAACAATCGAACACCCAAGTTTTCCCGAAACAGATCAACACATGAAACAAGTCTAACAACATTCCGTTCGTGCCTCAGTACCAACGATCCAGCCGTAGAAGGGTCAAGCCAACGCCTCACATGTGGCACGCCGTACTGCCCCAAACCCGAAGGTTCAAAGGGCAGTTCAAGACGGTCACATAATCGAGTTAAGGTTTGTGTCTTCTAGAGGGACCATCGCGTTACTTGCACTACTTAGAACGTCGTCAAACTACGGAAAAATCCAACGCTTGGAAATTTCCCGAGAAGGGAAAAGTTGGGTATTTATATCCGGTCGAACTTTTTAACATATTCTATAATTTATCCGGAAAGCCACACAGACAAAATTTGATACCCCGATCGAAATACCGAATCCCCAAATCAACTCAGAAAAATTCAACTCTTGAAAAAATATTAAAAATACCCAGGAAGACCAACACTGGAAACTAGGAGTTACTATGTAAACTTGGTCTCACAAAACGACAAATTGGCCGCCCTTCAGCCGCACGATCCATGCTCGTGCCGCGGAAGCGCGGTGCTTTAGTGGAATTAGGGCTACGGGTTACACAGTTACTCTTAGATTTTCCTGCATGTTTTTCTGGATATTTTTAATACTGAAAATTCCCTGTTTTTAAAAATTGTACAGAGAGCAAGATTGTTTTGGAGTTCCGGGTTCGTTCGGACATCAATTTCCGTCTGGACTTCGCCTAAGGCTCTAGCTAGGCTCTGATACCACTGCAGGGTTCCTAGGCACTCTAGTGAGGTCTCCCAGGCCATCAACCATGGCAATTTCAAAAATATGGTGCCTACAAACCCTAAAGTACGGATCGTTTGCTAGATGTCTAGGCGAACAAGAACTAGTTAACAGTTAACTAATGAGAATACGGAAATACAACCTTTGTAGATCCGGTCCTCCACCTCCACGGCTCCGCAACGAGGTCGTCTCCGCTGTCCAAATCAAATCCGGGCTCTAGAGTTGGCTTCGTCGGAGAATGGGCAAGCTAGGTCGTCGATGTCCATGCCGAAGATGATCTACGTCGAAGCATCGATGAATCAAGCTCCACCTTCACCAAACCGTGAAAAGTTGTGAAGGAAACACACTCTACTACTTGGCAAGAGGTAGAGGATGAAGAAATAGGAAGTGGGTAGACTTTAGAATTGGATTTCTCACTCATTTCCAACAATCACCATTGATGGACCTTGCTTTTCTTCACTTGAAGAATGAAGAAGAAGAAGAAAGATATTATGATAAGTTCAAAGAAAATGAAAAGAAAATGAATTCTTATCATAATTCTAACTATGGTAAAGTGTAGAGAGTTAACCAAGGTTAGTTGTATGGTTAGGGTTAAGAATGAGATAAGAATGGTGGACTTAGGTCAAAGCTTCATGAAGTTTCAACTAAACAACAAAAGAAGCCACCATTCTTTTCTCATTTTCTTTTCTCACTTTCTTTTATTCATTTATCAAAAAGAATAAATGAATAATTAAGAAAATAAAGCCCTAAACATAAACACAACCATGGTTCAAACTTTACACTTAACCAAAGTGGTATGCATCATCAAACATGATACAATCAAGTGCACAAAAACATATCGCATATGCAATGCGCACGAACCAAGTGAGAAAATCCGTCTAAAGTGAACCGATACTAGTTAATGCAAAGTAATATATCAAATATATAATTATACATTAAATCATTAAATCAACACTTGATTCAATGATCCGGTCATGCGCACATAACCGACTGGTATCTAATATATCGGCTTATCGAATCAACGCTTGAATCGATAACTAGGTTATATCGCATACAACCATTCGATATATTTATCGCGAGAATAGAATACGGCATCACATACACGCATTATTCTCGGTCCCGCACATATCTCATATGCGCTCCTATTTCGTTTCGCTTGAGCCAGGAAACCTCTGTGTAGGACTCTAAAGACTCGTCAATACGCCGGCAGCAGGCGATGATCATATCAAACACCCACAAGCCGCAAGCGGTCTGCTAAACGTAACGGCCACCCGGGTATTGAGCGATCTGAAGATCGACGAGCAAGACCGCTCACACTCCAGTGAATCCGACCAGTAACACTACCGTACAGTCCGGTCTGATCGTCTGATCTGTCGCATATCTCGCCTAGGGGTGGTATACGTCAGACCCCAATAGCTCAATAAGTCGTGTCGATATGAGGTCTATAACCGTTCGAGAAACTACTGGTAACACTTACCAGTAAATCTCAGCAACCCTGGCCAGGGATTTCCTGTTATAGCCAATCGAACACAGCGCAACATCAACCCCCATATACCGGGAGAGACGAATCCCCTCCTATCGCTCATTGACTCCATGTGACTCGGGACTGTACCCAAAAACCACCGTTTTGCACGCCCTCTTGGACGTGGTAAGATGGAAATCAAAGCACAGTGGGAACCACACAAGACTCTATGAAGATCTCGGGTCAACAGACTACTCTGTACCAGTGTCACCAGAGAACTGCCATCTGACGTGAGGTATAATACCATCTGGGAGTTCTCGGCAAGTCCGTCCAGTGTACCCAGTCTCTACTGAGCACCCGTATATCTCCTCCGATGTCAAACACCGATGGATATGGGATCATCCATCGCCCATCTGTATGGGTCGAGAAGGTACACGCTAGTCTACTCTGGTATATCGATGCCCCGTCTCGATACACCCACGACTAGGGACTGTGAAGGATGTACTTATGGACTACCATGTCCCCACTAGTATGATCCGCATCATAGTCCAGGTAGTCAAGTACAGATCCTAAGGGCTTTACCAACATGTAACAGAGAGACAATCAGCATACACGTTAAGGTAAAGGGTAACCAGATAGCATACTATCATGTCGAGCAAGAAAGTCCTCCCTATATATGTCCCAGCATCCACTACAATATACATCCTATGTACAGTAATGGCCTCTAGGGCATACATATAACTAACAATTTATCCAGTGTGTATTCGTGTTCCTCGGAATGCGGATGCGGGTGTGTATGCACAGTTGACGGAGGACAGAGGCAGAGGATTCTCATTAGGGTTGTTGACCGTTGACAGCTGACCATTGACTTTTTGCTCAACCCTAATGAGAATATGATATGTGATTAACAATTATATTAATTAAGTATTGTGGTGACATGATTGTTGAGGGGTTGACTTTGTTGACTTGTTGACTTTGTTGACCGGTTGACTAGGTTGGACTAGTTGACCATC
Source organism: Agapanthus africanus (assembly GCA_030015575.1). Taxonomy (NCBI): domain Eukaryota; kingdom Viridiplantae; phylum Streptophyta; class Magnoliopsida; order Asparagales; family Amaryllidaceae; genus Agapanthus; species Agapanthus africanus. Next base: position 234,824,399 of record CM057349.1, on the reverse strand, counting down.
ATGATGACTATGGCTATCATTTCATGGCAAAGACTTTTTACTTGCCTATTTCTTTTGTGAGAAATGAGTGCATGAAATGATTTAGCCATTTTGACTTGAACCATTTTACACAATACTTGATTATTATTTTTGTGATGATGGTTTTGGATTATGAGAGCCAAATGAGAAAAGTCTTCTCTCATTCTTTCATGCTCATTCTCTCTCTTGTTCTTGAGCTCTCATACTCTTGCTCTCACCCTCTTCCTCTTGCTCTCTCTCTTGATTCTATGGTTCACTTGTCTCATAAGTTGAGAACCAAGAACCATAGATAAAATCCCATACAAACTCTTCTCTACTCACTCTAGTTCACAAGGTTTAGCAAACCGAGTGAACTAGTTTCTTCAAAGTTCGAAGAAGGAGCCAAAGGTTGAAGCTTTCAAGTGGATCTATCTTCGGCGCAAGGAGACGACGGGGAGAAGCCGGTTCGGACGACCATCGAAGCTTGAAGACGAAGGAGTTCGAGAAAAAGAAAGGTATAACCCCCTAACCGAGTAGTTAGCAACTCGTAGTTAGGTTGTTAGTTAGATGTTTAACAAAGATCCGGGTTTTAAGTCCATGTTACCACCTCTATAAAAATCGTTTTTTATCAAATTCCGCATGCCCGAAAGTACCGGGAGAGGTAGCATGGACTTACAGTGGTATCAGAGCCTAGTTAAACTCTATCTAACATGTTAGCAAGTAACTAGAAGATCGATCAAAGAAAAAGTCACGAAAACGAACCCGAGAATTTCAAGTTTCTGTCGATTTTTATTCTGTTCAAAAGTTGATAATTTTCATCTTAAAAATCGGCTCAGGCTTTTGTTAGAATAACCACCAAATTTGGTCTAACGATCGAGTCAAAGAGCCGCGGAAACGCGGCGGGAGCACGCTCCCGCCGCGGTTCCGCGGCCGAGTTGACTCGGCCGAGGTCCAAGTTTGGTGCAGTGTGTTTCTGGGGTTGTTTTGGGATTTTTGGAATATGTTTTTTCTGCCCAGATTTTCCAGAACGAAAATTTTATTTTTGGGGTCCCGAAAATCCGTATTTTTGATCGAACTTCTAAAAGACTTAAGCTGACGGGTTTTTCTGTGATGTGATATTTGTATTGAACGTCTGCTAATCGCTATATGTCGATTAGTGGGGGTTATACAAGTCTGTGATCTGTAATGTTGTTGGAATGTGTATATGAATATGTTGGATTGTCGCGGGTGAATAGCCGGGGGTTGTGAGACGAGAGTTTTCTTTTCTTTCAATTCATGTAAATTTGTAAATTGATTTAATAATTATTTGTATGGCCGCACAACCGGGTCGGGGTTGTAGCCGTCATTGTATAATTTCTTTTTACTGTTTTTGCTCCTAGGATAGACCCATGGAGGGGGTGCACAAACTACCGGGTATGCCGAAGTGCCGAGTGGCCTACTCACGGAGTTGAGGGAGGTTGCTTCGCTTCGGGTACTTGGCGGGTAGTTTGCCGCACCCGTAGGGGTCTAGGGTGGGGTTTTGGCTATTCACCGCAACCATGTAATCTGCTTTTCATTACAGGCTCGTACGAATTGCGGATTCCTAGTATATCCAATGTGTTCATCTGTGATCTGAAATGGCTATCATTGCAATATATCTATATATGATATTATTTAGGCGTTGCTTATGTTTTACAGCCGCGCTAGCCCAGCCCCCGCTCTGTCGTTAGTTAAGTAACCTAACGGGTAATGACGGGGCCCCGTGGCGAATGCGAATGGCATAAGCGTACGTCATATTTTGGTTGTTTTCTGCAATGGTAGGATTAAATGATGGGACGCATTAAAAGAACTGATGCAAGAATATCACGCATTAAAAGAACTAGTGCAAGAAAATAAACCAAGTTAAAGTCGTTGGAACACTTTCGAAAAACCACTCGGTTCTTTTCAAAACAAACTTTTAAAATGCGGAGTTTAAGCCACTCCTTTTAAAAGCTATCTCGTTCCATCGATTATATCAAGTTCACTACGTTCACGGTTTTGCCAAAACCATTCGTAGCCCTCCATCATTTCAGTTAAATATTCGGTAGTATTCAAGCTATGTATTTTGACCTCACGCCAAGGCATAGTGATTGGTAGCTGCCGGATATTTATCTGTTGCATAGATAGAATGCGTTGGTTTGGGACAGCCGTACTACCATTTTGGCCTACGTCAAGGGTAGGTACGGGTGGATTCAAATTAACCTGGATAATGATGGAAAGAACTTGACATGTGACTTATGACATTTTGACCTCACGCCAAGGTCATAAGAGCATGGGGCAAAAATCCACATCGGGAGTTTCAAAAGAACTGAAACTTGCTAGTGTTGCATACCATTTGGAGTATGATGATTCTGGTAGGATTCCTTCAGTTTCGTCACGCGATGATATTTGGATCCCGATCCTACTGTGAGTATATACTACTCCTCGGGAAATTTCTCACTTAACGATCAATGCTATAAACCAAGTAGGTGTCTAGAAAGGTGTTAGCGGGGTTACGCCCCCAGGGAAAAGAGGTTATTTAATTAAGGAACTTCGCGAAAGCGTTGGAAAACCTCCCTCGAAGTACCGACACCAGCCTGGCCGAACGGTTAAGCAAGTATTGTACGGTGAGATTGATCCTGACTAATTCTTCCTTTTTGGTTTGAGGAGGGATTCGAGAAACAGTGGGAGCCATCCTGTTTAGACAAACTAAAAACCACTCTAAACTTGCAAGAGCATCATGCTAAGTGTTTCTTCTTCTCTCTCCTAATTGTAGCGACCAATCGACATGACTGGACTTAAGTTACTTCTAGATAAAAACATACTGACAGGGCCAAACTACAAAGATTGGCTCAGGAATGTCAAGATGGCAATCACTTACGACAAGCTGGGGTATCTTCTTACCACCAAAGCTCCCCCTGTCCCAGGTCCCAAAACCAGCATCGCGGATAAGGAAATCCGTAAGACCTGGGAACTAGACTGCGCGAAGGTCAAGTGCCTCGTGCTTGCCTCTATGGACAATGAACATCAGAGGAGGCACGAGAATATGGACCTGGAATCCATATTTCTTCATACAAAAGAACTGTATGGAGAGTAATCTCGTATCGCAAGATACGAAGTGTCGAAGAAGTTATTTTCGGCAAGATTGGCCGTCGGATCATCAGTAGCGGAACACGTGCTTAAGATGATCGGCTACATTGAGGAGCTCGCAGACCTAGAGACCACGTTGGAGAATGAGCTCTATACGGACTTGATTCTCCAGTCCCTTCCTTCCACTTACGCCCAGTTCATACTGAACTTCAACTTACAAGAAAAAGAAGTTGAACTTTCAGAGCTCCTCAACATGCTGAGGAGCGCAGAGGGCACCCTACAGAAAGGTAGGGAAACATCCACTTTGTTTGTAGGAGGATCATCTTCTTCTAGGTCCAAGGCAAAAGCCAAGGGAAAGAAGAAGAAAGCCCCCGCCAAACCAAGAGGCGGTGTTAGTAAAGTGGATACGAAGGGAAAAGTTAAAGCAACAAAGAAAGCGGGGAAGCTTGTGGATAAGGAAGAATGCTTCTATTGTCATAAGAAAGGACACTGGAAGAATGATTGCAGGGCTTGGAAAGCCAGAATACAGGAATTGAAGCAGGTTGCAGCTTCAGCTTCAGGTGTGTATGTTATCGAAAACTGTCTTTCAATAAACTCTACTTCCTGGGTATTGGATACCAGATCAGGATCTCATATCTGTAATTCATTGCAGGCGTTGAGAAACCGTAGGGTTTTGAAGGCAGGTGACATGACCCTCAGAGTTGCGAATGGAGCTAGCATGGATGCTAAAGCCGTGGGGGACTATCACCTGGGATTGTCAGATGGACATGTTTTGGTTTTGCATAATTGCTTTTTTGTACCCAACGCAACTTGTAATATCATTTCTGTATCTTTAGTTTCTAAAGAAGGTTATGAATTTGTGTTTGTAAGTAATGTTGTAAACATTCACCTTAATCAAGTTTTGATTGGGTCAGGTACATTGAGTAATGGTATATACGTATTAAACCAACCACAGATTTTCAACGTCCAGAATACACACAAAAGAATGTCTCCGGAAATAAATCAGGCTTTCTTATGGCATTGTAGACTGGGTCACATCAATGAGAGAAGGTTGATTAAGTTACATACAGAAGGATATTTGAATCCGTTCGAATATCAATCGTATGCCACTTGTCAATCCTGTCTCAAGGGAAAGATGACAAAGTCTCCGTTCACTGGACACGGAGTAAGAGCGAGCGAGCTCTTGGGACTCGTACACAGCGACGTGTGCGGTCCAATGTCTACACATGCGCGAAGCGGTTTTTCTTACTTCATTACTTTTACGGATGATTTTTCAAGGTTCGGACATGTCTTCTTAATGAAACATAAATCCGAAGCCTTTGGAAAGTTCCAGGAATATACGAATGAAGTAGAAAAACAAACCGGCAAAAGTATAAAGATTCTAAGATCGGATCGAGGTGGTGAATACTTGAGTGCCGAGTTCCTGGACTATTTAAAAGAGAACGGAATTCTCTCTCAGCTTACTCCTCCATACACTCCGCAACATAACGGTGTATCGGAGAGACGGAACCGAACCCTATTGGATATGGTACGGTCCATGATGAGTAACGCTGAGTTACCGCGATCATTCTGAGGGTATGCGCTAGAATCAGCTGCGTACCTTTTGAACCGAGTTCCCACTAAGACTGTGCCTACCACACCTTATGAGTTATGGAGTGGGAAGAAACCCTATCTTCAATATCTGAAGATATGGGGATGTCCAGCTTTTGTCAAAAAGCAGCATGCGGACAAACTCGAGGCACGCTCAGTACTGTGCAAGTTTGTGGGATACCCAAAGCACACCAGGGGGTATCTTTTCTACCACGCAGAGGAACAAAAAGTCCTTGTTTCTCGTAATGCCCACTTTCTAGAACACCAGTTCTTAGAAAAGGAAATAAGTGGGAGCGCAGTAGAACTGGAAGAAATTCCAGAACCACAGACTATTACTGAAAGCTTAGTGGAACCAGAGGGTTCAAAAGAATAGGACATTCTTACGCCGCTCCGCAGGAGTAGTAGGCAGTCTCATCCGCCCGAGAGATACTACGGTTTTCTCATAGACGGGGATAGAGAGGATTGCATCATAGATTATGATGAGCCTACTAGCTTCTAGCAGGCCGTTCAGAGCGTTGACTCAGTGAAATGGCTGGATGCAATGCGGACCGAAATGGAGTCCATGTACACCAACAAAGTATGGACGTTGGACATTGCTCCAGACGGGGTAAAACCCGTAGGATGCAAGTGGATCTTCAAAAGGAAGATTGGTGTAGATGGACAGGTTGAGACCTATAAAGCTAGACTTGTAGCAAAGGGTTTCCGTCAAAGACCTGGCTTGGACTATGACGAAACCTTTTCTCCAGTGGCTATGCTGAAATCCATTCGGATCCTTCTTGCCATTGCTGCCTTCCACGATTATGAGATCTGGCAAATGGACGTAAAGACCGCTTTTCTAAATGGAAATTTAGAGGAGTGTGTCTATATGGACCAGCCAGAGGGTTTCATTCAGAGTGGGAGCAGCGGAAAGGTGTGCAAGTTGCTTAAGTCCATCTATGGACTAAAGCAGGTATCGCGGAGTTGGAACATCTGTTTTGATGAGACGGTCAAGGAATTTGGCTTTATCAAAAATCCAGATGAACCATGCATCTACAGTAGATTTATAGCGAGAACTGTAGTATTCCTCGTTTTATACGTGGATGACATTCTCTTAATAGGAAATGACATTCCTATGCTACAATCTGTCAAGGGGTTCTTGTCGCACAGGTTCTCCATGAAAGACCTGGGTGATGCCTCATACATCCTGGGGATTCGGATCCATCGTGATAGATCCAAGAGGATATTAGGACTTTCACAGTCCAGGTACATCGACACCATACTGAAGAGGTTCAGTATGGAAGATTCCAAGCGCGGTAACCTACCGGCTTGTCACGGGATCACCCTCTCTAAAGAGATGTCTCCCAAGACTGATTTGGAGAGGGATCGCATGTCTATTATACCCTACGCTTCTGCGGTAGGCTCTATAATGTATGCGATGTTGTGTACCAGACCGGATGTTGCTTATGCACTGAGTGTGGTAAGCCGGTATCAGTCTAACCCTAGGGAGAAATACTGGATAGTAGTAAAGAACATTCTCAAGTACCTGAGAAGGACTAAGGAGATGTTCTTGGTGTATGGCGGAAAAGACCTCCAGATCGAGGCCTTTGCTGACTCCAGCTTCCAGAGTGACAAGGATGATTCCAAGTCCATGTCGGGTTTTGTCTTTACCCTCAATGGAGGGGCGGTGTGTTGGAAGAGTTCCAAACAGGAAACCGTTGCAGACTCGACGATGGAAGCGGAATACATCGCTGCATCTGATGCCGCAAAAGAAGCTGTCTGGATGAGGAAGTTCTTGAAAGAGCTTCAGGTGGTTCTGTCCATTGTTGATCCAATACCTCTGTATTGCGACAACAACGGGGCTATAGCTTTAGCGAAGGAACCCAGGTCCCATCAGAGATCCAGACACATCTTAAGGCGGTATCACCTGATCAGGGAGATCGTGGATCGCCAGGAGATCGAGGTTCGGAGAGTCGCTTCAGAAGATAACACTGCAGATCCATTCACCAAGGCCTTGCCCCAGACTCAGTTCGAGCGGCTGATCGAGATGATAGGTCTTCGATACGCCAGTACATGGCCTTAGTGCAAGTGGGAGATTGTTAGTGTATATGCCCTAGAGGCCATTACTGTATCATACTAGTTTGTATATTACTTAATGGAAGCTTGGGATATTCACCTTGTATATACAATCTTGCTCAAAATAGTAGTATGCTACTTGATTTGTTTCTACTTCAATGTGTACATGTGTTTATTTTAGTATATCACCTATACACATTAGTGGAGCCCTTAGGATCTTTGCTTGATTACCAGCGTTGTGATGGCAGTCACACTAGTGGGGCTGGGTAATCTATAAGCACATCCTTATGCAGGTCCCTGGTCGCAGGACTATCGAGACAGGGCATCGATACTCCGGAGTAGACTAGCGCATGCGCTTCTCATCCCAGTGTGGGAGACGGTCTGTCCCACAGCCGTCGGTACGTCGTACTTGAGATAGTATGCGGGTACTCGTTGGGTTACGAGTACACTGGACAGGACTCGTCGGGAACTGACTAGTTGGTATTATGCCTATCGTCAGTTATCAGTTCCCAGGTGACATGAGTACAGCTTAGTCCGCTGACTTGACACTGTCACTTCGCCTCGAGTGTGTTCCCACTGTACTTTGATTACTACCCTACCACGGCTCAAAGGAGTCGTGCAAACAGGTGGTAGTTGGGTGCAGTCCCGAAGCACTTGGAGGCAGTGACGGTTAGACAGGATTCGTCTCTCCCGGTATTGGGGGTTGACATCGCGCTGTGTCTAGGAGAGCCATTACACGAGTAGTCCCTGGCCAGGGCAATCGAGATATACTGGTAGGCTTCCAGTGTTATCTCAGGGTGTTTTGGGCTTCACTCCGACACGACTTGTACCGCTATTGGGGGACTGACGTTTACCGCCCCCTAGGCCCGCCATGCGATGTATCAGACGAACAGACCGGACTGTACGGAGAATGTCACATTCAGGCTCAGTAGGAGTTCAGATGGGTTTCGCCTCGTCAGTCTTCTTGTCGGCATTACCTGGGGACCGTTACGCACTGCTAGTGCCGCTTGCGGTCTGAGGTTAAACCCACTGCCAGCGTAGTGTCGAGTCTTTAGAGTCCCACACAGAAAGCTATTCGCCTTTAGGCAAAAGAGTAGAGGTCGCATGGTTTTGCGACAGGTCGCATGGTTTTGCGACAGGGTTCGGTCACATCCGTGCACTTGTGCACGTACAGTGTCCGGACAGTTCACACTAGCGGGCTTTGGTTTAAGCCAGATCCTAGTGTACCTTTTGGGATTGGATTTATCCAGTGTGTATTCGTGTTCCTCGGAACGCGGATGCGGGTGTGTATGCACAGTTGACGGAGAGACAGAGGCAGAGGATTCCATTAGGGTTGTTAACCGTTGACAGTTGACCATTGACTTTTTGCTCAACCCTAATGAGAATATGATATGTGATTAACAATTATATTAATTAAGTATTGTGGTGACATGGTTGTTGAGGGGTTGACTTTGTTGACTTGTTGACCGGTTGACTAGGTTGGACTAGTTGACCATCATGATGACTATGGCTATCATTTCATGGCAAAGACTTTTTACTTGCTTATTTCTTTTGTGAGAAATGAGTGCATGAAATGATTTAGCCATTTTGACTTGAACCATTTTACACAATACTTGATTATTATTTTTGTGATGATGGTTTTGGATTATGAGAGCCAAATGAGAAAAGTCTTCTCTCATTCTTTCATGCTCATTCTCTCTCTTGTTCTTGAGCTCTCATACTCTTGCTCTCACCCTCTTCCTCTTGCTCCCTCTCTTGATTCTATGGTTCACTTGTCTCATGAGTTGAGAACCAAGAACCATAGATAAAATCCCATACAAACTCTTCTCTACTCACTTTAGTTCACAAGGTTTAGCAAACCGAGTGAACTAGTTTCTTCAAAGTTCGAAGAAGGAGCCAAAGGTTGAAGTTTTCAGGTGGATCTATCTTCGGCGCAAGGAGATGACGGGGAGAAGCCGGTTCGGACGACCATCGAAGCTTGAAGACGAAGGAGTTCGAGAAAAAGAAAGGTATAACCCCCTAACCGAGTAGTTAGCAACTCGTAGTTAGGTTGTTAGTCAGATGTTTAACAAAGATCCGGGTTTTAAGTCCATGTTACCACCTCTATAAAAATCGTTTTTTATCAAATTCCGCATGCCCGAAAGTACCGGGAGAGGTAGTATGGACTTACAATTGAATGAAGTGTTGATTTGATATACATATAAATGATATTAGTCGGTTATATATGATATGATCGGATTATTGAATCAAGTGTTGATTTAATAATTTGATATATATTTTATATTTGATATATTAACTAATATATGCTCACTAAAGATTTTCTTCACTTGTTATATATAATGATATATATATATATATATATATATATTTGTTTAATTATATATAAAATACTATTGTGTCATGGTGGATGATACATTGAATATGGGTGTATGAGACTCACACCAAGACTAAAGATAATTTGGGTGATTATTTATTAAGAAAAAAATAAAAGTGAGTTGGAAATGAGCATGGCTTAGATGCTTATAGAAGCATGTAGAGCCATGACTCATCTCACTATTTTTTTTTTACCCTAGATATTTTCTCACCCAACCCTTATCTTTAGCCCATAGTTAATCCTCTCACTCTCACTTGGAGATATTTTCTTCACCCAAGTTCATCTTCTTCCGCTCTAGTTTTTCTTGAGTTGGAAAATAAAAAGAGAAATTGATTTCTAAAGGGAGCAAAAATCCTACTTCATCAACCTACACTCATCTAGCCCATTAGTTTAGGCTGTTTGCTTCACTAATACTTGATTAGTGAAACATTAGCTTGAGTTAGAGAGACTTCAAGGTGGATCATCTTCGGCTTCGAAGACATCTAAGCAAGCTCGATCCTTTCATCAAAGTGGAGCTAAGAAGAGTTCTAGGGGCTACTACTTGGAGCTTAGGGACTACTACTTGGAGCTATAGAAGTAAAGGATTTGAACTACTAACTTAGTTATAGTACTTGCTTTCATGCTTAGAAAACCCTAATACTCTAGTTAGATTCTAGGTTAGCGTATCTTAGCACCCAAGAATTTTTAAAATTGCATACTTGATCCTTGTAAAATCCTAGTGGTGCTGCTAAGACACACTTTCATGGTATCAGAGCTAAGCTAGAGCATTAGACGGTGTAATTAGAATTACGAAAACGAAATAACTCCGAAACAGTTAAACTGAAACCCTAGTTTCTGTACATTTTTTAAAGTCCTCTGAAAATCTTTTAAACAAGTGCAGAATGTAACTTGTGATGTAACTAGAACACCAGAGAAAATTGTGGCCTATACTCAAAAATTTGGCCGACCACATGTTGTTTTGACCGGCTTGGCCGATCCGCTGTTCACTTTTGGGCTCAAGTTTCTTTGGTGTTCTGGTGTGTTTGTTTTAGGGTTTCAGGTTATGTTTGTTTCGCCCATGTTCCCCTCCGAATGGCGGCGACGCGACGCAGAGACGTCTTGCCTGAGATTCGGGGCAAATGCTATTTGGTTTTATCCGTCCACCTCTCCGAAGATGCTAAGTTGATTTATGGCACCATATATCGAATGTTTAGACGGATGCGGCCGATGTAGCAGACTTCGTCAGATTCCCCCTCATTCGAGAGGTTTTTGATTGTGGGGACGCTCTTCCCTGGAGGCGCAAGCCCCTGCAGTTAATTACGCTACCGCATCGCGGTAACAACTTTCTCCTTCTCCAGAATTTCACTTCGTGTCGTGGATGTTTGTTTTGTTTGTGGTTGCCCGTGGATTATATACGGAAACTAATTTATGTCGTCGCCCGTAGGACGTGGATTAGTCCAAATCCGTATTTTCTTAGATTTGCGTTTGGGGTTTTGGTTTAAGGATACGTTAGCCATATTTGAGGCTAAGATCAACTCAAACGTTTGTTAAGGATACGTTAGTCTAATTTGAGACTAAGATCGACTTAACGGGATCGTTTAGATCTGACAAGAGAGCATTTGGGAGCTCGATTTCCAGTTTAAGGACATGGTGGTCCATTTTCAGTTTAGGAACATGGTGGTCCAACATTCCCATTTTGGAGGCGAATATTAGTTTAAGGACGCATTAGTCCGTGAGTTTAAGGACCCCACAGTCCGATTGCCGGTTTAGGGACATGGTGGTCCAACATTCCCATTTTGGGGACGAATATTGGTTTAAGGACGCATTAGTCCTTGAGTTTAAGGACCCCACGTCCATATTAATGTGTGGTTGTCGGGACTCGTCACCTCTCTGACGACGTTGAAGGATTACAACGATAAATATCAGAGGAGTTCAGAGATGTACCCTTGAACCGGGTGTAAATTGATTTGAGAGAGCAGTTGTGCTCAGTTCAATTTAAGTTTCAGGACTTATGGCCAGAATTGGGTTAAGTCCAGTTAGGAAATGTCCAACATTTTGTTCACATTTGGCCTGTTAGGCCTTTCAATTGGGCTCTGCCCCCCTTTTTTAGTAATGCAGAGCATTGGACTTTTTAATTAAATGGATAGCATTTATTTTGGCCTGTTAGGCCTTTTTAATTGGCCCCTATCCCTTTTCTTTAATAATGCAGAGCATTTAATGGTCTGACAGCGCGCAACGTGGCCTGTCAGGCGCTTTGTGCCAATTAATGAGCGCAAGGCATAAGCGCATGTGGAGGTGACACGTGTCACGCTCTGGTGAGCGCAAGTCTGTTAGCGCAGTGTGCTGCGCAAGTGCGTTGCTGACACGTGTCGCGCTCTGCTGAGCGCAAGTCTGTTAGCGCAGTGCGCTGCGCCAGTGCGCTGCACTAGTGCGCTGCTTGTTAGTTGTATGTATGCCCTAGAGGCCAGTATTGTACAGATGATGTATATTGTATTGGATGCTTGGACATATATAGAGATGACTTTCTTGCTCGATGTGATAGTATGCTATCTGGTTGCCATTTATCTTAACATGTACACTTGTCTCTTTAAACTGTCTTATAGTTACATGTTGGTAAAGCCCTTAGGATGTGTACTTGACTACCTGGACTGTGATGCAGATCATACTAGTGGGGACATGGTAGTCCATAGGTACATCCTTCAAGGTCCCTAGTCATGGGTGTATCGAGACGGGGCATCGATATACCAGTGTAGACTAGCGTATACGCTTCTCGACCCATGAGATGGGCGATGGATGATCCCATATCCATTGGTGTTTGACATCAGAGATGGTATACGGGTGCTCAGTGGAGACTGGGTACACTGGACGGACTCGCCGAGAACTCCCAGATGGTATTATACCTCACGTCAGATGGAAGTTCTCAGGTGACACTTGTACAGGTTAGTCTGTAGACCCGAGATCGTCATAGAGTCTTGTGTGATTCCCACTGTGCTTTGATCTCCACCTTACCACGTCCATGAGGGCGTGCAAAACGGTGGTCTTTGGGTACAGTCCCGAGTCACATAGAGGCAATGAGCGATAGGAGGGGTTTCGTCTCTCCCGGTAAGTTTTACCAGTAGTTTCTCGACCCGTTATGAGCCTCACATCGGCACGACTTATCGGTTATTGGGGTCTGACGTTTACCACCCCTAGACTTGATATGCGACATATCAGACGAACAGACCGGACTGTACGGTAAGTGTTACTGGTTGGATTCATAGGAGTGTGAGCGGGGTAGCTCGTCGATCTTCTGATCGCTCAATACCCGGGTGGCCGTTACGTTTAGCAGACCGCTTGCGGCTTATGGGTGCTTGATATGATCATCATCTGCTACCGGCGTATTGACGAGTCTTTAGAGTCCTACACAGGGGTTTCTTGGCTCAAGCGAAACGAAATAGGAGCGCATATGAGTTATGTGCGGGACCGAGAATAATGCGAGTATGTGATACCGTATTTCATTCTCGCGATGAATGTTTCGATTGGTTGTATGCGATATAACCTAGTTATCGAATCGTTGATTCGATAAATCGATACATTGTATACTAGTCGGTTATGTGCGACATGACCGGATCATTGGATCAAGTGTTGATTTAATGATTTAATGTATAATTATATATTTGATATATTACTTTGCATTAACTAGTATTGGTTCACTTTAAATGGATTTTCTCACTTGATGTTCACAAGTTGTATATGTGATATACTTTTTGTGCACTTGATTGTATCATGTTTGATGATACATATACACTTGGATTTGTGTAAAGACTTAATCCATGTTTAGTGAATGGTTAGGGTTTCATATTTTCACTTAATATTTATCTTTTCTTTTTTGAGAAATAGATAAAAGAAAACAAAATGGTTTCTTTTTTGTCATGAAGCTTGTTGAAGCTTCATGAAGCTTTGACCAAGTGACCATTTTGTCTTCATGCTTAACCCTAACCATTCCCACTAACCATGGTCTATTCTCTACACCTAACCAAGGTTAGAAGATGATAAGTATTCATTTTATTATTCTTTTTAAAACATACTTATCATATTCTATCTTGAGCTTCATCTTCTTCTTCAAGAAAGAAAACTTGCCACCATCAATGGCAACTTGAGCAAAAGTGTGAGAAATACAATTCTAAAGTGAACCCACCTCCTATTTCTTCACCCTTTACCTCTTGCCAAGTAGTATAGGGTGTTTTCTTCACAAGTTTCACAACTTGGTGAAGTTGGAGCTTGATCTTGTGTAACCTCGACGTAGATCATCTTCGGCATCGTAGCCGACGACTGTTCCGCTCATTTCTCCGATGAAGCCGATGCGAGAGTCCGGGATTCGAGATGGACAGCGAGGGGACAACTACGTGGAGCTAAGGAAGTGGATAACCGGATCTACAAAGGTTGTAGTTTCCTACTTTTAGTTAAGATGTTAACTAGTTTCCTTTTTCGCCTAAAATTCTAGTTAACGATCCGTATTAGAGTTTCTCGGCACTTGTATAATTTGAAATTGACATGGTTGATGCCTTGTGAGACCTCTTGAAAGTGCCTAGGAACCCTACAGTGGTATCAGAGCCTAGCTAGAGCCTTAGGCGATGCTTAGACGATGTTTGAAACCCGATCGAAACCGAAACCCTAAAACCAAATCGCTCTCTGGACTTTTTCTAAAAACTGGGTTTTTTCCATATTAAAAATGCTTAAAAAATTCAGCAGGAAGTTGTAAGAATTACGGTGCAGAATTGGACAAATGATGCCTCCAACCTGCGGCGGAACCGCGGCAGAAGCCTAGCTTCTGCGGCGGTTCCGCGGCGACATGATGACGTCAGCCCTCCAAATTTGCACAGTAATTCCTAATTTACAGTGCTGAGTTTTATGGGAATTTTTAATATTTATTCAAGAGTTGAATTTTCTGGGGTGTTTTGGGAGTTCGCTGATTCGATCGGATTATCAGACTTTGTCTATGTGGCTTTCCGGATATTTTGGAATATGTTAAAAAGTTCGACCGGATGTAAATACCCAATCTTTCCCCTGCCGGAAAATATCCAAGTGTTGGATTTTTCTGTGGTTTAAGGACGTTCTGAGTAGTGCAAGTAACGCGATGGTCCCTCTAGAAGACAACAAACCTTAACTCGATTATGTGACCGTCTTGAACTGCCCTTTGAACCTTCGGGTTTGGGGCAGTACGGCGTACCACATGTGAGGCGTTGGCTTGACCCTTCTACGGCTAGACCGTTGGTACTGAGGCATGAAGTGAATGTCTTTGAACCTATTTCATGTGTTGAACGGTTTCGGGAAAACTTGGGTGTTCGAATGTTCGATCGGAAAGTTTAATATTTTCTATTTATCCGGAATGGGATACAATAATTGGAATTCACAAACAGTTATGAGATAACTGGATGAATGTTATAAATCTAGCGGTTTAGTCTCACTTGATATTGAAAAGAGTTTTCGATAATGGGACTAAAATGCGGGGTTTATAATTGTTAGGCATATGATGTCTAAGTATTTCATTTGATTAGGCATGCGATGTCTAATGAGGTTGTGGATTCCAACTGTTGTAGTTTTACACTTTCTTTTCTGTGACCGTAAGTGTAATATGTGATATCGCCGGTTTCGTTGCTATATGTCAACGACAATTGGGATGCGCATATTTACTTACGTTGATGACATGTGATGTTATGTGTTGCTGAATATGTTATATTGGATTGTCGTGTTTGAATAGCCGGGTTTTTTTATGTGAGATGAGTGTTTTTCATTTTCATTCATGTAAAAACTTGTATATAATATTCTTTTATTTGGGGCACTTCCAGGTTGCGGAAGCTGTCACCCTTTGTATATTATTTACTTTTCTGCACTAGGATAGATCCAAGGAGGGGAGCACAAGTAACCGGGTTCTAGGGTCCAGTGGGAGACCATCTCGAGGAGTCGAGTCCGGGTCTCCTAACTCTATAATTGGTAGGGTTGCTTGCCGCTCTCGTAGGGTTTTAGGGGTGTGGGTTTGGCTATTCATCACGACCGTGGAATCCGTGTTTTATACTGGCTCGTATTAAAAACACGGACGTCCTAGTATATCCAATATTTCATATGATTCTTCTGCTGCGATATCTGTGATGTGATCATGTGATATGTTCTGTGATGGATACTTTATATAGTATATATGATATATTATATAGACGTTACTTATGTTTTGCACCCGCACTAGCCCTGCCCTGCTCTGTCGTTAGTTACCTAACCTAACGGTGCATGAGGGGACATCGAGGCGAATGCGGATGGCATAAGTGTACGTCGTATTTATCTGTGATGTTTAGGTATTTAAATGATGGGACTTCATTAATGTGATTAATGAAATAAAAGAAACCTAAAGATATTGTAGAATCGAATTTCAAAATAAAACAGGTAGCTACAGTTCTTGCTTTGCGTAGCGGTATATATGATATACCCTGCACCTTATTTGATAAGGAAAGGACCGAGATCCCTTCACCGGGAGTGACTCCTTTAGCAATAACTGACAGATGCTACACACTCGGTTTGTTTTTGATTGCTTCTATAGTTTCTGCTTTGCACAGTGATATATATGATATATCCCGCACCTCATTCGACGAGGAAAGGGCCGACGATCCCTTCACCGGGAGTGACCCCTTTAGCAAAACTAGAAAAGCCTCAAAATCATTCCATTTCAAAACTTCATTTGATTCTACAACGATATCAAGTTCATTACGCAATAGGTTTTCAGAAAAACCTGTCGTAGCCCTCCGTCATTTCAGATAAGTCCTGTTTAGTATTCGTGCTGCGTTTGTTGACCTTGTCAAGGCGCAGTGTGCGGTAGCTAACCAGTATTTATCTGCTTATGCATATGATGCAGATTGAGTTAGGGTAGTCGTACGACCTTGTTGACCTTGTCAAGGGTCGTGCGGGTGGGTTTAATTCAATCAAGAAATGACGGGTTGAACTTGACTTACGGTCTATGGTTTGTTGACCTTGTCAAGGTCATAGATCGTTTGGGGCAAAAGCATTATCGGGAATTTCAAGTGTTGAAATTTGCAACGAGATTGCATACCTTCTATGAGATAGTTGGATCCCGATACCCACTGCGAGTAAGAGTTACTCCTGGAAGAGTTTTACACATTACAATTAGCCGATCAAGTAGGTGTCAAGAAAGGTGTCAACGGGTGTAATGTTTTAAAAATAATTAAATAAATAATTAAATAAATAAAATTGTTTAAGTGAATTTTATGATTTTCGGTAAAGCAAAATGTATTTTTCGTAAAATCAAACCGCAATTGTTTTTCATTATAAATTCAAAAATACCTATTTAATTATGTAATTACTAGTAAATAGTGTTTATTTAGCCACTTATAAATTTTTAGTTTAAAAAAATATTTTTCCTAAATTAATTATTTTAAATACTAACATAAGCTTTATTTTTACACTAAATTAGTGTAAATTACAAATTTAAATGGTTTTAATTTGCAAAAATGAACCATGGCATGTTAGAATTTAGTATGTATCATGCAAAAATTATTTGCAAAATTTTGCTATTTTCTAGAGTTTTCTTGAGTTGCTATAGTGAAGGAATAAATAAATAAATAATTAAAACCATGAAAAGACTTTTTGTGATGTTTCTTTTCATGAAGCTTCCACACTTTTCTTCACTCTTTTCTCTTGCTCCCTCTCCCTCATGCTATGGCCGGCCTCAACCATGGCAGCCCCCCCCCATTGCCCACTTCATTTTATTTCAAAATTCATCAAAAATACTACAAAAATCCAATTTAAATTCCACAAAAACCTAATTATTTCATACCCTTTATTCTCTACTCTTCTCTACATGGATTTTGGAGTGGGAAAGCATGTATTTTTGAGGCTCATTTTCAAGTTTGGACATGAGGTTGTGGAGGTATAAATCCTTCTCTTTTGTTTTATTTCTATTAGATATTTCTTTTAAAGCATAATTAGATTAATTAGATTAATTCTTGTTGCAAATTCTAAAATTCAAGTTAGGGTTTGAAAATTCAAGAGGTGGTTTTTGTTAATTAATTAGGGTTATAATAGCTAATTTAACATCTTTTAGAGTGGAAAATTCTTGCATGGTGGTGGTATAATAAATTGTTGATCGAAATTAATTAATTTAAACTATTTAGCTAACTAGATTTTTTCTAAAATGTGTTGTGGGTAAAATAAAATTCTTATTAAGGGTGTTATCATTAGATGGTAATTTTAGTGAGAATATTAGCATATTAATTGAATGAAAAACTTAGTTTGATCACTAGATTATTTTGATAATTGGAAAAATAGTAATAAAATGCTATTATTTTGTAAACAAGATTTTAGGAATTTCTAAATAAAGGTGATTAAAAATATAATTATAGTTTCATTACATCATTATCATCATAAATTGTGGTTTAAGTGATTAATTTATGCAAAATCATGTTTTGAGGTGGAATTGTGGTATTTTGCTTGGAAAATGTTAAAATTGTTAAAAGTTGCAAACTAGAAATTTCAAATAAATGCAAAATTGTGTAATAAAAATATAGTAATGGTTTGTATAGTCTAGTAATGCTATTTAATGAGTTTTATGACCATTGGTTTCATTTAAATGTCAAGTTTCGATGAAAAACGGTAAATTGGCATTTTCGGGTTTTTCGAAAACGGACGATTTGATCGATTTTAGTGTTTCGATGAATTTGATCATGTTTTACAATATAAGTAATGTGTTTTAAAACTACAAGTTGTTTGATCATGTTATCTCGATCCATCGGAGTTTGTACGCCGATATCGAGCGGTATTTGGTTCTTTTGCGTGGACGGGACATAGGTTTTAACCTGTGCTTGTTCTTCGTATCGTTTGACTTTTGTATGTGATTCGGTTTACGATGCTATTTATATGTTTGCGTCTAGGTACCCTCACGTGGACTGCGGGAGATGAAGAGGAGAATGGCGACACTGTCTTCGGCAGACATGGACCAGGTGAGTAGATGCATATCTACGGGGGGAAGTCGGGTGGATGGCGTTTAGCACCCCCGCAACGTAGAATAGGAATAGTACTTATTGACATTAGGAAACCAGACGTGACCCTAGTAGGACCCTAGTATTGACCCTAGGCTGGACTAGACCGATTTAGAAAAACTATATCAGAGAATGAGTACCTTGGAAGAGGTTCGTAGGTTTCAGATAGAAACACACCCGCGCACACACTGAAAATCGACATGGGGTACGTGTATGTGTATATATATAGAACTAGGTATAGGTATATACATATATATACAACACATATAGGTGATTCAGTGATGTGATACGATATCCGAGGTATGATGAAACAGTATAACTGGGCTTGATGCCGTGATTTTTGACTATACAGTCGTAATAAAGTGATAGCGGATCATTAGGGAATGAGATAATGAACTTGAATATATAAATTACAAAGAGTGGTGGTGATA
Source organism: Agapanthus africanus (assembly GCA_030015575.1). Taxonomy (NCBI): domain Eukaryota; kingdom Viridiplantae; phylum Streptophyta; class Magnoliopsida; order Asparagales; family Amaryllidaceae; genus Agapanthus; species Agapanthus africanus. The sequence goes on along the minus strand of CM057349.1, from coordinate 234,805,869 downwards.
TTGATGTACATGGGACGCTAGAATAGTACTCGGACTGTAACTTGTGACTGATTACGATATGATATATGTATAACTTGATTTCGACATTATATTGGTGTGACCTGATGCCGATATCATATAAGTATGACTTAATCACAAGATGATACATATGACATTATACGAATGAGGAGACACCTAGGAGATACTTGACCGTACCCCGACATTGGGATGCCGTACGATGGATTTTACCGTACGAGGCTTAGATTTGATGATTGATCCGCACTCTTGATTCGAGGAAGCCGTACTACGTACGTGACGCTGTTGAGGCGGGATCGCCGACTATTAGAGATATTGATTCAGACCTTAGGTAGACTCTAGTTTCTTACTGACTAGTCTATTAGGTTTAGTTCCTTAGGATGTTAGATGGACACTGGTTTAGGTTCGACTCACATAGTGGTAGTTGTACTCGTATCTCGCAGAGGAGCGGATAATGCACGTCTGTATTTACATTCATACTGTAATCATCATGGTGCATGTCTTTTATATGTTGCTATAATCAGTATAACCTTTACCTGTTAGGACACCAGCACCATTACCGATGATGCGCATATTCCACGCACACTTATTTGCCGGCTCACACACATCATCATCGGTAATTTCTATGTCACGTACACTTTAGATCATATTATCTTTTATTGATAGAATCAGTTAACAACTAAACCGATGTAATATTGTGATCACTCTCTGATGTTAAGTATAAGATATGACATTCATTACTTAGACATTCATGCATTCATATTTTCGTGTTATCATGCAGTATTATGGACATATGCCGACACTTATCATATAGTTACTCATGATTTTGAGATTTGGATTTCTATGAGATTTCTGGATTTTTGGGGAAAACCGCAAAAATATATAAAAAACTTCTCTCTCCCTCCTCTTCTCTTTTTTTAAAATAAGATGCGATTTTCTCATGATGTATGTGTCGTCCACCATGAGTATTTCATGTTTTCTGATGGATTTCGAGACCCGATTCGAGGAGTGGATGAACCGTCTCGGGTACATGGTGGGCCCGGTATGGTACCCCGGGGCAAGAAGATCGAGTTGTAGACGATGAGCCTGGCAGGGGAAGGCTACCTACCGGTGATGTCTGGCGCGGCGGATATCCGGAGGATACCGACCATTGTCGTGGGATTTGATGATATGGGCCGATCCGGACTGACGGAGCCCGACATATTGATACTTGAGGTTACATGTGTTGTGTCGATGCTTGACACGGATTTCCATGGATTTCATTGTTGAGATTTCAGATGCTTATACACACTTTACTATGATAACGGCTAAAGGTTCTCATACATATATATCTGAATTTCAGGATTTGTGACTTTACATTCATGGTGCATGCATTTCATTTCATATGACTTAGTACTATATGAGGCACTGACACGACACGGAGTATTTGCACTTACACGTAGTATTACCCTGCTATTACTAGATGTTTGGGATATAGTAGTGTATTATTATGACCTAGGATAGCGTCGTGCATTCGATTTCTTTTCGTAGATGTCTTCTACTCACGAGTTGGCAACTCACCCCCGTTGTGCCAAATTCTTTACAGGTTCGATGTACAGGTTTCCCGTGGCAGCTTGTTGGCACATCTTTTCTTCAGGGTGATTGGCACGGTAGGTTGGTTCACTTGTATCCGAACCACCATTGTACTTTTATTCATTCATTTGTATCTAGTAAGCTCCATCAACCATATTTGTATTACTTGATAAGTTATTGGACCAGTCTTTTACTTCGACCTTAGAGTCGCGCCTGTATTATTCTGATCTGGTGGTTTTGTTTTCTTTTGAGTTTGAGCCTCGCCTACTGGCGTTGTATATTATTTTGCTTGTTGTGGTTGTTTCCGCCTGTTGGCGTTGATGCTAGCACCCGTTTGGGGATGCTTTTTATTATTTATTCATATTATACTTGTTGTACCCGTTTGGGGGCCAGTTTTTACAGAGGAGACTCTGCCGAAATTTTTGGTAAAATTTGCTGATGTTTTTTTTTTTACTTGTTTTCTTTTCTTTTCTTCTTTTTCTTCTTTTATGGTTTAGATCTCTGGGCTTCGGCTTACTTAGGTCATGTGGCGCCTCTAGACGCTTCGCAATCTAAGTGCCGGTCACGTTCCGTACTTTCGGGTCGTGACAAAGTTGGTATCAGAGCGCTAGGTTTAACCTTGTATAAGTCTAGGTGACCCTTGGTTGATGGAGTAGGCGAGTTAGGTAGAGTAACGTACCGTGGGTATGGTCCGCGGCATACTTACGATACGCTACTCTGCTTAAGGAGCCCTAGGATTTACATTGTTTGCACCGTATTTCATTCGTTCCTTTGATCTATCTTCGTCAATGTCGGATGGTGGTTTCTGTTACCACGGGCAGAGGGAGATGCGGCTCGAATGCAGTAACCATTAGAGTATTGGTTATTCTTGAGGATTGAAGCATTGCTTAGCGTGCGGACGAAGGGTATTCATATGCCGTCCGGATGAAGTTAAAGGGTTCGAACGATTATCAGAAAACCATTTCCTAAGTTTAAAGTATTCGGAAGAACATGCAGGTATTTCGATGGACCCTCTAGAAGAATGAAACCCTAACTCGACATAATGACCACGAGAACGCCCTTGAACCTTAGGGTTTACGGCAGTTCCGCTGTGCCATTAGTGAGGTTTGGGTTTGCCCTTCTACAGCTGGATCATCGATGCTGGGGTATGTACCGGATATTTTTAAACTGTACTTGAGTGTTGAGCTCTCGGGGAATTATGTGATTTTGATGGATCGATCGAGAAGTTTAATGTAGTCCGGATATCAAGTGAAGGGATCGACTATGTGGGAGACTCTAGACATGAGTATTGCCATTGGTAGCGCAGTCAGCACACCTATGAAAGAACGAGTTCGAAGCGGTCGACATCAGAGGAAAGAGGCGCACATTGACGATAGTATTTACGATTGTGATTTAGTGATTTGAATTTCCTATTTTCGTTGATTGGATTTTTGTATTTTGAGGACTTTGTTCTACGATTGGTATTTCCTGTGTGTACCTTCATTCTATCTGTGTTTCTTATATCAGTTGTATTGATGTGGTTTAGTACGCACCCAGTACACTTGATTTGGTTTTATATATTTTTTTGAGATTTTTGATTTGATTTCGTGCATAGGGGTTACACGTGATTTTGACATATGTTTCGACCTAATTTTCATGCATTTTTGTGCTGTGATTTCGATTTTGATATTCAATGTATGTTTTCGTGCTCCATGTGCACCTGATTAGGATTCTTGCGCATACTTGGCGCACTTGATGCGATTTTGTGCACACCAGATGCACTAAATCGGGGTTTTGTGCAGATTAGATGCACCTGATAGTGAGTCGTGCACGCCCGTTGCACTTGACAGATGTTTTTGGTGCACACCTGTTGCACTTAGTTTTGTTTTGTGGGTATTCATGGTTTCTGCATTTGGTTTCGATTTCAGTGCGCACCGGACGCACATGACATTTTATTGATGTGATTAGGATTGATTTTAGTTTGAGCAGTATGTTTTCATGATCATTATTATTTGAGTTAGTAACCAGGCGGGACGTGTATGTTAAATAAAAGATATATATATAGCTATATTTTTAAAAAAATTAAACGTCCGCTACTTAGACCGTGACACGTGCATTGCACGGCGATTTTCAAGAAGGGGTTTTTGTATGCTGCTTTATTATGATGATTCGGCGATTTTACTAGGATGCGAACTATATATAAGTTATAGATTGATGTATATTATGATGGTTTTCACATTGGGTTATGATATTTCATTATCGCCATAACTCCGATGATTGCGTCATGCTTGACGGAGTTGATTTTCGTTATGTATTAATGATTTCGGAGCCCCGACGATTTGAGTATTTTGCTAAATGTTTTAGTATTTGGAAGGGGAGTGTTAATTTAAATTCGGGGACCGAATTTCCTAAAAGGGGGAAGATTGTAACGTTTTAAAAATAATTAAATAAATAATTAAATAAATAAAATTGTTTAAGTGAATTTTATGATTTTCGGTAAAGCAAAATGTATTTTTCGTAAAATCAAACCGCAATTGTTTTTCATTATAAATTCAAAAATACCTATTTAATTATGTAATTACTAGTAAATAGTGTTTATTTAGCCACTTATAAATTTTTAGTTTAAAAAATATTTTTCCTAAATTAATTATTTTAAATACTAACATAAGCTTTATTTTTACACTAAATTAGTGTAAATTACAAATTTAAATGGTTTTAATTTGCAAAAATGAACCATGGCATGTTAGAATTTAGTATGTATCATGCAAAAATTATTTGCAAAATTTTGCTATTTTCTAGAGTTTTCTTGAGTTGCTATAGTGAAGGAATAAATAAATAAATAATTAAAACCATGAAAAGACTTTTTGTGATGTTTCTTTTCATGAAGCTTCCACACTTTTCTTCACTCTTTTCTCTTGCTCCCTCTCCCTCATGCTATTGTCGGCCTCAACCATGGCAGCCCCCCCCCATTGCCCACTTCATTTTATTTCAAAATTCATCAAAAATACTACAAAAATCCAATTTAAATTCCACAAAAACCTAATTATTTCATACCCTTTATTCTCTACTCTTCTCTACATGGATTTTGGAGTGGGAAAGCATGTATTTTTTAGGCTCATTTTCAAGTTTGGACATGAGGTTGTGGAGGTATAATTCCTTCTCTTTTGTTTTATTTCTATTAGATATTTCTTTTAAAGCATAATTAGATTAATTAGATTAATTCTTGTTGCAAATTCTAAAATTCAAGTTAGGGTTTGAAAATTCAAGAGGTGGTTTTTGTTAATTAATTAGGGTTATAATAGCTAGTTTAACATCTTTTAGAGTGGAAAATTCTTGCATGGTGGTGGTATAATAAATTGTTGATCGAAATTGTTTAATTTAAACTATTTAGCTAACTAGATTTTTTCTAAAATGTGTTGTGGGTAAAATAAAATTCTTATTAAGGGTGTTATCATTAGATGGTAATTTTAGTGAGAATATTAGCATATTAATTGAATGAAAAACTTAGTTTGATCACTAGATTATTTTGATAATTGGAAAAATAGTAATAAAATGCTATTATTTTGTAAACTAGATTTTAGGAATTTCTAAATAAATGTGATTAAAAATATAATTATAGTTTCATTACATCATTATCATCATAAATTGTGGTTTAAGTGATTAATTTATGCAAAATCATGTTTTGAGGTGGAATTGTGGTATTTTGCTTGGAAAATGTTAAAATTGTTAAAAGTTGCAAACTAGAAATTTCAAATAAATGCAAAATTGTGTAATAAAAATATAGTAATGGTTTGTATAGTCTAGTAATGCTATTTAATGAGTTTTATGACCATTGGTTTCATTTAAATGTCAAGTTTCGATGAAAAACGGTAAATTGGCATTTTCGGGTTTTTCGAAAACGGACGATTTGATCGATTTTAGTGTTTCGATGAATTTGATCATGTTTTACAATATAAGTAATGTGTTTTAAAACTACAAGTTGTTTGATGATGTTATCTCGATCTATCGGAGTTTGTACACCGATATCGAGCGGTATTGGTTCTTTTGCGTGGACGGGACATAGGTTTTAACCTGTGCTTGTTCTTCGTATCGTTTGACTTTTGTATGTGATTCGGTTTACGATGCTATTTATATGTTTGCGTCTAGGTACCCTCACGTGGACTGCGGGCGATGAAGAGGAGAATGGCGACACTGTCTTCGGCAGACATGGACCAGGTGAGTAGATGCATATCTACGGGGGGAAGTCGGGTGGATGGCGTTTAGCACCCCCGCAACGTAGAATAGGAATAGTACTTATTGACATTAGGAAACCAGACGTGACCCTAGTAGGACCCTAGTATTGACCCTAGGCTGGACTAGACCGATTTAGGAAAACTATATCAGAGGATGAGTACCTTGGAAGAGGTTCGTAGGTTTCAGATAGAAACACACCCGCGCACACACTGAAAATCGACATGGGGTACGTGTATGTGTATATATATAGAACTAGGTATAGGTATATACATATATATACAACACATATAGGTGATTCAGTGATGTGATACGATATCCGAGGTATGATGAAACAGTATAACTGGGCTTGATGCCGTGATTTTTGACTATACAGTCGTAAGTTTGCTGATGGATTTCGAGACCCGATTCGAGGAGACAGATGAACCGTTTCGGGTACATGGTGGACCCGGTAAGGTACCCCGGGGCAAGAAGCGCGTGATGATGACGATGTGAGCCTGGCAGGGGAGCACTACCTACCGGTGATTTTACCCGACGCGTCGGATATCCGGAGGATACCGTCGTGGTCTTGAGATGGATGGTAGGGGCCGGTGTGGACTGACGGCGCCCTTGATATTGTGATTGAGACATTGAGATTTCGAGATATTGAGGTACAGAGACTGTGATACAGAGATATCGAGATATTGGGATTACGTTTTGTGCCAATGCTAGGCACTGTTTTATGCTGATTTCATTATGATACCTCATTTTAAAAATACAAAGGAAATCTCACTAAATTATGAAAACGGTTCTTCATTTACATGTATTCTGTTTTCATGCATTCATACCTCATTCATATGATATATTGCTACTTGAGGCACTGACACGGGCACATGAGATTACACTCGGGTTAGATATTTACCCTAGCCTTGTTATAGGCTACGTGTTATTCATATATTTGAGGATATATTATGATCATTGACCTAGGTTGCGTTATTTATGCGATTTCTGTGCGTAGATATTTTTCTATTCACGAGTTGGCAACACACCCCCGTTGTGCCCCAGTTTCTTGCAGGTTTGCCGTACAGGTTTCTTTACGGCTTGCGGGCATAGTTTCCTTCGGGTGATTTGCTAGTAGGTGGGTTTACTTGTATCGTACCCCCATTTTATATCTTGTATATTATTATTCTGTTGTATCTAGAAGTTCCATCAACCAAACATGTATTTATTTGAGATAGAGACCAGTGATGTTTATTCTTTCGACCTTAGAGTCGCGCGTTGTATTTCTGTGGTTTTCTTGTGGTTTTTGAGTTTCCTTTTGAATTTTGATCCTCGCCCTTGGCGTTGTATATTATATTGCTTGTGTGGTTGTGACCGTCGATTGACGAAGAGCTAGCTCCCGCTTGGGGATGCCTTTTTATTGATTTCGTATACTATTCATGTTGTATCCCATTTGGGGGCCAGTATTTACATAGGAGACTCTGCCGGAATTTTCGGAAATTTTTTGATGTTTTTAAAACCGCCTAATTCGGCTTATGCTATTGAAACTACTTGCTTTAAGTTGGTTTTTCCTGCACTCTACATCTTTCTTGGTTTGGATTTCTGGGTTTTCGGTTTACTTAGATTACGTACGCCTCGAGACGTTCGTAGTTTAAGTGCCGGTCATGTTCCGTACTTTCGGGTCGTGACAAAGTTGGTATCAGAGCGTTAGGTTTTACCTTCGGAGCGTAGGATGACCCTTGGTTGATGGAATAGGTGACTAAAGTAGAGTGACGTACCGTGGGTATGTTCCGCGGCATATTTACGATACGCTACTCCACTTAAGAAGCCTTAGGATGTACATTTCTTTGCTCAGTATTATATTCATTCCGATCTAGCCTCATCAGTACCAGTTATGGTTTTGCTGCCACGATTATGGGCAGGGAGAGCTACGGCTAGAGTTGCGGTCAGCACGAGCTCGTCACGAACGAGGACTGACCAGGGCAAAATTCCGGCGACACTCGATTGCGGAGATGTGTCTTTTTACTGTGTTTCCGCGCCACGAGCGTTTGGCAGATCGCCTTTATGAGATTTCTCGGACGTGCCAATCAGTATCAGAGGATTGGGCCACTGACAGAGGCCAGCCAGATTTTGATGACCGTTGGTGTGTTGCTTATTCATGATGGTCGAGGCACTGTTCAGCGTGCAGACGAGCGAGCCAGTTATTGCTGCGAACGACGAGATATTGCCCCAGATGCTGGCGTTAGTGCAGAACGAGTTGTACTAAGAGATGATAGAAGGTCGCTAGTCATCGAGGATGAATGACTAGGACATGTGGATCGTTCGCCTACCCTGATGCGAGGTCATCAGATAGATTGATTCCAGCTAGAGACGACTTCACACGGAGACGTTGGGAGTCGACAGAGACGATCGAATGTCAGAAACCTATTATTCCAAGTTTAAAGTAGTCGGAAAGACATGCAGGCAATTCTATGGTCCCTCTAGAAGAATGAAACCCTAACTCGACTTAATGACCGTGTGAAAGCCTTTGAACCTTCGGGTTTGCGGCAGTTCTACGGCGCCATTAGTGAGGCTTGGGTTTGCCCTTCTACGGCTGGACCACCGATGCTGTGGTATGTACTCTATACTATTAAACTGTGCCCAAGATGTTGAGCTCTTGGGGAATTATGAGGTTTTAACGACTCGATCGGATGGCTCGACTTAATTCGGATGCTAGGTAGTGAGATGCATTTCTTGGGAGACTCCAGATACGAGGATAGCCGTTGGAGCTCAGTCCATGCAGCCGTGACGAGACGAGTCCAAAGAAGACGACATTAGAGGAAAGTGAAGTAAGAGGTTCGTACCAGATCTAGATGAGATGACGTTCCACTCCGCCGACATCAGAGATGCGATGCGCATGCCGAGGCATGGTACTTGGATTTACCTTCCAGAAGGAGTCGTGATGAGTATGCAGCCGTTCTGGAACGAGAACAGATCTAGTAAGGAACGATGACTTTCGGACAGTTCGGCAGAGGCGAGATTTGGGAGAGACCTCGACAGGACCTTTCTGGGACAAATTACGAGAAGACTTGGACCTAGGAGTGGTCGTGTTACGCACACCAGCAGGCCAGAGTTCATGATCATCGACGAGACGTCCCACTAGTGACCGCGACAGTTGGTCCGAGATTCTTAGAGGATGCACTTGAGCGGTACTATTCCGCCATTATTGATTTCGATGTTTTGGGTGATTGATTCGCATGATTTGATTTTGATGATTGAGGATTTACGATCTTTGCACAGTGTTGCACTTGATATCGTTTTCGTGCTTGGTTTCACATGTTTGCGATTTTACGGTTTTAGACATTTGAGTTGATTTTGTGCGTATATACGCACACGATTTGGTTTTTGCACGCGGTATAGTTCATATATGCTTGCAGTGCAGTGTTACGTATGTTGTGCATTTAGATGCCCTGGACTTTGATTTCGATGGTGATGTTCGATATTTGTTTTGTGCACCTTGTGCACCTGATTTGACTTTGCGCATGTTCGGCACTTGATATTGGATTTCATGATTTCGTGCACGATGGATGCACCTGATTTGGATTTTCACGCATGTTGGGCGCATGTTTTGAAGTGTGATTTTGGTGCACACCAGATGCACTAAATCGAGATTTTTCGTGCATGTCAGATGCACCTGATTTTGCTGTCAGGCACACATGTTGCCTATGATAGATGTTTCGTGCACACCCGATGCACTTAGATGTTGTTTCTGTGCATATGTATGGCACATATTTGGATTTTGATTTCCGTGCGCACAAGACGCACGTAGTATTCATACGCGTATTTTGGGGATTGATTTTTTTATAGAGCAGTACGTTTTTATGATATTGCTATGTGTTTTCGTACTGAGCAGGACTAGTCAGAGGACAGTACCTGAATATATTTTACATGTATAGTTTCGAGTTATATCATATTGGTTTTGCTTTGGATTTGGTATTGATGTCTTCCCCATGACTCCGATGATTGCGGGATGCTTGACGGAGTTCTGATTTGAGTTATATGCTCATTTTTCATGCGCATGCGTTGCGCTACGATTTGTTTTATGTATTTATGATTTCGGAGCCCAGGCGACCATCGGTTGAAATATTTTAGTATTTGGGGGAAGTTTTAATTTAAATTCGGGGACCGAATTTCTTTAAGGGGGGAAGATTGTAACGTTTTGAAAATCGTTTCGGTGAAATTTCGAAAAAACGGTAAAATAAGGGGGTTTTATGGAAAAAGTCAAAATGCAAATATCTTTATTATAAAATTAAATATACATATTCTAGCATTTAATTGCTAGTATTTGGTGTTTATTGAGCCACTGTTGAAATTTCAAATTTTCTGAAATTTTTTCCGAAATTAATTATTTTAATATTATTTTAAGCCGGTAAGAAAATACATTAAATTAGCGATAAATACAAATTTAAATGGGCTAATTTTAATATTTAAAATCATGTTAATTAAAATCTAGTTGTAATATAATTTTTTTAGTATTTTATTTCAAGTTTTAATTGATTTATTTTATGGAAAACAAAAATATAGTTATTTTGAACTAAAACTTGCAAATATGGTATTGTGGGGGGTCTTTTTGCATATAATTTTCTTTGTAAAGTCTCTCACACTCACCCTCACTCCCCTTAGCCGACCCCACAGTATTGTAGCAGCCCAAGAATTTTATTTCCCTCTTTTTGACCTTAAATCATGTGAGAAATGGGATAAAATAAGGTTTTTATATATAGTAAAGTAGGTAGGGGTATTATGGTAATTTGGGAGGGTCTTTGACTTGGATTCTTTTCCACAACTCCCCCACACCTCTCCCCACTCCCTCCTCAGCCGAAATTCCTGCAATAAACAGCCCCAAAATTTTCCCTCTCATTTTTCTTCTAAACTCATCAAAATTCCATCAAAATTCCATTTAAACTTCACAATTTCAAGCCCATCCTTCATCCATTCTTCTTAACCTTTCTTGCATGGATTTTGGATGCTAGGAGGCCATCTTTGGAGTCAAAATTTCTTGCTAGATCTCAAGATCTAGAGGTATAATTCTTACCCATTTAAATTCTTATGGTTAGATTTCTTTAAATGAGTTGTTTTAGTGTTAATATTGGTGCTATTTTCATCTAGGATCTTCAAGAGAATGGTTTGAGTTAAACAAGGGTTTTTAGCACACCATTATTAAGTTAATTATTCTATTTTGCTATCTAGTGTTTTATACAGACCAAATCTAAGAGTTTAACTTGCTTTTTGGGCTTCAAATTAGTGCTAATTTAGTGTTTCATGTATAGTTTGGGTTGGATTTTGTTAGTTATAAAATTCAAGAAAGGGTTTGAATGCAAGTTAGGGTTTTGTGAAATTGGTGTGTGGTTGTGTAATGTATTAGGCTCTTATGGCTTGTTAAAACAAACTTAGTAGCTAGTTGTTAATTGTTAGTTTAAAAATTATGATAATTACGCTAATTTGCTAACTAGCTATTTAAAATTGGTTAAATAATTGGGTTAAAAATGTAATTATGTTTTTATGACATCATTAACATTATTATGAGTGGTTTAATATCTTAGGTTATGCAAAACCAAGCTTAATTGTTGAATTGTGAATTTTGCTTTAAAAGGTGTTAAAAATTGATATTTTTGCAAACTAGGATTTTGGAATTTATGCAAATTGATGAGAATAAATTATAGGAATGGTTTATATGACTTTGTTATGGTATTTAGTGAATATTGTGGATGCTAGGTTCGTTTATACATCGAGTTTTGTACTAAAACGGTGATTTGTGCTTGCTAGATTTTCGGAAAAATAACTTTTTAAGTGAAATTGGGGTTTTTGTGAATTTTAAGCTATTTTATATTATAATTAGTGCTTGTAATTGTACAAATGAGTGTGTTGGGAGTTTTCTCGATGGTTTGGCGTTTGTACGCCGACGTCGAGGGTTTTTGGGTCGATTTGTGAAAGCAACCATAGGTTTTGACCTATGTGGGATTCGTGCGTCGTTTTGGTCATGATTCGGATTTTAATGCGGTATGGTGCGTTATGATATGTAGGTACCCCATGTGGACTTCGAGACGACAAGCAAGCGCGTGGCGACGTCGGCACCGACGAACGAGGACCAGGTGAGTAGATTTATATCTACGGGGAGAAGTCGGGTGGATGGCGTATAGCACCCCCGCAGTCCGTGGTGGTGTATACGGATGCGTATACACACCAACAATTTATTATATGTTATTTGGGATTAATATCGATGTTTAGGATGGATATTGGTGTATTGGATTATTTTAGTATTGCGAACCCTAGGGTAGTGTTGCACTACACATACACACCTACATACTTGCATACATTCCTATTTATATGTGCTCATGGGATTCTTTATAGTTATGTGATCACATGGGTATGGGACTATGTGTTCACATACGGATTTGAGGATGATACTTGGGATTGAGCTGAGTCGATGAGATTTGTTTTGTGGCTGTAATATCGGTGATATGGTAGGATTCGTACTTAAGGTACGCCCCGGTGTTATAGCGGATCTTGGGGCGGCGATACGGGTGAATAGTGTTATAAATAAAATGGTCGACATGTGATCGTGATATGAGGCATGATATGCTAGGATATTGATATTAGGCCGTATCGGGCGATGTATACCCTTGATGATGCTATGTGCTGACGGTATCGGTTTGTACGAGATTGTCGATCTGTAGTCAGATCATGAGTATATTGAGGATATTAGTATTGTACTAGACATAGGTCAGTACCCTAGACTATGATCTTGAATAAAGAGGATACCAGAGGAATGGTGTGAGGAATATGATATTGACCCGTACCCAGATTTGGGGATGCCGTGCGACGGATTTACGTACGAGCTATATCTTGATGATTGATCCGCACTCTTGACTTGGGATGGCTGATTGTAGATATGGTATCGGATATGATATTATTGAGGCGGGATCACCTACTAATATATATACAGGTATGTATATGGATCGACTCAGATGTTAGGCGGTTTCCTTACCTGTAGTCCAGCTTGTTAGCTTAGTCCTTTAGTTTAGTTTAGTTGTTAGATTAGATTCGATTCTTACCTATTTCAAAAACTAACGAATCGTGGGTATTTTAAAAGACAGCCCAAGGGATCCTACGGATATTTCAAAAGACGTATCTTTTCATAAAAACACCGTAGCCCCTATTTTCAAAACCCCATGATTCGTGTTATTTCAAAAGGCACCATTTGTAGGACTTATATTAGATTAATGCAGGTTAGCTACAGTTGCGTCTAGTATTCAGCTCCCGCTTATTATTGTGGTTCGCTTCGCATTGCATACTTATGTTATAATTTCTTATTGCAATGTTGATATCATATTGATAGGACACCAGCACCATTACAGATGATGCGTATGTACCACGTACACTTACTTGCCGGCTCACACACATCTTCATCGGTAATTGCCATGTCACGTACACCTTAGAAAATATTATTGCTTGACTTAGCTTGTTAGTTAGTAATTTGACATGATATTAGTGTGCCTGCCTTATATGCCAGCTTAACATTATAGTTATTACTTGTCACTTCATGCATACTGTTATTCATTGTTATGCCTATATTCATGGTTTTTACATGCTATTGATGATTTAGATTCGGATTTCCATGAAATTTTCTGGATTTAGGGGGGAAACCGCAAAACTTATATAAACTGATTTCTCTCTTTTAAATAAAAAGTGCGGTTTTTCCCATGATGTATGAGTCGTCCACCATGAGTTTGCTGATGGATTTCGAGACCCGATTCGAGGAGATGGATGAACCGTTTCGGGTACATGGTGGACCCGGTAAGGTACCCCGGGGCAAGAAGCGCGTGATGATGACGATGTGAGCCTGGCAGGGGAGCACTACCTACCGGTGATTTTACCCGACGCGTCGGATATCCGGAGGATACCGTCGTGGTCTTGAGATGGAAGGTAGGGGCCGGTCTGGACTGACGGCGCCCTAGATATTGTGATTGAGATATTGAGATTTCGAGATATTGAGGTACAGAGACTGTGATACAGAGATATCGAGATATTGGGATTACGTTTTGTGCCGATGCTAGGCACTGTTTTATGCTGATTTCATTATGATACCTCATTTTAAAAATACAAAAGAAATCTCACTAAATTATGAAAACGGTTCTTCATTTACATGTATTCTGTTTTCATGCATTCATACCTCATTCATATGATATATTGCTACTTGAGGCACTGACACGGGCACATGAGATTACACTCGGGTTAGATATTTACCCTAGCCTTGTTATAGGCTACGTGTTATTCATATATTTGAGGATATATTATGATCATTGACCTAGGTTGCGTTATTTATGCGATTTCTGTGCGTAGATATTTTTCTATTCACGAGTTGGCAACTCACCCCCGTTGTGCCCCAGTTTCTTGCAGGTTTGCCGTACAAGTTTCTTTACGGCTTGCGGGCATAGTTTCCTTCGGGTGATTTGCTAGTAGGTGGGTTTACTTGTATCGTACCCCCATTTTATATCTTGTATATTATTATTCTGTTGTATCTAGAAGTTCCATCAACCAAACATGTATTTATTTGAGATAGAGACCAGTGATGTTTATTCTTTCGACCTTAGAGTCGCGTGTTGTATTTCTGTGGTTTTCTTATGGTTTTTGAGTTTCCTTTTGAATTTTGATCCTCGCCCTTGGCGTTGTATATTATATTGCTTGTGTGGTTGTGACCGTCGATTGACGAAGAGCTAGCTCCCGCTTGGGGATGCCTTTTTATTGATTTCGTATACTATTCATATTGTATCCCATTTGGGGGCCAGTATTTACAAAGGAGACTCTGCCGAAATTTTCGGAAAATTTTTGATGTTTTTAAAACCGCCTAATTCGGCTTATGCTATTGAAACTACTTGCTTTAAGTTGGTTTTTCCTGCACTCTACATCTTTCTTGGTTTGGATTTCTGGGTTTTCGATTTACTTAGATTACGTACGCCTTGAGACGTTCGTAGTTTAAGTGCGGGTCATGTTCCGTACTTTCGGATCGTGACACCTTTGAGCCGTGGTAGGGTAGTAATCAAAGTACATTGGGAACTCACACGAAACAAATGATGATCTCAGATCGATAGACTAACCTGTACACATGTCACCAGGGAACTGCTATCTGATAATAGGTATAATTCCAATTAGCATGTTCCCGACGAGTCCGTCCGGTGTACTCATAACCTAATGAGCACCTGTATATATCTTAGGTGAACCAACTAACACCAATGGCTTGTGAGACCGGCTACCGCCCCTCGTCGAGGTCTCGATCAGTATACACTAGTCTACTCTTGGAGTATCGATACCCAGTCTCGAAACTCCCACGATTAGGGACATTGTTTCCCTCAATCAGAGCAAAGCTCTGTTTTAATATTCAAATTTTAAAAATTGAAGCAATGCTTCAGATTCAGCGCTAGGCGCGTTGCGCGCCACGTGTCAAACACAGACACGCTGGCGCCAGGTGCGCTGCGCCCTATGCAGCGCACCACCAATCAGAGTAAAACTCTGTTTTAAAATTCATAATTCAAAAAAGGAAATTGATTGAAGCAACGCTTCAGATCCAACGCTAAGCGCGCTGCGCGCCACGTGTCAAACATGGATACACTAGCGCCAGGTGTGCTGCACCCAAGGCAGTGCACCATGAGTGCGCTAGCGCTAGGCGCGCTGCGTGCCACGTGTCAAACACGGGTGCGCTAGCGTAGGCTGCGCTGCGCGCCGCGTGTCAAACGTAGGTGCGCTAACGCAAAGTGCGCTACGCTCTGAGCAACGCACCATGTGCGAAGCACGGGTGCGCCAGCGCTGCAATTAAAAATTCCCCACCGTTAGATCAAAAGATCTAATAATGATAAATCATTAATTAATCAGAATTAAATTCTGTTATGGAAAGATTTTTCCAATCTTTTTAAAAACAAGAAGATTGCCTTCTGTAAAACAGAAACCCTAGGATCAAAGATCCAACGGTGGGGAAATATCCCCAAATCAATCAGAGAAAGATCTATTTAACTAATTCAAAAAATCAATTTGCCCTATATAAAGGCCCCAAGACTTCAAGTCTGATATAAAGAGACCCCCTTACAAATTTTGAGAAAACTCAAAAGAAATAGAGCAAGATCTTGAAAGAAGATCATTTCTTCAAGGTAAAAAGAATGATTCTTGAACAAAGAGATGAAATCATCTCATTAAAATAGAAGAATTATCTTCTTAAAAGATCATAGATCTATAAAGACCAAGGTCTTTCATAAAAGAGATCAAAAGATCTCATCATATAATAAAAAAGAACATATTCTTCACACAGATCATTGATCTATAAAGGCAAAGCCCTTTCAAAAATAAGAACTGTTGTTCTTGAATCTTAAGGCAAAGCCTCCTTTAAAAAGAAAATAGATTTGTTCACAGATCATAAATTTGATCAAATGCGCTTTGCGCTATTGAAAAGTGCCTTGCACTCTTGAACTGCACTTCTGCGCCCTTTGGACTGGCGCGCAGCGCCAAAACGTGCCATGTGTCAACCATATATGCAACTTGCGCTTTGCGCTTCTGAAACAGCGCACTGCGCTCATGGGCTGGCGCTCAGCGCTAAGCGCGCCACGTGGCATTCACTTGTGCGCCACTAAACTAGCGCAACACGCTCATAAATTAGCGCTCAGCGCTCGTCAACTGGTGCATAGCGCAGAGCGTGACACGTGTCCTTTTCGTGTGCGCTACTTGGCAGAAGTGCAATGCGCTCTTTAATTCACGCAAAGAGCCTGGCGCGCTACGTGGTGCGCTGTCAGAACACACATTGTTCTGATGAATGCTATGCATTCAATACAAGACAAAAAATGTTAGGATCTAATGCCCAGCATTATTAAAAGGGCCAAGCCCAAATAAAGGCTCAACAGCCCAGAACAATAAAATGTTAAACATTTTAACCTTATTGGACTTAGCCCAATATTGGCTATAAGTCCTTAAGTTATATTGAACTGAGACCATCTGCTCACGAATATTTAACAGATCTCAGTCCCAAACTGGACTACAGATCCATCAACCAACTCACACAGGTTCAAGGGTATATCTCTTTACTCCTCTGATATCTGTCGTTGTAATCCTTCAACGTCTTCAGAGAGGTGACGGGTCCCGACAACCACACATTTCATAGATTACGATGTTTTTAAACTACGGACTGTGGGGTCTTTAAACTCATAGACTACGATGTCTTTAAACTACGGACTGTGGGGTCCTTAAACTCATGGACTACGATGTCCCTAACCTCGGACTGTGGGGTCCCTTTAAACCCGCTGACTACGATGTCCTTAACCCGGACCGAGATGTCCTTAAAATAACATTAGACCATAATGTCCTTAAACTAATCGACCGCAATGTCCCTAAACTAAACAATAGAGTTCAAATACTCTTTTGCTGGATCTAAACGATCCCGTTAAGTTGATCTTTGTCTAAAAATTAGACTAATGTATCCTTAACAAACGTTTAAGTTGATCTTAGTCTCAAATGAGGCTAACGTACCCTTAAACATAACCACCAAACCCAAATATAAGAAGATACGGATTTAGACTAATCCATGCCCTACGGGCGACAACATAAATTAGTCTCCGTATACAATCCACGGGCAACCACAAACAAAACAAACACCCACGACACGAAGTGACCATCTGGAGAAGGAGAAAGTTGTTACCAAGATGCGGTAGCGTAATTAACTGCAGGGGATTGCGCCTGCAGGGAAGAACGTCCCCACAATCAAAAACCCCTCAAACGAGGGGAATCTGACGAAGTCTGCTACATCGGCCACATCCGTTTAAATCTTCGATACACGGTGCCATAAATCAACTTGGCATCTTCGGAGAGGTGGACGGATAGCACCAATTAGCATCCGCCCTGAATTTCTGGCAAGACGGACCTGCGTGGTCGCATCTCCGTGTTCGGACGGGAACAGATTCTGGCACAACCGGTGGGACCTTTTCCTCTTTCCATTCCACACTTCGTGTGTCGTGTTCGCGAACGAATCACGGTTTGATATGGTTGCCCTTGGGTTCGAGGTACTAAGATTTGGTGTCTTGCTCCGTGCAGAAAACAGAAAATTAATGGCTTCAAACTGCACTAACTACAACTGCAACTCTCGCTCCGTCCCGTCCGGAGGAGTGACTTACGGGCCCCAAGCGGCCTCCATCTTCGCTATGCCGGTGGAAGAGGTGACTCAGGCCACCACTGGGCTATTCTTCGGGACTATGCTCCCACCGATGAACTTCAATGCCCTAACGTCGTCGCAAGAAGCTCAAAAGAAGTCGGTCTTTGATCGGATTACAACTACCGCGGCCCCTCTCAACGGGTCGTCCAGCTCCAGCGCCTCAGTCTTTGCCAGATTGGGCCAAAGTTCATGAGGGCCCATGATGAAGCCTGCAGTTCCAGAAAAGGTTATTCCGAAGAGGATATCCATCCCTGCTCCCGAAGTCGTCAAGGCGGCTTCTCCTGCCAAAGGGTCGGTCTTTACAAGACTTACTGTTCCGGCTCCCACTCCGGCTCCCGTCCCTGCTCCAAAGTCTGTCTTTGACAGATTAAATACTGCTACTCAACGGACATCAGTCTTCGAGAGGCTGACGCCGACAACAGCCCTTCTTCAAAACAGAGGGTACGATGAAGCCATCCCCATCGCTAAATCAATCCCAGCAGCTCGGCACGCTCGACGTCGCCACTGGCGCCGAGTAAGGAAAGCTGGGGGCAACTCCCCCTCTGGGCTAACTCCACCAGCCCCAACGGTGGAAGTCAATGTTGCTGTTCCAACCGGGAACAACTTTGAATTGCTGAACAAGGTGCGCAGGAACTCTCCTACCACCGTACTGAAAAGATCTCCTCTACCTGTGGAGAATGTTACAGAAACAAAGCCGGAGCAGCCCTCTCAACGGTTGTCCTCCAAAGTTTACAAAGTCTGGCGACAGGTGCAGGAGTCGGCGATTGATCAAGACTATCCTCGCCGACAGAAAAAACTGAAGGTTCAACAGGAAGAGAACTGTCCTGTCTAGCCACAAAGGACGGCAACTACCTGGGTGCCCGCTGCAATGGCCCCCTCAACGTCAACTGCTCAAAAGAGAAGGAGGCCAAAGAAAGCCCCTGTAACTACGACAGAGCACAAAGACGCTGAGCCTAAACGCCCCGAGTCTGGGGGCATAATAGTGCATACTGTTTACATGGCTTCCGGAAAAGAGAAAAGCCGCGCTTCGACGGGTCACTGACCGCTCACCCGATCTGTGACGAAAGCCCAGAAGCAGCAACAGAAGCTTCAGGAAATACTGACGCAAATGGCCGCACTCACCGGGCCAAAAGAAAGCTCGGAGGCGTCATCAGAGCAGCGTCACGAACAAGAAACCGATGCTGACTTCCTACGCAGAGTTCTCGAAAAGAAGGACAGAGAAGCAGCAGAACAAGCTGCCAACATAAAACGAATGGCACTTCTCCTCCAAGACATGGTCGGGATGATGTTACAGCCGGATCCTCCAGCTGAAGACCCTCCGATCATTATTGAAGATGACAGAGGGGAGATATCGAACCCTCCTCCGGCTCTTTCAGCAGCCAAAAGAGGAAACCATTTCCAAGGCCGCTCTGGATGACTACATAGCTCAGCAAATAGAGCTCACCGGGCGAATGAAGCGGCCGGTCAAGTTGTTAAAACTGGGCGACCGTATCCAGGTTGGTATGACCAAATAAAGTACCCGCCGGGATACACGATCCCTAAATTTCATGTATACAAAGGGACGGGCAATCCCCACCAGCATGTCACTCAGTTCAGGGCTCTTTGCGGCAACACCGGGGGTGATGATAAACTTTTGCTCCGTCAGTTTATTGGCAGCCTGTTGGAAACAGTGTTCGAATGGTACTCCGAACTTCCGAATGACTCCGTCAAGAATTTTGCGGAAATAGAGCTATTATTCACCCAGCGATTCGCGAGTGCTAGTGAACGCACCCCAATAATGGTATTGATCAATGCCAAGGTGAAACCTGGAGAGACATGGGTTCAATACGCAATACGATGGCGGAATCTGTGGTCGAAATGCGAACAGCGCATCGAAGAAGCTCCGGCGGTGGGCATGTTCGTGGGCACTCTTGATCCGCAGGCGACCATCTCCTAGTTCATGATGTTTTTCAAACCGACTACTTTCCAGGCCTTGATTGACGAGTTGGCCCAAATGGACCAGATGGGTCATAGACTATCTCCTTTAAAGCCAGACTCTTGAAATGAGAAGGGAAAGGGGAAAGCGATCGTCGTCGCCAATGCTCAACAGCAGCCCAGTGGCCGGAGACCAGTTGATCGCCAAAATAACAGAACTCGATCTCTCGAACATAAAATGAGACGCCCTTACTCGTTCCCTCGAGACAAGACGAAGAGGTTATTCGAGCTTGCACTGCGCAACAGGTTCATCACTCTACCGGAGCCAAGACGCCCAGCGCAACCAGGCGACATTAGCAATCCTAACCACTGTCCTTATCACCGAATGTTGGGCCATCCGATCGAGGATTGTTACATCTTCAAAAGCTGGATAGAGGATCAATACCAGCAGGGCAAATTTGTATTATCTGAGAGTTGGAAGGTGAACCTGCCTCGGCCACACACTCCCAAGAAAACAGATACACCAGGGGCATCGTGTTCTTTCGTAGAAGAAACTCCATGGGAGGTCGCTCTTTCAGCCAAAACTAAAAGAATGCTGGAGGATCTCCACACATGCCCGGCAATCAACTGGAAGAATCCACTGGAACCTGAGATAATCGAGGGAATGCTGAAACCGCGCCCGACTCCAAAGATTGGTAGTGATATCCAAAGCGCTTATATCCAGCCGTCAAAGTATTTGAAAAAGAAGAATCCAAGAAGCTCGTGAAGCCTGGTGACAGGCGCACGGACCTGCAAAAACAGATTGACGCGCTGGAAGAGTATAACCAGAAGGTGTGGACTCCAGTCACACTTCAAGAGTTTCTCCGCCACGTCCTTGAGGACGGAGATGACGATAATGGAGAAGACTCGTTGGATGAATCTGAAGATCACGTAGCTGTTAGTTGTATGTATGCCCTAGAGGCCAGTATTGTACAGATTATGTATATTATATTGGATGCTTGGACATATATAGAGATGACTTTCTTGCTCGACATGATAGTATGCTATCTGGTTGCTCTTTATCTTAACATGTACACTAGTCTCTTTATACTGTCTTATAGTTACATGTTGGTAAAGCCCTTAGGATTTGTACTTGACTACCTGGACTATGATGCAGATCATACTAGTGGGGACATGGTAGTCCATAAGTACATCCTTCAAGGTCTCTAGTCGCGGGTGTATCGAGATGGGGCATCGATATACCAGAGTAGACTAGCGTATACGCTTTTCGACCCATGTGATGGGCGATGGATGATCCCATATCCATTGGTGTTTGACATCAGAGATGGTATACGGGTGCTCAGTGGAGACTGGGTACACTGGACGGACTCGCCGAGAACTCCCAGATGGTATTATACCTCACGTCAGATGGCAGTTCTCAGGTGACACTTGTACAGGTTAGTCTGTAGACCCGAGATCGTCATAGAGTCTTGTGTGATTCCCACTGTGCTTTGATCTCCACCTTACCACGTCCATGAGGGCGTGCAAAACGGTGGTCTTTAGGTACAGTCCCGAGTCACATGGAGGCAATGAGCGATAGGAGGGGTTTCGTCTCTCCCGGTATTGGGGGTTGATGTTGCGCAGTGCTCGATTGGCCGTAACAGGGAAGTCCCTGGCCAGGGCTGATCAGAGATTTGCTGGTAAGTGTTACCAGTAGTTTCTCGACCCGTTGCGAGCCTCACATCGGCACGACTTATCGGGTTATTGGGGTCTGACGTTTACCACCCCTAGACTTGATATGCGACATATCAGACGAAGAGACCGGACTGTATGGTAAGTGTTACTGGTCGGATTCGCAGGAGTGTGAGCGGGCTAGCTCGTCGATCTTCTGATCGCTCAATACCCGGGTGGCCGTTACGTTTAGCAGACCGCTTGCGGCTTGTGGGTGCTTGATATGATCATCATCTGCTACCGGCGTATTGACGAGTCTTTAGAGTCCTACACAGAGGTTTCCTGGCTCAAGCGAAACGAAATAGGAGCGCATATGAGATATGTGCAGGACCGAGAATAATGCGTGTATGTGATACCGCATTTCATTCTCGCGATATATGTTTCGAATGGTTATATTCGATATGACCTAGTTATCGAATCATTGATTCGATAAATCGATGCATTTAATAGTAGTCGGTTATGTGCGACATGACCGGATCATTGAATCAAGTGTTGATTTAATGATTTAATGTATAATTATATATTTGATATATTACTTTGCATTAACTAGTATTGGTTCACTTTAAACGGATTTTTCTCACTTGATGCACATTGTATATGTGATATGCTTTCGTGCACTTTTTTGTATCATGTTTGATGATACTTGATCATTAAGTTAAGTGTATAGAATTAATCCATGGTTAATTTGATAATTAGGGTTTTGCATATTCATTTATTTATTTATTTGTTTATTTATTTATTTGAAATGGATTATGATGAGAATGGTGGCTCTTTTTGTTTTAAGTTGAAGCTTCATGAAGCTTTGACTTTTGTAACCATCCTTATCTTCATGCTTAACCCTAACCCTCTAAAGTGACCATGGTTTATTCTCTACACTTAACCCTAGTTTAGTTATGATAAGTATTTGATTTTCTATTTTCTTTTTATCATAACTTATCACAACTAGCTCATTTTCTTCTTCTTCTTCAAGCTTGCTACAACAATGGCAACTTGAGATCTAGTGAGATAAATCCAATTCTAAAGTGAACCCACCTCCTATTTCTTCACCCTCTACCTCTTGCCAAGTTGTTTTGGGTGTTTACTTCACAAGATTCACAAGTTTGTGAAGTCGGAGCTTGAGTTTGTGCAACCTCGACGTAGATCGTCTTTGACACAAAGCCGACGACCTATTCCGCTTGTTTTCCCGATGAAGCCGATGATCGAGTCGAGGATTCATGATGGACAGCGAGGACATGACCACGTGGAGCTAAGGAGGCGGAAATCCGGATCTACAAAGGTTGTAGCATCTCAACTTTAGTTAAATAGTTAACTAGTTTTCCGTTTCGCCTAAACATCTAGTTTAAGATCCGTAGTCTAGGGTTTCTCGGCACCAAAAAATATTAAATTGGCATGTTCGATGCCTTGTGAGACCACTATAGGGTGCCTAGGAACCTTTCACTGGTATCAGAGACAAGCTAGAGTCTTAGGCGAAGTCTAGACGGAGTTTGAAGTCCGAACGAACCCGAAACCCCGATGCCCAAGAGCTCTCTGGACATTTCATGAAATCTGGGAATTTTTGATATTAAAAATGCTTAAAAAATTCACCAAAGAATTCTAAGAATTACTGTGTAAAACGTTTCCCATGAACAGTTCCTTGAGCCGCGGAAACGCGGCAGAAGCATGGCTTCTGCCGCTGTTCCGCGGCCATATAGTGACGTCATCCATTTTTCTCTGCACAGTAATACCTGATAAATTCTGGTGAGTTTTCTGGGTATTTTTAAATTGATTTAAAGGTTGAGTGCTCTGGGGTTATATTGGGAATCGACGATTCGATCGGAATATCAAACTTTGTCTAAGTGTTTTTCCAGATAACTGTAGAATATGTTAAAGAGTTCGACCGGATATAAATACCCAGGTTTTCCCCTGCCGGAATAATTCCAAGTGTTGGATTTTTCTGTGGTTAAAAGACGTTCTGAGTAGTGCAAGTAACGCGATGGTCCCTCTAGAAGACAACAAACCTTAACTCGATTATGTGACCGTCTTGAACTGCCCTTTGAACCTTCGGGTTTGGGGCAGTACGGCGTGACACATGTGAGGCGTTGGCTTGACCCTTCTACGGCTGGACCGTTGGTACTGAGGCATGAAGTGAATGTCTTTGAACCTATTTCATGTGTTGATCGGTGTCGGGAAAACTTGGGTGTTCGAATGTTCGATCGGAAAGTTTGATATATTCTATTTATCCGGAATTGGATACAATAATTGGAATTCACAAACAGTTATGTGATAACTGAATGAATGTTATAAATCTAGAAATTTAGTCCCATATGATATTGAAAAGAGTTTTCGATAATGAGACTAAAATGCGGGATTTATATCTGTTAGGCATGCGATGTCTAAAGAGATTGCGGATTCCAATTGTTGTAGTTTTACACTTTCTTTTCTGTGACCGTAAGTGTAGTATGTTCATATCGCCGGTTTCGTTGCTATACGTCAACGACAATTGGGGTATGCATACTTACTTACGTTGATGACATGTGATATTATGTGTTGCTGGATATGTTATATTGGATCGTCGTATTCGAATAGCCGGGGGTTTTTATGTGAGATGAGTGTTTTTCATTTTCATTCATGTAAAAACTTGTATGTAATATTCTTTTATTTGGGGCACTTCCAGATAGCGGAAGATGTCACCTTTTGTATATTATTTACTTTTCCGCATTAGGATAGACCCAAGGAGGGGAGCACAAGTAACCGGGTTCTGGGGTCCAATGGGAGACCAACTCGAGGAGTCGAGTCCGGGTCTCCTAACCCTAGAATTGGTAGGGTTGCTTGCCGCTCTCGTAGGGGTCTAGGGGTATGGGCTTGGCTATTCATCACGACCGTGGAATCCGTGTTTTATACTGGCTCGTATTGAAAACACGGACGTCCTAGTATATCCAATATTTCATATGTTTATTCTGCTGCGATATCTGTGTTGTGACTCTGTGATGGATATAGTATATAGTATATATGATATATTATATAGATGTTACTTATGTTTTACACCCGCGCTAGCCCTGCCCTGCTCTGTCGTTAGTTACCTAACCTAACGGTGCACGAGGGGACATCGAGGCGAATGCGGATGGCATAAGTGTACGTCATATCTATCTGTGATGTTTAGGTATTTAAATGATGGGACTTCATTAATGTGATTAATGAAAGATAAGAAACCTAAGATGTTGTAGAATCGAATTTTAAAATAAAACAGGTAGCTACAGTTTTTTGCTTTGCACAGCGGTATATATGATATACCCCGCACCTTATTCGATGAGGAAAGGACCGAGATCCTTTCACCGGGAGTGACTCCTTTAGCAATAACTGGCAGATGCTACACACTCGGTTTGCTTTTGACTGCTTTTGGGTTTTTGCTTTGCACAGTGATATATATGATATATCCCGCACCTCATTCGACGAGGAAAGGACCGAGATCCCTTCACCGGGAGTGACTCCTTTAGCAAAACTGGAAAAGCCTCAAAATCACTCCATTTTAAAACTTCATTTGATTCTACAACGATATCAAGTTCATTACGCTCATGGTTTTATGAAAACCTGCGTAGCCCTCCGTCATTTCAGATAAATCCTACTTAGTATTCGTGCTACGTTTGTTGACCTCCGTTAAGGCGTAGTGTGCGGTAGCTAACTAGTATTTGTCTGCTTATGCATATGATGCAGATTGGATTAGGGTAGTCGTACGACCTTGTTGACCTCCGTCAAGGGTCGTGCGGGTGGGTTTGATTCAATCAAGAAATGACGGGTTGAACTTGACTTGCACCCTGTGGTTTGTTGACCTCCGTCAAGGTCATAGGATACTTGGGGCAAAATATTATCGGGAATTTCAAGTGTTGAAATTTGCAATGAGATTGCATACCTTCTATGAGATAGTTGGATCCCGATACCCACTGCGAGTAAGAGTTACTCCTGGGAGAGTTTTACACAGTGCAATTAGTCAATCAAGTAGGTGTCTAGAAAGGTGTTAACGAGGTTACGCCTCTGGGAAAACGAGGTTTACAGTAATTAGGTTCGTGCGAAAGCACGGGGGACCTCCCTCAAAGTACCGACACTGGCCTGGCTGAAAGATTGGCGAACTTGTAGTGTGTAATTAATCCCGGCTAGTCTTTCCTTTTAGGGTTTGGAGGAAGATTTGATAAAAAGCAGTGGGAGCCATCCTGATTAGATAAGAAAATAACCAATCTGATCTTGCACGAGCATACGCTAAAGTGTTTTCTTCTCTCTCTCTCCAGGTAGCGACCATTTCATGCCCTAATAAAGATAATAATATGGATGTATTGACCGAACCCGCATGTTATTCTGTTCTGGGGAACGTTGGTTCCGTTCTTTCCTATAAGAGTTATAGGACTGAACAGGATATAGGGGAATGCCAGGATTCCCATGCCACCCGAATGAAGAAAGTACATGTTGATGCATTTTCTTCGGGTGTGTTCGTTACTGAGAACTGTTTCTCTATTTGCTCTACGTCCTGGGTATTGGATACCGGGTCAGGATCCCATATATGTAATCAGTTACATGGGCTTAGGAAAGGTAGAGAACTTGGAGAAGGTGATAAAGACATTAGAGTTGGAAATGGTGCAATTGTTGCAGCTAAGACTGTCGGGGAATATCACCTTGTATTACCAACAGGTAATACATTGGTTCTGAACGAATGCTATTACATGCCGAACCTGATATGCAACATTATATCGGTTTCTTTATTGAGTAAAGAGGGATATAATTTTGTATTGCAGGACAATGTTATGAACATTTTCCGTGACCAAAAGTTGGTTGGATCAGGCACGTTGTGCAATGGCATTTATGTTCTAAATCAATCAACAGTTCTGAGCATAACAAACACACACAAGAGGAAGAGTTCTGAACTCAACGAATCCTTCTTATGGCATTGTAGACTGGGTCACATCAATGCGACACGACTAGCTAAGTTGCATAAGGATGGATATTTAAATCCGTTTGAATTTTCATCCTATGACACTTGCCAGTCATGTCTCAAAGGCAAGATGACCAAGACTCCGTTTACGGGACACGGAGAAAGAGTTACCGAACTCTTAGGACTAATACATAGTGATGTATGCGGTCCCATGTCTACACATGCCAGGGATGGTTCTTCATACTTCATTACATTCACTGACGATCTCTCTAGGTTCGGGTATGTGTTCCTGATGAAACACAAATCAGAAGCTTTTGAGAAATTTAGGGAATATAAACAAGAAGTTGAGAACCAAACCGGAAAAAGTATTAAAATCCTACGATCTGATCGAGGAGGAGAATACTTGAGCATTGAATTCCTGGACTTCCTAAAAGAGAATGGGATTCTCTCTCAGCTAACTCCTCCATATACACCACAGCACAACGGTGTATCGGAGCGGAGAAACCGCACCCTATTAGATATGGTGCGCTCTATGATGAGTGTAGCTGAGTTGCCTATTTCCTTCTAGGGATATGCACTGGAAACAGCAGCATACCTACTGAACAGGGTTCCCACCAAATTTGTGCCTACCACACCATATGAGATATGGGAAGGGAAGAGACCATATCTTAATTTTATAAAGATATGGGGTTGCCCGGCCTATGTCAAAAGACAAAAACCGGACAAACTCGAGGCAAGATCTGTTTTGTGTAAGTTTGTTGGATATCCCAAACATACGCGAGGGTATATCTTCTACCACAGTAAGGAACAAAGAGTATTTGTTGCTCAACATGCCACCTTTTTAGAAAAGGAATTTCTTACAAAAGAAATTAGTGGCTCTGAGGTAGAACTGGAAGAGGTTCCAGCTGAACAAAACACAACAGAAGATTTAGTGGAACCAGAGCATTCAGTAGCTTCCGACGAACCTCAGCCTCTCCGCCGATCTGGTAGGGTTTCTCGTCCACCTGAGAGATACTACGGTTTTCTCATTGATGGTGGAAGCGAGGATTGCATCATGGAGGATGATGACCCAACTAGCTTCGAGCAGGCCATCACGAGTGGGGACTCAGTGAAATGGCTGGATGCTATGCGGTCCGAGATGGATTCCATGTACACCAACAAAGTATGGACTTTGGATGTTGCTCCTGAAGGGGTAAAACCCATTGGGAGCAAGTGGATCTTCAAGAAAAAACTTGGTGTAGATGGGAAAGTGGAGACTTTCAAAGCTAGACTTGTAGCAAAGGGTTTTCGTCAAAGACCAGGTGTGGACTATGACGAGACCTTTTCTCCAGTGGCTATGCTTAAATCCATCCGGATCATGCTTGCCATTGCTGCCTTTCATGACTACGAAATCTGGCAAATGGATGTTAAGACCGCCTTTCTAAATGGTGATTTAGAAGAGTGCGTGTACATGACTCAGCCAGAGGGCTTCGTAGACAGTGGGAGCAGCGGGAAGGTGTGCAAGCTGCTTAAATCCATTTATGGATTAAAGCAAGCATCGCGGAGTTGGAACATCTGCTTTGACGTCGTTATCAAAGAGTTTGATTTCGTCAAAAATCCAGATGAACCTTGTATTTACAAGAAGGTGGCAGAGAGTTAGGTTGTCTTCCTCGTATTATACGTAGACGACATACTCTTGATAGGAAATGATATTCCTATGCTGCAATCGGTCAAGCTCTTCTTATCACAAAGATTCTCAATGAAAGATCTTGGTGATGCCTCCTGCATATTGGGAATTAGGATCTATAGAGATAGATCGAAACGGATTTTGGGATTGTCCCAATCCAGGTACATTGACACGATACTAAAGAGGTTTAGTATGGAAGAGTCCAAGCGTGGGAACTTGCCCACGATCTCTGGAGTCACTCTCTCCAAAGAGATGTCTCCCAAGACTGATTTGGAGAGAGCTCGCATGCAAGGGATACCCTATGCTTCGGCAGTAGGCTCTATCATGTATGCGATGCTATGTACCAGACCCGATGTAGCATACTCACTAAGTGTAGTGAGTAGGTATCAAGCTGATCCTGGAGAGAGTCACTGGACAGCTGTGAAGAGCATTCTCAAGTACTTGCGAAGGACTAGAGATATGTTCTTGGTGTATGGTAACGGAGAACTCCAAGTGGAGTCCTTTACCGATTCCAGCTTCCAGAGTGATAAGGACGACTCAAAGTCGCAGTCGGGCTTTGTCTTTACCCATTACGGAGGGGCGGTTAGCTGGAAGAGTTCCAAGCAGGAAACCGTGGCAGACTCGACGATGGAGGCTGAATACATCGCTGCCAACGATGCTGCCAAAGAGGCTGTCTGGATCAAGAAGTTCATTACTGAACTTGGAGTGGTTCCATCCATTGAGCATCCAATACCTTTGTATTGCGATAACAATGGAGCGGTGGCTTTGGCCAAGGAACCCAGGTCCCATCAGCGATCCAGGCATATTCTGAGGCGGTATCACCTGATCCGGGAGATAGTTGATCGCCGGGAGATCGAGGTCAGGAGAGTTGACACGAAGAACAACACGGCGGATCCACTCACGAAGGCCATTCCCCAGATACAGTTTGAGAGACTCTTCGGGATGCTCGGTATGAGATACTACAGCAGCTGGCCCTAGTGCAAGTGGGAGATTGTTAGTTGTATGTATGCCCTAGAGGCCAGTATTGTACAGATTATGTATATTATATTGGATGCTTGGACATATATAGAGATGACTTTCTTGCTCGACATGATAGTATGCTATCTGGTTGCTCTTTATCTTAACATGTACACTAGTCTCTTTATACTGTCTTATAGTTACATGTTGGTAAAGCCCTTAGGATTTGTACTTGACTACCTGGACTATGATGCAGATCATACTAGTGGGGACATGGTAGTCCATAAGTATATCCTTCAAGGTCCCTAGTCGCGGGTGTATCGAGACGGGGCATCGATATACCAGAGTAGACTAGCGTATACGCTTCTCGACCCATGTGATGGGCGATGGATGATCCCATATCCATTGGTGTTTGACATCAGAGATGGTATACGGGTGCTCAGTGGAGACTGGGTACACTGGACGGACTCGCCGAGAACTCCCAGATGGTATTATACCTCACGTCAGATGGCAGTTCTCAGGTGACACTTGTACAGGTTAGTCTGTAGACCCGAGATCGTCATGGAGTCTTGTGTGATTCCCACTGTGCTTTGATCTCCACCTTACCACGTCCATGAGGGCGTGCAAAACGGTGGTCTTTGGGTACAGTCCCGAGTCACATGGAGGCAATGAGCGATAGGAGGGGTTTCGTCTCTCCCGGTATTGGGGGTTGATGTTGCGCAGTGCTCGATTGGCCGTAACA
Organism: Agapanthus africanus; assembly: GCA_030015575.1. NCBI lineage: Eukaryota > Viridiplantae > Streptophyta > Magnoliopsida > Asparagales > Amaryllidaceae > Agapanthus > Agapanthus africanus. The sequence continues at coordinate 234,775,985 of CM057349.1, read as the reverse complement.
GGGAAGTCCCTGGCCAGGGCTGATCAGAGATTTGCTGGTAAGTGTTACCAGTAGTTTCTCGACCCGTTGCGAGCCTCACATCGGCACGACTTATCGGGTTATTGGGGTCTGACGTTTACCACCCCTAGACTTGATATGCGACATATCAGACGAAGAGACCGGACTGTATGGTAAGTGTTACTGGTCGGATTCGCAGGAGTGTGAGCGGGCTAGCTCGTCGATCTTCTGATCGCTCAATACCCGGGTGGCCGTTACGTTTAGCAGACCGCTTGCGGGTTGTGGGTGCTTGATATGATCATCATCTGCTACCGGCATATTGACGAGTCTTTAGAGTCCTACACAGAGGTTTCCTGGCTCAAGCGAAACGAAATAGGAGCGCATATGAGATATGTGCAGGACCGAGAATAATGCGTGTATGTGATACCGCATTTCATTCTCGCGATATATGTTTCGAATGGTTATATTCGATATGACCTAGTTATCGAATCATTGATTCGATAAATCGATGCATTGAATAGTAGTCGGTTATGTGCGACATGACCGGATCATTGAATCAAGTGTTGATTTAATGATTTAATGTATAATTATATATTTGATATATTACTTTGCATTAACTAGTATTGGTTCACTTTAAACGGATTTTTCTCACTTGATGCACATTGTATATGTGATATGCTTTCGTGCACTTTTTTGTATCATGTTTGATGATACTTGATCATTAAGTTAAGTGTATAGAATTAATCCATGGTTAATTTGATAATTAGGGTTTTGCATATTCATTTATTTATTTATTTGTTTATTTATTTATTTGAAATGGATTATGATGAGAATGGTGGCTCTTTTTGTTTTAAGTTGAAGCTTCATGAAGCTTTGACTTTTGTAACCATCCTTATCTTCATGCTTAACCCTAACCCTCTAAAGTGACCATGGTTTATTCTCTACACTTAACCCTAGTTTAGTTATGATAAGTATTTGATTTTCTATTTTCTTTTTATCATAACTTATCACAACTAGCTCATTTTCTTCTTCTTCTTCAAGCTTGCTACAACAATGGCAACTTGAGATCTAGTGAGATAAATCCAATTCTAAAGTGAACCCACCTCCTATTTCTTCACCCTCTAACTCTTGCCAAGTTGTTTTGGGAGTTTACTTCACAAGATTCACAAGTTTGTGAAGTCGGAGCTTGAGTTTGTGCAACCTCGACGTAGATCGTCTTTGACACAAAGCCGACGACCTATTCCGCTTGTTTTCCCGATGAAGCCGATGATCGAGTCGAGGATTCATGATGGACAGCGAGGACATGACCACGTGGAGCTAAGGAGGCGGAAATCCGGATCTACAAAGGTTGTAGCATCTCAACTTTAGTTAAATAGTTAACTAGTTTTCCGTTTCGCCTAAACATCTAGTTTAAGATCCGTAGTCTAGGGTTTCTCGGCACCAAAAAATATTAAATTGGCATGTTCGATGCCTTGTGAGACCACTATAGGGTGCCTAGGAACCTTTCAGTAGCAAGCTACCATGTGATCTCTCACTCGTCAATAGACAATGAGGAATCTCCTTACACAGAGAAACTAGGGGCAGATCCTGAGCCGGAACTTCTAGGGCCATCGGACGAAATGATTGATGCATTCCTGAATAAAGCTCTTCTGAAAAGTAAAGCTGATCGGGAGCGTGAGATGTCTATATTTGAAAAGGCCAAACACCGGCGGCTGGACGAAAGAGTTGAAACACTCCCGCCAGATCAAAGCACATCCGTCGCAAATAAAAACAGGTTCAAGACGAGGAAAAGGTTCGCTAAAGCCATATCAATGGGAATGAAGCCACCATCCTCCGAAGGAAACGATCATGGTGAAGCGGAAACACATCCTAGCTACTGCTTATATCATCGAAAGATTGCGTACCCCACTGAGGAGTGCAATGCTTTTAAAAGATGGTGGCAGGGATATGTTGCTCACCGGCAACATTTCAAGCGGATGGAACACAAAACTCGTCGGGGGCAAAGAAGTACGACCTAGGAGTGTAAAAGAACTACCGGCAACTGTCGCATGGTCAATGCCGGGAGATCGCAGGTTCTCACCTTCGGGAGCGACTCTGACGAAGAAATGGCTCTTGGCCCTCTCTTTAAGGAGTCCACCTCGAGAAAAGAGGAAGAACCAAAGACCTGTGAAAATATTCAGCTGCGCAGCCGTACGCTACCCGAAAAGAACCTTGGGCCCTCAAACAGTGGGTCAAATAGAAAAGATAAGGAGAAAGAAAAGGTCTCTGAGGATATCATCCTTGATGACCAAGCCGTCAAAGAACTAACAGCCAAGGACCCGCCAAAAAAAACAAGGCGGACTACAACGTTCTGGCACACTTGAGGAAGATACCCTCGCAGCTCAGTATTCTCGACGCCCTTCTGTTATCCAAAGAAGCAAAAGATTCTTTGATCAAGGCATTACAAGAGCCCGAGCAATTTCATGCTTTCCTCGCCGAAGAAAAGATGAAGGACGAGCTGGAAGAAGTATACACAGTCGATATCACCTTCGGCGATGAAGATCTCCTCCTTGGGACATGCGAGCACAACCGCCCCCTATATATCTCCGGATACTGTCACGACTTCAAGATAGGTAAAATCCTGGTCGACAATGGGTCCTCCGTCAATCTCCTTAACGTAAGGGTGCTAAAGGAAATATGCATGAGCGGTCAACACCTCACTCGTGATAAAATCACCATCTCCGGATTTGACTCCCAGTCATCACGGACGCTTGGGTCTATAATATTGACACTACGCTTTGGACTGCTTGTCACGGACATCAAGTTCCACGTCATTGATGCCAAGACATGCTACAATGCTTTGCTCTGCCGGCCCTGGTTACACGAGTACAACATCATCCGTTCTACACAACATCAGTGTATGAAATATTTCAAGGATGGTCTCGAGTATACTGTGACGGGAGAGCTAAACCCATTCTCCGTGAATGAAGTCCGAAAGTACAAAGATGCAAAATACTTCTTACCAGATTTCGAAGACATGAAAAGATGTCACAAACCGGAGAACAAAACTATCACCACCATTCCAGTCTTCGGGAGTGATACCGAAGAGGAAGAAGAGATAGTTTACTCAGGTCCGCCCCAGTGCAACAAGCCGGGACCGTACGCTCCTATGATGATCTTCAGCAGCGACTCGAAAGATGAGGTCAATGCCGTATTCTCTGCTCGGCCATCAATACAAACCTTCACTGATGAAGATCAAAGCTTGAAAGTTGCCATAGTTCTGCCAAAGCATCATAAAGAGCTAGACGCGCTTGATACCTACAATGTAGAGGAACTGCAGAAATTCTACGTCCCTCCCAAGTGAAAATGTGAGAAGGCGATTCTATTTTACCGATCCGGGGAAACCAAAGTGGAGAAAGAAATCTGGCATGGTGCGGATTATACACTTGACAGGCTCCAGCCCATCCGTTTGCCCAGATATTACACAGACGGACTAAGGAGACTCTTGAGACACCAAGGTGTACCCCTTAGGAAAATTGCGCGACAAGTACGGTTCTATAACAGGATCTGGAACGTTCCCGGGACTCAACGAAAGTTGCCCAACGGAATAATAGAAACGACCAGGCTTGGGTATGTTCAATCCAAGAAACGGGAGCTATTCCGCGACTGCTATGTCATACGCGACTTTGATGAAGAAGGAGATGCTCTGTGGGAAGATGCTAATCCTGAACCAGAAAGAGCTCCCATCGTGAAAATGCCCAGTCCGTCGTTCGAAGAACAAATGGACAAGCTTATAAGGGAAGCAGGTCAAAAGTTTCGAGATGACCATAATCATGAAATGTCTATCAACGAAAAAGCCAGGACGCAACGCCTCCTTCAACAGGATGTGAAAAATGAAAATGCCCCTCCTTGTCAAACCGTTGTACAAAAGGCCCGACGCAGAGGCAGAAACAAACCAAAGAATGGGGAAGGCGTTCGACAGCAACAAAGCGGCCCCCAAGAAGCCACGCGATCAGGAATCGAGCAGTCTGGATTCGTCTCTTATGAAGAAAATGGGTCGAGCATACTCTTTTCCCCAAGACAAGATAAGGAAGATATTCGATCTTGTCATAAAATATCAAATGATGACACACCCAGAGTCCAAGCACCCCGAGCAAGCAGGCGAAGTCTCTCACCCGGACTATTGCTCCTATCACAGGGCAATAGGACATCCTCTCGAAAACTGCTTCACCTTCAAGAACTGGGTCGAAGACCAATATCAACAGGGCAGGTTCGCTCTATCCAGCAGCTGGAGGGTAGCCCCGCCGCAGAAGCATGAACCCAAATCCACGAGAGTAGAGCCGGATCAACATCGGTCTTGGAAGCGATCTCGTACCTGTCACGTGATAACGCTGTCAGAAGAAGAACCCAAGAATATGGATGACCTCCCCCGGTGCTTCGAAAATAATGATGATGAGGTAATCTCAGAATTCCCACCGGCACAAAAAGAGCTGGAAGATGGAATACATACTACTGTAGACAACCTCAGAAAAATTGATTTGGGGGTGGCATGTGACCCGCGACCGACGTTCGTCAGTGAGCTGTTGTCTGAAGAAAGGATGGCTATGCTAAAGACGTGCTCATGCGGCATAAAGATTGCTTCGCATGGAACTATTCCGAAATGCCAGGATTAGATCCAGAGATTGCTGTGCACAAACTGGCGATATCTATGGACGTCAAGCCGATCAAACAGGCACCGAGAAGAATTCAGCTCGAGCTTGAGATGAGCATCAACGCCGTGGTCAAGAAACTAATCGACTCTGGCTTCATCCAAGAGGTTCAGTATCCTGACTGGATTGCCAACATCGTCCCGGTGATGAAGAAAAATGGGACAGTGCGCATATACGTGGACTTTCGGGATCTCAACAAAGCCTGTCCAAAGGACGACTTTCTAGTACCAGTTACTAAGCTAATGATAGATACCACGTCCACCCACGAAGTCTTCTCCTTCATGGACGGATCGTCAGGATATAATCAGATAAAAATGCATCCCGAGGATCAGAAGCAAATTGCTTTTCGGACCCCTTTGGGCATATTCTGCTACAAGGTGATGCCCTTCGGTCTAAAGAACGCCGGTGCCACCTATAAGAGGGCCATGACGAAGATCTTCGATGATCTCATACATGAAATCGTCGAATGTTATATTGACGACCTCGTAGTTAAAAGCAAATCATACGAAGAGCATTTAGAGCATCTGAAGATCGTATTTCAACGCCTTCGGCAATACAACTTGAAGATGAACCCTTTCAAATGCGTGTTCGGAGTTTCCTCAGGCAAGTTCTTAGGATTCATCGTCCGACACCGAGGCATCGAGATAGATCCGTCAAAAATCAAGGCGATTATGGAGATGCCCCCGCCGAGGACTCTCAAGCAATTGCGGTCTCTCCAAGGGAAGCTCGCATATATCCGGCGATTTATAGCTAATCTCTCAGGCAAGTGCCGTCCTTACAGTCACCTGATGAAGAAGGGAACCCCTTTCGTCTGGGATCGCAAATACTAAAACGCACTGGACGAAATCAAGCAATACTTGCAGAATCCGCCAGTACTGGCCGCTCCCGTTAAAGGAAAACCTCTTATTCTGTATACAACAACCCTTGAAGGTTCCTTAGACGCATTATGGGCATATGAGAACGACCAAGGGAAGGAGAGAGCCCTCTACTATTTGAGTCGAGTTCTACCGGGGGCAGAAAGCAATTATTCTCCCATCAAAAAACACTGCCTGGCATTGATCTTCACGATAACAAAGCTCGGGCACTATGCGTTGGCGCATGAAGTCCGTCTCATATCAAAGGTGGATCCTCTCAAGTACTTAATGTCAAAAGCCATATTAACGGGGCATCTCGCTAAATGGTCCCTACTCTTGATGGAATTCTCGATAACTTATAGGCCTCTTATGGCAGTGAAAGGCCAGGCTATCGCTGACTTCCTCGCCGAGCACCCGATACCCGCCGATTCTCCTTTGAACTGCGAATTGCCAGACGAACACGCGTTTGACATGATCGGTGGGAATGATACCCGATGGGAACTCTATTTTGATGGAGCCTCTTCCATGAAGAAGCATAAACAAAGCACCCCTATAATCAAATCAGGGGTAGGCCTCATCTTCATGACTCCACAAGGAGGGATAATGTACTTTTCCTTCTCCTTAACAGAGCCAAGGACGAACAATGAAGCCGAATACGAAGCTTTGATAGCAGGTCTCGAAATCGCCATCGACATGGGAATTGAAAACCTCCTCATATACGGCGACTCCCAACTAGTCGTTAGCCAAGTAAATGGCGACTATCAGACGTGCAAGCCTGAGTTGGTAAAGTACAGCGAAAGAGTACAACGACTGCTGATTCAAATTCCTTCCTATGCCTTGGAAAGTATACCGCGTGCGGAAAATAGCAAAGCGGATGCATTAGCTAAGCTCGCTAAGGAACTGGCCGACGAGAACCTCGATGACGTAAGGATCGTTGTGCAAAACCGTCGGGTTCTTGCACCAGCAGAAATATCTCCGGAGTCGTCCGAAGAAAAGGTAACGACCAAGCTAACAACCCTGCAAATAAAAGACCAGGAAAAGGCTATGGATTGGAGGGAAGTCTTTATAGATTACTTCAAATCCCGTCGAACACCCGAAGATGCATCCTCAAAACATCGGCTCATGAAGCAAGCCCTATCTTTTGCCTTCGTCAATGATACTCTGTACAAGAGGTCATTTGATTCTTTGTGGCTAAGATGCCTGGGACCTGAAGAGGTAAAGAGAGTCGTCCAAGAAACTCACGACGAACTCTGCGGTTCTCACCAAGCCGGGCCGAAGATGAAGCTGAAGATCAAACGGATGGGTTATTACTGGCCCATGATGATCCAGGACTGTCTCGAATACGCGAAGCAATGCAGTTCGTGCCAAATTCACGGAGACTTTATCCATCGGCATCCAAACCCACTACATCCAACAGTGGCTAGCTGGCCGTTCGAAATGTGGGGAACCGACATAATCGGCCCCATCGAACCAGCATCGTCCAGAGGACATCGATTCATTTTGGCGACAACTGATTACTTCTCCAAATGGGCAGAAGCGGTACCGTTGAGGGAAGTGAAGATGGAGAATATCCTCCATTTCTTCAAGACACACGTCATTTATCGGTTTGGTACTTCGCGATGGATCATCTCCGATAACGGGCCAGCATACAGAAGCCACAAGATCAGCCGCTTCGCACAACAGCATAACATAGACTGGAGATACTCCTCAGTCCATAATCCCCGAGCTAACAGTCTAGCTGAGGCTTTTAACAAGACCTTGACGAAGATCGTGAAAAAGACGGTATCTCGAAATAAGAAGGACTGGCACGAGAGACTGCATGAAGCTCTCTGGGCGTATCGAACTACGTTCAAAACGGCCACGAACACAACGCCGTATGCATTGGTATTCGGCACAGAAGCGGTACTCCCTCTCGAGATAGAGTTATCCTCTCTACGAGTGGCAGTTCATTACGAGTTAACGGACGAAGAGAATGCTCATCTTCGGCTTGAGGAGCTCGATGCCCTTGATGAAACCCGGCTCATAGTGCAACAAAATCTGGAGGCTTATAAAGCAAAGATGACGCGCTCGTACGAAAGATTGACTAGACCGAGGACATTCCGCCAAGGCGAACTCGTGCTAGTGGTCAAAAGACCTATGATCCCCAATCGTGCCAAACGGGGAAAATTCGATCCGAACTATGAAGGCCTGTATATCATAGACAAGGTCTACCAGGGTAGGGCCTATATACTCATGGACATGCATGGTGAAAGACCCTTCAGGCCAATAAACGGTCGCTTCCTGAAAAACTACTATGCCTGACGAGTCACAGCCTAGGTCAATGATAGATGACGACGACTATGTCCGCTCGCTATCTTCCTAAGCCCAAACTCTATAAAGTGATAGCCGGCAACGGACCGAAACGTTCTTAAACTAACAGCGGACCGAAACGTCCTTAAACTAACAACGGACCGAAACATCCTTAAACTAACGATGGACCACTATGTCCTAAAACTAGCTGTTGACCGAGATGTCGATAAACTATGGTGGATTGCAGCATCCCAAAGCTGATCCAAAAAAAAGAAGAATAAAAAAAAGTGAGAGAAAAAAAAGAACGGTATGTCCATAAGCAATATGGGCACGGATGAAAACCCGAAAAGGCTCCGTGAGTAAAAACAGCAAGGCTACCGGCGAGTTTTGTGAAAACCCGAAAGGGCGCAACCTCGTTAGAATAAAAAAAAGAGAGAAAAAAGAAAGCGGTATGTCCATAAGCAAAAGGGCATGGATGAAAACCCGAAAGGGCTCCGTGAGTAAAAATAGTAGGGCTACCGGCGAGTTTTGTGAAAACCCGAACGGGCGCAACCTCAGAATAAAAAAAGAGAAAAAAGAAAATGGTATGTCCATAAGCAAAAGGGTACGGATGAAAACCCGAAAAGGCTCCGTGAGTAAAAACAGCAGGGCCACCGGCGAGTTTTGTGAAAACCCGAAAGGGCGCGATCTCGTTAAAAGACACTTGCAAGGTCCTCTCGACTTTGTAAGGAGAAACCACCTGCGTGAGATCCTTACGACTCACAAGGGAGCAACACACTTTGGGATCCTCACGATTCCTAAGGAGAAATTACACTTGCGAGATCCTCACGACTCGTAAGGAGAACCCTCTTATGGGACCCTCACGGCTCATAAGATTCAAAAGTCTTAAGCTACAGGAATTTGAACCTGTTCTTAAGTAGCCACCACAACCTCCAATTTTGCCCTACAAGCGGCTCAATGCTGACCCTTGTATACAATCCATGGGCGCGAATAAACATTTCCCTAACAAAGTCCCATCCGTGACTAGGGATATGTTTGCACAATGAACAGCTCTTGTAAGTCCTCTCGACTTATAAGGAGAAAGCACTCTTGTAAGATCCTTACGACTTATAAGAGACCATGCACTTAGGAATCCTCATGATTCCTAAGGAGAAAACGCACCCACGAGATCCTCACGACTCGCAGGGAGAAATACCTTTATGAGACCCTTACGGCTCATGAAGTCAAAAGCCTTAGTCGACAGGATCCTAACCTTGTTCTCTAAGCCACCTTTGTTCAACATCGACAGAGGCAAATGATGATTCGCTCCTGGCAATATTCTAGTTGGAGCGGTGCTGATGCCGAAATCGGTGTCTAACTCCAAGCTTGCAGCAAAGAAGCTAGCGAGCCACACATGCATACGAAATAGCCGAAATGATGGGGCAACTTATAACAAAATCATCAAGTAAAAATGTATGCATGCAAAATAGCCGAAATAATTGGGCAACTCGCAATAAAAAGCAGTGAGTAAAAATAAAATAAATAGCCGAAATGATTGGGCGCCACGAAAAATAGCCGAAATGATTGGGCAATCGCGACCTTCGCGATAGCTGAAATGATAGAGTATCGCGGAAAGGAAAAAAATGATGAAATTTATGCCCTACAGGTGATATCACATCAATCCCTGTATACAATCCAGGGGCGCAAACAAAGAAGGAATCACACCTTCCCTCCCCAGGCTCCATCAGAAAACAAAACCAAATCTCGACGGTTCAGGGATAGCCTAGAGATCATCAACATCGTTCCTCCCCACTCCAGCAGGATTCAGACGCTGCAATCAATCCTGGAGCTACGGCAAAGCCCATACTCCAAATCTCGATGGTTCACAGACAACCTGGAGACCACTTCGATATTCGTCTCATTATAACAGACGCAACATCATCCACATGACCCCGTCTCGGAAATACGTCATCCACATGACCCCATCTCGGAAATACGTCATCTATATGACCCCGTCTCGGAAATACGTCATCCACATGACCCCGTCGCAGAAATACGTCATCTACACGACCCCGTCTTGGAAATACGTCATCCACATGACCCCGTTGCGGAAATACGTCATCCAAATGACCCCGTCTCAGAAATACGTCATCCACATGACCCCGTCTCGGAGATACGTCATCCACATGACCCCGTCTCGGAAATACGTCATCCATATGACCCCGTTTCGGAAATACGTCATCCACATGACCCCGTCGTGGAAATACGTCATCCATATGACCCCGTTTTGGAAATACGTCACCCACATGGCCCCGTCTCGGAAATACGTCATCCACATGACCCCGTCTCGGAAATACGTTATCCACATGACTCCATCTCAGAAATACGTCATCTGCATGACCCTGCCTCTGAAATACATCACCCAATGACACGGTGAAATGCGGATAACGTCAATCTCATTAAACACTTACGGATCCTTTCGATTCGTAAGGAAGAAAACTCTCTTATAAGATCCTTACGACTTATAAGGGAAAACACACTTAGCAATCCTCACGACTCCTAAGAAGAAAAACCACCTACGAGATCCTCATGACTCGTAGGGAGAAAAGTCTTCATGGGATCCTCACGGCTCATGAAGTTGAAAAGTCTTAGGTAGCAGACTTGAACCTGCTTCCTAAGCCACTACCCCTCAAAGAAGCCAAAACAAGATGCTCACTCTATCATCTGCTGGCTATGTTTGCTAAGGTGACATGCTGATAACAAAAGAAAGAAGAAAGTAGAGAGATGACACAAGACATTGCAAAAAAAAAGGTATCTTTTATTCATGAATTCAATTGGGTACAAAATACATCATATGAAAGAATAAAAGAATGAATACATTTTATTCAAAATTACAAATGGTACAAAAAAAATTAATGAGAGGGAAGCGCTTTCAATAATTCGATCAGCCGCTCGCGCACTTCTCTCAGCCCCTCTTCTTGATCAGCTGCCGCGGCCAACTCTGCTTCGACCTGGGCTCGCTGCTACAAGTAAGACGAAAGTTGTTCCTCGACGGCCAGCTGAGCTGCTTCACGATTTTGAGCATCCCGCTCGACGACGTCGAGCTTCTGCCTCAGTATTAACCCGTCAAAAATGCATCGCAGAAGGCCTTCGAAGATAACTTTCAACTGGGCAGCATCCGCATCAACCTGAGCATACAGTCGAGCAGATTCGCTTGAAGTTTCTTTACATTCCTTCTGCTTTAAAGCCACTTCTTGTTCTAGATGGCGGAAGTATGAAGTACTCTGCTTGATCCACGCAGCCCGTTGAGTGCTCACAGTCAGAATCTCAGGAGCAGGACGCCTAAGCTCAAGCTAATGCAGGCAAGCCTCAATTTCCCTGCAGCGATTAACCCAAGACTCAACGACGCCCTCACCATGAAAGTTCACGAGCGTCGCCAGCATAGGGTTAACCTCCGCGGCAAAATTCGCAGTAGATATGCGAGTCTCCACGTCGAGCTCCTCAATATAGTCGCTCAGCATACGCAGACTATTCACGGCGCCTTTCAAGGATGGACGTCTGGAAAAGGGCCCTGCCGGCATCATAATGCGAGACTCGAACGGGACTGGAGTCGATGTGATTGCTGCAAAATAAATCATAGTCAAATGTCGGCTCAAGAAATAAAGAAAATACACGAAAAATAGAGTCTACTATACCGGCTGCAACAGGGGGCAGAGCTGGGAGTACTGATGGCGCAACGATAGCCTCGTCCCTGCCTTTGATTTGTAAGGCTACAAGCAATACAAAGAGGGATTAGCAATAATGTGACTGCCCGTTAAAGAAAGGACGTCGTTTAGAAAAGATACTCACCGACACCACCAGGCGGACTAATCTCTGAAAGGAAGGAGAAGTGTGGGTGCAGCACCTGATACAGGTGGTCAAAAAGGATTCCTGTAAGGACGCAGTAAAGAAACGTCAGTACATAAGTTATACAGCCTAAAAAATAAGACTGATGGGTCACGAATCAGCACCTTCCAACATCTGAGATGGTACGAGAGAGGGTAGAGGAGGTGTCACCGTCAAAACGGTAGCTGATGGCACTGCCTTGGGTAGCGCAACCTCAACACTCACCACACCTGCATTAGAAACAAAATAAATACTGTCAGAAAAGATCGAAAAGGATTACAGAATAAAAAGAAAAGCAATAACCCAAAATCTACCTGATGAGTCGCCAATCGGAACCATGATGAGGGCGTCACTTGATACAGCAGCTGCTTCATCCTCTTCCATCGGGATGGTCTCACCTCCCGTCGCCTCATCCTCTGACTCTACGAGAGCCGTCGTAATGCTTGTGACGCCAGGAGATGGCAAAGAGCCGTGGGCGGAATAAGCGACGATCAGGGCTGTGCCCGACTCTTGCGAAAGAGTGGCTACCTCGGGCTCGGCAGCTGTACTCGTCTCACCCATCGTCACCTCAGGCTCGGCGGCTATAGCTATCTCACCAATCGCCACCTCAGGCTCAGCAATGGTGGCATCTCACCTACCGCCATCTCAGGCTCGGCGATCGTGACTGTCTCACCCGCCGCTACCTCGAACTCGGCGATTGCAGTCATCTCGCCTACCGCCGCCTTGGGTTCGGCAATCACGACTACCTCCTCTACCACTACCCCAGGCTTAGCGGTCGCCGCCACTTCTTCGGTAAGACTCGGCCGTGCAAGATAAGATATATGAGAATTGATATTTAAAACTTTGACAACGAAACCCCGTGTCACATTACCTTGAGTTGGTCTTCCGACCGCTTCCTGAGCCACATGTGCTGCCCGTCTATAGGCAGTGGACAAGGCAGCCGGGGATTCCTCTGAAGGAGTAGTAGCAAGGGTAGCGGTGCTCGAACCCGCACCCGCGGCCAAGGCAGCACTATGCTCCCTTGCCGCACGCATTCGGCGCTTCCTTTCCGCTCGGGCCGTCAAAGTGGATCTTCTGGACGCTTCCATCAATAGGACGCCGTCATTCGCGCCAAGGGTTACCTCTGGAGCCGTTATAGCTTCCATCATCGTTCGTTTGAGTAAGGCCTCTTTCAGCAGTACCGAAGAGGCCGGGACTTCGGTGGCTGGCCCGGGAAGAATCTCCGCATCACCTTGCCGGATTGATATTGTGGTCCCTGCGATAAGATAAAGAAGGGGTTAGATTGTCCATAAGAAAAGAGAATGAAGATGCAATGAGCCGAGACATACCAATGCCCAACAAGGCGCAATTCCTCTCCTCCTCCTCAAAGGTCCTAAGGGAAGCCGCCAGAGCCTCTTCAGTGGTAAAGCCTGTTACAGAAGGAAAAATGTCAGTCAAGACATGATAATAAAAATAAAGATATGAGCAATAACAGGTGCAACTGATGTTTACTTGATTACGCGAGGGTGGCCATTTCTGCTTGGTGGCTTGCGGATCGCATAGAAGCTACCATAGCAGCCTCGAGATCAGTATCTTCCGGCGCTATGAAGAGACCTTCGTTGGTCCCATATTCGCTCAGGCCCTCGTTATAAGGAGCCTGAGGCTCCAGGCCGAGTACAGTATCTAGATAAAGGACCGACTTCTTCTTCCTCTTCTGCGTACACGCGAGCTCCAGTCGCAGCAAGCACAAGCTTACGCTTGGTGGGCACTTTGGGGCGACGAGTCCTGATATTTGAGCCCATGCCAGATTTGGGGAAGCTATATTTACCGTCTCTGCGGGAGCACGGGGCACCGGTGGTACATCCACCGTCTCCACGGGAGCACGGGGCACCGGAAGCTCAGGCCTGTCCTCGGGGACTTCAATCACAGCAGCTCCTCTTAGCGGGGGAATGACAATGGTCCATCACTTCAAGGGGAGGTTTCGGTCACTAGCAGGGGGTGCACCCTTGCGGTCAAGTAGCAGCCGCTTCTCCTCCCTGATAACAGCACTCGTAGCATGTTGATACCAGGCCACGTGTACGTTAAGGGCCCTCGGGACGCAACTCGGTTCACTGATAAAGAAGTGAGATCCCGTATTTAAGCGCATGAAATGATGCAGCACGCCCCGTATTCCCTCTTTAGTGGCAATGGGTTCTACAAAGAAAGCCTCCAGCGGGACCCCTTGATTGTAACTCAGCTGCTGGGCAAAATGATGGGGGTTGTATCTCATGAATAGCGCAGCATCATTTTGCCTGAATACGAGAAAGCCCGGCCTGATGGAGTACAAATGGAGAATCTCCTGGGCTTTCAACACGGAGGCCCCGTCCTTAAAAATGTCTCGCAGTGACAGCACCGCCTTGGATGTTTCCTGGCCGATGGTCAAGTCTTTGTCCATGAAAGACATACCATTTCCGACCGTGCACTGACGAAGGAGCAAGCCCCTAGCTTTCCGCTGTGAAGGACTCACGATGGAGGCGTCAACCAGCCGCATAATCCGAGGGAACTTACATCTATCGTAAAACGAAGATCTCTTGTGAATGCCGAAGACCCCGAGCACGTGCATCTCCATCCATGAAGTGAAGTAATGCATCGGGAAGTTGGCAGGATGCACCCCCGGTTCAGTGGTATCCGCCGCTACGCTAAGACCGTGGTATAGGTGGGCTAACCCGGCGATCCCGATGGCCACTTATATACCGGCAACCATGTGATGCGCGGGGTAGAAGACGGAAGGCCTCATGTAACGAGGATGCATAGGGAGCGCGAACCAACTCTACCATAGCCCAAGAAACCCAAGAAAGAACGCCTCCTCATCAATGCCCGGGGCAGCGATTTCTGACAGAGGGATGACCGCAGCGTCAGGAAGAAAGAAGCCATTCTGATCAGCTTCCAGTACCGGCTGACAGTCCAAGCCAAAGCCAAAGGGATCATTGAGCTTAGCAAACTTTTCGCCTCATCGCGACAAAATCTCCGGACGAAGAAAACGGGCAATGAAGTCCGCAATACTGACCCCCCGGCCTCCGGATTTCAAGAAGAGGCTCTCGTACATGTTCAACGCTTTATCAGACTAGGGAACTGGTGCTGAATGGCGTTCTCTGGCATGAGGCCCATCACCACCGGCTTGGTGGCAAAAACATATTCATCCAGAGAAACAGCTCCTCGTAGTGCTCCCCCCTGACCGGTAGACCGGAAACCTCGGCAAATTCTTCCAAGGAAATGGAAACCTCTCTGTCTAGTAGAAGGAAGGTATGGGTCGGGATGTTCCACTGCTCCAAGAACGCCTTGATCCATCATGTGGGAGGAGCAGAATATTGGAACAACGAAGCGTAGACTGCGGGGTATAAGCCGAGCTTTAGCAGCTGTGATTTCTTCGCCGACAAGATGTACCTGGCCCACTGCAAATACCCAGCCGGATAACGGAGAGTTAGCCCGATATTGTAGGGTTGTCCCTAAGGGCGCGACTCGCCCTGGCATATGCGCCGCCCCAGGGTGTCCAAAGCCGGCGGCGGCTGCATGGGTACGGCGGCAATCGAAGGTTGAAGAAGACCCTCCGAAGTCCAATTGACAACCTCCATGGCATAGTTCACCGGGGGTGCATCTGCATACGGAATCGCCGAGATAGGCTCCAACGGCGTCGCACAAGAGAAGGTTTGACGACCTCTGATAATCTGGTCGTACCATCTACCCCACAAGTGAAGGTTTTTGTGTTCCAGGTCACGGTCTTTGATGAGCTCAAGAACCTCCCGGTCCACAAGTGCCTCAGGGAATCCTCCCTCTGAACGGACGAATGGAAACATAGCATCAAAAGTCATGTCGCCTACAAGGAGGGACAGAAGTCAACTGTCAGTGCTTTAATTTAATTTTAAAAATTCTGACGCTCGGTACTTTAAAATTTGTACCATACTGCAATGCAGTGGAAAGGGGACCAAAGGGGGACCCACAAAATCTAGATGACAATACATCAATTAATAAAACAGCCTCATCATTGGATGAGACTGTTAATTAATGAGGAAATCCTCAAGAAAATTCTCATTGAATGAGAGATCCCTCGGGAAAAGGAGAAAATATCCCATTGAGAGCAAAGCTCTATGATAGAGTGACACTTGTCAAACTCTAATCATAAAGGAATAAGATTCCTTAAGAGCCTGGCTCTGTAATGATGATGGAAAAATCCATCAAGAATTAATTAAAATCAATTTTTATGGATTAAAAATTTTGGGATTTTCAAGATCCATGAAAAAACTCTTAAGAGTTCTTCATCAAAGATTAAGAAATCTACAGAGCAGAGCTCTGATTCATGGGCTAAGAAAACCAAGAAAAGATTTCTCTAGATCTATGGGTTCATAAGAGCAAAGCTCTGCTAATGAAACCCTAAGTGGGTTTTCTGTAGATCAAAGATCTATGAAGAGCAAGGCTCTGTTAATGGGTAAAACCCTAATTTATTAAAAAATTTAAAACTTTACCTAAATTTGGAAAGAGTTTTTACTCTTGAAAAGTTCTTAAACTGAAGAGCTGTGCTCTAAACAAAAATTCTCAAAGAAAGAAGATGATAATCATCTAAGGGACCAAAGGTCCTATTTATAGGCATTGAACCGCCTCTTCAACTTCTGAGTTGATCCAAGGGCTCAGATGCTGCCACCGCTGCACTCACGTGTGCGCCACGTGAGCGCAACGGTGGGGGGCATTTGTTTCCCCCAATCATAGCAAAGCTCTGTTTTAAAATTCAAAATTTAAAAATTGAAGCAACGCTTCAGATTCAGGGCTAGGCGCGTTGCGCGCCACGTGTTAAACACAGACACGCTGGCGCCAGGTGCGCTGCGCCCTAGGAAGCGTACCCCCAATCAGAGAAAAGCTCTGTTTTAAAATTCAAAATTCAAAAAAGGAAATTGATTGAACCAACGCTTCAGATCCAGCGCTAAGCGCGCTGCGCGCCACGTGTCAAACACGAATACGCTAGTGCCAGGTGCGCTGTGCCCTAGGCAGTGCACCATGAGTGCGCTAGCGCTAGGCGCGCTGCGCACCACGTGTAAAACACGGGTGCGCTAGCGCAGGCTACGCTGCGCGCCACGTGTCAAACGTAGGTTCGCTAGCGCAAGGTTCGCTAGCGCAAAGTGCGCTGCGCTCTGAGCAGCGCACCACGTACAAAGAACGGATGCGCCAGCCCTGGAATTTAAAATTCCCCACCGTTAGATCAAAAGATCTAATAATGATAAATCATTAATTAATCAGAATTAAATTCTGTTATGGAAAGATTTTTCCAATCTTGTTAAAAACAAGAAGATTGCATTCTGTAAAACAGAAACCCTAGGATCGAAGATCCAATGGTGGGGAAACATCCCCAAATCAATCAGAGAAAAATCTCTTTAACTGATTCAACAAATCAATTTTTCCTATATAAAGGCCCCAAGACTTCAAGTCTTATATAGAGAGACCCCCTACAAACTTTGAGAAAACTCAAAAGAAAGAGAGCAAGCTCTTGAAAGAAGATCATTTCTTCAAGGTAAAAAGAATGATTCTTGATCAAAGAGATGAAATCATCTCATTAAAACAGAAGAATTATCTTCTTAAAAGATCATAAATCTATAAAGACCAAGATCTTTTATAAAATAGATCAAAAGATCTCATCACATAATAAAGAAGAACATATTCTTCACACAGATCATTGATCTACAAAGGCAAAGCCCTTTCAAAAATAAGAACTGTTGTTCTTGAATCTTGAGGAAAAGCCTCCTTTAAAAAGAACATAAATTTGTTCACAGATCATAAATTTGATCAAATGCGCTTTGCGCTATTGAAAAGTGCCTTGCACTCTTGAACTGCGCTTCTGCGCCCCTTGGACTGGCGCGCAGCGCCAAAACGTGCCACGTGTCAACCATGTATGCAACTTGCGCTTTGCGCTTCTGAAACAGCGCACTGTGCTCATAGGCTGGCGCTCAGCGCTCAGCGCGCAACGTGGCATTCACTTATGCGCCACTAAACTAGCACAACGTGCTCAAAAATTAGCGCTCAGCGCTTATCAACTGGCGCATAGCGCAGAGCGTGACACGTGTCCTTTTCGTGTGCGCTACTTGGCAGAAGCGCAATGCGCTCTTTAATTGGCGCAAAGCGCAAGGCGCGCCACGTGGTGCGGTGTCAGATCACACATTGTTCTGATGAATGCTATGCATTCAATACAAGACAAAAAATGTCAGGATCTAATGCTCAGCATTATTAAAAGGCCAAGCCCAAATAAAGACTCAACATCCCAGAACAATAAAATGTTAAACATTTTAACCTTATTGGACTTAGCCCAATATTGGCTATAAGTCCTCAACTTATATTGAACTGAGCCCATCTGCTCACAAATATTTAACAGATCTCAGTCCCAAATTGGACTACAGATCCTTCAACCAACTCACACCGGTTCAAGGGTACATCTCTTTACTCCTCTGATATCTGTCGTTGTAATCTTTCAACGTCTTCAGAGAGGTGACGGGTCCCGACAACCACACATTTCATAGATTACGATGTATTTAAACTACGGACTGTAGGGTCCTTAAACTCATAGACTACGATGTCTTTAAACTACGGACTGTGGGGTCCTTAAACTCATGGACTACGATGTCCCTAACCTCGGACTGTGGGGTCTCTTTAAATCCACGGACTACGATGTCCTTAACCCATACCGATATGTCCTTAAAATAACATTGGACCGTAATGTCCTTAAACTAATCGACCGCAATGTCCCAAAACTAAACAATAGAGTTCAAATACTCTTTTGCTGGATCTAAATAATCCCGTTAAGTTGATCGTAGTCTAAAAATTAGACTAACGTATCCTTAACAAACGTTTAAGTTGATCTTAGTCTCAAATGAAACTAACGTATCCTTAAACATAACCCCCAAACCCAAATCTAAGAAGATACGGATTTGGACTAATCCACGCCCTACGGGCGACAACATAAATTAGTCTCCGTATACAATCCACGGGCAACCACAAACAAAACAAACACCCACGACATGAAGTGACCATCTAGAGAAGGAGAAAGTTGTTACCGCGATGCGGTAGCTAATTAACTGCAGGGGATTGCGCCTGCAGAGAAGAGCGTCCCCACAATCAAAAACCCTTCAAACGAGGGGGAATCTGACGAAGTCTGCTACATCGGCCGCATCCGTTTAAATCTTCGATACACGGTGCCATAAATCAACTTGGCATCTTCGGAGAGGTGGATGGATAGCACCAATTAGTATCTGTCCCGAATTTTAGGCAAGACGGACCTGCGCGGTCGCGTCTCCATGTTCGGAGGGGAACAGACATTTTAAAGATGTGCTTATAGACCACCCAGCTCCTACATATATGATCGCCATCGTACTGCTGGTAGTCAAGCAAGAATCCTATGGGCTCTATCAACATATAATAGTGATCTGTAATGTCACCTAAAGCATGTACACGATGATAAAGACAAACCATATAGCATACTATCATCTCGAGTAAGACTGTTCTACCGGTATAGGTCATTCCTCAATCATTGCAATCACGTGGCTGCGATCCAATAATTGACTTGAGGGCACTATAGCCAACAATATCATTGTAGAATGTAGTGATTTGAAAGGGAGTGGTTTAAGCTCCACTTTAAAGTCGAGTAGTTTTCAAAACAAACTGAGTGGGTAGTAGCATATGCTAGTTTTGCTAAAAAGGTCATTCCTGGTGAAGGGATCTAAGCTATTTCCTCATCGAATGAGGTGATGGATATTCATAATGGAATACCGTTATGCAAAGCAAGAACTAGAGCTACCTTTTTGAAAAATTTGATTCTACAACATCTTTTAGGTTTCTTTTCTTTTCATTAATCTTATTAATGACGTCCCATCATTTAAGTTTCCTAAATATCATAGAAGAAACGAAAATAAAACACACATATATGACATCCGCATTCGCCACAGGGACCCAGGTCATCACCGTAAGGTTACTTAACTTACGGTAGGGCGGGGTCAGGACTAGCGCGGATGCAAAACATATATAGTGTTTACTAGTATATCATATATATAAGTAGCATTCGGCTCACCCAGTTATATGATTGCATCACATCACAGAAACAGCAGATGCAAATATATGAAAAATAGGATATATTAGGAGGTCCGTGTTTTAGATTAAGCCAATAATGAAAAACACGGATTCCATGGTCGTGATGAATAGCCAAGCCCACACCCCTAGACCCCTACGAGAGCGGCAAGCAACCCTGCCAATTCTAGAGTTAGGCGACCGATCTCGACTCCTCGAGATGGCTTCCCACTGAACACTAGAACCCGGGTACTTGTGCTCCCCATCTTGGGTCTATCCTAATGCGGAAAAGTAAATAATATATAACAAATGGAGACAACAACCTCAACCCGGAAGTGTCCGGATAAAAGAATACTACATACAAATATTTACATGAATGAAAATTGAAAAACTCTCATCTTACGTAAAACCCCTGACTATTCAATCATGACGATCCAATATAACATATCAATAGCAACACAATAACATCACATGTCATCAACGTAAGTAAATATGCGTATCTCTAATGTCGTTATCATATAGCAACGAGATCAGGGATACTGTCACATATTACACTTACGGTCACAGAAATAAATGAAAACTACAATAATTAGAATCTGCATCATCTTTAGACATCTTAAACCCGGATTATCACATATTCTGGATTTCATGCCTAACCCTATAAACCTTGCATTTAAGTCTCGAATTGAAAACACTTTTCAAAAAAGAAATCGGGTAATTCAACAAGATTCCCGATTAAATGATTCGAAGGCACATCGGGAACTTTAGTAGATGGCCGCACCCCCGGGGCCGTCAACGAAGTGCACTTGGGCCGAACACCGTAGCCGCGAGCACCCGAGTGAATGCTTTTCGCCATGGGGTTCTCCTATAGTCACTTGGTTGGAGCTATGGGGCGTGGCTGTCTATTAGTGTCTCCCGACGAGTATTCGTGTACGATACGAGATTGCGACGGAGTTTCGAACCAAATCCAAACTCCATGGTAATCCATCATTTCAGAGTAAAATGCGAGATTTACATTTTGTTAACTAGT
Source organism: Agapanthus africanus (assembly GCA_030015575.1). Lineage (NCBI taxonomy): Eukaryota > Viridiplantae > Streptophyta > Magnoliopsida > Asparagales > Amaryllidaceae > Agapanthus > Agapanthus africanus. The sequence continues at coordinate 234,755,208 of CM057349.1, read as the reverse complement.
TTTCGCAAAACTAATTAATGTGGATTCCAAAAATTGTATCACATATCCAAAACTATCTAGACGATATTAAACATTTCAATCGATGTTTCAAACAACACCAATTCACAAATACCTCAACAACTTGAGCCTCATTAAAAAAACCCCAGAAAGTACAAAATAGAAAAATGAAGCAGCAGAAGAAAAACGAGTTGATAACACTTCAAGTCGGCGGTGGAACCGCGACCAAGACATGGTCTAGGCGGCAGTTCTGCGGTCACTATGACGAGTTAGGATCTCGTTCTTCTTGTAGCTCTATATAAAACCCTGCATGATTTTCTGAATATTTTTAACTGTGAAAATATTAACTTTTGAAAAATGTACAGAAACTAGGCAAAATACAGGTTTAAAACTTCAATCGTACACTTTAACATCGTGTAGACTTCGCCTAAATCTCTAGCTTGGCTCTGATACTATGAAAGTATGTCTTAGCACCTCTACTAGGTTTATTTGAGTATCAAGTATGCAATTTTAAAAAATCTAGAATGCTAATCATTCTAACCTATAATCGAACTAGAGAATTAGGGTTTTGTAGTAAGCAAGCAAGGTCTAAACTAAGTGAAGAGAGTTTACAACCTTTGTAGACCGGTCCTTCATTTCTAAAGCTCTAAATAGTAGTCCCTAGAACTCTTCTTAAGGCTCCACTTGAAGAAAGGATCGAGCTTGCTTGTAGTCTTCATCGCCGAAGATGATCCACCTTGAAGTCTCTCTCACTCAAGCTCGCACTTCACTAATCAAGGTATTAGTGATGTAAATAACCTAAACTAATGGGCTAGAATAGTATAGGTTGATGAAGTAGGAGATTTGCTCACTTAAAATAGTTTTCTCTTTTCTTTTTCATAACTCAAGAAAATTCTAGAGAGGAGATGAAGAAGGAGATGAACTTGGATGTGTTTGAACCATGTCTCAATAAGATAAGGTAAGATTGATAATGTTAAATATCAATGAATAATCCAAAAGAGAAGAGATGAGTCATGGCTTCTCAAGGCTTCTACAAACTACTATGGAATTATGACTCATTCTCTTTTCTTCTAATTCATTAATCCAACCATTATCTTCTCATCTTTAACCTCATGTGTGATTCTCATACATCCTAGTTCTTTGTATCATCAACCATGATACAATTATATATATATATATATATCAAATTATTAAATCAACACTTGATTCAATAATCCGGTTATATCATATATAACCGAGTAATATATATATATATATATATATATATATATATATCAAAACATTAAATCTACACTTGATTCAATTATCCGGTTATATCACATATAACCGGCTAATATTCAATATTAGATATTAAATCATCACTTGATTCAATAATCCGGTCATATCATATATAACCGACCAATATCAAAAATAAATTAACATATATATATATATATATATAAATCATTGAATCAACACTAGATTAAATAATCCGGTTATATCATATATAACCTGACTGATATCAAATATCGCTAGATTAGAATACGGTATCATATACTCGTAGCTCCCGCACATATCTCCATGCGTGCCCTACTCCGTTTCGCTTGAGCTATGAAACCTCTATGTGGGACTCTAAAAACTCGTCAATACGCCAGTAGTAGGTAATGATCACATCAGATACCCACAAGCCGTCAATGGTACTAGCTGGACGTAACGGCTACCCAGGTATTGAACAAATAGAAGATCAATAAGAAAACTTGTCCAAACACCCATAAAGCCTATAAGCAACACTTACCGTACAGCCGGTCTCTTCATCTGATATGTCGCATATCGAGTCTGGGGGGTGGAATCATCAGACCACACTAACTTGATAAGTCATGCCGATGTGTGGCCTATAACCTTTCGAGAAATTACTGGTAACACTTACCAGTAAATCTCATCAGCCCCTTAGGGACTTGCTGTTATAGCCAATCGAGCATAGCGCAACATCAACTCTCAATGCCGGGAGAGACAAAACCCCTCCTATTGCTCATTGCCTCCATGTGACTCGGGACTGTACCTAAAATCCACCTGTTTGCATGACTCCTTTGAGCCGTGGTAGGGAGGAAATCAAAGCATAGTGGGAACCACACAAGACTCTATAACGATCTCGGGTCTACAGACTAACCTATACAAGTGTCACCAGAGAACTGCTATCTAACGATAGGTATGGTACCATCTAGGAGTTCTCGGCGAGTCCTGTTCGATGTACACATTCTCTAATGAACACCTGTGTACAATCTTTGATGTAAAACACCAATGGTTATGGGATCAACCATCGCCCTATACAGGGTCAAGAAACGTACACACTAGTCTACTCTGGAATTTCGATGCCCTGTCTCGATACTCCCTCGATTAAGAACTGTTAAAGGATGTGCTTGTGGACTACACAAGCCCCACTAGTATGATCTGCATCATAGTCCTGATAGTCAAGCCAACATCTTAAGGGCTTTATCAACATGTATCAATGAGATAGTAAACTAAAACAAGTGTACATGTTAAGATAAAGAGCAACGAAATAGTATACTATCATGTCGAGCAAGAAAGTCCTCTATATATATGTCCGAGCATCCACTATAATATACAATAATGGCTTCTAAGGCATACATATTCCTAACACCTCCTCTCTCCTCGCATCTGGTATACACATAACTCTGAACCGAGAAAACTTATGGTGGACGTCGAAATATCATATCAAGAGAAACCATGTTTTTAAAACAATAATAAGACTTGAAAAATATATCTGCGGTTCTCGAATCCAACAATCTCATGAAATCAGAATCTCATAATCATGTAACCATGATGGAACAGTAAATACAAGCACAGAACAGTACTGCAAGGTATAACCGGTGTTTTCATATAAGCATGTCGTGTAACTAGGTAAGGAAGTGCAATGTCTAAACCAGCATGTGCGGTAATGAGTACTAAACAGTAACTATAATATTACAATTTAGGGAAACAATATAGCGACATAGTAGTTTCTATTGTGTACGTGGCATGGCAATTACTGATGATGTGTGTGTGAGCCGACAAGTAGGTGTATGTGCTGTTGGGTTATGGCAGCGCCCTGGCCATCAAACCGTGGCCGAATGCGGAACAAAATTTTTCTAAACCGGCGCTAAACCACAACCTCCGAATACGGATCGACCATTAACCCTAAATCTAGCAAGCTATCTAAAAGAGTTTGGAATGTTATACCGAATGATCCGTGTCCTTTGGTCTTTAACAAGCTTCCTAAGCTCCTAGTGGCCACCATGATCAACTTTGGTCGCCAGTCTCCCTCCATTAAAGATGATCCACCCGAGAGTCTATGAATCGAGATCCTACTTCATAACCGAAGTAATTAGGGTATCTAGTTTGCCAAACTTGATAGCCTAGAGGATATAGAGTCTAATGAGGGATTAATTTGTCTCTAAACACCCTAGGTTTCTCAACACATGAAAGGGTTAGGATGGAGGAAGAAGAAGAAGCCATGAGAGATGAGAGTGTGAAGATTGAGCTCAACTCAAGAAAAGAAAAGTCAACTCTTGTGAGCATGTGAGAGTGGAATATTAAAAGCAACTCAAGAAAATATCTCTCAAGTTCAAAAAATATCTCACACCGCAAACAAAACATCAAGCATGCCATAATAGTGTTTCAAGAGTCACACCATGAGTCATTACCATGAGTCATCCCATGAGTCACCACATGAGTCAACAAGTGGGCATGCTTGAATTAAGCTAAGCACACTCATCTCTCACCTCAATTAACCATTTAAACTAAAATGGTTAATAAACAAAATGAGGCGTTTTCTTCTAGAAACAATCTTGTAATAAATTACAAGAATGCCCATCATCCGTATATATATACCCATATCAGTATTCTGAAAAATACAAATACATGAGACGAAAATAATCCAACAATATAATACTGGGATCCAGTTTAAACCAAAGCCCACTAGTATTATCCGTCTGAATCATGATACGTGCATAAGTGCACGTATATGATCGAACCTTGCTGTAAAACCATACGGCCTCTACATCTGTAACGCTTCGAAAATCGTTTAGGCAGTTTTTCGGTAATCGGCAAAATTAGCAGTTTTTTCCGTAAAAAGTCAAAATAGGTATTTTTCATTATAGACCTAATTATACAAAATTTAGATAAGATATTACTATAAATATGTCACTAAAATGCCACTTAAAATTTTCTAGTTAATTAAAAAAAAATCCTTAATTAATTATTTTTAATATTATTTTAAGCTTTTAAAAATACATTTAATTAGTGATAAATACAAATTTAATTGGGTAAATTACATAATTAGGAACCATTATAAACTAAAATTTAGTATTTACAAAAATTTTACCAAAACTTTCCAAGATTAGTTGTTTCTATGGTTTAAAATGGAAATAAATGAAAATGGAAATAGAAATGGGTGTAAATTGCAAATGACATATATAAGTGTTCTTAGCAAAAAAAAAAGAGAGAAAATTTCAACACACACCCACATCAAGTTCCCTCTTTCCCTGGCCGAAATTTTGTGATTGGAAGTTTCCCCATGTCCACTTTAAATTTAGAAGAAGAATGAAACTTAAAATGGGGCTTTTTGTAAAAATTGAAGTGATAGTCATTTAATGCACTTGTGAAGGGCTTTTTGTGTAGAAATTTCTACATAATTCTCTCACAACTCACCCCTCTACCACCAGGCCAAGCCTCCCATGCTGCTGTCCTCAAATTTTTCCCCATTTCCTTGCCTCTAAATTCATGTAAAATCTACAAAAATACACAATTTTCTTCACAAATTCAAACCTAAACCTAATTCTATCTCTTTCCAAACCCTAAATTGTTTAAAACAAGGAGAAAGAAGACATCTTTGGAGGCTAAGTGCAAGAGGTTCACAACTTGAGAGGTATAAATCCTAATCTAGTTGTTAATTGTTGTTTAATTTGCTAGATTTAGTAGTTTTAGTGTGTAATTTGGTTATGAATTCTTGTTTAGGAAATTCTAGTAAAGGTTTGGTGTTGTAATTAGGTTTTGTAGCATGGTTGATGGGTTTAAGTTAGGGTTTTGGCAATCGAGTTGGTTAGAATGGTTGTTTGTACGATGTAGCGATCGCTACACCGTTAAATAGCGATAATTGCATCGATATCTCTATGCTAATGCTTACTAAATTTTTATGAATATTAGGAGGTGATAAAATTGCGTTATGTTGGCGATATAATTAGCATCTCATACAACTTTTAGTGTGCGCGAATGCGGGGTTTTGTCTAGCCGGGTTTTAGTTTTGACGATTGCCCTGAAACGGCGATTTTACTTAAGGATTTAGCGATTTTCGTGTGTTTCCCGCGCACCGAGCGCACGTTGTGCCTAACTTGTGAGCATCGATCTTTTCATATTGTAAGTTGCGTCATTTCAGGAATTTGTAATCTTATATTGTGTGTTATGCAATTTTAGGATTGGTCGCGGAAACATCGGACGCGGCGCGCAAAGGCAAGGCGGTGGTCGGATCGGATTAGCGAGGCATTCAGGTAAGTAGATGTATTCATCTATGGGGGAATCGTCTGGATGGCGTGAGGCACCCCCTAGATAGGATTACTTTAATTCTTGCAAGATTTGCATTGTTAGTTAGCCGACCCCCCCCCCTCATTCACATTGCATACCCTTATAGCTAATCGTCTGCTAGATTGCATGGATATTCATATACACATGTGCGATATCACTTCGTAGGACACGAACACCATTACCATTGGCTCCTGTTGCACGCGCACTATTCGTGTGACACACACGCCTTTGGTAATTGCCATGCCACGAGCACCATAGAACCTATTTAGCTTAGTATCACCACTTGCATCATACATGATATATGAAATCGCATAGCATGTATATACCTCGCATCATCATCATACTTACATAGATTTCTAGCCACAGATCACATCGCATACCTTGATATCATAGACATTTATCATATACAACATGTTGGGTATTATGATTTTCTTGAGAATTTCAGTATTGCTGCGATTTCTGGATTTTAGGGAAAACCGCAAGAATTTAACAAAAGCTTATATTTATCATTTTAAAAACAAAGTTGCGGTTTTCTCGTGATGGATGTGTCGTCCACCATGAGTTTTCATGTTTTCTGTTGGATTTCGAGACCCGATTCGAGGAGTGGATGAACCGTCTCGGGTACATAGTGGGCCCGGTATGGTACTCCGAGGCAAGAAGATCGAGTTGTAGACGATGAGCCTGACTGGGGAAGACTACCTACCGGTGATGTATGGCGCGGCGAATATCTGGAGGATACCGACCGTTGTCGTGAGATTTGATGATATGGGCCGATCCGGACTGACGGAGCCCAATGTATTGAGACATTGATACAGTGAGACATTGAGACAGATGTGTTTTCATATTTGGTGTCGATGCTTGACACGGGTTTCAGATGATTTCTTGATGGTATTTAGCTATTATACAGAAATTCTTTTCTAATGTTAAGAATGCAGAACTCATAGCATTTAAAACACATAAAAATTTAGTATTGACATTGCATACATGTGCATGCATACTAGAGATATTACATCACATTTGGACATACATGCTGCGACGCATTTGCGTGCATTCTTACGATAGCCTTACTAGATGTTATATTCTACTCATGAGCTGGCAACTCACCCCCGTTGTGCCACAGTGTCTTGCAGGTTGGACTCATCAGCCTAGTAGCAGCGGCTTATCTTATTAGTGACTTCTTTTGCTCAGACTCGCGACATTGCTCGTAGGTGGGTTGCGAGAGCACTTTTATCTCTTTTTATAATATTTTTGTATCTAGTATTCTCCATCCACAACTTCTTATGTGTATCTGCGACCTAGTGATGAGACTAAGAGGTTTGTGTATATGTGGGTTCTTTTGGGTCGAGCTTATTTGAGCCGACGTTGTGTTTTCTTATATTTCGCATTTCTTTATGCTCTTTTTCTTGAGATTACATATATATATTGCGTGTGGTTGTGATCCGCCTTGGGCGAAGAGCTAGCTCCCGCTTGGGGATGCCATTTTGTGATTACAGGTTATATATCTTGTTGTACCCATTTTGGGGGATAGAATTTACAAAGGAGACTCTGCCGAAATTTTTGGAAATTTTTGATGTTTTTAAAAAGGGGTTCAATGCAACTTAATTGATTTCAAGTTGTTTTCATGAAAGGTTTTCCTTCACTCTCTTTTGATTTTGGTTTAGATTTTTCTGGGTTTTAGCTGACTTAGGTTACATTACGCTTTTAGACGTCTCGTAATCTAAGTGCCAGTCGCGTTCCGTACTTTCGGGTCGTGACAAAGTTGGTATCAGAGCATAGGTTTTACCTTTCTGAGTGTAAGACGACCTTGGTAGATGGAGTAGGTGACTTAAGCAGAGTGGCGTAGCGTGGGTATGTTCCGCGGCATACTTACGATACGGTACTCCGCCCAAGTGACCTTAGGACATAATTGTTTGTATTTCCCTTCTTGATTCCTTGCATTCCTTGATTCAATTGCAATGTTCTTATCGGTCCTGTTTCTTATTCCAGCTTCGATGCCGCCAAAGACTACGAGAGCTCAGCGGGCTGCCGCTAGGGATGAGATTCGAGCAGGCTCTTCTGAGGCGAGGATCGAGCGAGATGATACGCCTACCTTTCAGGGTCATATTGATCCGCCTTATCCAGATCATATTGCCAGATTAGAGGCCGGCATGCAGGAGTTGCGACAGATGATGGGATCTTTAGTTGAGTCCAGTCGGGCACAGAGATCCGAGGGCGTTCCTTCCACCGCACAGACCACGATAGTACCTGCTGCACAGATGGTCACTCCTGCTACTACTGCGACTATCCCTGTTTCACTACAGTAGTTCATGAGATTGAGACCTCCAGCTTTTATCGGTACGGATGCGACAGAGGACCCACAGGCATTTATTGATAGGATGGCTCGGATTTGCCGTTCGTTGAGGTGTTCTGATGATAGATTGGTGGAGTTCGCGAGTTTTCGTCTGGAGGGTCTTGCCCAGACATGCTACGATTCAGTAGAGAGAGACCGAGCTGCAGGTCTACCTTCTATTACCTGGGATGAGTTTACAGCTGCGTTTCTTTCCCGTTTTCTCCTGGAGAATGTCCGAGATGCTCGAGCCCGTAGTTTTGAGTCTCTGCGCAAGACTCCTGGGATGACGGTGTCGGAGTATGATATACAGTTTACCCAGTTGTCTCGATATGCTCCGTACCTAGTAGACACAGAAGAGAAGAGAATAAAGAGGTTTGTGCGAGGGCTTGATACACAGCTATTCCTTGCCATCGGCACCCAGCACTTTGATACATACGCAGTCGCGATGGACGCGGCCTTACTTTTGGAGGAGCGTATTTCTGAGACTCCGGTCGTTTCTGGACCGAAGAGGATCCGCACTGATACGCCAGCTCAACGGCAGATGGGTAGACGTCGCGATAGATTATTTCCGGGAGATGGCGGCGGCAGAGGATTGAGACGAGGTCAGTTATTTGGTTCATATCCATAGACCCAGCAGTCGTCGCCAGGATGTTTACGGTGTGGGAGTCAGTACCACCGTATCAGAGACTGTACCATGGGGTGCCAGGGCACGGCGACAGTCCTGCATATGACCTTACCACCTTCACCACCTCCTCAGAAAGCTCTACTTCCTACTCCTGATGATGCTCCACGCCAGCGAGATGCTCCTAGAAGTCATGGGCGTGGCGGTCCGGTTCAGAGAGGACGAGGCGACAGAGGCAGAGGCAGAGGCCGAGGTTGAGGCAGAGGGCAGCCAGCTATTAGTGGTGGACAGGCCCGAGTGTTTGCGTTGACTCTTCAGGATGCACAGGCATCCAATGCCGTCGTGATAGGTACACTGCCAGTATGTTCTTTTGATGAACGGGTATTATTTGATCCAGGCTCCACACATTCCTATGTATCCACGTACTTTGCACCGAGGTTGGGCCGAGAGTCTTCTTCGTTAGATCAGCCGCTTGTCATTATTACTCCGGTAGGTGAGTCGTTTGTTGCCCGTTTTGTGTACCGATCATGTTCCGTTCGTATCGGGGAGAGAGATTCTTCCGTTGATTTGATTCTCCTCGATATGCTAGACTTTGACGTTCTTCTTGGTATGGACTGGCTAACCACCTGTTATGCATCCGTAGACTGCCGTGAGAAAGCAGTCAGATTCAGTTTTCCTGGTGAGCCGATTCTTGTTATTCAGGGAGATCATAGCGCTACCCTTCCCAGCTTGATTTCTTCTCTTCGTGCTGGTCAGCTCTTAAGGAAAGGGTGTCAGGGATTCTTAGCTTATGTTTATGATACTAGCTCCACAGAGGTTCCGTTCGACCAGGTCCCTGTTGTGAGAGTGTTCCCTGATATATTCCCTGATGAGCTGCCTGGTCTGCCACCAGAGCGCGAGATTGAATTCTGCATTGACTTGATCCCCGGCATGGGGCCTATCTCTATACCACCTTATCGGATGGCCCCGGCGGAGCTGAGAGAGCTGAAGGATCAGTTACAGGACTTGCTGGACAAAGGGCTTATCCGACCGAGTGTGTCACCTTGGGGTGCTCCCGTCCTGTTTGTTAAGAAGATGGACGGAAGTATGCGCTTATGCATTGATTATCGTCAGCTGAACCGGGTTACTGTGCGGAACAGATATCCCCTACCCCGCATTGATGACTTATTCGATCAGCTCCACGGTGCAGGGTTTTTCTCGAAGGTTGATTTACGGTCAGGTTATCACCAGTTGCGGGGTTCGGAAGGAGGATATTCCGAAGACCGCTTTCCGTACTCGATATGGTCATTATGAGTTCATGGTGATGTCGTTCGGGCTCACCAATGCCCCTGCAGCATTTATGGACTTGATGAACCGTGTATTCAGGCCGTATCTCGATCAGTTCATCATTGTGTTCATTGACGACATCTTGGTTTATTCTCGGAGCCGGGAGGAGCATGAGCAGCACTTGCATATCACATTGCAGACGTTGAGAGAGCATCAGCTGTTCGCCAAATTTTCCAAATGCGCATTCTGGCTAGGCAGTGTCGACTTCTTGGGTCATGTGGTGACGAGAGATGGTATTTGTGTGGACCCGAAGAAGATCGAGGCAGTTCAGTGCTGGCCTAGACCGGTATCAGTTACAGAGGTTCCCAGCTTTCTAGGTCTGGCCGGCTATTATCGACGTTTTGTCCAGGATTTCTCCCATATTGCTGCACCGTTGACTGGGTTGACCCGGAAGGGGGCTCCTTTTGATTGGACCCAGGCATGTGAGGATAGTTTCCAGCAGTTGAAGACTCGTCTGACTACTGCTGCAGTGTTAGCATTGCCTTCAGGATTAGGCGGGTTCGTGGTATATTGTGATGCTTCTCGAGTGGGGCTGGGCTGTGTATTGATGCAGCACGACAGAGTTATCGCGTACGCTTCTCAGCAGCTGAAGAAACACGAACAGAACTACCCCGCTCATGATTTAGAGATGGTTGCAGTGGTATTTGCACTTAAGATCTGGAGACATTACCTATACGGTGAGTCATGCCAGATATTCACTGACCACAAGAGTTTGAAGTATATCTTTCAGCGGCAAAATCTGAATCTGAGACAGCGCCGTTGGATGGAGTTGGTGAAAGATTATGACTGCGAGATTCTATACCATCCGGGTAAGGCGAATGTGGTGGCAGATGCATTGAGTAGGAGGCCTGGAGGTAGCTTATCTTGTTTGAGCGCAGTACAGATGCAGTCAACGGCGGATTGGCAGGTTTTATATGACAGCAGAGTGCAGTTCGAGTTTACTCCTACAGGGGGACAGCGGGCCCATTTCAGAGTACGCCCACAGTTACTTGACCGTATCCGCGAGGCACAGTCCGGCGATGCCCGTATTTTAGAGATTATTGAGTAAATTCGGCAGGGCAGAGTTTCTGAGTTCGTGATTGATGATCAGGGGATACTTCGATTTGGGACTCGACTGTGCGTACTAGATTCTGAGGGACTGAGGCGCGATATCCTCGAGGAGGCACATAGATCAGTATACAGTGTGCATCCGGGTTCTACCAAGATGTACCGTGATTTGAGAGAGGTTTACTGGTGGGACGGGATGAAGAAGGATGTTACAGACTTTGTATCGAGATGGCTGACTTGTCAGCAAGTCAAGGCCGAGCACCAGAGGCCAGCCGGCGAGTTACAGCCTTTGCCCATCCCTGAGTGGAAATGGGAACAGGTCTCGATGGACTTCATTGTGGGTCTACCCAGGACTAGTCGAGGGTATGACTCTATTTGGGTGATCGTGGATCGACTGACGAAAGCGGCTCATTTCCTGCCAGTGAAGACCACTTTTGGATTTTCTCAGTACGCCCAGGTTTATATCGATGAGATCGTACGACTGCATGGTGTCCCGACTTGTATTGTGTCCGACCGGGGCACCCAGTTTACCAGCCGATTGTGGCAGAAACTTCAGGAAGGTTTGGGCACCCGATTGAGTTTTAGCACAGCCTTTCATCCGCAGACTGACGGTCAGTCGGAGCGTACTATTCAGACTCTTAAGGACATGCTCAGAGCTTGTGTTTTAGATTTCGGTGGTAGCTGGGATCGTCATTTGCCCTTGATCGAGTTCTCCTACAATAATAGCTTCCAGGAGACGATTCAGATGGCACCTTTCGAGGCTTTATATAGGAGGATATGTCGATCACCTGTATGTTGGACAGAGCTCAGGGAGAGTAGTATTTTGGGGCCACAGATCGTACAGAAGACGACCGAAAAGATACAGCTGATTTGGGACAGGATGAGAGCAGCACAGAGTAGGAAGAAATCATATGCTGACAGGCGCCGTCGCCGACTCGAGTTCGCTGTTGGCTATCATGTTTTCCTGAGGGTCTCTCCGATGAAGGGTGTGATGAGATTTGGACGGAAAGGGAAGCTTAGTCCTAGATATGTTGGTCCCTTCGAGATCCTAGAGCGTGTTGGTCCAGTCGCTTATCGGTTAGCTCTTCCGCCCAGCTTCCCCGATGTTCATCCCGTGTTCCATGTTTCGATACTCCGCAAGTACCTTCATAATCCTTCCCATACGATTCAGCACCAGACGATCCAGCTAGAGCGTGATCTTTCATTCACCGAGCAGCCGGTGGTCATTTTGGATCGGCAGGTGAAGAAATTGAGGTCGAAGGTTATACCGTCCGTCAAGGTCCTTTGGCGTGGCCCGAACAGCGAGGAGGTCACCTGGGAGACCGAGGTCGAGATGAGGAAGAGATATCCCCATCTTTTTGAAGGTACGCGTAGTTAAATTCTAAATTCGGGGACCGAATTTCTTTAAGGGGGGAAGATTGTAACGCTTCGAAAATCGTTTAGGCAGTTTTTCGGTAATCGGCAAAATTAGCAGTCTTTTCCGTAAAAAGTCAAAATAGGTATTTTTCATTATAGACCTAATTATACAAAATTTAGATAAGATATTTCTATAAATTGGTCACTAAAATGCCACTTAATATTTTCTAGTTAATTAAAAAATTCCTTAATTAATTATTTTTAATATTATTTTAAGCTTTTAAAATACATTTAATTAGTGATAAATACAAATTTAATTGGGTAAATTACATAATTAGGAACCATTATAAACTAAAATTTAGTATTTACAAAAATTTTACCAAAACTTTCCAAGATTAGTTGTTTTTATGGTTTAAAATGGAAATAAATGAAAATGGAAATAGAAATGGGTGTAAATTGCAAATGACATATATAAGTGTTCTTAGCAAAAAAAAAAGAGAAAATTTCAACACACACCCACATCAAGTTCCCTCTTTCCCTGGCCGAAATTTTGTGGTTGGAAGTTTCCCTATGTCCATTTTAAATTTAGAAGAAGAATGAAACTTAAAATGGGGCTTTTTGTAAAAATTGAAGTGATAGTCATTTAATGCACTTGTGAAGGGCCTTTTGTGTAAAAATTTCTACACAATTCTCTCACAACTCACCCCTCTACCACCAGGCCGAGCCTCCCATGCTGCTGTCCTCAAATTTTTCCCCATTTCCTTACCTCTAAATTCATGCAAAATCCACAAAAATCCACAAAAATACACAATTTTCTTCACAAATTCAAACCTAAACCTAATTCTATCTCTTTCCAAACCCTAAATTGTTTAAAACAAGGAGAAAGAAGACATCTTTGGAGGCTAAGTGCAAGAGGTTCACAACTTGAGAGGTATAAATCCTAATCTAGTTGTTAATTGTTATTTAATTTGCTAGATTTAGTAGTTTTAGTGTGTAATTTGGTTATGAATTCTTGTTTAGGAAATTCTAGTAAAGGTTTGGTGTTGTAATTAGGGTTAGTAGCATGGTTGATAGGTTTAAGTTAGGGTTTTGGCTATCGAGTTGGTTAGAATGGTTGTTTGTGCGATGTAGCGATCGCTACACCGTTAAATAGCGATAATTGCATCGATATTTCTATGCTAATGCTTACTAAATTTTTATGAATATTAGGTGGTGATATAATTGCGTTATGTTGGCAATATAATTAGCATCTCATACGAATTTTAGTGGGCACGAATGCGGGGTTTTGTCTAGTCGGGTTTTAGTTTTGACGATTGCCCCGAAACGGCGATTTTAGTTAAGGATTTAGCGATTTTCGTGTGTTTCCCGCGCACCGAGCGCACGTTGTGCCTAACTTGTGAGCGTCGATCTTTTCATATTGTGAGTTGCGTCATTTCAGGAATCTGTAATCTTATATTGTGTGTTATGCAATTCTAGGATCGGTCGTGGAAACATCGGACGCGGCGCGCAAAGGCAAGGCGGTGGTCAGATCGGATTAGCGAGGCATTCAGGTGAGTAGATGTATTCATCTATGGGGGAATCGTCTGGATGGCGTGAGGCGCCCCCTAGTTAGGATTACTTTAATTCTTGCAAGATTTGCATTGTTAGTTAGCTAACCCCCCCCCTCATTCACATTGCATACCATTATAGCTAATCATCTGCTAGATTGCATGGATATTCATATACACATGTGCGATATCACTTCGTAGGACACGAACACCATTACCATTGGCTCCTGTTGCACACGCACTATTCATGTGACACACACGCCTTTGGTAATTGCCATGCCACGAGCACCATAGAACCTGTTTAGCTTAGTATCACCACTTGCATCATACATGATATATGAAATCGCATAGCATGTATATACCTCGCATCATCATCATACTTATGTAGATTTCTAGCCACAGATCACATCGCATACCTTGATATCATAGACATTTATCATATACAACATGTTGGGTAATATGATTTTCTTGAGGATTTCAGTATTGCTGCGATTTCTGGATTTTGGGGAAAACCGCAAGAATTTAACAAAAGCTTATATTTATCATTTTAAAAACAAAGTTGCGGTTTTCTCGTGAAGTATGTGTCGTCCACAATGAGTTTTCATATTTTCTGTTGGATTTCGAGACCCGATTCGAGGAGTGGATGAACCGTGTCGGGTACATGGTGGGCCCGGTATGGTACTCCGGGGCAAGAAGATCGAGTTGTAGACGATGAGCCTGACAGGGGAAGACTACCTACCGGTGATGTCTGGCGCGACGGATATCCGGAGGATACCGACCGTTGTCGTGAGATTTGATGATATGGGACGATCCGGACTGACGGAGCCTAATGTATTGAGACATTGATACAGTAAGACATTGAGACAGATGTGTTTTCATATTTGGTGTCGATGCTTGACACGGGTTTCAGATGATTTCTTGATGGTATTTAGCTATTATACAGATATTCTTTTCTAAAGTTAAGAATGCAGAACTCATAGCATTTAAAACACATAAAGATTTAGTATTGACATTGCATACATGTGCATCCATACTAGAGGTATTACATCACATTTGGACATACATTCTGAGACGCATTTGCGTGCTTTCTTACGATAGCCATACTAAATGTTATATTCTACTCACGAGCTGGCAACACACCCCCGTTGTGCTACAGTGTCTTGCAGGTTGGACTCATCAGCCTAGTAGCAGCGGCTTATCTTATTAGTGACTTCTTTTGCTTAGACTCACGACATTGCTCGTAGGTGGGTATCGAGAGCACTTTTATCTCTTTTTGTACTATTTTTGTATCTAGTATTCTCCATCTACCACTTCTTTTGTGTATCTGCGACCTAGTGATGAGACTGAGAGATTTGTGTGTATGTGGGTTCATTTGGGTCGAGCTCACTTGAGCCGACGTTGTGTTTTCTTATATTTCGCATTTCTTTATGCTCTTTTTCTTGAGATTACATATATATATTGCGTGTGGTTGTGATCCGCCTTGGGCGAAGAGCTAGCTCCCGTTTGGGGATGCCATTTTGTGATTACAGGTTATATATCTTGTAGTACCCATTTTAGGGGATAGAATTTACAAAGGAGACTCTGCCGAAATTTTCGGAAATTTTTGATGTTTTTAAAAAGGGGTTCAATGCAACTTAATTGATTTCAAGTTGTTTTCATGAAAGGTTTTCCTTCACTCTCTTTTGATTTTGGTTTAGATTTTTCTGGGTTTTGGCTGACTTAGGTTACGTTATGCCTTTAGACGTCTCGTAATCTAAGTGCCAGTCACGTTCCGTACTTTCGGGTCGTGACAACATCGTTTCGCCCGAAGAAGGGAAACCCTCTGTGTGGGACTCTAAAGTCTCGTCAATAAGCTGGAAGTGTGTTTGACCACAAGCACATCAATGGCACTAATTGTACGTAACGGTTACCCAGGTATTGAGCGAAAAGAAGGTCGACAAGCAAACTAATCCTGACCCCTACTTAGCCTGACCGTGACAATATCCGTATAGTACGGTTTGTTCGTCTAAGAGTATCGCATATCGAGTCTGGGAGGTGGATAAAGTCAGACCCCTAAAAACGCGACATTTCGTGTCGGTATGAATCCTATCACAAATTTAGAAACTACTGATCCAAATCAGTAATTCTCGACTACCTAGATCAAGGATTTCTAGTGATGGCCACCCATGCACTGCTGGGATACCTACAACAGCAGCAAGGCTTCGGGAGGCATCACACATGCCAAGTTTAAATTTATTCCATTCTAAATAACCCAAACACAAGATCTTTAACTAGAGAATCAAACAAAATATTGAAGCAAACAACTTTGCTTCTAAGAGTTTGGGATTACAACCTTTGTAATCCATTCCTTCGCTTCATAAGCTCCGTGTTGAGGTCCCTTCACTGCAATCATCAAGAACTCTGATTCTAGAGTGGCTCCATGAGGTGAATGAGGCATCTTGCTTGTAGTTTTCATGATCTACCTTGAAGAATCTCTAACCCATGTGATTAGTCGAAAATATTGCATATTTTAGCCGGCAATTTCCTCATCATTTGTATCCATATAGAAGTGTTCGGCATTCATATTTTACATATTAGCAAAACTGTCGCAAAATATCAGATTGCATGTATTAGACTCTGAAACCGACACGATAAAGGAAATTAACGATATTTCATGGCATCGCATCATCCCTACATTTGCGCAACACTTTTTTTGAGATCTGTGCAGGAAAATCCAGCAGAAAGGCCAAAATTTGCAGGGTACAGCTAAAACGTTACGCCAACTCAATGATTTCAGTTCTGGTATCAATCCAAAGGGACAAATACAAATCAACATATCAGATGAATCCCCAAATACCATCAAAAGACGACACCAGAAGAACCAAGCTCCAAGCCTCCTACATGGCCGCGGAACCGCGGCCAGAGCCTGCTTGCGCCGCGGTTCCACGGCCATCTTGCCACGTCACCCTCTCAATTTTAGTGCACAATGCTTCTCATAGTGGCTGAAGTTCAGAAATATACCTCAAGTTCCAGAAGACTCCAGAGACTTCTGCCAGATCAGCAAGCTTTGGGATCAACACTAAACTAGCCTATCATTCTAGAAACTTCTTCCTAAACCCTAGCTTAAACCCTAAGCTAAGCCTAACAAACTCTTTCTAGAAGTCTTTCAACAAACTTTTGGAGGGAACTCAAAGGCTTAGGGTTTGGGTGCTCTATAAATAAGACCCTAGGCTCACTTGTAAAAGATATAATTCATAAGCTTGGAAAAATCAATCCATTAGTTCATTTGAGAGCCATTCTATCTCTTCCTTCATCTTCTTCTTCCACAAGTCTAGTGAGAGGACTTGTGTGAAACCCTAACCCTAAATTCCAATCAAAAGCTAAGATCCCGAGTACCCATCAAGCAAGAAGCCTTGCAACGTTTTATGAGCCGAGCCGATCTTCAACGGAGCAAGTGGTCAAAGCCGATCCGCGACTCACGGAGCCGAGCAACGCCAATTCAACAATTTAGTTCTTCCTCTTATAGTTCTTGAGCGACTGTAATCAAATTGTTGATATAAATAAAAGGTGATATTCTTTTATCTTGTTTACTTTAAATTCTCGCATCATGATATCTTTTCAATTCTTGAATACTTTCTGTGTGATGATGTTTGAGTAATACTCCGCTCGTCGAGGAGTCGAGATGATCAATAGAATGATGATGTAATATATCTTAAATCGATTCTTGAGTCCTACGAGTTTTGTAAACCCTAGCAAGTTCAAGAATCGACGACCCAATTCGTTGCGATGCTTTCTTGATTGATATCGCTCGAGATTGGGGAGTTACGATCGTTTCTTGAAATTGTTAGAGGCTAGAATGCAAATGATATCAACGAAAGAACAAGGGTTAAACGATGAAACCCTAGTTTCATCAAGAAAGCCCTAATTCTCGTCGATCATCATCGATCTAGTATCAATCCTTCGAAGGACAAGAACACAAAATCTTGAAATTACATCACGTCTATAGATCCGATCGATTCCTACGAGCCTCATTTAGATTCTTGACATTTTGGTTGGAAATATTATCGAAACCCAATTCTTGATTGTTTATCAGTTTCTTGATTCTTGATTAAACTCGTGACACCTGAATCAATTGATAAATTCTTGAATCATGTTTTCTTTCCTTTTCGATTAACTTTTCGATTCAAACAAATTAAATATAGAAACGAATCGCACAATCCCTGTGGACGATCTGCACTTGCTAACGAAATCTACACGACACCGTTATTGATTGCGGTCAAATCTAATTCTTTGGTTGTGATTTCTTTATACAATGTTCTAAATACCGATACAAGATACTGTTATCAATCAAATGAAACCGTTATCGGGAAACAATTGATTCGATACTTGCTTTTACATCCAATCGAGAAAAATAAACATTCAATCAAAATGGCGCCGTTGCCGGGGATCGCGCGCTAATTCGTTTTATATCAAAGTTTGAATTGAAAGATTTATTTCATTGTGATTTTTGAGATCAAAATTCATGCAAACCCTAAACGATTTGTTGTGGTTCATTGCAAGGAAATCTGGAGCTGTTTGGCAATTGAGGAAAATTTTTGGAAAATTCCAGAGAGCTGGAGTTATCAACAGGAAGCTGCTGAAAAATTTTGGTGCAGTGTTCCCATTGTTTGACCGCGGAAGCGCGGCATAAGGCAGGATCTGCGGCGGAAACGCGGCAGGCTTGGGGGATCTCTGAAAATTTTTTGTTTCAGGTGACTTCCTACCTTCTCCTCTCTCCTCTTTTTAGCTCCAACTAACACTTTGCTGCAGGATTCTTTGCAAATAATCGCAGCGCCGCAAAAAGCAAAAGTAAATTTGTCCGTGATTTTGTTTCTTGGTTGTTTGCATTCAAAATACGGATATTAAGGGGCACGGCCAAATCCAAATTAGGTGGGGATTTCATTACCCTTCCTAGGCCCCGAAAACCACAAAACTTGCATCCGCATTGACCCACATTAACTAAAAGAAATCTAGAGAAGACTCTAAGGACTGTCGTGCTCAATTAGGACAAGAGAAGGCCGTGGGTAATTCATTGCTTATCCGCGTTTTCTTGTGGTGCCTAAGGCGAGTGTGTCTAAGGCTAGTGGTTTTTAATTAGGCCCACTACTTACGTAGTGGAGTACCTTCCCACTTACCTGGCACTTATCCGGCCACAGGGGGACAAAGAGGTAGTGGAGGATTCTATCCTGCGACTTGTATTTTGGCAGTTAGGAGCGGTCTAGAGCCGGACCTAGGTGACCACTAGATTCTAGGGTTTGTGTGCTGCATTTGTTTTGTCGCATCATTTTTTCAAAAATCCGTCCCTTTTTCAAAGCAAACACCGCATTCATTCATTACCCCTAATTATCAGCCAACGCTGCCACTTGTACTAACCCTTTTTAGTGCAAGATAGGCTGGACACGGGATTCTAGTGCCCGTTTAGTCCGCATACCCTTTATCGACTCCGAAGTCGATATTTCTCCATTTACCTTTTCTTTACCCACTACCACACCCACACCGATGGATCCGAATCCATCAAACTTCTTTAACCCTAATCTGCCGCCGTCCGTTGGTGCGCAGAATCCACCCCGCATCTCTCTCCAGGAGAGGTGCTACCCTATTCGAGGTCCTCTTTCGACCTGCTTATCCACACCACCAGCCAATGGGGATAACTTTGAGATTAATCCCCAGTATATCAATCTTTTACCCAAATTCCACGGACTCGAAACTGAGGACGCTTACGTTTTCATTACTAAATTTGAAAACGTATGCGCAATGATGGGTACGTCACAACTTTCAGTGGATGCTATGCGTCTACGACTTCTTCCATTTACTTTGTGCGATATAGACGAGAAGTGGCTATATAACACTACCGCACACTCTATTACGAATTGGGAAGAATTCGTCGCTGCATTCCTTAAGAAATTTTACCCAATACAAAAGACAGCTCGAATCCGTAGCGAACTGAATCAATTTGCCCAGCTCCCTACTGAACCATTTTCAAAATGCTTTGAACGTTTCAAGGATCTATTGGTTCAGTGTCCTCATCACGGCATCCCGAGATGGGAATTATGCCGAATCATTTATGAGGGCATTAACCCAAACACTAAACAGAGCCTTGAAAACATGTGTCAAGGTACTTTTATGACCAAAGATGATGGGGAAGCTTGGAAGTACTTAGAAGAGTTCGCTGAAAAATCACTACAGTGGGAGAGTGGTACCCAACCATTGAATCGGGGTGGCGTACACCAAATAGATGTGTCCATAGGTGTTCGAGCTAAGATGGCAGCAATGCAAAAGATGCTCGACGCTATGGAACACAAATTTGCAGCAGCCTCCCTAAACCCAGTGTCACTCCCCAAAACTGTTTGTGGGTGCTGTTCTGATCCGTCTTATTTAACGGAAGAATGTCCATTAAACTCTGTGTTTCAAGGTCACGAGCATTCTAATGCCGCATTCCAAAGACCTCGAAACGATCCATATTCTTCCACGTACAATCAGGGTTGGAGGAATCACCCGAATTTCGCTTGGAACCAAAACCAATCTCAAAACACGGTTCCAAACACAAATAATTTTCAAAGGGCTCTTCCTCCACCACAACAGCAACCCCTTCAACTCACTCAGCACCCCTATCAGTCACAAAATTTCCAAAACCAGGGCAACACTCCTGCACAGTCTAATCCTATGCAGTCCTGTTCTGATGAGTTCTCTCAATTCACTCAAACCATGAAATCACTTTTATCAAATTTCATAGAGGTTTCGACTGAGGTTAGATCTTCCGTCAGTGAGATAAAGAAAAACTCAGCGTCCCAAGCTGAGAGTATCAGATCGATGGAAGCTGAAATCACACGCCTAAAAGCCGAAATGAGTGCGAGAGAAAAAGGAAAACTTCCCTCTCAACCCCTACAGAATCCTGGGCATTACAATGTAAATGCCATCACAACGTTGAGATCGGGAAGAGTGCTGAACAATCATGTCGGGGAAGGTATTGATGATACTGAAAATCATATCAACACCCCGGCTGAGACCTTTCCACACACACACACTTCTCCTTCTGATCCTTCTTCTTCTACCACACCATCTTCTCGCGAGCCTATTCTCCATTTCCCATTAGGCTCGACACCTTCTCCCAACCCTTATAGTTCTCCACAGACGGTCCCCACACCTCTTTTGGGACCTCGTCTACCCCCTCTTCCTTCTCCTGTGATGGACCCTGCGCTTATTGCGAAAGCTCCTTACCCGAACCGGTTAAGGGGTAATAGAACGAGTCCTCATATGGAGAAAATTTTAGAAATGTACAAACAAGTTAACATCAATATCCCTCTCCTAGATGCGATTCAACAAGTCCCTGCTTATGCGAAAATTCTTAAGGACTTGTGCACTAGGAAGAGGAAGACTCAAGTGCCGAAGAAGGTCTTCATGTCTAATAATATTAGCACTGCTTTTATACCCCAGCTTCCAAAGAAAAGAAAGGACCCAGGATGTCCTATAATATCGATTTCGATTGGGGGTAAAAACATAAATCGTGCTCTTTTAGACCTTGGCGCAAGTGTTAACCTGCTCCCTTATTCTGTCTATGAGCAATTAGGGATTGGAGAGCTGAAACCTGCTCATTGCACTCTCCAGATGGCAGGCCGATCTATCACCAAACCAAGGGGTGAATTAGAGGATGTATTGATAAAGGTCGGGGAATTTATTTTCCCTGTAGACTTCATTGTGCTCGACACACATCCTGTAGCAACCCTCGGGGCCAAATTCCGGTGATTCTGGGTCGTCATTTCCTTGCCACTTCCAACGCTGTTATAAACTGTAGAAATGGTTCAATGAACTTATCATTTGGAAATATGACCATTGAACTAAATATCTACAAAGTTGGAAGTCAGCCATCAGAACCCTCTGCTCATATTTTAGATGTGTGCTCTGTCCATGAGATCGCTCCCGATAGTTGTGGAGCCGAGGAACTTTGCTTTACTGATCTCGATGACATTACCACATCTCTGTTTGATTTCACACATGATCTTAGTGAGGACACATTCTCTACACTTGAGTCCTGCACTCCTGACTTTTCTCCACTCGAGTCTGTATCTTTCACAGGCTCTGAGCTTCTTTGTAAATCCAAAAATCGCTCAATGATCCCTCCTTCTATCATTTCTCCACCCGAGTTAGATCTCAAAATTTTACCTTCTCACCTTAAATATGCATATCTAGGTGAGAATGAGTCTTTACCGGTTATCATATCCGCTTCTCTTGCATCAGAGCAAGAAAATGCACTTTTATCGGTATTGAGATCTAACAAAGAGGCGTTTGGTTGGAGTATGGCGGACATCAAAGGGATTAGTCTCTTGATTGTTGAACATCATATACATGTGATGGATGATGCCAGACCGACCCGAGAACCACAGAGACGGTTGAATCCCATCATGAAGGAAGCTGTAATGAAAGAGATCGTCAAATGCTTAGATAATGGTATTATATACCCCATCTCCGATAGCCAGTGGGTAAGTCCTATACATGTCGTTCCTAAGAAATCCGGCATCACTGTTATAACCAATGAGGCAAATGAATTGATTCAGACACGCGCCCAAACTGGGTGGCGTGTATGTATTGATTATAGAAAACTCAATGCTGCCACAAGGAAAGACCACTTTCCTCTACCATTCATTGATCAGATGCTGGAACGCTTAACGGGACGAGAGTATTATTATTTTATGGACGGATACTCAGGCTATAATCAGGTCCCCATCGCCAAAAAGGATCAAGATAAAACCACTTTTACTTGTCCTTTTGGTACCTTTGCTTACAGTCGCATGCCCTTTGGGTTATGCAATGCTCCCGCTACCTTTCAGCAGTGTATGATGGGGATATTCTCTGATATGGTAGAGAATTTTTTGGAGATCTTTATGGACGATTTCTCGATTTTTGGAGACTCTTTTTCTGATTGCCTAGCGAATCTTGACGCTGTTCTTACTCGTTGCAAAGAGAAGAACTTGACTTTGAACTGGGAAAAATGCCATTTTATGGTCCAAGAAGGAATAGTAGTTGGACATGTCATTTCACAGAAAGGCATTGAGGTTGACAGAGCTGAGATAGATGTCATTCAAAACCTCCCTCATCCCAAAAGCGTCAAAGATATTCGATCTTTCCTTGGCCATGCAGGCTTTTATAGGAGATTCATTAAGGACTTTAGCAAAATTGCTAGACCTTTAACTCTTCTCCTGGCCAAAGATACGACCTTCCACTTTGACTCGGACTGCGAGACAGCTTTCGACTCACTTAAACACTCACTCACTTCAGACCCCGTTTTATCATCGCCAAACTGGGACTACCCCTTTGAGCTGATGTGTGACGCATCTGATTTTGCAGTAGGTGCAGTCCTAGGACAGCACATCGAAAAGATGCCACACGTGATATACTATGCAAGTAAGACCCTGAATGATGCGCAAATCAATTATACAACCACAGAAAAAGAACTCTTAGCGGTTGTATTTGCATTAGAAAAATTCAGGCCTTACTTAATTGGCTCACCTATAGTTGTGTATACTGACCATTCCGCTTTAAAACATCTTCTGGCAAAGAAAGATGCAAAAGGTCGACTAATACGTTGGATCCTTATGTTACAAGAATTCGATCTTGTTATCAAAGATAAGAAAGGATGTGAAAACGTAGTAGCTGACCATCTTTCACGCATCATTTCTTCCCCTGTGACCCTGCCGATTAATGACTCGTTCCCTGACGAACAACTCTTGAGCATATCCGCTGAACCATGGTTCAGGGATATTGTGAACTATCATGCCACGGGACTGATACCGAGCGATTGGTCAAAACAGGACAAATACCGTTTTCTATCCCAAGTAAAACACTTTTACTGGGACGAGCCCTATTTGTTTAAATATTGTCCTGATCAGATCATTCGCCGGTGTGTCCCGAATGAAGAGTTCAAGAGTGTTCTTTCATTTTGTCATGATCAGGCCTGTGGGGGTCACTTTGGTCTAGAAAGACAGCGGAAAAGGTTTTGCAATGTGGATTTTATTGGCCGACCTTATTCAAGGACGCATTTGAGTATTGCAAAACTTGTACACAATGTCAGTATACGGGTAGAATATCCCAGAGGAATGAAATGCCTCAGCAACCCATTCTGGTTGTTGAAATATTTGATGTTTGGGGCATTGATTTTATGGGTCCCTTTCCCAACTCCTTTGGGAATTTGTACATATTGCTGGCGGTTGATTATGTCTCAAAGTGGGTAGAAGCCATTCCATGTCGCACTAATGACAAGAAAGTTGTCATTAAGTTCTTGAAAGAGAATATCTTTTCGCGATTTGGACACCCACGCGCTATTATTAGCGATAATGGAACACACTTCTGCAACAGGTCTTTTGAGACTCTGATGCGAAAATACTCAATCAACCACCAACTTTCTACACCCTATCATCCCCAAACAAGCGGGCAGGCTGAAATCTCAAACAGACAAATCAAACTTATCCTGGAGAAAACTGTTTGCTAAAAATAGAAAAGACTGGTCGACCAAACTGACGGATGCTCTTTGGGCATTCAGGACTGCATATAAAACCGACCTAGGAATGTCTCCATATAGGATAGTGTTTGGAAAAGCATGTCACTTACCTGTCGAGATAGAGCATAAAGCATTGTGGGCTATAAAAGAAATAAATTTTGATCTAAACCTTGCCTGCAACTTTCGGAAGCTGCAACTAAATGAGCTAAGCGAACTCCGCGATGAAGCTTATGATAACGCTGTAATCACAAAGAATAGGACTAAGGTTTTTCACAATAAAAACATTTTGAGGAAAACATTTTCACCTGGTCAACAAGTCCTTCTTTATGATTCACGATTACACCTTCACGCGGGTAAGCTCCGATCTCGATGGAAGGGACCTTTTGTTGTGCGGTCTGTATACCCGCACGGGGCAGTAGAAGTAGAAACTGTTAAAAACGGCACATTTTTCAAAGTGAATGGACATAGACTAAAGCCGTATTTTTCCACTGACCCCACGGAGGAGCTCTTGTTCTTACAAGAGCCAGTTTATTTTGATTAAAATTCCTCCGTCTCACCTTCATATCCAGTTTATCATTGCATCAATTTTTGAATGAAGGTGAGTGAAAAGAGTAAGTTTGGGGGAAGTTCTTCACTTATATATTTTGCCCCCACTAATAATTCCCCCCAGGCTTACAGTTTTTGTAGGTATAGCGATTGGCAACAGTGAGGACACTGTTGAAAACAAGTTTGGGGGAGGTTTGTGCTTATTTTTGCATCATTTGCATATCATCTGCATAAGCACAAAACATTTCTTTAAAAATCTATAAAAATTTAAAAATTTTCAAAACCCATAAAAATATAAAAATTTTCAAGTATAAAAATAATTTTAATATTTACACTTTTTGTACATAAATAAGATAATAAAAGTTTAGATAGTGAACAATTACATTCATGAGATTAGAAAAATTTAAGAAAACTAAGAAAATTAGAAGTTTTCTTATACGAACTAGTAATAAGTAGTTATGAGCCGTTGTCCCAAGGGTTAGTAAGATGAAGGACGTCACTAATATGAGGATAAAAATAAGTCTGAAAAATAGTTTCTATTCTGGAAGCCAAACATTTTGAACGTTGATACCCTACTATTTGCACTTACACACGTCTTAAAGCCTGGGATAGTAGAGGATACCTTGAAATGCTCTTGTCTTTAAGCCGATGTATGAAGGAAATAAAAAGAAAAAAAAAGAAATGAATAAAGAAAATATAAAGTGGTGAGAAAAATGAACACTGGTTTTGTTATCACCGACGGCAATAATAAAAAAATATATAGCGAGGGTGCCTTTTCACCTAGTGCCCTAAGGCCAACTGGTCTGGGAGTCACTGCTATGCCTGAGGTGGTGCAAGACGAGGAAAATACACCAATTAAGCAAGCACATAAGTAATCGGTCGGTTAGTACCTCAAGAAGTATTAACGGTCGCATGAAAGTGTGTGAGCAATCTCATCTAAATATTCATTAATTAAAAAGTACTGAGGCTGATGGGCAAGAGTATGATAGCTTGAATTGAATTCTCCAGGTGTAGGGATGTCTTTACACACACGCAGGGTTATATGATCGATGTTTGGAAGAAAGATAGGAATGAAGAATAAGACGATGTTTTATTGAGGGAGGACGTGATTTCTGACATCTTTTCATGACCATTAAGATAGGGCTCATGACAACCGAAAAGCTAGCTTAGTTGGAAACCCTAATTTTCAAAGTTTTTCTTCTACGATTCTTTTCTTTAAATGTAATATTCATGATCTTTCTTCTATTATTGGATTTTGTGGGTGCAATCCGCTGAAAACCCTCAGGAGACAACACTCCTCCTACTAGGGACACCTAGAGGTTTAAAGGCTTGTTGCACGTGCTCAGTGCAATCGTATTGCCTACGAAAGTGTGCTAGTTAGTTTTTCTCTTTCTTTATTTTCTCCTTCTCTTTTTAATAAAACAGTTCGCTCGAGACGATCGAAATTAAGTTTGGGGGAATTTGATTAGTCGAAAATATTGCATATTTTAGCCGGCAATTTCCTCATCATTTGCATCCATATAGAAGTGTTCGGCATTCATATTTTACATATTAGCAAAACTGTCGCAAAATATCAGATTGCATGTATTAGACTCTGAAACCGACACGATAAAGGAAATTAACCACATTTCATGGCATCGCATCATCCCTACATTTGCGCAACACTTGTTTTGAGATCTGTGCAGGAAAATCCAGCAGAAAGGCCAAAATTTGCAGGGTACAGCTAAAACGTTACGCCAACTCAATGATTTCAGTTCTGGTATCAATCCAAAGGGACAAATACAAATCAACATATCAGATGAAGCCCCAAATACCATCAAAAGACGACACCAGAAGAACCAAGCTCCAAGCCTCCTACATGGCCGCGGAACCGCGGCCAGAGCCTGCTTGCGCCGCGGTTCCGCGGCCATCTTGCCACGTCACCCTCTCAATTTTAGTGCACAATGCTTCTCATAGTGGCTGAAGTTCAGAAATATACCTCAAGTTCCAGAAGACTCCAGAAACTTCTGCCAGATCAGCAAGCTTTGGGATCAACACTAAACTAGCCTATCATTCTAGAAACTTCTTCCTAAACCCTAGCTTAAACCCTAAGCTAAGCCTAACAAACTCTTTCTAGAAGTCTTTCAACAAACTTTTGGAGGGAACTCAAAGGCTTAGGGTTTGGGTGCTCTATAAATAAGACCCTAGGCTCACTTGTAAAAGATATAATTCATGAGCTTGGAAAAATCAATCCATTAGTTCATTTGAGAGCCATTCTATCTCTTCCTTCATCTTCTTCTTCCACAAGTCTAGTGAGAGGACTTGTGTGAAACCCTAACCTTAAATTTCAATCAAAAGCCAAGATCCCGAGTACCCATCAAGCAAGAAGCCTTGCAACCTTTTATGAGCCGAGCCGATCTTCAACGGAGCAAGTGGTCAAAGCCGATCCGCGACTCACGGAGCCGAGCAACGCCAATTCAATAATTTAGTTCTTCCTCTTGTAGTTCTTGAGCGACTGTAATCAAATTGTTGATATAAATAAAAGGTGATATTCTTTTATCTTGTTTACTTTAAATTCTCGCATCATGATATCTTTTCAATTCTTGAATACTTTCTGTGTGATGATGTTTGAGTAATACTCCGCTCGTCGAGGAGTCGAGACGATCAATAGAATGATGATGTAATATATCTTAAATCGATTCTTGAGTCCTACGAGTTTTGTAAACCCTAGCAAGTTCAAGAATCGACGACCCAATTCGTTGCGATGCTTTCTTGATTGATATCGCTCGAGATTGGGGAGTTACGATCGTTTCTAGAAATTGTTAGAGGCTAGAATGCAAATGATATCAACGAAAGAACAAGGGTTAAACGATGAAACCCTAGTTTCATCAAGAAAGCCCTAACTCTCGTCGATCATCATCGATCTAGTATCAATCCTTCGAAGGACAAGAACACGAAATCTTGAAATTACATCACGTCTATAGATCCGATCGATTCCTACGAGCCTCATTTAGATTCTTGACATTTTGGTTGGAAATATTATCGAAACCCAATTCTTGATTGTTTATCAGTTTCTTGATTCTTGATTAAACTCGTGACACCTGAATCAATTGATAAATTCTTGAATCATGTTTTCTTTCCTTTTCGATTAACTTTTCGATTCAAACAAATTAAACATAGAAACGAATCGCACAATCCATGTGGACGATCCGCACTTGCTAACGAAATCTACAAGACACCGTTATTGATTGCGGTCAAATCTAATTCTTGGGTTGTGATTTCTTTATACAATGTTCTAAATACCGATACAAGATACTGTTATCAATCAAATGAAACCGTTATCGGGAAACAATTGATTCGATACTTGCTTTTACATCCAATCGAGAAAAATAAACATTCAATCACCATGCTTACACTTTACTAATGAAGTAATTAGAGAAGTGAACACCCTAATCTAAGTGGCTAGAATAAACGAGGATGATGAAGTAGGAACATTACTCTCTTTTGTTTTCAATTTCTCACTATTAATCACCACAACACAAAAAGCTAGCAAGCTTTTTTCATGAGCAAGAAGAAGAAGAAGCTAAACCTTTTCTGATGAATAATGAATTATTGTTGTGGTTACAATTGCAACCATGAGTTAAGAATGAGAGTCTTAACTCTTGTAGAGAATAAACCATAGGTTAAGGGTTTGGGTTGGGTTAAAGAATATCTACACAAAATATCAAAGCTAGATGACAAAAGTCAAAGCTTCATGAAGCTTTATGAAAGCTTCATCCAAAGCTTAACCTTAATCCAAACCCTAACTAGGTTTAAACCCAAAAACCATGTTGTATTTGTAAACCTAACATGTTACAATATTATATATCACATATACAATATATTTTGTAACTAAAGAAAATAATACAATTAACATATATCGCATATACATCAATATATTATCCAGTGAGAAAATGAATCAATAAAGCGCGCTTATATTAGTTAACGTAATGTAATATATCATATATATAATTATACATTAAATTATCGAATCAACACTTGATCCGACAATCTGGCTATATTGCATATAACCGACTAATATAACATGTTCCAATTCATCAAATCAACCCTTAATCCGATGACCCGGCTATATCACATATACCCGGCCGATATCTCATATTGCGAGAATAGAATATGGTATCTCATATCGTATTATTCTCGGTCTCGCACATATCACATATGTGCTCCTACTCCATTTTGCCTGATCCAGGAAACCTCTGTGTAGGACTCTACAGAATTGTCAATACGCCGGCAGTAGCTGATGATCATATCAAACACCCACAAACTGCAAGCGGTTAGCTAAACGTAACAGCCACCCAGGTATTGAGCGATCAGAAGATCAACAAGCAAGCCTATAAATTTCTCTTTAATCCAATCAGTAACACTACCGTATAGTCCGGTCTCTTCGTCTGATATGTCGCATATCATGTCTAGGGGTGGTAAACGTCAGACCCCAGTAACCGATAAGTCGTGTCGATGTGAGGCTCATAACAGGTCGAGAAACTACTGATAACTCTTACCAGTAGCACTCCATATCAGCCTTGGCCAGGGACTTCAGTTATAGCCAATCGAACACAGCGCAACATCAACTCCCAATACCGGGAGAGACGAAACCCCTCCTATCGCTCATTGCCTCCATGTGATTCGGGATTGTACCCAAAAGCCACCGTTTTGCACGCCCTGTTGGACGTGGTAAGGTGGAAATCAAAGCACGGTGGGAATCACACAAGACTTTATGACGATCTCGGATCTACAGACTAACCTGTACCAATGTCACCGGAGAACTACTATCTAATGATAGGTATAATACCATCTAGGAGTTCTCGGCGAGTCCGTTCAGTGTACCCAGTCTCCACTGAGCACCCGTACACCATCTTTGATGTCAAACACCGATTGATATGGGATCATCCATCGCCCATCATATGGGTAAGGATGCGTATACGCTAGTCTACTCTGGAGTATCGATGCCCTGTCTCGATACTCCCTCGACTAGGAGAAGTTATAGGATGTACTCTTTGACTAACCTGGCCCCACTCGTATGATCTGCATCATAGTCTTAATAGTCGAGTACATATCCTAAGGGCTTTATCAACATGTGAGAGCAAGACAGTAAACCAATATAGGTCAACATGTTAAGATAAAGTGAAACAAAATAGCATACTATAATGTCGAGCAAGAAAGTCCTCTCTATATATATCCCAGCATCCACTATAATATACATCGTATGTACAACAATGGCCTCTAGGGCATATACATAACTAACAATCTCCCACTTGCACTAAGGCCAGCTGTTGTAGTATCTCATACCTAACATCCCGAAGAGTCTCTCAAATTGTATCTGGGGAATGGCCTTCGTGAGTGGATCCACAGTATTGTCCTTCATGTCAACTCTCCTAACCTCGATCTCGCGGAGATCAACTATCTCCCGGATCAGGTGATACCGCCTCAGAATATGTCTGGACTTCTGATGGGACCTAGGTTCCTTGGCCAAAGCCATAGCTCCATTGTTATCACAATACAAAGGTATTGGATGCTCAATGGATGGAACCACACCAAGTTCAGTGATGAACTTCTTCATCCAGACAGCCTCTTTGGCAGCATCGTTGGCAGCGATGTATTCAGCTTCCATCGTCGAGTCTGCCACGGTTTCCTGCTTGGAACTCTTCCAACAAACCGCCCCTCCATTTAGGGTAAAGACAAATCCCGAGTACGACTTTGAGTCGTGTCCTTATCACTTTGGAAGCTTGAATCGGTAAAGGACTTCACCTTGAGTTCACCGTTACCATACACCAAGAACATCTCCTTAGTCCTTCTCAAGTACTTGAGAAGGTTCTTCACAGCTGTCCAGTGACTCTCTCCTGGATCTGCTTGATACCTACTCACTACACTTAGTGAGTATGCTACATCGGGTCCGGTACATAGCATCGCGTACATGATAGAGCCTACTGCCGAAGCATAGGGTATCCCTTGCATGCGAGCTCTCTCCAAATCAGTCTTGGGAGACATCTCTTTGGAGAGAGTGAGTCCAGAGATCGTGGGTTGGTTTCCACGCTTGGATTCTTCCATACTAAACCTCTTTAGTATGGTGTCAATATACCTGAATTGGGACAATCCCAGTATCAGTTTAGATCTATCTCTATAGATCTTGATTCCCAAAATGCAGGAGGCATCACCTAGATCTTTCATTGAGAATCTATGTGATAAGAAGTGCTTGACCGAGTGCAGCATAGGAACATCATTTTCTATCAAGAGTATGTCATCCACGTACAATACGAGGAAGACAACCTTACTCTCTGCAACCTTCTTGTATATACAAGGTTCATCTATGTTTTTGATGAAGTCAAACTCTTTGACTACAATATCAAAACAGATGTTCTAACTCCGCGATGCCTGCTTTAACCCGTATATGGATTTAAGCAGCTTGCATACCTTTCCGCTGCTTCCACTATCTACGAAGCCCTCTAGCTGAGTCATGTACACGCACTTCTCTAAATCACCATTTAGAAAGGCGGTCTTAACATCCATTTGCCAGATTTCGTAGTCATGGTATGCAGCAATGGCAAGTAAGATCCGGATGGACTTAAGCATAACCACTGGAGAAAAGGTTTCGTCATAATCCATACCTGGTCGTTGACGAAAACCTTTTGCAACAAGTCTAGCTTTGAAAGTCTCCAGTTTTCCATCTACGCCAAGTTTCTTCTTAAAGATCCATTTGCTCCCAATGGGTTTTACCCCTTCTGGAGAAACTTCCAAAGTCCATACTTTGTTGGTGTACATGGATTCCATCTCAGATCGCATAGCATCCAGCCACGTCACAGAGTCCCCACTCGTGATTGCCTGCTTGAAGCTAGTTGGGTCATCATCTTCCATGATGCAATCCTCGCTCCCACCGTCTATGAGAAAACCGTAGTATCTCTCAGGTGGATGAGGAACCCTACTAGATCGGCGGAGAGGCTGGGGTTCGTTGGGAACAATTGAATCATCTGGTTCTACTAAATTTTCAGTTGTAGTTTGTGGTGCTGGAACTTCTTCCAGCTCTACCTCTTCGCCACTAATTTCTTTTGCAAGAAATTCCTTTTCTAAAAAGGTGGCATGTTGAGAAACAAACACCTTTTGTTCCTCGCCGTGGTAGAAAAGATATCCATGTGAATGTTTAGGATATCCCACAAACTTACAAAGAACTGACCGTGCCTCGAGTTTTTCCGGATTTTGTGTTTTGACATAGGCCGGACAACCCCATATCTTAACACGTTTAAAACATGGTCTCTTCCTACTCCATATCTCATATGGTGTGGTAGGTAAAAATTTAGTCGGAACTAGATTCAATAGGTATGCTGCTGTCTCAAGCACATATCCCCAAAAGGAAATAGGCAACTCAGCATTGCTCATCATAGCGCGCAACATATCTAATAGGGTGCGATTCCTCCGCTCCAATACACCGTTGTGCTATGGTGTATAGGGAGGAGTAAGCTGAGAGAGAATCCCATTCTCTTTTAGATAATCTAGGAACTCATTGCTCAAGTATTCTCCTCCTCGATCAGATCGTAGGATCTTAATACTTTTGGCCGTTTGGTTCTCTACTTTGTTCTTATATTCTCTGAATTTCTCAAAAGCTTCAGACTTGTGTTTCAATAGGAACACATGTCCGTATCTTGAGAGATCGTCAGTGAATGTAATGAAGTAAGAAGAACCGTTCCTGGCATGTATAGACATGGGATCACATACATCACTAAGTATCAGTCCTAAGAGTTCTATAACTCTTTCTCCGTGTCCACTAAACGGAATTTTGGTCATCTTGCCTTTGAGACATGACTGGCAAGTGTCATAAGATGAAAATTCGAACGGATTCAAATAGCCATCCTTATGTAACTTAGCTAGCCATGTCGCATTGATATGACCTAGTCTATAATGCCACAAGAAAGATTCATTCATTTCTGAACTCTTCCTCTTGTATGTGTTTTGCACATTTAGTACTATAGTCTGATTGAGAACGTATATGCCATTAAATAACGAGTCTGATCCAATCAACTTTTGATTCAGGAAGATATTCATAACATTATCATGTACTACAAAATTATATCCCTCTTTACTCAATAAAGAAACCGATATAAGATTGCATATCAGGGTCGGAATGTAATAGCATTCGTTCAAAATCAATATATTACCATTTAGTAACACAAGGTGATATTCGCCAACTGCTTTGGCTGCAACATTTGCACCATTTCCAACTCTTACGGAATGATCACCCTCTCCCAGTTCCCTACCTTTTCATAGCCCATGTAACATATTACATATATGGGATCCCGATCCGGTATCTAATACCCAAGACGTAGAGTGAACTGAGAAACAGTTCTCGATAACTAACACACCTGAAGAAGATGCATCAGCAAGCTTGTTCTTCGTCTGGGCGGCGTGAGAATCCAGATATTCTCCTATTCCCTGCTCAGACTTATAACAATTATAAGTGGAAGCGGGACCAACGTTCCCCTGCTCAGTATACGGGTTCAGTCAATACATCCATATTATTATCTTGATTGGGGCCTAACATGGTCTTTACCTGGAGAGAGAGAGAAGAAAACACTTTAGCGTATGCTCTTGCAAGATTAGATTGGTTATTATCTTATCTAATCAGGATGGCTCCCACTGCTTTTTATCAAATCTTCCTTAAAACCCTAAAAGGTAAGATTAGCCAGGATTAATTACACTTTACAAGTTCGCCAATCTTTCGGCCAGGCCAGTGTTGGTACTTTGAGGGAGGTTCCCCGTGCTTTCGCACGGACCTAATTAGAATAAACCTCGTTTTTCCAGAGGCATAACCCCGTTAACACCTTTCTAGACACCTACTTGATCGGCTAATTGTCCTCTGTAAAATTCTCCCAGGAGTAAGTTTTACTCGCAGTGGGTATCGGGATCCAACTATATTATAGGAGGTATGCAATCTCATTGCAAATTTCAACACTTGAAATTCCCGATAATACTTTTACCCCTAACCCCCTATGACCTTGACAAAGGCCAACAAACCATAGGAAGCTAGTCAAGTTCAACCCGTCATTTCTTGATTGAAATAAATCCACCCGCACGACCCTTGACAAAGGCCAACAAGGTCGTACGACTACCCTAATCCAATCGCATCACATGCTTAAGCAGATAAGTACTAGTCAGCTACCGCACACTACGCCTTGACAAAGGCCAACAAACGCAGAACAAATACTAAATAGTCTTTATCTGAAATGACGGAGGGCTACGCAGGTTTTTCAGAAAACTATGAGTGTAATGAACTCGATATCATTGTAGAAACAAGTGATTTTGAAAAGGATTGTTTTTTAGGCTTTTCTAGTTTCGCTAAAGAAGTCACTCCCGGTGAAGGGATCTCGGCTCTTTCCTTATCGAATAAGGTGCAGGATATTTCACAAGTACCGCGTTGTAAAGCAAGAACTATAGAAGCAATCAAAAACTAAACCGTTAGTTTGTAGCATCTGCCGGTTTTGCTAAAGAGGTCACTCCCGGTGAAGGGATCTCGGCTCTTTCCTCATCGAATAAGGTGCAGGGTATATCACATATACCACTATGCAAAGCAAAAAACTGTAGCTACCCTTTTTGAAAATTTGATTCTACAACATGTTTTAGGTTTCTTATCTTTTCATTAATCTCATTAATGAATCCCATCATTTATGCTTTCTAAGCATCACAGAAGAAACGAAAGCAGTAATATATATATATATATAGAGAGAGAGAGTATAAGCAATCGTCTCAGGCAGTAATATGATCTCATCACAGAACATTGCAGCAGAAGAAACACATAAAATATTGGATATACTAGGAGGTCCGTGTTTTATTTTGAGCCTATATAAAACACGGATTCTAGGATCACGATGAATAGCCAAACCCACATCTCTAGACCCCTACGAGAGCGGCAAGCAACCCTATCAATTCTAGGGTTAGGAGACCCAGTCTCGACTCCTCGAGATGGCCTCCCACTGGACCCTAGAACCAGGCTGCTTGTGCTCTCCGCCTTGGGTCTATCCTAATGCGGAAAAGTAAATAATATACAATGGTGACATTATCCTCAACCCGGAAGTGCCCCAATAAAAGAATATTACATACAATGAATTTTACATGAATGAAAATAAAAACCTAATCTCACATAAAACCCCAGCTATTCAGAACCCGACGATCCAATATAACATATCACAACAACACATAATATCTCATATCATCAAAGTAAGCAAGTATGCGTATCCCGATTTTCGTTGATGTATAGCAACGAAGCCGGCAATACCCCACATACTACATTTACGGTCGTAGAAAAGAAAGTGTAAAACTACAACATTTGGAATCCACACACTCCTTAGACATCATAAATCCAAAATATCACATACTTCGCATTTCATGCTTAACTGTATGAATTCCACATGTTGTATCACATTACAGAAAAAGCTAGACGATATTAAACATTCCGATCGATCAACAAACACTCAAAATTTCCCAATTGCTCAACACTTGAACTTAGTTTAAAGGCATCCATCACATGCCATAGTAGCAATGAACCAGCCGTAGAAGGGTCAAACCAACGCCTCACTTGTGGTACCGCTAAACCACCACAAACCCAAGGGTTTAGTGGCGGTTGTCACAAAATCGAGTTAAGGTTTCGTTCTTCTAGAGGGTCCACCGCGTCACTTGCACGATATTTGAATGTTCTTTAACTAAGGAAAAATCCAACACTTGGAAAATTTTCAACTGGGGAAAAAGTGAGTTATTGATATCCGTTCGAACTTTTTAACACTGTCTAAACAATCATGAAACCAAGTTAGAATTGCGAATACGAAACACTCCGAATAACCTTTTTAGTAAATAAACATCTCATGCAAATTTAGCAAAAAATAAACAACACCAAAAGTACCAAACCCCAGAGACTTGAACACCACCCAAAAATCAAACCCCAGCTCACCTATAAATCCGAGCAGGCCGGATTTTTGTGCCTTCTGGCCGACCAAAATCCGAGCAGGGGGGTGGGTTTTTGTGTGTGTTCATATTGTATCTCATACAACATTCTGCAACTGTTTGAAAATTTTTTTGACACCTAAAATAATTCGACAGAAACTGGGGTTTTGGATCGGGTGTTTCGGAGTTGTTTCGGTTTCGTAATCCTACACTTATCCGTCTAATTCTCTAGCTAGGCTCTGATACCACTGCTGGGATACCTACAATGGCAGCAAGGTTTCGGGAGGCATCACACATGCCAAGTTTAAATTTTTGCCATTCTAGATAACCCAAACACAAGATCTTTAACCAGAGAATCAAACAAAACATCGAAGCAAACAACTTTACTTCTAAGAGTTTGGGATTACAACCTTTGTAGTTCGTTCTTTTGCTTCATAAGCTCCGTGTTGAGGTCCCTTCGCTGCAATCATCAAGATCTCTGACTCTAGAGAGGCTCCATGAGGTGAATGAGGCATCTTGCTTGTAGTCTTCATGATCTAAGATGGTCTACCTTGAAGAATCTCTAACCCAAGCTTACACTTCACTAATGAAGTAATTAGAGAAGTGAACACCCTAATCTAAGTAGCTAGAATAGATGAGAATGATGAAGTAGGAATATTACTCTCTTTTGTTTTCAATTTCTCACTATTAATCACCACAACACAAAAAGCTAGCAAGCTTTTTTCAAGAGCAAGAAGAAGAAGAAGAAGCTAAACCTTTTGTGATGAATAATGAATTATTGTTGTGGTTACAATTGCAACCATGAGTTAAGAATGAGAGTCTTAACTCTTGTAGAGAATAAACCATAGGTTAAGGGTTTGGGTTGGGTTAAAGAATATCTACACAAAATATTAAAGCTAGATGACAAAAGTCAAAGCTTCATGAAGCTTCATGAAAGCTTCATCCAAAGCTTAACCCTAATCCAAACCCTAACTAGGTTTAAACCCAAAAACCATGTTACATTTGTAACCCTAACATGTTACAATATTATATATCACATATACAATATATTTTGTAACAAAAGAAAATAATACAATTAACATATATCGCATATACATCAATATATTATCCAGTGAGAAAATGAATCAATAAAGCGAGCTTATATTAGTTGACATAATGTAATATATCACATATTTAATTATACTTTAAATTATCGAATCAACACTTGATCCGACAATCTGGCTATATTGCATATAACCGACTAATATAATATGTTCCAATTCATCGAATCAACACTTGATCTGATGACCCGGCTATATCACATATACCCGGCCGATATCTCATATCGTGAGAATAGAATACGGTATCTTATATCGTATTATTCTTGATCCCGCACATATCACATATGTGCTCCTACTCCATTTTGCCTGAGCCAGGAAACCTCTGTGTAGGACTTTAAAGAATCGTCAATACGCCGGCAGTAGGTGATGATCATATCAAACACCCACAAGCTGCAAGCGGTCAGCTAAACGTAATAGCCACCCAGATATTGAGCGATCAGAAGATCAACAAGCAAGCCTGCACATTCTCCTGTGAAACCAATCAGTAACACTACCGTACAGTCCGGCATCTTCATCTGATATGTCGCATATCATGTCTAGGGGTAGAAACGTCAGACCCCAGTAACCGATAAGTCGTGTCGATGTGAGGCTCATAACTGGTCGAGAAACTACTGATAACTCTTACCAGTAGCACTCCATATCAGCCCTGGTCAGGGACTTCCAGTTATAGCCAATCGAACACATCGCAACATCAACTCCCAATACCGAGAGAGACGAAACCCCTCCTATCGCTCATTGCCTCCATGTGATTCGGGACTGTACCCAAAAGCCACCGTTTTGTATGCCCTCTTGGACGTGGTAAGGTGGAAATCAAAGCATAGTGGGAATCACACAAGACTCTATGACGATCTCGGCTATACAGACTAAGCTGTACAAGTGTCACCGGAGAACTGCTATCTGACGATAGGTATAATACCATCTAGGAGTTCTCGGCGAGTCCATTCAGTGTACCCAGTCTCCACTGAGCACCCGTACACTATCTTTGATGTCAAACACCGATGGATATGGGATCATCCATCGCCCATCATATGGGTCAAGATGCGTATAGCTAATCTACTCTGGAGTATCGATACCCTGTCCCGATACTCCCTCGACTTGGAGCAGTTATAGGATGTACTCTTTGACTACCTTGGCCCTACTAGTATGATCTGCAGCATAGTCTTAATAGACGAGTACATATCCTAAGGTCTTTATCAACATGTGAGAGCAAGACAGTAAACCAATACAAGTCAACATGTTAAGATAAAGTGAAACCAAATAGCATACTATCATGTCGAGCAAGAAAGTCCTCTCTATATATATCCAAGCATCCACTATAATATACATCGTATGTACAACAATGGCCACTAGGGCATATACATAACTAACATGCACTGCTCGACATCAACCCCCAATACCGTGAGAGATGTATCCCCGACGATCCGATCACTGCCTGTATGTGGCTGGGGACTGTACCCAACTAAAACTTGTTTGCACGACTCCTTTGAGCCGTAGTAGGGTAGTAATCAATGCACAGTGAGAACTCACACGAGGCAAATGACGATCTCAGGTTGATTGACTAATCTGTACACATGTCAGCTGGGAACTGCTATCTGACAATAAGTATAATACCAACTAGCAGGTTTCCGGCGAGTCCGTCCAGTGTACTCCTAACCCAATGAGCACCTGTATGCTATCTTAGGTGAACAAACTAACACCAATGGCTTGTGAGACCAGCCATAGCCCCTCGTCGGGGTCTCGATCAGTATACACTAGTCTACTCTGGAATATTGATGCCCAGTCTCGATACTCCCACGACTAGGGACATTTAAGGATATGCTCATAGACTACCCAGCTCCTACGTATATGATCTTCATCATAATGCTGGTAGTTAAGCAAGAATCCTATGGGCTCTATCAACATGTAATAGTGAGATGTAATGCCACCTAAAGCATGTGCATGATGATAAAGACAAACCAGATAGCATGCAATTATTTTGAGTAAGACTATTCTACCCGTATAGGTCCTCCCTCAATCATCTAATCGCGTGCCTACGATTGCAATAATTGACTTGAGGGCACTATAGCCAACATGTGCAACATTCGCATCATCGGTAATGGTGCATGTGTCCTAACAGACAAAGTCATAATAAGGTAAGTACACGGAGCGTAGGATATATATATCGTAAAGGAAAAATAGTATGAACGTCTACAGAAATAAGATAACGCAGCGTGAACAGTATAAAATAAGTAACCACGTATAAGCCATGTAGTTGCAGTTAAAATAGTACGAATCATTATTTTTGAAATTAAGGGCTATGATGTTTTAGAAAAAGATACCATTTGAAAATTCATAGCATTTCTTAAAGTTATCATTTAAAAGTGTCTAACAATTCGTTAGTTTTGAAATTAGGTATCACTAATCGTTAGTACGGATCTATAGTCACGTACATCACCTCATCTCATAACATCATATATCATCTCATGTCATATCGTATCATATATATATATCGCCTCGTATCCTCATACCAAATCACATCGACTCGTGTCATCATATCCGATCATATCCTCATCTCATTATATCATCTTGTAATTTCCCTCATGTTTATATATATATATATATATATATATATATATGTACACACACATACATACATATAATTCATGGACTAAGGAAAACTAAAATTAGGGATATACCTTCCTACACGTACACTACTGTGGTGTATAGTATCCCTGAACCCTATTAGCTGGGTATACACATCTAGAATATCTATATATATAGTGTATCTCTAATATCCCAGTACTATGGTTGCGGGGGTGCTATACGCTATCCACCCAACTTCCCCCGTAGATAAACATCTACTCACCTGCTATCCGCGCTCCAGCCGAAGTCGATGAACGCTTTGTTCTCCTTTGTCACCCTGAAAGTCCACACCAATGTACCTACAAATCAAAGCATATATTTCCGAAATCAAAATCAACTCCTGAAAACCGATACGGCAAGCAAAGCATACATAGGTTAGAACCTATGGTCCACGCATTGCAAGAACAACAAAATAACCCCCGGCGTTGACGTACGAGCGTCAAGCGGCCGAGTCAAAACTCAAATATCAAAACCCCAGTTTTCAAAAGTCACAAAACGAATTAGAAACTTAGCAAAACACTCCCAGATTCTATCTATGGTGAAATTAGAACATTCTGCACATTGGATAGGTCTAGTTATCTAAAGATTGAGCTATGGACCAAAAACCAAACCATAACTCCACGACCGGGCCGCAAATTGCGGGCATATAGATTAAATTGGCGACCAAGAGGGGAAAGTGGGGGCTCGGGCTTCAAGGGTAGCTTCCTAATTTCCTGCATATCTCACTATATCTGCAATTAATTTTTCAGAGTCTCCAATTCATCCCAGATAATAATTAATTGCCACAATTTCAACAAAAACCCGATATCGGAAAGTTCTAAGTTCGTGTTTGGGACTTTAAAGCTCATATTAGACAAGGCTACCACCACTATTAGGCCAAAGGATACTCACTACACCTCCACTAAGCTCTACTACAAGTTTCATCCACTAATCCTCATCCTAGAATTTTCTAAGATCACAAAACATAAATTTTTTAACTCTAAACTAAGACTTGAGGTTAGGAAACTTAAAATTTGAACAAAGGTGAGTGTTTTACCTCAAGGAAGCACAACAAGAAAATTCCTAGATGATCCAAAGTGCTCAAAACTCCAACTTGATTCCAACATGAGGTGTAGGATGAGGTTGTGGACATTTTTTGTGAAGGTGGTGTGAGGTTTTAAAGAAGTTTGAGGGGTGATTCAAGGTGGTAGTGGAGATGGAGGTGAAGAAAGAATGAGATGAAGAATAATGAAGAAGGGGAAAGAATGGTTGGAGCAACCATACACACTCTCTGTCTTTCTATTTCTCACTCTCTCTCCTCATAAATACAAGTCACTTCATGTCTTCCTCTCATTTTCCATTTTTCTTTTCTTTTCTTTTCTAAAAACAATAGACAACAAACTAAAATGAAACCATGCATGAAACACAATGCAATGTGTCATGGCACATCAAACATGGTTAACAAAAATGGATTTGGTTTAATGCGTAATTAGTAACATACTAATCAAGTTTAACATAAACTTCTATGTAAATAATTGTATAATAATTTATAAAAGCCCAAATCCAATAAATGCTTCCATAAATAATAATTCATATTAATATCCAAATATTTTCCAAAATATAGGTATATAATTATACCATTCTACGAAAACTCAAATCCATACTCTTATAGTTTTCACGAAATTTATTATTTTATTATTTAAATTCCAAAAATATTATTTTATATTTTCTGAAATGTCACAATTGCTTGTTTGTAGCATTAGATGTGATTGGTTAGAACAGTCGTACGGTCATGTTAGCATTGTTAAGGACTCGTACGGATGGGTTTAATGCAATCAAGATAATTGCGGGTTTAACTTGACTAGGACTCTTTGATATATTAACAATGTCAAGGTCACTTGGATCCTAGGGGTAAAAACCATATCGGGAGTTTCAAATATAAAGGAAACTTACCAAGCTTGCGCATACCTTCTGGAGTGTGGTAATTTTGGTCGGCTTTCATCAAAGTTATCATGCAATGATAGTTGGGTCCCAATTCCCACTGATTGTAGGTGTTACTCCTCGGGTGATTTTCAGATGATCCTGATTAATTCTCTTTTTAGGGTTTGAAGGAGAATTCGAGTAAACAATGGGAGCCATCCTGATTAGATAAAGTGATTAACCAATCTAATCTAGGATAGAGTGCACGCTTAGTGTTTCTTTTCTTTCTCTCTTTGGCAGCGACCATGACCTGAACTTAAACTAAAACTCATGAACCAAGTTAACCGAACCTTCTTACACACTTTGGTTTTAGATTGTCATGATTCACGACAAAGTCACATATATCCTTGCCACTCCTACTTCCCTTTTGGATTTCTCCAGAACACTTTGTATCACTACGAAAGTCCATATTGCTTTTATATGCCATCGTATAGTTACATACGAACTCGAAGAAACTTATTTCAGCTCGAGGATGGATTCCGGTTCTGAGAAAATTGAATAGGATTATTCGGTTGTCTTTTCTCTTTACCTTCTCCCAGGTTGCGAGGGCTCCTAGTTTTAGGAAAGTACACCTATTATGCTTATTGGACAGTCTTCTTCCAAACCTTAAACAGGTGTTGAAAGGTAGGGAAGAAGAAAACCAATTAGCCTAAGTATGGTGTACAAAAGGTAAGAAGTAAAGACATATAAAGGGATTGGAGTGAGGGCAAGGAAATTGTGACTATTGTCATGAATTTGGATAGTCGAAAAGGCATTACTAGGAATACCCGGCCACCCCCTCGAAACATTTTCATGTTTCAGTCTTACTGTGCGATGTTAATTGAAAACTGCTTTCCCAATTAGATTATGACTCCAGAGTATGTATTTACCAGACTTTATTCTCACATTTGTATGGCATTACAGATGCTGAGTAGGAGTAGAACATTAGGAATTGGGTAATTAGATCCTCAATATCAGAATGCTTTGTAATTGGTGATATTTGAGGAAATCGCGTGGGTTTTGCCTAAGGGCAAATATTTGCTTTTGAATATCCGTTGTTATGCACCAATTTCAAACTGATGTATCTGTACGTTTATTTTATAAAGTGAGATATAAATTATTGAAATTATATTTATGACATTTACCTTTATCAGCTGATGATTAGGTAAGGTACATTCAACAACGGTGTAATTCTTCTTAACCATAATACAGTTTTCAACCTACGACGCACAGGGTTTGAGTTAAAACAGCTTTTTCAATTAGATTCTGACTCCAAGGTATGTATTTACCAGACTTTATTTTCACATCTGTATGGCATTACAGATGCTAAGTGGGAGTAGAATATTGGGAATTGGGTGATTAGATCTTCAATATCAGAATTCTTTATAATTGGTGATATTTGAGGAAATCACCTGGGTTTTTTCTAACGGCAAATATTTGGTTTTGAATATCCGTTGTTGTGCACCAATTTTAAACTGATATATCTGTACGTTTATTTTATAAAGTGAGATATAACTTTTTGAAATTATGTTTATGACGTATGACGTTTACCTATATCAATTGATTGTTAGGTAAGCTACATTCAACTACGGTGTAATTCTTCTTAACCATAACACAGTTCTCAACCTACGACGCACAAGGTTTGAGTTATTAAACTCAGAGGACTTATACAAAATATTGTTTGTTGTCCGATGTCCATTAGGACAAGGGGGTTGGTACTCGTACTATATTTCGTTTACTTATGACTTCTCTGGTTTTAGACACGCATTTCGTTGAAATACAAGGTCTAAATTTTGACAAGTTATAAGTATAAGAATAAAGTAGAGAACCATACGTTGTAAGTATCAGGATTCTTCAAGGTGAAAGAAGTTGTAAATACTTGTGCTAGGTATTCCATCATAAGTAATATATTTGAGAA
Source organism: Agapanthus africanus (assembly GCA_030015575.1). Lineage (NCBI taxonomy): Eukaryota > Viridiplantae > Streptophyta > Magnoliopsida > Asparagales > Amaryllidaceae > Agapanthus > Agapanthus africanus. The sequence continues at coordinate 234,711,835 of CM057349.1, read as the reverse complement.
CTTGCCTCTCTCTCAGGTTACTCATCCGTGGGTGCGCTCCTTGATGAGTAATGATGTGTGGCCTTCTTCCATTTAGTCGATATGCACTGGAAACAGCTGCATGTTTTTTGAATCCGGTTCCAATTAAATTAGTGTCTTTATTTCTATATTGGATATAGAATAGATACATACCTTAACGATGTTAAAGTATATGGAGGTATCCAGCTTATGCTTAAAACCAGAATCCGGATAAACTCAAGGCACGTTTAAGTAATGGCAGTTTATGGGTTATCCCAGGTTTTGACGAGGGTTAACATTCTACTATTTGGAGGATCAATAGTTATAATGTTCTTGACTCGCCACCTCTTTAGTAAAATGAATTCTTTTCAGAAAGCATTAGTGGGAGTATGGTAGAACTGGAAGTCATTCCAGAACCATAAATGGTTACTGAAAATTTAGTAGAACCTAAAGATTCAATTGGATTCGACAATCCATTAGCTACTCCACAGATTTGGTGGGTAACCTCAGCCACCCGAGAGGTACTCCGGTCTTCTCAAAGACGGTGATAGGGAGGTTTTGATGACCCAAGCTTGCCACTACTGCTGTCCTAGGCTATGAGATCTGGCAGTTGGATGGCTATAACATCATTCTAAATTACCTTTAGAAGTGCACGTGTATATGACTCTGTCAGAGAATTGTTGTAGTCAGTGGGAGCAACGGAAGCATGGTGGGCAACTAGCTTATGTCTATTTATAGACTAAAGCAACTATAGCGGAGATAGATCATCCATTTTTGATGTGACAGTCATAGAGTTCGACTTCATCAGAATAACAGATGGACCTTGTAAGAAGGTAGTAGGGAGTGATGTCCTGGTATTTGGATGACATGCTTTTGATAGGAAGTGATCTTTCTATACTACGATCGGTTATACTGTGGTTGTCACAAGGAGTTTCTCCACATAGGATCGGGATAAAATATCAGGGATTCTGGTGACTGGATCTATGGTTTTAAATATAGATTTGGGTAGTGTCACGATTCGGGTATTATGACACTATTCTAAAGTGTATTAGAATGGACGACTCCTGGCGTGGTGGTATACCCGCAGGTGATGGAGTCAACCTCTCTAAAAAGATGTCTTCTAGACTGACGAGGAGAGAGATTTGCATGATTGACATATCACTTGCTTAGGCAATTAAGTCAATCATGAAATGTCAAGTACCACATATGCAATAAGCATATATTAATGCAATCATGGAGAAACATTGGGAAGCAGTTATGAATATAAGAGAATGTTCTTGGTATATAGTAACGCCGGCCTCCATAAGGAGGGGTTATCATTTCAGGCTTCCAAGATGACCTGGATGACAGAGTGACTGTCAGAGTTAAAATTTACCCTCTTCTGAGGGACAGTATATTGGACAGGTGGTCTAAGCGGATACTGAGGAAAGCATGGCGGAGGATACTGATTAAATTTAGTGGAAGATACAGTCTAAGAAGTTTGTTTGATTTGGAGTTCATTTATGAACTTGGTCCTATCAGATATCCAGACAAATTCTAAGACATGTATCGCTCATTTCAGGAGATAAGTCTTTCTCCACGAAGTTAAGATATAGAGAGATAAAGATAGAAACATTGGAAAGGATCCACTCACTGAGGCTATTTCTCGAACACGATAGTTTCATAAACGTGCTTTGCGAGACTGATTAGTAGAGAAGTTGGGTGTTCAGTATCACACGGGCTGTGAGTATGCAACACTGCAATAATTATCCTTAAGTGCAGGTAGGAGATTGTTGGCTATAACGCCATCAAGGCAATTATTGTAATCGCAGGCAGGTGATTATGATGATTAAGGGAGGACCTATGCCGGTAGAACGGTCTTACTCGAGATGATAGTATGCTATCTTGTTTGTCTCTATCATCATGTACATGCATTATGTGGTACTGCGGATCACTATTACTTGTAGATAGAGCCCATAAGATTCTTGCTTGACTACCAGCATTATGATGGAGATCATATACGTGGGAGCTGGGTAGTCCATAAGCACATCCTTAAATATCCCTAGTCGAGAGAGTATCGAGACTGGGCATCGATAATCCGGAGTAGACTGGAGTATACTTTTCGAGACCCTGACGAGGGACGGTGGCCATTCTCACAAGCCATTGGTGTCAGTTAGTAACCTAAGATAGTATACAAGTGCTTATTAGATTATGAGTTACACTGGACGGACTCGCCGGGAACATGCTAGGTGGTATTATACCTATTGTCAGATAGTAATTATCAGGTGACATGAATACAGGTTAGTCTGTCGACCTGAGATCGTTATTTGTCTTGTGTGAGTTCCCACTGTGCTTTGATTACTACCCTACCACGGCTCAAAAGAGTCGTGCAAACAGGTTTTAGTTGGGTACAGTCACGAGCCACATGGAGACAGTGAGCGGATCATTGGATATTCATCTCTCCCTGTATTGGGGGTTGATGTCGCGCTGACAGAAATCCTTAGCCAAGGTGGACAAGAATTACTAATTTGGATCAGTGGTTTCTTAGTGGATGATGGGCTTCACACCGACACAAAATATCGTGTTATTAGGGGTCTGACTTTATCCACCCCCTAGACCCAATATGCGATACTCTTAGACGAACAGACCAAACAGTATGGAGATTGTCACAGACAGGCTCAGTAGGGGGTACGGATGAGTTTGCTTGTCGGCCATCCTTTCGCTCAATACCTGGACAGCCGTGACGTACAGCTAATGCCGCTGACGTGCTTGTGGTTAAATCCAATGCCAGCGTATTGACGAGTCTTTAGAGTCCTACACAGAGAGTTTTCACGGTTCAGGTGATATAATGTAGATGACGTATATTGGTACATACATGTGTCCGATTAAATATGTGTACAAGCTACAAAGACTTTAATCGGGCGGTTGATAATACTAGCTGCTTAGGATTAAGCAGGATTATTAAATCAAGTTTTGATTTAATAATTTATATATATTTTTAGTATATGTATTCTATTATTATTTTTCACTATTCATTTTCTTTCTTGGCTATTTGTATTTTTATACGAATACGCGTATAGGTATTTTGATACGTATACCGGGTTGTATTCTGTATTTATACGGAATATCTTCTAGATGATGGAAACATCATTATATGATTTTCTTTTTAGAAAATCATTTGCAAATGAGGTGGAGGGTGATGTGGAATATGTATGGTTGGAGGTATGTAGAGAGGTATGGCCTTTATTAGTTTATTGAAAATGTTGTGAGATATTTTGTATGGTTGCAAAATGATTTAGGAGGCATTCTTTCTACATGCTATTCTTTCTCTTCTTCTTTTTTTGACTTGCCTCATTTTTCTTGAATTTCTCATGCCCATGTTTCTTCACCTCCTCCTCCTTCTTCTTTAGTTTCTCACTTGAGCTTTGGAAATGAAAGAAAACGATAGTGGAAAATTCCTACATCCCCACTGAAAGTGTTTGTTAGCACCACCACTAGGTTTTACTAGCATCAAGCATGCCATTTTAAAAAATTTCGGGGTGCTAATCAACACTAACCTAGAATCTAACTAGATGATTAGGGTTTTAAGAATAATATCAAGATAGCTACACTAAGTGCAGGAGGCTATAACCTTTGTATACCGTTTCCTTCTCTTCTCAAGCTCCGTATAGTAGTCCATGAGACTCCACTAAGCTCTACTTGAAGTTTGATCGAGCTTCCTTTGCGATCTTCATGCCGAAGATGATCCACCCGAAGCTCCGCTAATCCAAGCTACCTCTTCACTAAACTCTTTAGTGAAGTAAACACACTACACCAAAGTGTTTATCTAGTGTAAGATGGTGAAGTAGGGTTGTTGTTTGCTTACTAGGGTTCTCAAAAGCTCAAGGGTTCACAACTCATGTGAGGGATTGAGCTTGGAGGTGGAGGTGAAGAATATGGAGAGAGATGGAGAGAGCAAAATGAGCTCAAGTGAAGAAAATAACTCATGTATTGTAGCCCTTTCAAAATGAAGTGAAGGATGGCTTCTATATTCACACAATTATTGAAGCATCAACATTTTCCAATAATCAATTAGAACCATGCTTCAATAGTATGACCAAATGAATAAAGAAACATAAAAGCCATGCTTCATCCTATTCCTCATTCTCAACCTCACGTTTTCTATTTTCCAAAAATAGAAAATCCATGCCACGCTTCATATAATATATACATATATATATATATATATTAATATATATATTATGAAGAATAATTAATGAGCTAATAATATTAGTTAATATATAATTATATCAAATTATTAAATCAACACTTGATTTAATAATCCGGTTATATCACATATAACCGACTAATATCATTTACCTGTATATTACATTATCAAATCAACACTTGATTCAATAATCAGGTTATATCACATATAACCTAACCAATAACAAATAACTGCCAGATTAGAATACAGTATCACATACTCGTATTTAATCAGGCCCCCCACATATCAGCATATGTGCCCAACTTCGTTTCGCTTGAACTAGGAAACTTCTGTGTGAGACTCTAAAGATTCGTCAATACGCCAGCAGTAGGTAATGATGACATCAGTTACCAACAAACCGTCAGCGGTACTAGCTGGACGTAACGGCTACCCAGGTATTGAGCGAATAGAAGATCAATAAGCAAGCTTGTCCAAACTCCTATGAAGCCTATAAGTAACACTTACCGTACAATCCGGTCTCTTCGTTTGATATGTCGCATATCGAGTCTAGGGGTGGAATCGTCAGACCCCAATAACTTGATAGGTCATGCCGATGTGTGGCCTATAACGGTACGAGAAACTACTGGTAACTCTTACCAGTAAATCTCATCAATAGTCCTGGCCGGGGACTTCCTGTTATAGCCAATCGAGCATAGCACAACATCAACTCCCTATACCGGGAGAGACGAAACCCCTCTTATCGCTCATTGCCTCCATGTGACTTGGGACTGTACCTAAAATCCACCTGTTTGCACAATTCCTTTGAGCCGTGGTAGGGAAGAAATTAAAGCACAGTAGAAACCACACAAGACTCTATGACGATCTCGGGTCTATAGACTGACCTGTACCAGTGTCACCAGAGAACTGCTATCTAACGATAGGTAGTGTACCGTCTAGGAGTTCTCGGCGAGTCATGTTCGGTGTACCTATTCTATAATGAGCACCTGTGTACAATCTTTGATGTTAAACACCGGTGGATATGGGATCAACCATCGCCCCCTACAAGGTCAAGAAACGTACACACTAGTCTACTCTGGAATATCGATGCCCTGTCTCGATATTCCCTTGACTAAGAACAATTGAAGGATGTGCTTGTGGACTACCCATGTACCAGTAGTATGATCAGCATCATAGTCCTGGTAGTCAAGCCAACATCCTAAGGGCTTTATCAACATGTATATGAGAGACAGTATAATAATACCAGCGAACATGTTAAGATAAAGACAACCAGATAGCATACTATCATGTCAAGCAAGAAAGTCCTCTCTCTATATATATATATGTCCAAGCATCCACTATATCATACAATAATGGCCTCTAAGCATACATATTCATAACAATCTCCTACTTGCACTAAGGCCAATTGTTATAGTATCTCATGCCCAACATCCCAAAAAGTCTCTTGAATTGCATCTGGGAGAGGGCCATCGTGAGTGGATCCGCTGTGTTATCCTTCGTGATAACTCTCCTGATCTCGATCTCCCGGCGATCTACTATCTCCCTGATCGGGTGATACCGCCTAAGAATATGTCTAGATCACTGATGGGACCGGGGTTCCTTGTCCAAAACCATAGCTCCATTGTTATCACAATACATAGGTATTGGATGCTCGATGGATGGAACCACACCAAGTTCAGCTATGAACTTTTTCATCTAGACAGTCTCTTTGGCAGCATCATTGGCAGCGATATATTCAGCCTCCATCGTCGAGTCTGCTATGGTATCTTGCTTGGAACTCTTCCAACATACCGCCCCTTCATTGAGGGTGAAGACAAAACCCGAGACCGACTTACTGTCGTCCTTATCACTCTAGAAGCTCGAACCAGTAAAGGGCTCCACCTGGAGTTCACCATTACCATACACCAAGAATATTTCTTTAGTCCTTCTTAAGTACTTAATAATGTCCTTCACATCTCTCCAGTGTTTCTTCCCTAGATCTGATTGATATCTACTCACTACATCTAGTGAGTAAGCTACATCTTGTCTGGTACATAACATCGCATACATGATAGACCCAACTGTCGAAGCATAGGGTATCCCTTGCATGCGAGCCCTCTCCAAATCAGTCTTGGGAGACATCTCTTTGGAGAGAGTGATTCCTGAACAAGCGAGTAAAACACCACGCTTAGAATCTTCCATACTAAACCTCCTTAGTACGGTGTCTATGTACCTATATTGGGACAATCCCAACATCCGTCTAGATCTATCTCTATATATCTTTATCCCCAAGATGTAAGAGGCATCACCTAGATCTTTCATGGAGAACTTGTGTGATAAGAAGAGCTTGACCGAGTGTGGCATAGGAACATCATTTCCTATCAAGAGTATGTCATCCACGTACAATACGATGAAGACAACCTTACTCTCTACTACCTTCTTGTATATACATGGTTCATCTATATTTTTTATGAAGTCAAACTCTTTGATAGATCCATCAAAACAGTTGTTCCAGCTCCACGATGTCTGCTTTAATCTGTAGATGGATTTAAGCAGCTTGCACACGCTTCTGCTGCTCCAACTATCTATGAAGCCCTCTGGCTGTGTCATGTACATGCTCTCTTCTAAATCACCATTTAGAAAAGCGGTCTTAACGTCCATCTGCTAGATTTCGTAGTCATGGTATACAACAACGGCAAGTAGGATCCTGATGGACTTAATCATAGCGACAGGAGAAAAGGTTTCATCATAGTCGACACCAGGTCATTGACGAAAACCTTTTACTATAAGTTTAGGTTTATAAGTCTCAACTTTTCCATCTACACCAATTTTCTTCTTAAATATCCACTTTCTCCCGATGGGTTTTACCCCTTCAGGAGCAACTTCCAAAGTCCATACTTTGTTGGTGTACATGGATTCCATCTCAGATCGCATAGCATCCATCCATTTCACAAAGTCTCCACTTGTGATGGCCTGCTCGAAACTAGTTAGGTCATCATCTTCCATGATGCAATCCTCGCTCCCACCGTTTATGACAAAAACGTAGTATCTCTCAAGTGGATGACGAACCCTACTAGATTTGTGGAGTGGCTTAGGTTCGTCGGGGACTATTGAATCCTCCGGTTCTACCAAATCGTTAGTTATAGTTTGTGTAGCTGAAACTTCTTCCAACTCTACCTCATGACCACTAATTTCTTTCATAAGAAATTCCTTTTCTAAAAAGGTGGCATGTTGAGAAACAAACACTTTTTGTTCCTCAGTATGGTAGAAAATATATCCATATGAATTCTTTGGATATCCGACAAACCTGCACAAAACAGACTTTGCCTCAAGCTTGTCCGGATTTTGCTTTTTAACATAGGCCGGACAACCACATATCTTAACTCGTTTAAGAGATGCTCTCTTCCCATTCCATATCTCATATAGAGTGGTAGGTACAGATTTGGTCGGAACTCTATTCAATAGGTATGCAGCTATCTCAAGTGCATAACCCCAAAATGAAATTGGCAACTCAGCATTACTCATCATAGAGCGCACCATATCTAATAGGGTGTGATTCCTCCTGTCACGACCCGAAAATATTAGCTCGTGACCGGCACTTAAATCACGCTACGTATAAAGGCGGAACGTAACTCAAGTAAGCCGAAACCCAGAAATCTAAACCCTTTTAAGAAAATAAGAGATGTGAAGTTTTGAAAATAAAGGTATGATAAAATCAAACGTTTTCTTAAATGTATAAGTAATGGAACATAAAAATGCAAGTGGATTTAGTAATTTGAAAACATGTTTCATCTTTTAAAAATTTGGGCAGCACCTCCTTTGTATATTTTGATCCAAAACTGCATATACATAATAATAATAATAATAATAATAATAATAATAATAATAATAATAATAATAATAAAAGCATCCCCAACCAGGAGCTAGCTCTTCGCCAATCGACGGATTCATAACCACGCAAGTCACAATATAGTATACGACGTCCAACGGCGAAGATCAACACCAAAAAGATAAAGAATAAAGCAAGACATCAACCCAATAAGCGAACAGAAACCCTCGCTCTAAGTCTCGCAACCACCAGTCTCACTAAGTCTTACTACTTATACAAATACTAGTTTCTGATTGATGGAGTTGACTAGATACAATATGAATGATAAATACAAGAGGGATACGATCCAACATGTACACCTACCAAAGCAAAACACCCGAATGCAGCTGTGTGCCAGCGAACCACTACTGATCCATGCGGTCAACCTACAAGAACTGTGGCACAACGGGGGTGAGTTTGCCAACTCGTGAGTAGAAAATATCATCAGGTAGAAATCGAAATAAAAAACGATTCCTAGGTCAACTATATCATAAAGGTAATACTATGATATCTAGGGTGACTGTATCTACATATATGCCAACAATATACTCAATGCCTATATGCATGTAGATCTCGTCCACTCGAAACATCATAAAAGCATATGGATGTAAATATATGAGGATATCAAAGAATGTGTGTCCATCAATGACACATCAAATCATGAAACCTGAGTGTCTAACACCGACACTCGAAACATCATGAAACCCATGTCCAGCATCGACACGTAAAACCTTATATCTCAGGCGCATCCTCAGATCGGCCCTCAGGCACCGCATCCTCAGATCGGCCCTCAGGCACCGCATACTCTGGTCGGCCCTCATATCCATCTCATGACTCTGGTCGGTATCCTATGGATAACCGCCAGGTCCAAATACAATCACCGGTAGGTAGTGTTCCCCTGCAAGTCTCACCGCCTAACTATACGAGTCTTCTTGCCCCGGGGTACCTCAACGGGTCCATCATGTACCCACAGACGGTGCCTACCGCTTCTCGAATCGGGTTTCACATGCCAATCTCAAAACCGAGAAAACACATGGTGGACATCTCAAAATATCATATCAAAAGAAACCGGATTTTTTTAAAACAACACATAGTTTCCTTTGAAATTTGACCACGGTTCTCAAATCCAGAAATCTCATGAAAACAGCATATCTCAATGCGTATAATCATAAAGCATGATGTATGCGACATATGACAGAAATGTAAGCATATCGGTATATCATGCAACATGGAACAGTGATGTGACAATATCAGTATATCATGCGACATACCGTAATGATGTGAACATAGCAAGTAAATCATGCAAGGAGTCATATCATGATGCAGCAATTCTACTGTGTAGTGACATAGCAATTATTGATGATGAAGTGTGTGAGCCGGCCATCCGTGTAAGTTTAACATACGCATCATCGATAATGGTGTAGGTATACTAGCACAGGTATACGTAATGCAATGAGAATAACATGGGCGTAGCATAAAGTAAATCGTGGGCGCAACGCTATAAGCGAACGTAACTAATCTAACATCTACACACAAACCATACGATCAGTTTTTAAAAGATGCGAATCGTATTTTTGAAAGTAGGGGCTACAGTGTTTTTAAAGAAAAGACACCGTTTGAAAATCCGGAACGTCCCTCAAGGTATCTATTTAAGAGATGCATACGATTCTTCAGTTTGGAAATATGTATAGTTCGGATGACACATTTACGTCGGCTATCCAGTCTTATAGTATCCGATACGGCAATATCATCGAACATCATCCTCAAATCACGAGCGCGGATCATCCATCCGGTATCTCACATCGCGTACGGTAATCCTTCGTACGGTGACATTTAACAAAAATAGGGATCTATCGACCTATACGACAATGAGGATACGGATCTCAAGTCTCGTACGGCACATCACTCATTATTCTCATATCCTGTTATTTAGCATAAATGTCATATCTTATTGTATATAACGTTCTCATAACATGCCACTATAAATCTTATATCAACCGTATCCGCTCGTATCATCTTATCTCCTCATATTGATATCTCAAATCTCGTCATCACGTTTTAATAATATCATATCACTTCTAACTATCCTTTTAACCATATCCCTAGTTTCCTAATATAGGTTTCCTTAACCATATCCAATATATCGGTTTCCATTCAAAACTTGCGGGGGTGTTATACGCCATCCACCCGACATCCCCTGTAGATGTAAATCTACTCACCTTGATCCTTACTTGCCGAAGTCGATGACGACATATTCCATCGTCTCGGAATCCACGCGAAGGTACCTACAATAAATACACAATAGCAATCGCTATTAACATCAAGTCCGGAAAACTAATACGGCACACGGTGCGCTCATAAGTTAGAACCTATAGTCTACACATTCAAAACAATCAAACAACCCTTGTTATTGACGTACAAACGCCCAACAACCAAATACAAATCCAAATATCAAAACCAAGCATTCAAAACTCGGAAAACATAGCCAAAAACACACCAGTATGTTCCCAGATTTTACTCAGGTTACATTGAGACAAAACTACCAAGTAAGGGTGTTGTATATGGAGTATGAGCTACTGGACCAACCGAGACACCAGAAACAACAACTTGGCCGGCCACACTCCTTAAAAATCCGGCGAGCTGTAACGTTTTGGAAAATTAAGATTATTTAATTTTATTTTTTATTATAAAAATAATGAAATTGATAAGTTTATGAAAAATGATATCGCTTATGAATTTGGGTATCGGAATCATATCCGAAAAATGTAATTATTTTGATAAATATGAATAAAGTGGGTGATATCAAAAAAATGATATTTTAATTATTTTATCATGATATTGTATTTGTTATTAAGCTAATGATAGTTAAGTGATAGATTTACCAATTCATATCTTTTATGTTATATGAAATTGGATTTTTCAATATGAAGGTTTATCTTTATTTTTACATTCCTTTAAAATTATGGTTGGTATAACATATGCTAGGATATACCCTCATAACATCTTACACTCACCATACTCTCCTCCCTCCACCTCCTCCTTGCATGAAACCCCACCTCACTACTTGTATGATGCCTCCTCCTCCTTCCCTTTACACCACCACCTTGCACTTTCCACCTCCTCCTTTCTCTACAACAAACCCTCACTCTTTTCCTTATCTTGCCCCATTGTTCAGTTCATAAGATCAGAAGATTAAAGAAAAAGGGAAGAGAAAGAAAACATTAGAACACACAAAAGAAAATAAGAAAAGAGAGAAGAGAAGAAGAACAAGTGCTAAGGCTTCACCATCACCCTCAGCTAGGACCTTGAGCTTATGCATCTTAGAGGAAGCTTTTCCAGTGATCTTGCTATAGGTATAATCCTTGAACCCTGTATGACTTTAGTTCTGAAACTGCTTTACATTAGAAATCGAATATCGTAATATCGTATTTTGAGAAACTTAGCCTCTGTTTGAATCTGCTCTAGTTTAGTTGATAAATAAAGTAATCAAACAATTAAATAATCTTATAGACTAGACCTAAAATAACCCATAGGAGTACGAGCCCACTAGCTCGGATTTTGGCCGGCGACCATTAAGGAAAATCCGATCTCGCCGGATTTGTATGGGAATTGGGTGTTGGGAAATTTAGGGTAGCTCCATATATCTATATTAGGATGGTGGGTATTGTTTAAATAAGTTAATTATTCAATAGGTTAAATCTGTAAGCTAATATAATATTGGGTTAAAATTCTATATACGATACGTAGCATGTTTAGTTTGTGCCGTATCATAAACTAGGTTTTGTGTTCTCTAGTTCACTCTAAAGTAATATGGAATTAATACGAATAATCACTAGAAAAACTAACATGACCAAAAGTATAATGAGCAAACTAGAAGACTACATCTAAAACCCGAGCCCCAACCTCACCACTAAAATCCAGAGACCCACCCTAAAATTCCGGCGACGCTGGCCTTACTTAGGCAGTTGGTGTTGGTTTTTCTGCTGTAGCTCTGAGTTGGTATTTTACAAGTCTCTGTATTGTTTATGTTGTTTAAATATGTACACAGTAAAATCTGGGAACGTTTTAGAAATGGTTTTATCAAATTTCAGATATTTACGATACAGAGTTTTCGTATTTTGATGTTGCAGCTGAAACGTTAACGTTTATACGTTAACGACAGAATTATATTGACGTTTTTGGGTTAAGTGTGCTGTAAGTTCTAACCTACGGGCGTTTAGCTTGTTGTTTTGGTTTTCGATATAATATTTACATCAATGCGATTTAAATACGAATATGGGTATGATTCAAGGATTCCGAGACGGAGTTGGCGATGTAGCAGCATGGATTCAGCGAGTTTTTAAGTTGGTGAGTAGATTTACATCTACTGGGGAAGTCGGGTGGATGGCGTATAGCACCCCCGCAACCTTACAAATAGTATTATGATATCTAGTTAGTTTAGTATTTATTCAAGATAATTATATAGTATTTCATCTAGCATGTCCTTCAATTTCAAACAGTTTCATGCATAGTTATAGATGAGATACAGTGACACGATATGGATATGGTTTGATGATTTGTACGAGAGATCACGCTAGACATGAGATGATACATATACAGTGATATGATGAGTTATAATACAAGGATTGATACGAATTGGAAATGATGAACTTTATATGCCAAATAACGGCCAATTTATCCTTTGACTCGTAGAGTTAGGTTATATTCTGTTTTAGGATGTAATACTTATGTAAGCTATATTCTTTCAAAAACTATGATTCATTGTCTTTTAAATAAAAATACTATGATGCGTGCCGGTTTCTAAAATGGATATCTATTTTAAATCTAGGGCAGCTTCCTTATTTCAAACTTAATGTTTCTATCATTTCTAAACAAAATGGTATAGCTCATTGCAAGTAATTACAATAAGTACGTTTAGATTACTTTACATGTTTGCATTATATTATCTATATTATATGTTTCTGCGTTATACACACTCTGATAGAACACTGCACAAATACCAATGAGTACTATGCTGCACAAACACGTGAATATATGTTACACTACACCTCATTGGTACTGCCATGTCACTGTAGAACCGTGCTGTTATATATGTATTAAAATAATTAGGTTGTTACACCGTAGAACACTTGCATAAATACTAATGATTGCCATGTTGCACGAGCACAGACGCGTATGCTACACTACGCATCATTAGTAGTGCCATGACACGGTAAAATTGAGATCATTACGCTTATGTGATATAATTACGTAGTCTTTTCTTATTCCGTTGTAAATTACGAATATTAGTACTATAGCTTCTGTATTTGATTCTTATGGATTTTCTGGATATTTTACTCCTGATGATATATATCGATGGTATGGGACACTGTTATATATGTATATATATAATATATCGTCAATAACATCCATGCAAGTATTCTTATTCCTGTTATTTTGATACGATGAGTTAAACGTCCACCATGAGATTTGTGTTTTCTGATTTCATTCCGAACCGAGTTGGCGGTCATACGGTTACGGAATTACAAGCTATTCAGACTGAGTTGGTGGGCATACAGTGGGATACATGGTGGACCCGGTCGAGACCGAGGGGTAGGATAGCCGCATTCTAGGCGGAGAGCCTAACGAGGTAACTCGATTCCGGAGATAGAAATGAGCACGGCAGATATCCAGGGGATACTGACCGGAGATAGAAATGAGCACGACAGATATCCAGGGGATACTGACCGGGGTTCGATTGGGCATGGCGGATATCCAAAGGATACTGATCGTAGCCAGGGTATCGGTTGGCGATCATCTATTGAGGTGGTGTCGACGATATCTTTATTTACGTGTCGATGATGGACACGAGAGATTTTGGATTTCGATGTCGATACTGGACATCTATATATATATATATATTGATATGATCATTATCATGAGGTACACTATTAGATATTATTAGTGGATTCAACCAGGACTGATCCGGAGGACAGTACCTGTATATATTTGTACAGACATTCATATACAAAAAGGAATCCGACACGAAATATAGATTCATGATTTTGACTCATATGACATGGAGATATTATACTTGGGATTGCATGAGAGATAGTATTGCACATATAGTACATTGGTATAGATTATGATAAGACTATACTTATGACCTAGGTATCGTCATGCATTTCGATTTCTACCCTTAGATGTACTTTTATTCATTGAGTTGGCAACTCATCTCTGTTGTGCCACAGTTTATTGCAGGTTTTACCGCTTGGATTATCAGCGGCTTAGGCACACATTCTTTTCGAGGATTGATTGGTAAGTGGGTTATTATTGTATCATACTCACTCTTGCTTATTCATATATTCTTGTATCTAGTGGAAACTCCATCAACTTAGAAGTGGTATATTATGGACTTAGAAGCAAGACATAGAGTATATGTGTGGTGATGTCGTACTCTTTGGAGTTGATTTCTAATTTAGATTGTTGGTTTCTCCATCGTTTGGACGTCGAGACTAGCTTCCGTTGGAATGCTATTTTATTCTGTTGTATCGGGTTTTTATAAAAATGTAAAGGAGGTGATGTCAAATTTCAAAACGTCATAAATGCTTTTCAACATACTTAGTTAAATTTAGATATTATTTTAAATTGATTTTATCAGATCATTATTTAAACCTCACCTCCAATATTTCAAAAAAAAGGTTTAGATTCCGGGTTTCGGCTTACTTGAACCGTATCGACGTCTTCAGATGTCACGTGTTTTAAGTGCCGGTCACGGGCCACATTTGGGTCATGAAAAAGTTGGTATCAGAGTGTTTGGTTTAACCTTTGTTCAAGTTTAGTTTGACTATATGGAGTCCGGGAATACATTTTGTTACCTGGGCTTGACCTTATAGGACTTAGACTTGACTTTGGGGGTTTTATACCCGAACTTTCGTTATATAGGATGACCTTTGTTGATGGAGTAGGTATTAAGTAGAGTGACGTATTGTACATATGTTCCGCGGCATATTTACGATATGATACTCCGCCTAAGTTACCTTAGGATTTACATCTTGGGATTTTCCTCCGATTCATTCCATTGATCTATCTTCGTCAATGCATGTTGATTGTTTCGGTCACCATGTTTATGAGGGCCGAGAGGGCTGCAGTTAAAGATACGATCAGAGCAGACTTGTCTGGGACAAGGACTGACCGGGGTGACCTTCCGATGATATAGAGACACGTCGTTTATTCGTATTTGATCGAGTTCTAATAGTGAAGCGAGTTTCTTCGGGATCCGCACAAGATGGTGGAGTTATTGCTAGAGATCAGTCGGACTTGAGACGTGATGTTTTCCCCTCTTCGAAGATCACAGTGTTGTGTACTGTTCAGACAGCGGCACCAATCATTGCTGAGATTATCGAAGTGTTGCTTCCAGAGTTCATGAAGTTAAAGGTTGACGATGTTACCAGTATAGATGGGTTAGCAGGATGCATAGCCATTCAGAGGTAGGATGGTTAGGACTTTTAATCCATTATGGCACTCCGATACGAGATCGGTGAAAGTGCTGTACTTCTACAGATGGATCTTGCATAGACCAGATGCCAGTCGTTCGAGAAAGAGATCGTGCAGTAAGTTTTCCTCCGACAAATTGGGACGAGTCTTCGAAGGTGAGATTAGCCAGATTTCTCTACAGGGTATCAGGAGTAACGGATTCGTGTTTCCGCGTTTGAAAGACTCTGAGTGGGTCATAACTAAGTATGAATTGCACATTCGCGTAACTATGCAGATACGCTCCTTAAGTGATTGATATAGGGAATTTACAGGACAGGAGATTGGTATGAAGTTTCAGTGGACAGTTGTTCTACACAGTGGATATTGAAGAATTGATGATGCGTGCAACTACACTTTCAGGAGAAAATTTAAAAGGAATGACAGTGGTTACCAAAGGAAAAAGTAGATTTAGTAATGAGTACTAGTTCCGGGCAGGCTGGATAATTGTTTTTAGCAGAAGACTTGATGGATTCTCTTCCAGGAGTTTATAATAAATAAGATTGGACTAGGATTAGTTGTTAGCATACAAACAGAGGATAGAGATTTCCATTATCAACATGTACGTCACAAAGAACTGGACTACTGGCCAAGAAGGTGTGAAGGGATGTATCCGCAATAAGACGAACGGTGTTGTTGCTTTCTCACCGGACGATCACATAAAGAAGCCATTGTATTAGAGATCCGTAAGGAGAACCTGAATTCAGAGACAGAGAACGTTAGAACGTGGCAGACGGCAAATAGAAATCCTTGATATGCCAATTCCGATGGTATAAACACCTTCTGACATTGAAGAGAGTATGCTTCAATGTCTTTTGAATTTGATTTACGTTTTTATAATCTAAAACATTCATTTTCAAACGTTGGAGAAAGGACAAGTCGATATCCGTGATTTTGATATATGTATTTTAAGGATTTAAGGATCAATTTATGTTTTGTGCACACCAGGTGCACTTGATGAGATTTCTATGTACAATAATTTCACTTTGACTTATGTTTTGTGCACACCAGGTGCACTTGTTGAGATTTTAGTGTGAGGTGACTGCCCTCGATTGGAGTGTTATGTACGCCGGATGCACTACACTGATTTTCCGTGCACATCAGATGCACATGGTTAAGAATTTATATATATATTCTAGATATACTTGGTTTGATTTCATGAACACTAGTTGCCCGTTTGATTTTGTGCACTCTGATGCATTTGATTTTAGTTTTGTGCACCCTGATACACTTGAGATTTAAATTGTGCACCCTGATGCACTTGTATTTGATTTTGTGCACCCCGATGCACTTGGTATTATTTGGTATACTTTTATTCCATGCACAGTGGATGCAGTGGATATCGTTTCGTGCACACCTGTTGCACTTAGCGCCGTTGTTTTCGTGCACACCGTGAAGTGTGGTTGGAGACTTACATGCAAATCCATTTGGGTTTATTTTGTTTTCATACTTTGCACTTGATAGAATATGTTATATATTTGAATTATATAAAAGAATTTTTCGCTTGGTCGGGTGCACTGATATTGCACTACGATCATGGCATTGATTGTGTGTACTTAGGATACACAACGGTTTTCGTATTTGGCAAATTTTTGTCATAACTGGAGTAATTCTCATAACAACTGTTAGTTACAGTTATAAGGGGTTTTATATGTTTTGAGTTTTCACGCACACTGTTGCGATATGATGCGTTTTAGCTCATATGGGACTTTGGAGTCTTGCTATAACGAGAAATTTCCATGTTTTAAAGTTTGACCCCAGGAAATTGTTTTGAAATGAGTTGATTGAATTGAGAAAATGTTTTAAAAAAGAGGTTTAATTTAAATTCGGGGACCGAATTTCTTTAAGGGGGAGAGACTGTAACGTTTTGGAAAATTAAGAATATTTAATTTTATTTTTTTATTATAAAAATAATGAAATTGATAAGTTTATGAAAAATGATATCGCTTATGAATTTGGGTATCGAAATCATATCCGAAAAATGAATTATTTTGATAAATATGAATAAAGTGGGTGATATCAAGAAAATGATATTTTAATTATTTTATCATGACATTATATTTGTCATTAAGCTAATGATAGTTAAGTGATAGATTTACCAATTCATATCTTTTATCTTATATGAAATTGGATTTTTCAATATGAAGGTTTATCTTTATTTTTACAGTCCTTTAAAATTATGGTTGGTATAACATATGCTAGGATATACCCTCATAAAATCTTACCCTCACCATACTCTCCTCTCTCCACCTCCTCCTTGCATTAAACCCCACCTCACTACTTGTGTGACACCTCCTCCTCCTTCCCTTTACACCACCACCTTACACTTTCCACCTCCTCCTTTCTCTACAACAAACCCTCACTCTTTTCCTTATCTTACCCCATTGTTCAGTTCATAAGATCAGAAGATTAAAGAAAAAGGGAAGAGAAAGAAAACATTAGAACACACAAAAGAAAATAAGAAAAGAGAGAAGAGAAGAAGAACAAGTGCTAAGGCTTCACCATCACCCTCTAGCTAGGACCTTGATCTTGTGCATCTTAGAGGAAACTTTTCTAGTGATCTTGCTGTAGGTATAATCCTTGAACCCTGTATGATTTTAGTTCTGAAACTGTTTTACATTAGAAATCGAATATCGTAATATCGTATTTTGAGAAACTTAGCCTCTGTTTGAATCTGCTCTAGTTTAGTTGATAAATAAAGTAATCAAACAATTAAATAATCTTATAGACTAGACCTAGAATAACCCATAGGAGTACGAGCCCACTAGCTCGGATTTTGGCCAGCGACCATTAAGGAAAATCTGATCTCGCCGGATTTGTATGGGAATTGGGTGTTGGGAATTTTAGGGTAGCTCCATATATCTATATTAGGATGGTGGGTATTTTTTAAATAAGTTAATTATTCAGTAGATTAAATCTGTAAGCTAATATCAGATTGGGTTAAAATTCTATATACGATACGTAGCATGTTTAGTTTGTGCCGTATCATAAACAATGTTTTGTGTAATATGGAATTAATACGAATAATCACTAGAAAAACTAACAAGACCAAAAGTATAATGAGCAAACTAGAAGACTACATTTAAAACCTGAGCCCCAAACTCACCACAAAAATCCGGCGACCCACCCTAAAATTCCGGCGACGCCGGCCTTACCTAGGCAATTGGTGTTGGTTTTTCTGCTGTAGCTCTGAGTAGGTATTTTACAAGTCTCTGTATTGTTTGTGTTGTTTAAATATGTACACAGTAAAATCTGGGAACGTTTTAGAAATGGTTTTATCAAATTTCAGATATTTACGATACGGAGTTTTCGTATTTTAATGTTGCAGCTGAAACGTTAACGATTATACGTTAACGACAGAATTATATTGACATTTTTGGGTTAAGTGTGTTGTTGGTTCAAACCTACGTGCATTTTGCTTGTTGTTTTGGTTTTCGATATATTATTTACATCAATGCGATTTAAATACGAATATAGGTATGATTCGAGAATTCCGAGACGGAGTTGGCGATGTAGCAGCATGGATTCAACGAGCTTTTAAGTTGGTGAGTAGATTTACATCTACTGGGGAAGTCGGGTGGATGGCGTATAGCACCCCCGCAACCTTACAAATAGTATTATGATATCTAGTTAATTTAGTATCTATTCAAGATAGTTATATAGTATTGCATCTAGTATGTCCTTCAGTTTTATACAGTTTCATGCATAGTTATAGATGAGATACAGTGACACGATATGGATATGGTTTGATGATTTGTACGAGGGATCACGCTAGACTAGAGATGATACATATACAGTGATATGATGAGATATAATACAAGGATTGATACGTATTGGAAATGATGAACTTTGTATGCCGAATAACAGCCAATTTATCTTTTGACTCGTAGAGTTAGGTTATATTCTTTTTAGGTTGTAATACTTGTGTGAGCTATATTCTTTCAAAAATTACGATTCGTTGTCTTTTAAATAAAAATACTAGGATGCGTGCCGGTTTCTAAAATGGATATCTATTTTAAATCTAGGGTAGCTTCCTTATTTCAAACTTAACGTTTCGATCATTTCTAAAGAAAATGGTATAGCTCATAGCAAGTAATTACAATAAGTACGTTTAGATTACTTTACATGTTTGCATTATATTATCTATATTATATGTTTCTGTGTTATACACACTCTGATAGAACACTGCACAATACCAATGAGTACTATGCTGCACAAACACGTGAATATATGTTACACTACACCTCATTGGTACTGCCATGTCACTGTAGAACCGTGCAGTTATATATGTATTAAAATAATTAGGTTTATACACCGTAGAACACTTGCACAAATACTAATGATTGCCATGTTGCACGAGCACAGATGCGTATGCTACACTACACATCATTAGTAGTGCCATGACACTGTAGAATTGAGATCATTACGCTTATTTGATATAATTACGTAGTCTTTCTTATTCCGTTGTAAATTACGAATATTAGTACTATAGCTTCTGTATTTGATTCTTATGGATTTTCTGGATATTTTACTCCTGATGATATATATCGGTGGTATGGGACACTGTTATATATGTATATATATAATATATCAACAAAAACATCAATGCAAGTATTCTTATTCCTTACCTGATATTTTGGTATGATGAGTTAAATGTCCACCATGAGATTTGTGTTTTCTGATTTCATTCCAAACCGAGTTGGGGGTCATACGGTTACGGATTTACAAGCTATCCAGACTCAGTTGGTGGGCATATAGTAGGATAAATGGTGGAACCGGTCCAGACCGAGGGGCAGGATAGCCGCATTCCAGGCGGAGAGCCTAACGAGTTAACTCGATTACGGAGATAGAAATGAGGACGGCAGATATCCAGGGGATACTGACCGGAGATTGAAATGAGCACGTCAGATATCCAGGGGATACTGACCGGGGTTCGATTGGGCATGGCGGATATCCAAGGGAAACTAATCGTAGCCAGGATATCAGTTGGAAATTATCTATTGAGGTGGTGTCGACGATATCTGTATTTACGTGTCGATGATAGACACGAGAGATTTTGAATTTCGATGTCGATGCGGGACAGATATATATATATATATATATATATATAAATATATATATATATATATATATATATATTGATATGATCATTATCATGAGGTACACCGTTAGATATTATTAGTGGATTCAACCAGGACTGATCCGGAGGACGGTACCTGTATATATTTGTACAGACATTCATATACAAAAAGGAATTCCGACACGAAATATTCATTCATGATTTTGACTCATATGACATGGAGATATTATACTTGGGATTGCATGAGAGATAGTATTGCACATATGCATATCATATAGTACATTGGTACAGATTATGATAGGACTATACTTATGACCTAGGTATCGTCATGCATTTCGATTTCTACTTTTAGATGTACTTTTATTCATTGAGTTGGCAACTCATCCCCGTTGTGCCACAGTTTATTGCAGGTTTTACCGCTTGGATTATCAGCGGCTTGGGCACACATTCTTTTCGAGGATTGATTGGTAAGTGGGTTATTATTGTATCATACTCACTCTTGCTTATTCATATATTCTTGTATTTAGTGGAAACTCCATCAACTTAGAAGTGGTATATTATGGACTTAGAAGAAATATTTAGAGTATATGTGTGGTGATGTCATACTCTTTGGAGTCGATTTCTGATTTAGATTGTTGATTGCTCCATCATTTGGACGTGGAGACTAGCTTCCGTTGGAATGCTATTTTATTCTGTTGTATCGGGTTTTTATAAAAATGTAAAGGAGGTGATGTCAAGTTTCAAAACGTCATAAATGCTTTTCAACATACTTAGTTAAATTTAGATGTTATTTTAAATTGATTTTATCAGATGATTATTTAAACCCCACCTCCAATATTTCAAAAAAAATAGTTTTAGATTCCGGGTTTCGGCTTACTTGAACCACGTCGACGTCTTCAGATGTCACATGTTTTATGTGCCGATCACGGGCCACTTTTGGGTCGTGACACGAGCTTGTCCAGAATAAGAGGGAATGGTCTCGTATTTTCAGGGTGGTTTCCTATTGGTGTATCTAGGTCACTGGTATTATTTATTTTTCTCTGAATTACCCCAGGTTGCTCCAGATTCCCTGTAGGCCAATAAAATGCCATAAATCTGACACGGGTAATTCCTAAGTTCATATTTGGTTTCTAATCCGGGTCTTGGCTAGCAAAAATAACACTAAGGTCTGTAGACAGCCACTACACATCATGCTTCCACACAAACACCCAAACCCTCTTTTGAATTTTCCAAGTTCACAAACCCATATGTAATCAAATTCTAAACTAAACTAGAATGCTAGAAAAACTTAAAACTAACTGAGTGAAAGGAATTATATCTCATTTGGGCAACTCAAGAAAAACCTTAGCATCTTAAAGTCTCTAAAATCCAATTTTGATTGGTCCAATGTGTTGAGGATGAAGAGGGGATCATATTTAATGAAGGGAGTATAGGGTTTTAGGAAGGAAATTGAGATGAAGCTTGGGGGTGAATGTGGTGGGAGATGAGGAAGAAGAAGGAGATGAAGAAACAAATGGGGTGAGGATATGGTTGCTGCCCTCCCTCCTCTCTCTCTCTCTCTTATTCTCACCGTCTCACACTCATGTCTCTCTCTCTCTCTCTCCAATCATTCTCTTTTTAACCCTTTTCTCTTTTTCTCACAATAATACACAACACCAATAAAACAACACAAATGCAACAACATACAACAAAATGCAACATGACATGGTTCACTAGCCATGGAAAACTGTAGAAACACGGATTTGGTTTAATCGCGATTAGTAGTGCACTAATCGGGTTTAATTTTAAACTGCATATAATTAATTATAAAAAAATGCCAAACCCAATAAATATATTTTTAAATGAATAAATCATTTTAATCTCCAATTATTTCACAATTATTGGTATATATTTATACCATTTTACGAAAACCCCAATTTCGCAAATCGGGTAGATTTCGCGAAATATATTATTTTAATATTAAATTCCAAAAATAATATTTTATATTTTCTGAAATGTTGCACCTCCGCTCCGAAAATCCATTGTGCTGTGGTGTATATGGAGGAGTAAGCTGAGAGAGAATCCCATTCTCTTTTAAATATTCTCGGAACTCCGTGTTTAAGTATTCTCCTCCTCGATCAGATCGAAAGATTAATACTTTTACCCGTCTGGTTCTCTACTTCGCACTTATATTCCTTGAATTTCTCAAAAGATTCAGATTTGTGTTTCATCAGGAACATATGTCCGTATCTTGAGAGATCATCGGTGAATGTAATAAAGTACGAGTAACCATTCCTGGCATGTGTAGACATAGGACCGCATACATCACTATGTATCAGTCCCAAGAGTTCAGTAGCTCTTTCTCCGTGTCCAGTAAACAAGTTTTGGTCATCTTGCTTTTGAGACATGACTGGCAAGTTTCATAAGATGTAAATTTGAACGGATTCAAATATCTATCCTTATACAACTTAGCCAGTCTTGTTGCATTGATATGACCAAGTCTACAATGCCACAAGAAAGCTTCGTTCATTTCTGAATGGTTCCTCTTGTGTGTGTTCTGTATACTTAGAACTGTTTTGTGAATTAGAGCCTATAAACCATTTGTCACGCCCCGCTTCCCAGTATACGGGCAGAGGATGCGACTGGCCGCTACGTATTTACTCAGAAGTAAATACGCTAAGCGTAACTAAGCAATATAAAAGAAATACACACAACAGACAAATGTAATGAACAACAACTTTATTTATTAACATCCTCTTACTGTACATGGAAAAGTAAATACTTGGGATGAAAAAGCAAAGCCTAAACAGTGGTATAACAGAAATGAAAAGTACTGAATGTAAATGTGTACAAGGAATCAAAAGCTCTGGGTCATAAGCAAGCTGGTCCAAATCCTCGCTGGTGGGCTCGATCTCCTGAAGATCCGAATCACCTGACAACATTCCAAAGAAGAAAGAGAAGGAATGTCATCAGCGAATAATTGCTCGGTAAGTCCTAAAGATAAGGGAGAAATAGAATAGACAGAGAGAGTGTAACTTTTAAAGTTGTATTATATTGTTAACGCTGTTGTTTGTAGCTTAGAACAGAAGAAGCCGGTGTATACGAGAGGAGTCTCAGTAGACCAGAGACTAAAGTGGACGGAAAGTACAAGGAACCGTTCAGCCCGTTACAACGGCAATGGAATATAAGTTAAGTGTCTTAAATGTTGCTGTCTCGTGCCACTTCTAACACCTTCCGTACTAATCTACCCCTTAAACCCCGCGATATCTTGATTGTATTGTTTGTATTGTGTTGAATTGTATAATAAATTGTATAGATGGATGACCTGCCGAAACCATGATATCAGTAAATGGATGTAACTGGAGAATCATGTAGATGGATGTATATCCATGGTTCGGTTCGGTCAATACAGATTGAATAGATTGAACAGATTGATTATATAGATTCATGGATTCATATTGAATTGTAGTTTGTACTTGAATCATATTCAAGTCAGATTATTTATAATGAGACTCAGTCTGAGTCAGACAATTAGAAAAGAAATTGAAGTCCTGAATTAGGTTTTGGTGTAATCGGTAACCGCTGCACATGAACGGCACGATTTGTGTCTTTTTTAAAGACGATTACCGTGTTGATAACACCGTTATTAGATTGTGTACCTTAGGTAGGCAAGCACCCATATCTTCGGCTCCCTGAGGCTCAAGAGACTGGTCCCGCTTAAACCTATATTTTCTAGGGTCCTTATTGTAATTTATAAAACTTGAGGGGGTTTTATGTAAAATTAATTTTGTATAATTTTCAAAATACACCTCAAGTATTTTATTATCGTCTTTAAAGTTTTCATTGATGTTTATTTTATCATTGTGACATTTCTAGTGAATAAACCTATTTTTCATACTACATGGTATTTAATTGTAAAGTATTGAACTTGTATGGAATTGCATGGTATTTTCATGTAAAGTGATTCTTTTCTTGAAAGTTGGAAGTGTGGAATATTATAAATACTAAAAATAGATATTTTGATATTTATTACCTATATATTTATTTATTAAAAATATAACTTTTATTTATAATAGAAATCACATTTTCTAAAGAAAATTGTATTTTAAATCATTCGAGACCGAATGCTCCTTATGGAGGTCTGCATCTCGCACTACTAAGCCCGAAGATGTGCGATAATCCGCACCATCCCGAACAGGTTCTCCAAATGGGTTGAAGCGGCGCTTTGCAAAGATTTGTTTAAAATACACAATCTTATAGATAAGGTTTTTATAAGTTCGAGGTAGTTTTGTGTAAAACCGTATTTTCCAAAAACTATGTTTCGCAATATCATCATGCTATGTTACATATGAGTGTTGTGAGGAGCTAGGTCATTACCTCGTGAACTATCTAAAAGTATAGCAAGGAATTATGATATTTAATGTCGAAACTAAACTACATGGTATTTTTCTGAAAAAATGCGATAAAAATTACAATATACATTCTTTGCTATGAAACTTGTTCAATATCTTTTGTTAATATTTAATGGTCATGATGTGAAAGTTTTGTATTGTTGTATTTAAGAAAATTGAAACTTTTTAAAGAAAACCGATTCGAAAGTCGGATTAATTCCGCTTCCGTCGGGTTTTAGAAATACAAGTTTTCATAATAGAAAAGAGAAGAGGGAGGGAGGAATTACTGGATTTTAGATTATAGAAGAGGAAGAGGGAGTGGTAGGAGGTGCCAGTGCGTCATTTCGTCACCGGGAGCTCCTAGGGTCGTCGTCGGAAGTTCGTCGGAGCTTCGCCCTTCGCTAATTCCGCTTGTACACAAAAGTTCTAGAGATTTTTCTTGAGAGGTTGGACAGAGTTTGTGAGTGAGGGGTGTGAATTGGAGTGGTATTTATAGGAAAAGATTAGGGTTAGGGTTTGACAGAAAATGCATTAAAAATTATGCATTAAAATGGGTTTAATTGGATTTTATTAGTCTCTGGAATAATGCAGGGAAATTAAACATGACAGGGGTTATGGGGAGGCCAAAAGACACAGGAGTCAAGAAAGAGAAAATCGGTTTTGGCCGAGTTAACCCGGTGCCGCCGGCCCGAGTCGGGCCGGGGCTCATCGCCACGTGTCTCCCGTCGATTCGTCTACCCCCTGGGCTCGTTTGTTTTATATGTGACTTTTGGTTTTTACGAGTTATGCACGTGTAGACTCTTGGGCTTCTAAAAAATTAAAAGAAAACAAATAAAAAATTAATGTGGTTGATGTGATTTGAACTCTGGTGCTTTGGTTCATCAATGCAAGGTCTTACCAATGAGCTACAAGCTCCTTCTTGTTATTAAAAAGCAAAAAAAAATACTTATAGTACTCACAGGAAATGTAAATACCCTAAGTATACATTAACTTTAAATCAAATTTATATATACAAGAATTGGAGTTGTTACAGTCTACCTTCCTTACAAAAATTTCGACCTCGAAATTTACAATTTATTTTAAGGACTAGTTTACAAATAGGTGAGGATATCTTGCACGCGTCTCATCTTCTCTTCCCATGTCGATTCTCCTGGAGTGTCTTTTCTCCACATCACTCGAACCAAGTTGACTTCCTTGTTCCGAAGTGACTTCACTTTTCTATCCATAATCTCAACAGGTTGTTGCTCACAAGATAAATCGGGCTGTACAGTGAGCTCGGAATGATCGAGAATATGGCTGGGGTCACTCACATACCTTATGAGTTGGGATATGTGGAACACGTTATGCACTCTTTCCAATAAAGATGGAAGTGTCAAGCGGTATGCCACTTCACCGACTCGTTCGAGTATGTCGAACGGTCTAATGTATCTCGTACTTAGCTTACCCCGTCTTCCAAATCGAATCACTCCACGGTTCGGAGATATCTTTAAGAATACGTGATCTCCTGGTTGGAACTCCAAGTGACGGCGCTTTGCATCAGCCCAATGCATCTGTCGATCTTGGGCTATGCGCATCTTTTCTTTGATAGTACGAACCACATCAACAGTTGCTACTATCATCTCAGGTCCAAAAAGTTCTCTATCTCCGATGTTGTCCCTACTTAATGGCGATCGACACTTCCTTCCATAAAGCACTGCAAAAGGTGCCATTCCTATGCTTTCTTGGTAGCTGTTGTTGTACGAAAACTCCATAAGATGTAGGTGATCTTCCCACGATCCTCCAAAGTCTAACATACACACTCTGAGCATATCCTCCAAGATCTGAATAGTTCGCTTAGACTGACCATCTGTTTGTAGATGATAAACCGTGCTGAAGTTCATACTTGTTCCCAAGCTCTCTTGCAGACTCTGCCAAAATTGCGATCGGAACCTGGTGTCACGATCGGAGACAATGCAGACCGGTATTCCATGAAGTCTCATAATTTCCTGTATGAGTTCATGGCTATCAGAGATAGTAAATTATGAAGAGTTTAAATCTTAAGTAGATTCTTACCTCCATGTACTTCTTTGCTAATGTCTCAGTTGATTGGCCAACTCGAAATGGGATGAAGTGAGCCAACTTTGTCAGTCGATCCACAATAACTCATACCGCATCGTTACCCTTTGTGCTGTGAGGAAGTGCAGTCACAAAATCCATTGTGATGTGTTGCCACTTCCATTCCGGGATAGGTAATGGTTGAAGTAATCCAGCTGTCCTATGATGTTCAGCCTTTACTTGCTGACACACCAAGCATTTAGCGACGCTTCTGGCTACTTCACGCTTCATTCCATGCCACCAGTAATTCTGAAGTAGATCTTTGTACATCTTTGTACCTCCAGGGTGTACTGAGTAGGGAAAGCTGTGAGTTTCTTTCATTAACTCTTCCCAAAACCTTTTGGTACACATAATCTGCTGCCGTATCTCAAAGATCCGTCTTCATTGATGATGAAGTCTGTTCTGAGTCCATTCTCAACTTGTTCTCTAATCTTTCGCAACTTAGCATCACTTGCTTGAGCTACTTTAATCTGATTGACAATGGTAAATTTAATTTTTAAGTTCATCAAACTTGAAGCGTTACCTGGCATGACCACTTCAATCTCCATCTGATGCAAATCCTGTTGAAGTTTCCACTGAGCGGTGAGATTTGTTGCTAATGGTTGGCGACTAAGGGCATCAGGCACTACATTCACCTTTCCCGGATGATATTGCAGGTTGATGTCAAAGTCCGCCATGAGTTCTAACCATCGTCTCTGCTGCATATTAAGTTCCTTCTGAGTAAACACATATTTCAGACTCTTGTGATCTATGTATATGTTCACCCGCTCACCAAGAAGATAATGGCACCAAATCTTAAGAGCAAAGATAATGCTTGCCAATTCCAAATCATGCGTCGGATAATTGCGCTCATAAATCTTCAACTGTCTTGAAGCATAAGCCACAACCTTACCATGCTGATGTAGAACACATCCTAATCGCTTACCGGATGCATCACAATGCACTTCGAAACCTCCAGATTGATCCGGTATAACGAGAATAGGCGCTGATGTCAACCTTGACTTGAGTTCTATGAAAGCTTGTTTGCATGCTTCCGACTACACAAAGTCTTCATCTTTACGTGTGAGCTTGGTCAGGGGTGTTGCTCTCTTCGAAAAGCCTTCAATGAACCTTCTGTAATATCCAGCTATACCCAAGAAACTCCGAATGTCCTTCACTGACTTTAGTGTCGGTCATTCGCTTACTGCTGAAAGTTACGCTGGATCCACAGAGATTCCTTCGCCTGATACGATATGTCCAAGAAAACCAACTTGATCTAGCCAAAACTCGCACTTGCTGTACTTGGCATACAGTTGATATTGTCGTAGAGTTTCCAGGACAATTCGTAGGTGTTCGGCATGTTCTTTCCGACTCTTAGAATACACCAGGATGTCGTCGATGAAGATGACAACAAACCTGTCTAAGTACTCCCGGAAAACTTGGTTCATCAAGTTCATGAATATTGCTGGTGTGTTGGTCACTCCAAAAGGCATCAAAAGAAATTCATAATGTCCATAACGAGTTCTGAAAGCCGTTTATGAATATCAGCTTCCTTGACCTTCACTTGATGATAACCTGAACGAAGATCTAATTTAGAAAAAACACAAGTTCCACTTAGCTGATTGAATAAATCGTCGATACGCGGTACCGGATACTTGTTCTTTATCGTTACTTCATTCAAGGCTCTATAATCGATGTGTAAGGTTCCTAAGCATACTTGTGAAGGTTCATAACGCATCAAACATGCACGAATAAAATTTTACATGTGCCGAACAACCCAAAGACATGATCTTTGCTAGATAATTAGGGTTAAGCATGCAAGATAACATCTTTTTATCTAAGTGTGAGAGATTACAACCTTTGTAGTCCGCTCCTTCGCTTCACAAGCTCCGAGTAGAAGTCCCTTTGCCGCGATCCATGATCTCCCGGACTCAAGAGAGGCTCCACGACTCGAACGATCCATGCTAGCTTGAAGTGTTCCAAATCTCCGATGATCTACGTCGAAGTATTAATAACTCAAGCTTTCTCACTCTAAAGAGATGAACACACTAATCTCATGGGCTAGATGAGATGAGGATGAGAGAGTAGTATTTATGCTTTCTTTTTAAATCATTTTCTCATAATTTATCAACACAAAATGAATTTCTAGTGAGCTCAAAATCAAGAGAGAAGAAGATGATAATGGAAATGATAATTCCTTTTGTGATGAATAGAAAGAAATGTATATGATTGATATATCAACCATGGTCAAGGATGAGTGGCTAATAGTTTGTAGAGAATAAACTAGAGTTAGGGTTTGGTTAGGTTAAGTTATGAGTCATGTAAAAATATCAACCATAATATCTTAAGCATGACAAAAACAAAGCTTCTAGAAGGTGCAAGAAGAAGCTAACCCTAATCAAACCCTAATCCCATTTAATCATCCTTAAACATGTTTAATAATAAATCATATCATGTCATAATAATATATATCACATATACATTATATATTTGCAACAAAAGAAAATAATACAATTAACATATATCGCATATATATCAATGTATCATCCAGTGAGAAAATGAAATAATAAAGCAAGCCAATATTAGATAATGTAATACAATATATCATATATATTATTATACATTAAATCATCAAATCAACACTTAATTCGATGATCCGGCTATATGGAATATAACCGACTAATATATCATGTACCGATTTATCGAATCAACACTTGATCCGATGTCCCAGTTCATATCTAAATATCGCGAGAATATAATACGGTATCTCATATCGCATTATCCTCGGTCTTGCACATATCACATATGTGCCTCTACTCCATTTCGCCTGAGCGAAGAAACCTCTGTATAGGACTCTAAAGAATCGTCAATACGCTGGTAGCAGGTGATGATCATATCAAACACCCACAAGCTGCAAGCGGTCAGCTAAACGTAACAGCCACCCAGGTATTGAGCGATCAGAAGATCAACAAGCTAGCCTGTGCGTTCTCCTATGAATCCAATCAGTAACACTCCCGTACAGTCCGGTCTGTTCGTCTGATATGTCGCATACCAAGTCTAGGGGTGGTAAACGTCAGACCCCAGTAACCGATAAGTCATGTCGATGTGTGGCTCATAACGGGTCGAGAAACTACTAGTAACACTTACCAGTAAATCTCTATATCAGCCCTGGCCAGGGACTTCCAGTTATAGCCAATCGAACACAGCACAACATCAACTCCCTATACCGGGAGAGACGAATTCCCTCCTATCGCTCATTGCCTCCATATGATTCGGCACTGTAGCCAAAAGCCACCGTTTTGCACGCCCTCTTGGACGTGGTAAGGTGGAAATCAAAGCAAAGTAGGAATCACACAAGACTCTATGACGATCTCGGGTCTACAGACTAGTACCAGTGTCACCGGAGAACTGTGTTAGTTATATGTATGCCCTAGAGGCCATTACTGTACTTTGGATGTATATTGTAGTGGATGCTGGGACATATATAGGGAGGACTTTCTTGCTTGACATGATAGTATGCTATCTGGTTGCTCTTTACCTTAACGTGTACACAGATTGTCTCTCTATTACATGTTGGTAAAGCCCTTAGGATGTGTACTTGGCTACCTGGACTATGATGCGGATCATACTAGTGGGGACATGGTAGTCTATAAGTACATCCTTCAAAGTCCTTAGTCGTGGGTGTATCGAGACAGGGCATCGATATACCAGAGTAGACTAGCGTGTACCTTCTCGACCCATAAAGATGGGCGATGGATGATCCCATATCCATTGGTGTTTGACATCAGAGGAGATATACGGGTGCTCAGTAGAGACTGGGTACACTGGACGGACTCGCCGAGAACTCCCAGATGGTATTATACCTTACGTCAGATGGCAGTTCTCTGGTGACACTGGTACAGAGTAGTCTGTTGACCCGAGATCGTCATAGAGTCTTGTGTGGTTCCCACTGTGCTTTGATTTCCATCTTACCACGTCCAAGAGGGCGTGCAAAACGGTGGTTTTTGGGTACAGTCCCGAGTCACATGGAGGCAATGAGCGATAGGAGGGGATTCGTCTCTCCCGGTATAGGGGGTTGATGTTGCGCTGTGTTCGATTAGCTATAACAGGAAATCCCTGGCCAGGGTTGCTTAGATTTACTGGTAAGTGTTACCAGTAGTTTCTCGAATTGTTATAGACCTCATATCGACACGACTTATCGAGCTATTGGGGTCTGACGTTTACCACCCCTAGGCGAGATATGCGACATATCAGACGATCAGACCGGACTGTACGGTAGTGTTACTGGTTGGATTCACTGGAGTGTGAGCGGGCTTGCTCGTCGATCTTCTGATCGCTCAATACCCGGGTGGCCGTTACGTTTAGCAGACCGCTTGCGGCTTGTGGGTGTTTGATATGATCATCACCTGCTGCCGGCGTATTGACGAGTCTTTAGAGTCCTACTCAGAGGTTTTCTGGTTCAAGCGAAACGAAATAGGAGCGCATATGAGATATGTGCGGGACCGAGAATAATGCGTGTATGTGATACCGTATTTCATTCTCGCGATGAATGTGTCGAAAGGTTGTATGCGATATAACCTAGTTATCGAATCGAGGATTGATTCGATAAGCCGATACATTGGATACTAGTCGGTTATGTGCGACATGACCGGATCATTGAATCAAGTGTTGATTTAATGATTTAATGCATAATTATATATTTGATATATTACTTTGCAATAACTAGTATTGGTTCACTTTAAATGGATTTTCTCACTCGGATGTGCGCATTGCATATGCGATATGATTTTGTGCACTTGATTGTATCATGTTTGATGATGCATACTTACTTGGTTTGTGTAAAGAATTAAACCATGGTTATTTAAATGGTTAGGGTTTTGGTTTTCCTTATTCATTTATTTATCTTTTTCATTTATTCTTTTTGGAAATAAAATAATTGGCATAAGAGGATAATGGTGGCTTTCTTTGTTTGTTCATGAACTTTCATGAAGCTTTGACTTAGTTAACCATTCTTGTCTCTTGCTTAACCCTAACCATCATAACTTACCATGGTCTATTCTCTACAACTAACTAAGGTTAAGATTATGATAAGTTTCCATTTTTATTATTCTTTTGATATAACTTATCATAACAATATTCTTCTTCTTCTTCATTTCTTCATGTGAAGAAAGCTTGCCTCCATCAATGGCAAGTGATGATAAAGAGTGAGAAATCCAATTCTAAAGTTTACCCACTTCCTATTTCTTCATCCTCTACCTCTTGCCAAGTAGTAGAGTGTGTTTCCTTCACAAGTTTCATGACTTGGTGAAGTGGGAGCTTGATCTAGCGATGCCTCGACGTAGATCATCTTCGGCATGGACATCGACGACCTAGCCCGCCTATTCTCCGATGAAGCCGACGCTAGAGCCCGGGAATTCATTTGGAAAGCAAGGGGACTTCGTTGCGGAGCTATGGAGGTGGAGCACCGGATCTACAAAGGTTGTATTTCCGTATAAACCTTAGTTAAGTTGTTAACTAGTTTTGTTTCGCCTAATTTTCTAGCCAACGATCCGTAGTCGGGTTTCTCGGCACCGTTAAAATTTGAAATTAGCATGGTTGATGCCTTGTGAGACCTCTAGTGTGTGCTTAGGAACCCTACAGTGGTATCAGAGCCTAGCTAGAGCCTTAGGCGAAGTCTAGACGCAATTTGAAGTCCGAACGAACCGAAACCCCAAAATTTCCACGCTCTCTCGACTTTTTCTAAAAACGTGGATTTTTCCAAATTAAAAATTGCTAAAAAATTCAGCAGGGAAATCTATGAATTACGGCGCAAAATTGGACCCATGATTCATCCAAACCGCGGCGGAACTGCGGCAGAAACCCAGATTCTGCAGCGGTTCCGCAGCTAGGTGATGACGTCACCTTCCCATTGTTGCACAGTAATTCCTATTTTAATATGCTGGGTTTTCTGGGAATTTTTAATATTTATTAAAGAGTTGAATTTTCTGGGATTGTTTTGGGGATTCGGTGTTTCGATCGGAGTATCAAATTTTGTCTTTGTGGCTTTCCGGATAAATTTTAGAATATGTTAAAAAGTTCGACCGGATATAAATATCCAACTTTTCCCCTGTCGGGAAATTTCCAAGTGTTGGATTTTTCCGTAGTTTAAAGACGTTCTAAGTAGTGCAAGTAACGCGATGGACCCTCTAGAAGACAACAAACCTTAACTCGATTATGTGACCGTCTTGAACTGCCCTTTGAACCTTCGGGTTTGGGGCAGTACGGCGTGCCACATGTGAGGCATTGGCTTGACCCTTCTACGGCTGGACCGTTGGTACTGAGGCACGAACTGAATGTTTTTAGACTTGTTTCATGTGTTGATCTGTATTGGGAAAACTTGGGTGTTCGAATGTTCAATCGGAAAGTTTAACATTTTCTGTTTATCCGGAATCTGATACAATAATTGGAATTCACAAAAGTTATGTGATAACTGAATGAATGTTATAAACATAGCAGTTTAGTCTCACTTGATCGGTTGCCACGGAATTTTGATGTGATCAAAAGTCCGTCGCAATCACGTAGTGTAGGCGGATACTCGCCGGGTAAACTTAATAGACAGCCTCACTCCATAGCCCCGACCAAGTGACTGTAGGAGAACCCCGTCGCCGAAAGCATCCGTTCGGGTGCTCGCGGCAGCGGTGTTCCGCCTTGGTGCACTTCGTCGACGGTATCAGGGGTGCGGCCGCCTACTAAAGTTTGCGACGAGCATTCGATCAGTTTTTCGGGAATCTTGTTGAATTGCCCGACTTGATATTGAAAAGTGTTTTCGATAATGAGACTAAAATGCGGGGTTTATAATTGTTAGGCATGCGATGTCTAAGTAATTCATTTGGTCAGGCATGCGATGTCTGAGGTGGTTGCGGATTCCAACTGTTGTAGTTTTACACTTTCTTTTCTGTGACCGTAAGTGTAATATGTGATATCACCGGTTTCGTTGCTATATGTCAACGACAATTGGGATGCGCATATTTACTTACGTTGATGACATGTGATGTTATGTGTTGCTGGATATGTTTTATTAGATCGTCGTGTTTGAATAGCCGGGGGTTTTTATGTGAGATGAGTGTTTTTCATTTTCATTCATGTAAAAACTTGTATGTAATATTCTTTTATTTGGGGCACTTCCAGGTTGCGGAAGTTGTCACCGTTTGTATATTATTTACTTTTCCGCACTAAGATAGACCCAAGGAGGGGAGCATAAGTAACCGGGTTCTGGAGTCCAGTGGAAGACCAACTCGAGGAGTCGAGTCCGGGTCTCCTAACTCTAGAATTGGTAGGGTTGCTTGCCGCTCTCGTAGGGGTCTAGGGGTGTGGGTTTGGCTATTCATCACGACCATGGAATCCGTGTTTTATACTGGCTCGTATTGAAAACACGGACGTCCTAGTATATCCAATATTTCATATGTTTCTTCTGCTGCGATATCTGTGATGTGATCATGTGATGTTCTGTGATAGATACAGTATATAGTATATATGATATATTATATAGATGTTACTTATGTTTTACACCCGCGCTAGCCCTGCCCTGCTCTGCCGTTAGTTACCTAACCTAACGGTGCACGAGGGGACATCGAGGCGAATGCGGATGGCATAAGTGTACGTCGTATTTATCTGTGATGTTTAGGTACTTAAATGATAGGACTTCATTAATGTGATTAATGAAATAAAAGAAACCTAAGATGTTGTAGAATCGAATTTCAAAAATAAAACAGGTAGCTACAGTTCTTGCTTTGCACAGTGGTATATATGATATATCCTGCACCTTATTCGATAAGGAAAGGACCGAGATCCCTTCACCGGGAGTGACTCCTTTAGCAATAACTGGCAGATGCTACACACTCGGTTTGTCTTTTGATTGCTTTTAAGTGTTTTTGCTTTGCACAGTGATATATATGATATATCCCGCACCTCATTCGACGAGGAAAGGACCGACGATCCCTTCACCGGGAGTGACTCCTTTAGCAAAACTAGAAAAGCCTAAAAAACACTCCATTTCAAAATTCATTCGATCCTACAACGATATCAAGTTCATTACGCAATAGGTTTTCAGAAAAACCTGTCGTAGCCCTCCGTCATTTCAGATAAGTCCTATTTAGTATTCGTGCTACATTTGTTGACCTCTGTCAAGGCGTAGTGTGCGGTAGCTAACTAGTATTTATCTGTTTATGCATATGATGCAGATTGAGTTAGGGTAGTCGTGCGGCCTTGTTGACCTCCGTCAAGGGTCGTGCGGGTGGGTTTAATTCGATCAAGAAATGACGGGTTGAACTTGACTAGTAGCCTATGGTTTGTTGACCTCCGTCAAGGTCATAGGGTGCTGGGGGCAAAATATTATCGGGAATTTCAAGTGTTGAAATTTGCAATGAGATTGCATACCTTCTATGAGATAGTTGGATCCCGATACCCGCTGCGAGTAAGAGTTACTCCTGGGAGAGTTTTATACATTACAATTAGCCGATCAAGTAGGTGTCTAGAAAGGTGTTAACGGGGTTACGCCTCTGGGAAAACGAGGTTTACATTAATTAGGTTCGTGCGAAAGCACGGGGGACCTCCCTCAAAGTACCGACACTGGCCTGGCTGAAAGATTGGCGAACTTGTAGTGTGTAATTAATCCCGGCTAGTCTTTCCTTTTAGGGTTTGAAGGAAGATTTGATAAAAAGCAGTGGGAGCCATCCTGATTAGATAAAATAAAACCAATCTATTCTTGCAAGAGCGCACGCTGAGTGTTTTCTTCTCTCTCTCTCCTGGTAGCGACCATATCACGCCTTAATCAAGATAATAATATGGATGTATTGACCGAACCCGCTTGTTATACTGAGCTGGGGAACGTTGGTCCCGCTCCAAGTTATAATTTTTATAAGACAGAGCAGGAAATTGGGGAATACCAGAATTCCCGTGCCGCTGAAACGAAGAAAGTGCATATGATGCATCTCCTTCGGGTGTGTTCATTACAGAGAACTGTTTCTCAGTATCCTTTACGTCCTGGGTATGTGATACCAGATCAGGATCCCAGATATGTAATCTGTTACATAGGGCTACAAAAAGGTAGAGAACTGAGAACGGGTGATAAGTTTCATGAGGCAGAAAACGGGGCAAGTGTTGCAGCCAAGTCTGTTGGTCACTGTCACCCTGTATTACCAATACATTGATTCTGAACGAATGTTATTAGATACCGAACCTGATATACAAAATCATATCAGTCTCTTTATTAGTAAAGAAATGATAAAATTCTGTATTGTTGGATAATGTTTTGAACATTTCCTATATCAAAAGTTGATCGTATCAGGCACGTTATCTAAAAGCGTTGATGTTCTAAATCAAACTACAGTTCTTAATATATAGAACACACACAAGAGGAAGAGTTCAGAAATGAATGAATTCTTCTTGAGGCATTGTAGACTAGGTCATATCAATGCGACCCGACTAGCTGAAGTTACATGTAGATGCATATTCAAATCAGTTTGAATTTACATCTTGTGAAACTCGCCAGTCATGTCACAAAGATAAGATGACCACAGCCCTGTTTATTGGAAACAGAGAAAGAGTTAGTGAACTCTTGGGACTGATACATGATGATGTATGTAAGGTCTCCTGTCTACACATGCCAGGACTGGTTCTTTATACTTCATTACATTCTCTGATAATCTCTCAAGATTCAGACATATGTTCATGTTGAAACACAAGTCCGAACCTTTTGAGATATTCACAGAATATAAGTTAGAAGTAGAGAACCAATACGGGTACAAGTATTATGTCCTTTGATGAGATCAAGGAGGAGAATACTTGAGCACAGAATTCCTGGACTTTTCTAAAGGAGAATAAGATTCTCTCTCGGCATTACTCCTCCGTATACACCATAGCAGATGGTATATCGGGGCGGAGCAATCACACCCTATATGATATGGTGTGCTCTATGATGAGTACTACTAAGTTACCTATTTCCTTTTGGGAGTTATGCACTTGAGAAGCTGCATACCTATTGAAAAGGGTTCAGATCAAATCAGTTGCCTACCATTTCATATGTGATATGGAATGGGAAGAGCCCATATCTTAAGTTAGTTAAGATTTGGGGTTGTCCGGCCTATGTCTAAAAGCAAAATCCGGACAAGCTCGAGGCAAGGTCTGTTATGTAGAACTGGAAATGTTCCAGCCATACAAACTGCAGCTGATGATTTGATAGAACCAAAGGATTCAGTAGATTCCAACGAACCTCAGCCTCTCCGCCGATCTAGTAGGGTTCCTCACCCACCTGAGAGATACTTCGGTTTCTCTATGACAGTGGGAGCGAGGATTACATTATGAGATGATGACCCAACTAGCTTCGAGCTGGCCATCAGGAGTAAGACTCTGTAAGAATGGTTGGATGCTTAGCGATCTGAGATGGAATTCTTATACACCAACAAAGTATGGACTTTGGTTGCTATATCTGAAGGGTTAAATCCCCATCAGGAGCAAGTATATCTTGAGAAGATTACTTGGTGTATATGGAAAAGTTGAGACTTTCAAAGCTAGACTTGTTAAAGGTTTTCTTCATCGACCAGGCCTGGATAATGATGAAACCTTTTCCAGTATCTATGCTTAAGTCCATCCAGATCCTACTTGCCACGGCTACAGACCATGACTACGATATCTGGTGGTAGGGTGTCATGACTGCTTTTCTAAATGATGTTTTAGAAGAGAGCGTCTATAAGTACACAGCCAGAGGGCTTCGAAGACAGTGGGAGCAGCGGAAACGTGTGCAAGATGCTTTATAGGATTAAAGCAGGCATCGCGGAGTTGGAACATCTGTTTTGATGGATTAGTCAAAGAGTTTGACATCATCAAAATGGTAGATGAACCTTGTATAAACAAAAAGGTAGTAGGGAGTATGGTGGTGATCCTCGTAGAGTACGTGGATGA
The DNA here is from genome assembly GCA_030015575.1 of Agapanthus africanus. Taxonomy (NCBI): domain Eukaryota; kingdom Viridiplantae; phylum Streptophyta; class Magnoliopsida; order Asparagales; family Amaryllidaceae; genus Agapanthus; species Agapanthus africanus. The sequence continues at coordinate 234,673,835 of CM057349.1, read as the reverse complement.
CATACTCTTGATAGGGAAGGAGTTTCCTATGCTACGCTCGGTCAATCTCTGCTTATCACCATAATTCTCCATATAGGATCAAAGTGATACCTCCTAAATCCTGGATTTTGGATCTTTGAGATAGATCTAAATGGATGTTAGGATACTCACTAGCTGTAGTGAGATGGTATCAATCGACCCTGGGGAGAATCACTGGAATGGTTCCAGGGTGATAAAGACGACTGAATGTCAGTCACAGGCATTGTCTTTACCCTCAGTGGAGGGACGGTATGTTGGAAGAGTTCCAAGCTAAATACCGTGACATACTAGACGATAAAGGCTGGATACATCGCTACTTAAGATGCTACCAAAGAGGCTGTTTGGGTGTATACAAGTTCATGAGATGAACTACGTTCCTACCATTGTGAGACAATGGAGTTGTGGCTTATGCCAAGGAACGCCGGTCCCATCAGTGATCCAGACATATTCTAAGGCAGTATCACTTGATCATGGAGATGGATGATCTCCAGGGAGATCGAGGTTAGGAGAGTAGACTCAGAGGACAACACAGCGGATCCACTCACAAAGGCCTGTTCCCAGAGAGAGACTGTTATGGGATGGTTGAGTATGAGATATTACAACCACTGCTACAGATGGCCCTAGTGCAAGTGGGAGATTGTTAGTTATATGTATGCCCTAGAGGCCATTACTGTACATTGGATGTATATTGTAGTGGATGCTGGGACATATATAGGAAGGACTTTCTTGCTCGACATGATAGTATGCTATCTGGTTGCTCTTTACCTTAACGTGTACACAGATTGTCTCTCTATTACATGTTGGTAAAGCCCTTAGGATGTGTACTTGACTACCTGGACTATGATGCGGATCATACTAGTGGGGACATGGTAGTCTATAAGTACATCCTTCAAAGTCCCTAGTCGTGGGTGTATCGAGACAGGGCATCCATATACCAGAGTAGACTAGCGTGTACCTTCTCGACCTATAAAGATGGGCGATGGATGATCCCATATCCCTTGGTGTTTGACATTAGAGGAGATATACGGGTGCTCAGTAGAGACTGGGTACACTGGACGGACTCGCCGAGAACTCCCAGATGGTATTATACCTTTCGTCAGATGGCAGTTCTCTGGTGACACTGGTACAGAGTAGTCTGTTGACCCGAGATCGTCATAGAGTCTTGTGTGGTTCCCACTGTGCTTTGATTTCCATCTTACCACGTCCAAGAGGGCGTGCAAAACGGTGGTTTTTGGGTACAGTCCTGAGTCACATGGAGGCAATGAGCGATAGGAGGGGATTCGTCTCTCCCGGTATAGGGGGTTGATGTTGCGCTGTGTTCGATTAGCTATAACAGGAAATCCCTGGCCAGGGTTGCTTAGATTTACTGGTAAGTGTTACCAGTAGTTTCTCGAATTGTTATAGACCTCATATCGACACGACTTATCGAGCTATTGGGGTCTGACGTTTACCACCCCTAGGCGAGATATGCGACATATCAGACGATCAGACCGGACTGTACGGTAGTGTTACTGGTTGGATTCACTGGAGTGTGAGCGGGCTTGCTCGTCGATCTTCTGATCGCTCAATACCCGGGTGGCCGTTACGTTTAGCAGACCGCTTGCGGCTTGTGGGTGTTTGATATGATCATCACCTGCTGCCGGCGTATTGACGAGTCTTTAGAGTCCTACTCAGAGGTTTCCTGGTTCAAGCGAAACGATATAGGAGCGCATATGAGATATGTGCGGGACCGAGAATAATGCGTGCATGTGATACCGTATTTCATTCTCGCGATGAATGTGTCGAAAGGTTTTATGCGATATAACCTAGTTATCGAATCGAGGATTGATTCGATAAGCCGATACATTGGATACTAGTCGGTTATGTGCGACATGATCGGATCATTGAATCAAGTGTTGATTTAATGATTTAATGCATAATTATATATTTGATATATTACTTTGCAATAACTAGTATTGGTTCACTTTAAATGGATTTTCTCACTCGGGTGTGCGCATTGCATATGCGATATGATTTTGTGCACTTGATTGTATCATGTTTGATGATGCATACTTACTTGGTTTGTGTAAAGAATTAAACAATGGTTATTTAAATGGTTAGGGTTTTGGTTTTCCTTATTCATTTATTTATCTTTTTCATTTATTCTTTTTGGAAATAAAATAATTGGCATAAGAGGATAATGGTGTCTTTCTTTGTTTGTTCATGAACTTTCATGAAGCTTTGACTTAGTTAACCATTCTTGTCTCTTGCTTAACCCTAACCATCATAACTTACCATGGTCTATTCTCTACAACTAACTAAGGTTAAGATTATGATAAGTTTCTATTTTTATTATTCTTTTGATATAACTTATCATAACAATATTCTTCTTCTTCTTCATTTCTTCATGTGAAGAAAGCTTGCCTCCATCAATGGCAAGTGATGATAAAGAGTGAGAAATCCAATTCTAAAGTTTACCCACTTCCTATTTCTTCATCCTCTACCTCTTGCCAAGTAGTAGAGTGTGTTTCCTTCACAAGTTTCATGACTTGGTGAAGTGGGAGCTTGATCTAGCGATGCCTCGACGTAGATCATCTTCGGCATGGACATCGACGACCTAGCCCGCCTATTCTCCGATGAAGCCGACGCTAGAGCCCGGGAATTCATTTGGACAGCAAGGGGACTTCGTTGCGGAGCTATGGAGGTGGAGCACCGGATCTACAAAGGTTGTATTTCCGTATAAACCTTAGTTAAGTTGTTAACTAGTTTTGTTTCGCCTAGTTTTCTAGCCAACGATCCGTAGTCGGGTTTCTCGGCACCGTTAAAATTTGAAATTGGCATGGTTGATGCCTTGTGAGACCTCTAGTGTGTGCCTAGGAACCCTACAAACTGCCATCTGACGTGTGGTATATCACCATCTGGGAGTTCTCGGCGAGTCCGTCCAGTGTACCCAGTCTCCACCGAGCACCCGTACACCATCTCTGATGTCAAACACCGATGGATATGGGATCATCCATCGCCCATCATATGGGTCAAGATGCATATACGCTAGTCTACTCTGGTGTATCGATGCCCTGTCTCGATATACCCTCGACTAGGAACTGTTATAGGATGTACTCATCGATTACCGTGGCCCCACTAGTATGATCTCATCATAGTCCCAGTAGTCGAGTACAGATCCTAAGGGCTTTATCAACATGTGAGAGAAAAACAGTAAACCAGTACAAGTCAACATGTTAAGATAAAGTGAAACCAAATAGCATACTATCATGACGAGCAAGAAAGTCATCTCTATATATATCCAGGCATCCATTATAATATACATCATATGTACAACAATGGCCTCTAGGGCATATACATAACTAACAATCTCCCACTTGCACTAAGGCCAGCTGCTGTAGTATCTCATACCTAGCATCCCGAATAATCTCTCAAACTGTATCTGGGGAATAGCCTTCGTGAATGGATCCGCAGTGTTATCCTTCGTATCTACTCTCCTGACCTCGATCTCCCGGCGATCAACTATCTCCCTGATCAGGTGATACCGCCTCAGAATATGTCTGGACTTCTGATGGGATCTGGGTTCCTTGGCCAAAACCACAGCTCCATTGTTATCGCAGTACAGAGGTATTGGATGCTCAATGGATGGAACCACACCAAGTTCACTAATGAACTTCTTGTAGGGTTCCTAGGCACTCTCAAGAGGTCTCACAAGGCATCAACCATGCCAATTTCAAATTTTAGGGGTGCCGAGAAACTCTAATACGGATTGTTGGCTAGAAGTTTAGGCGACAAAGCAACTAGTTAACTACTTTAACTAAGAGTACGGAAATACAACCTTTGTAGATCCGGTCCTCCACCTCCACGGCTCCGTGATGAAGTCCTCTCCGCTGTCTAAATGAAATCCCGGGCTCTAGCGTCGGCTTCATCGGAGAAATGGGCGGGCAAGGTCGTCGGCTTCGTGCCGAAGATGATCTACGTCGAGGCATCACAAGATCAAGCTCCCACTTCACCAAGTCATGAAACTTGTGAAGAAAACACACTCTACTACTTGGCAAGAGGTAGAGGATGAAGAAATAGGAAGTGGGTTCACTTTAGAATTGGATTTCTCACTCTATTTCATCAATCACCATTGATGAAGAAAGGTTTTCTTCATTGAAGAAGATAAAGAAGAAGGAGATAATTATTATGATAAGTTATTAAAAATGGATATAAAAGGAATACTTATCATAATAATAACCATGGTCAAGTGTAGAGACTAAACTAAGGTTAAGTGAATGGTTAGGTTAGGTATGAAGACAAAAATGGTGACTAAGTCAAAGCTTCATGAAGTTTCAACAAGAATACAAATCATGCCACCATTTTTTTTCATGCCTTTCATTTTCCAAAAACAATAGATAAATAAATAAGTGAATAAAACAAAACCCTAACCATTAACATGTAACCATGGTTTGATCTTTACACAAAAACCCTAGCAATCATGCATCATCAAACATGATACAATCAAGTGCACAAAAATATATCGCATATACAATGCGCACATCCGAGTGAGAAAATCCATCTTGAGTGAACCGATACTAGTTAATGCAAAGTGATATATCAAATATATAATTATACATTAAATCATTAAATCAACACTTGATTTAACGATCCGGTCATATCGCATATAACCGACTAGTATCAATAGTAACAACTTATCGAATCAACACTTGATCCGATAACTCGGCTATAACGCATATAACCGATCAATGTTACAAATCGCGAGAATCGAATACAGTATCACATACTTGTATCATTCTCGGTCCCGCACATATCTCATATGCGCTCCTATTTCGTTTTGCTTGAGCCAGGAAACCTCTGTGTAGGACTCTAAAGACTCGTCAATACGCCGGCAGCAGGTGATGATCATATCAAACACCCACAAGCCGCAAGCGGTCTGCTAAACGTAACGGCCACCCGGGTATTGAGCGATCAGAAGATCGACGAGCAAGCCCGCTCACACTCCAGTGAATCCAACCAGTAACACTACCGTACAGTCCGGTCTGTTCGTCTGATATGTCGCATATCTTGCCTAGGGGTGGTAAACGTCAGACCCCAATAGCTCGATAAGTCGTGTCGATATGAGGTCTATAACAATTCGAGAAACTACTGGTAACACTTACCAGTAAATCTCAGCAACCCTGGCCAGGGATTTCCTGTTATAGCCAATCGAACACAGCGCAACATCAACCCCCTATACCGGGAGAGACGAATCCCCTCCTATCGCTCATTGCGTCCATGTGACTCGGGACTGTACCCAAAAACCACCGTTTTGCACGCCCTCTTGGACGTGGTAAGATGGAAATCAAAGCACAGTGGGAACCACACAAGACTCTATGACGATCTCGGGTCAACAGACAACTCTGTACCAGTGTCACCAGAGAACTGCCATCTGACGTAAGGTATAATACCATCTGGAAGTTCTCGGCGAGTCCGTCCAGTGTACCCAGTCTCTACTGAGCACCCGTATATCATCTCTGATGTCAAACACCAATGGATATGGGATCATCCATCGCCCATCTGTATGGGTCGATAAGGTATACGCTAGTCTACTCTGGTATATCGATGCCCCATCTCGATACACCCACGACTAGGGACTTTGAAGGATGTACTTATGGACTACCTTGTCCCCACTAGTATGATCTGCATTATAGTCCAGATAGTCAAGTACACATCCTAAGGGCTTTACCAACATGTAATAGAGAGACAATCTGTGTACACGTTAAGGTAAAGAGCAACCAGATAGCATACTATCATGTCGAGCAAGAAAGTCCTCCCTATATATGTCCTAGCATCCACTACAATATACATCCTATGTATAGTAATGGCCTCTAGGGCATACATATAACTAACAATCTCCCACTTGCACTAGGGCCATCTGTAGCAGTGGTTGCAGTATCTCATACTCAACCATCCCATAAAAATCTCTCTCTGGGAACAGGCCTTTGTGAGTGGATCCGCTGTGCTGTCCTCTGAGTCTACTCTCCTAACCTCGATCTCCTTGGAGATCAACCATCTCCATGATCAAGTGATACTGCCTTAGAATATGTCTGGATCACTGATGGGACCTGCGTTCCTTGGCGTAAGCCACAACTCCATTGTCACACAATGGGAGGAACATAGTTCATCTCATGAACCAATATACACCCAAACAGCCTCTTTGGTAGCATTTTAAGTAGCGATGTATCCTGCCTTTATCGTCTAGTATGCCACGGTATTTAGCTTGGAACTCTTCCAACATACCGTCCCTTTACTGAGGGTAAAGACAATGCCTGCGACTGACATTCAGTCGTCTTTATCACCCTGGAACACTTCCAGTGATTTTTCCCAGGATCAATTGATACCATCTCACTACATCTAGTGAGTATCCTAATATCCATTTAGATCTATCTCATAGATCCAAAACCCAGGATTTAGTAGGTATCACTTTGATCCTATATGGAGAATCATTGTGATAAGCGGAGATTGATCGATCGTAGCATAGGAAACTCCTTCCCTATCAAGAGTATGTCATCCACGTACTCTACGAGGATCACCACCATACTCCCTACTACCTTTTTGTTTATACAAGGTTCATCTACCATTTTGATGAAGTCAAACTTTTTGACAACTACATCAAAACAGACGTTCCAACTCCGCGATGTCTGCTTTATCCTATAAAGCATCTTGCACACGTTTCCGCTGCTCCCACTGTCTATGAAGCCCTCTGGCTGTGTACTTACAGACGCTCTCTTCTAAAACATCATTTAGAAAAGCAGTCATGGCACCCAACCGCCAGATATCGTAGTCATAGTACGTAGCCGTGGCAAGTAGGATCCGGATGGACTTAAGCATAGTTGCTTGAAAAGGTTTCATCATTATCCACACCTGGTCAATGATGCAAACTTTAACAAGTCTAGCTTTGAAAGTCTCAACTTTTCCATCTACACCAAGTAATCTTCTCAAGATATACTTGCTCCAGATGGGGATTTAACCCTTCAGATATAGCAACCAAAGTCCATACTTTGTTGGTGTATAAGGATTCCATCTCAGATCGATAAACATCCAGCCATTCTTACAGAGTCTCACTCCTGATGGCCAGCTCGAAACTAGTTGGGTCATCATCTTATGATGCAATCCTCGCTCCCACTGTCATAGAGAAACCTTAGTATCTCTCAGGTGGGTGAGGAACCCTACTAGATTGGCGGAGAGGCTGAGGTTCGTTGGAATCTACTGAATCCTTTGGTTCTACCAAATCATCTGCTGTAGTTTGTATAGCTGGAACCTTTTCAGTTCTACATTACAGACCTTGCCTTGATCTTGTCCGGATTTTGCTTTTAGACATAGGCCGGACAACCCCAAATCTTAACTAACTTAAGAGATGGGCTCTTCCCTTATCATATCAAATATGAAGTGGTAGGCAACTGATTTGGTTTGAACCCTATTCAATAGGTTTGCAGCTTCTCAAGTGCATAACTCCTAAAAGGAAATAGGTAACTCAGTAGTACTCATCATAGAGCACACCTTATCATATAGGGTGTGATTGCTCCGTCCCGATATACCATCGTGCTATGGTGTATTCGGAGGAGTAATGCTGAGAGAGAATCTCATTCTCCTTTAGAATAGTCCAGGAATTCCGTGCTCAAGTATTCTCCTCCTTGATCACGTCAAAGGACATAATACTTATACCCGTATTTTGGTTCTCTACTTCTAACTTATATTCTGTGAATATCTCAAAAGGTTCGGACTTGTGTTTCAACAGGAACATAGGTCTGAAACTCGAAAGATTATCAGAGAATGTAATGAAGTATAAAGAATCAGTCCTGGCATTTGTAGACTGGGGACCTACATACATCAACATGTATCATCCCAAGAGTTCACTAACTCTTTCTCTGTTTCCAATAAACAGAGCTGTGGTCATCTTATCTTTGTGACATGACTGGCGAGTTTCACAAGATGTAAATTCAAACTGATTTAAATATGCATCTAAATGTAAACTCAGCCAGTCGGGTCGCATTGATATGACCTAGTCTACAATACCTCAAGAAGGATTCGTTCATTTCTGAACTCTTCCTCTTGTGTGTGTTCTGTATACTAAGAACTGTAGTTTGATTTAGAACATAAATGCTTTTAGATAACGTGCCTGAACCGATCAACTTTTGATATAGGAAATGTCCAAAACATTATCCAACAATACAAAATTTTATCATTTCTTTACTAATAAAGAGAGTGATATGATTTTGTATATCAGGTTCGGTATCTAACAACATTCGTTCAGAATCAATGTATTGGTAATACAGGGTGACAGTGACCAACAGACTTGGCTACAACACTTGCCCCGTTTTCTGCCTCATGAAACTTATCACCCGTTCTCAGTTCTCTACCTTTCTGTAGCCCTATGTAACAGATTACATATCTGGGATCCTGATCTGGTATCACATACCCAGGACGTAGAGGATACAGAGAAACAGTTCTTTGTAATGAACACACCCGAAGATGATGCATCAGCATGCTCTCTCTTCGTTTGGGCGGCACGGGAAATCTGGTATTCCCCAATTTCCTGCTCTGTCTTATAACAATTATAAGTTGGAGCGGGACCAACGTTCCCCAGCTCAGTATAACAAGCGGGTTCGGTCAATAATCCGTATTATTATCTTGATTAAGGCGTGATATGGTCGCTACCAGGAGAGAGAGAGAAGAAAACACTCAGCGTGCGCTCTTGCAAGAATAGATTGGTTATTATTTTATCTAATCAGGATGGCTCCCACTGCTTTTTATCAAATCTTCCTTCAAACCCTAAAAGGAAAGACTAGCCGGGATTAATTACACACTACAAGTTCGCCAATCTTTCAGCCAGGCCAGTGTCGGTACTTTGAGGGAGGTCCCCCGTGCTTTCCACGAACCTAATTAATGTAAACCTCGTTTTCCCAGAGGCGTAACCTCGTTGACACCTTTCTAGACACCTACTTGATCGGCTAAGTGTAATGTGTAAAACTCTCCCAGGAGTAACAATTACTCGCAGCGGGTATCGGGATCCAACTATCTCATAGAAGGTATGCAATCTCATTGCAAATTTCAACACTTGAAATTCCCGATAATATTTTGCCCCTAGCGTCCTATGACCTTGACGCAGGCCAACAAACCATAGTGCGCTAGTCAAGTTCAACCCGTCATTTCCTGATTGAATTAAACCCACCCGCACGACCCTTGACGCAGGCCAACAAAGTCGCACGACTACCCTAATCCAATCTGCATCATATGCATAAGCAGATAAATACTAGTCAGCTACCGCACACTACGCCTTGACGCAGGCCAACAAACGTTGCACGAATACTAACTACCACTTATCTGAAATGACGGAGGGCTACGACAGGTTTTTCTGAAAACCTATTGCGTAATGAACTTGATATCGTTGTAGAATCAAATGATTTTAAAAATGGAATGTTTTTGAGCACAGTGGGAACCACACAAGACTCTATAACGATCTCGGGTCAACAGACTACTCTGTACCAGTGTCACCAGAGAACTGCCATCTGACGTATGGTATAATACCATCTGGGAGTTCTCGGCGAGTCCGTCCAGTGTACCCAGTCTCTACTGAGTACCCGTATATCATCTCTGATGTCAAACACCAATGGATATGGGATCATCCATCGCCCATCTGTATGAGTCGAGAAGGTATACGCTAGTCTACTCTGGTATATCGATGCCCCGTCTCGATACACCCACGACTAGGGACTTTGAAGGATGTACTTATGGACTACCTTGTCCCCACTAGTATGATCTACATCATAGTCCAGATAGTCAAGTACACATCCTAAGGGCTTTACAAACATGTAATAGAGAGACAATCTGTGTACACGTTAAGGTAAAGAGCAACCAGATAGCATACTATCATGTCGAGCAAGAAAGTCCTCCCTATATATGTCCTAGCATCCACTACAATATACATCCTATGTATAGTAATGGCCTCTAGGGCATACATATAACTAACACTTCTTGATCCAGACAGCCTCTTTGGCAGCATCGTTGGCAGCAATGTATTCAGCCTCCATCGTCGAGTCTGCAACGGTATCCTGTTTGGAACTCTTCCAACATACCACCCCTCCATTGAGGGTAAAGAAAAATCCCGAGTGCGACTTAGAGTCGTCCTTATCACTTTGGAAGCTGGAATCGGTAAAGGACTCCACCTGGAGTTCTCCGTTACCATACACCAAGAACATCTCCTTAGTCCTTCGCAAGTACTTGAGAATGTTCTTCACAGCTGTCCAGTGACTCTCTCCAGGATCTGCTTGATACCGACTCACTACACTTAGTGAGTATGCTACATCGGGTCTGGTACATAGCATCGCATACATGATAGAGCCTACTGCCGAAGCATAGGGTATCCCTTGCATGCGAGCTCTCTCCAAATCAGTCTTGGGAGACATCTCTTTGGAGAGAGTGAGTCCAGAGATCGTGGGTTGGTTCCCACGCTTGGATTCTTCCATACTAAACCTCTTTAATATGGTGTCAATGTACCTGGATTGGGACAATCCCAGTATCCTTTTAGATCTATCTCTATAAATCATGATTCCCAATATGCAGGAGGCATCACCTAGATCTTTCATTGAGAATCTCTGTGATAAGAAGAGCTTGACTGATTGCAGCATAGGAATATCATTTCCTATCAAGAGTATGTCATCCACGTACAATACGAGGAAGACAACCTTACCCTCTGCTACCTTCTTATAGATACAAGGTTCATCTATATTTTTGATGAAGTCAAACTCTTTGACTACAACATCAAAACAGATGTTCCAACTCCGCGATGCTTGCTTTAACCCATAAATGGATTTAAGCAGCTTGCACACCTTTCCGCTGCTCCCACTATCTACGAAGCCCTCTGGCTGAGTCATGTATACGCTCTCTTCTAAATCACCGTTTAGAAAGGCGGTCTTAACATCCATTTGCCAGATTTCGTAGTCATGGTATGCAGCAATGGCAAGTAAGATCCAGATGGACTTAAGCATAGCTACTGGAGAAAAGGTTTCGTCATAATCCACACCTGGTCGTTGACGAAAACCCTTTGCTACAAGTCTAGCTTTGAAAGTCTCAACCTTTCCATCTACACCAAATTTCTTTTTAAAGATCCACTTGCTCCTAATGGGTTTTACCCCTTCAGGAGCATTTTCCAAAGTCCATACTTTGTTGGTGTACATGGATTCCATCTCAGATCGCATTGCATCCAGCCATTTCACAGAGTCACCACTCGTGATGGCCTGCTCGAAACTAGTCGGGTCATCATCATCCATGATGCAATCCTCGCTTCCACCATCAATGAGAAAACCGTAGTATCTCTCAGGTGGATGAGAAACCCTACTAGATCGGCGGAGAGGCTGGGGTTCGTCGGGTATTACTGAATCCTCTGGTTCCACTAAATCATCTGTTGTAGTTTGTTCTGCTGGAACTTCTTCCAGTTCTACCTCAAAGCCACTAATTTCTTTTGCAAGAAATTCCTTTTCTAAAAAGGTGGCGTGCCGAGAAACAAACACCTTTTGTTCTTCGGTGTGGTAGAAGATATACCCGCGCGAATGTTTGGGATATCCAATAAACTTGCACAGAATAGACTTTGCGCCGAGTTTGTCCGGATTTTGTGTTTTCACATATGCCGGACAACCCCATATCCTAACATAATTAAGATATGGTCTATTTCCTTTCCATATCTCATATGGAGTGGTTGGCACAGATTTGGTGGGAACCATATTCAATAGGTCTGCAGCTGTCTCCAGTGCATACCCCCAGAAGGAAATAGGTAACTCAGCTGTACTCATCATCGAGCGCACCATATCTAATAGGGTGCGATTCCTCCGCTCGGATACACCGTTGTGCTGTGGTGTATAAGGAGGAGTAAGCTGAGAGAGAATCCCATTCTCTTTTAGATAATCTAGGAACTCATTGCTTAAGTATTCACCTCCTCGATCAGATCGAAGAATCTTAATACTTTTGCCCGTTTGGTTCTCTACTTCGTGCTTATATTCTCTGAATTTCTCAAAAGCTTCAGACTTGTGTTTCATCAGGAACACATATCCGAATCTTGAGAGATCGTCAGTGAATGTAATGAAGTAGGAAGAACCGTTCCTGGCATGCGTAGACATGGGACCACATACATCACTATGTATTAGTCCTAAGAGTTCAGTAACTCTTTCTCCGTGTCCACTAAACGGAGCTTTGGTCATTTTTCCTTTGAGACATGAATGGCAAGTATCATAAGATGATAATTCGAACGAATTCAAATAACCATCCTTATGTAACTTAGCCAGTCGTGTCGCATTGATATGACCAAGTCTACAATGCCACAAGTAGGATTCGTTCATAGCTGAACTTTTCCTCTTGTGTGTGTTTTGTATATTCAGGACTGTATTCTGATTCAGAATGAATATGCTATTATGTAACGAGCCTGATGCGATCAACTTTTGATCTAGGAATATGTTCATAACATTATCCTTTACTACAAAATTATATCCTTCTTTACTTAATAAAGAAACTGATATAATATTGCACATCATGTTCGGTATATAATAGCACTCATTTAGAATCAGTGTATTACGACTTGGTAATACAAGGTGATATTCGCCAACTGTTTTGGCTACAATACTTGCACCGTTCCCTACTTGAACGGAATGATCACCTTTTCCCAGTTCTCTACATTTTCGTAGCCCATGTAACAATTTACATATGTGGGATCCTGATCCGGTATCTAATACCCAGGACGTAGGGTGAACTGAGAAACAGTTCTCAATAACTAACACACCCGAAGAAGATGCATCAACATGCATGTTCTTTTGGGCGGCTTGAGAATCCAGATATTCTCCTGTTTCCTATTCAGTCTTATAACTCTTATAAGGAAGAACGGGTCCAACGTTCCCTTGCTCAGTACAATAATCGGGTTCTGTCAATACACCCATATTATTATCTTGATTATGGCCTGACATGGTCGCTACCTAGAGAGAGAGAGAAAAAAACACTTTAGCGTATGCTCTTGCAAGATTAGATTGGTTATTATCTTATCTAATCAGGATGTCTCCCACTGTTTTTATCAAATCTACCTTCAAACCCTAAAAGGTAAGATTAGCCGGGATTAATTACACCCTACAGTTTCGTCAATCTTTCAGCCAGATCAGTGTTGGTACTTTGAGGGAGGTTCCCCGTGCTTTCGCACGGACCTAATTAAAGTAAACCTCGTTTTCCCAGAGGCGTAACCCCGTTAACACTTTTCTAGACACCTACTTGATCGGCTAATTGTCCTGTGTAAAACTCTCCCAGGAGTAACTCTTACTCGCAGTGGGTATCGGGATCCAACTATCTCATAGAAGGTATGCAATCTCATTGCAAATTTCAACACTTGAAATTCCCGATAATATTTTGCCCCTAGTGTCCTATGACCTTGACGCAGGCCAACAAACCATAGTGCGCTAGTCAAGTTTAACCCGTCATTTCTTGATTGAATTAAACCCACCCGCACGACCCTTGACGCAGGCCAACAAAGTCGCACGACTACCCTAATCCAATCTGCATCATATGCATAAACAGATAAATACTAGTTAGCTACCGCACACTACGCCTTGACGCAGGCCAACAAGCGTAGCACGAATACTAAATAATATCTATCTGAAATGACGGAGGGCTACGCAGGTTTTTCAGAAAAACCCTGAGCATAATGAACTAGATATCGTCGTAGAATCATGTGGTTTTTGAAAAGGAGTGTTTTTGAGGCTTCTAGTTTCGCTAAAGAGGTCACTCCCGGTGAAGGGATCTCGGCTCTTTCCCCATCGAATATGGTGCAGGATATATCATATATATCGCTGTGCAAAGCAAGAACTATATAAGCTGTCAAAAACTAAACCGCGAGTTTGTAGCATCTGCCAGTTTCGCTAAAGAGGTCACTCCCGGTGAAGGGATCTCGGCTCTTTCCTCATCGAATAAGGTGCAGGGCATATCATATATACCGCTGTGCAAAGCAAAACTCTAAAAGCAATCAAAAGACAAACCGCATTTTGTAGCATCTGCCAGTTTCGCTAAAGAGGTCACTCCCGGTGAAGGGATCTCGGCTCTTTCCTCATCGAATAAGGTGCAGGACATATCATATATATCACTGTGCAAAGCAAAACTGTAGCTACCCCTTTTATAAAGTTTTGATTCTACAACATCTTTAAGTTTCTTTTCTTTTTATTAATCTCATTAATAAAATCCCATCAGCTTATGCTTCCTAAGCATCATAGAAGAAACGAAAGCAGTAATATTTATATATCAGCATATATATATAGTATAAGCATTTGTCTTAAGCAGTAATATGATCTCATCACAGAACATTGCAGCAGAAGAACATATATGAAATATTGGATATACTAGGACGTCCGTGTTTTCAATACTAGCCTGTATAAAACACGGATTCCACAGTCGCGACGAATAGCCAAACCCACATCCCAAGACCCCTACGAGAGCGTCAAGTAATACTGCCAATTCTAGGGTTAGGAGACCCGGTCTCGACTCCTCGAGATGGTCTCCCACTGGACCCTAGAACCCGGTTACTTGTGCTCTCCACCTTGGGTCTACCTAATGCGGAAAAGTAAATAATATACAAGGGTGACATCAACCTCAACCTGGAAGTGCCCCAAATAAAAGAATATTACATTACAAATGAATTTTACATGAATGAAAATAAAAACCCTCATCTCACATAAAACCCCCGGCTATTCAAAATGCGACGATCCAATATAACATATCACAGCAACACATAATATCATATATCATCAACGTAAGTAAATATGCGCATCCCAATTGTCGTTGACATATAGCAACGAAACCGGCGATATCACATATTACACTTACGGTCACAGAAAAGAAAGTGTAAAACTACAACATTTGGAATCCACAATCACTTTAGACATCGTAAATCCGAAATATCACATACTTCGCATTTCATGCCTAACTCTATGAATTCCACATATTGTATCACATTCCAGATAAATAGACAGTATTAAACTTTTCGAACAGATAATCAAATACCCAAAATTTCCTAAAGTGCTCAACACTTGAGCGAAGTTCAAATAATCCCAGAATATGTCACAGTACCAGTGATCCAGCCGTAGAAGGATCAAGCCAACGCCTCACATGTGGCACGCCGTACTGCCCCAAACCCGAAGGTTCAAAAGGCAGTTCAAGACGGTCACATAATCGAGTTAAGGTTTGTGGTCTTCTAGAGGGTCCACCGCTTAACTTGTACAATTTCTCCGAAAGATTTAAACCCGATAAAAAATTCAACACTTGAAAGTTTGCCGTGCCGGGATAAAGTGGGTTAATGATATCCGTTCAAATAGTTTAACAGTTTCTAAATATCCGGAAATAATAAAGAATTTAAATTTTCCGATCGAATCTACGATTACAAAATAAACCCCAGATTAAACAATACTTGAATCACATTTAAAAATACCCAGAAGCATCAACAAGCACCTACGGATAATACCATGAAGCCACGTGTCACAATCCCATAAATCGGCCGCGGAACCGCCGCGGGAAGCAGGTTTCCGCCGCGGTTCCGCCGCGGTTTAGTGGATTTGTGGGCCCGTGTTTCATGGTAATACCTAAAATTCCCTGCTGATTTTTTTAAGTATTTTTAATTTAGAAAAATCCCAGATTTTGAAAAATTTCCAGAGAGGGGGTTATATTCGTCGGTTCGGGTTCGATCGGAGTTTTAACTTCGTAAACACATCGCCTAATGTTCTAGCTAGGCTCTGATACCACTGTAGGGTCCCTAGGCACACTTGTGAAGGTTCATAACGCATCAAACATGCACGAATAAAATTTTACATGTGCCGAACAACCCAAAGATAGGATCTTTGCTAGATAATTAGGGTTAAGCATGCAAGATAACATCTTTTTATCTAAGTGTGAGGGATTACAACCTTTGTAGTCCGCTCCTTCGCTTCACAAGCTCCGAGTAGAAGTTCCTTCGCCGCGATCCATGATCTTCCGGACTCAAGAGAGGCTCCACGACTCAAACGATCCATGCTAGCTTGAAGTGTTCCAAATCTCCGATGATCTACGTCGAAGTATCAATAACTCAAGCTTTCTCACTCTAAAGAGATGAACACACTAATCTCATGGGCTAGATGAGATGAGGATGAGAGAGTAGTATTTATTCTTTCTTTTTAAATCATTTTCTCATAATTTATCATCACAAAATGAATTTCTAGTGAGCTCAAAATCAAGAGAGAAGAAGATGATAATGGAAATGATAATTCCTTTTGTGATGAATAGAAAGAAATGTATATGATTGATATATCAACCATGGTCAAGGATGAGTGGCTAATAGTTTGTAGAGAATAAACTAGAGTTAGGGTTTGGTTAGGTTAAGTTATGAGTCATGTAAAAATATCAACCATAATATCTTAAGCATGACAAAAACAAAGCTTCTAGAAGGTGCAAGAAGAAGCTAACCCTAATCAAACCCTAATCCCATTTAATCATCCTTAAACATGTTTATTAATAAATCATATCATGTCACAATAATATATATCACATATACATTATATATTTGAAACAAAAGAAAATAATACAATTAACATATATCGCATATATATCAATGTATCATCCAGTGAGAAAATGAAATAATAAAGCAAGCCAATATTAGATAATGTAATACAATATATCATATATATTATTATACATTAAATCACCAAATCAACACTTAATTCGATGATCCGGCTATATGGAATATAACCGACTAATATATCATGTACTGATTTATCGAATCAACACTTGATCCGATGTCCCTGTTCATATCTAAATATCGCGAGAATATAATACGGTATCTCATATGGCATTATCCTCGGTCCTGCACATATCACATATGTGCCTCTACTCCGTTTCGCCTGAGCCAAGAAACCTCTGTGTAGGACTCTAAAGAATCGTCAATACGCCGGTAGCAGGTGATGATCATATCAAACACCCACAAGCTGCAAGCGGTCAGCTAAACGTAACAGCCATCCAGGTATTGAGCGATCAGAAGATCAACAAGCTAGCATGTGCGTTCTCCTATGAATCCAATCAGTAACACTCCCGTACAGTCCGGTCTGTTCGTCTGATATGTCGCATATCAAGTCTAGGGGTGGTAAACGTCAGACCCCAGTAACCGATAAGTCGTGTCGATGTGTGGCTCATAACGGGTCGAGAAACTACTAGTAACACTTACCAGTAAATCTCTATATCAGCCCTGGCCAGGGACTTCCAGTTAAAGCCAATCGAACACAGCACAACATCAACTCCCTATACCGGGAGAGACGAATCCCCTCCTATCGCTCATTGCCTCCATATGATTCGGGACTGTAGCCAAAAGCCACCGTTTTGCACGCCCTCTTGGACGTGGTAAGGTGGAAATCAAAGCACGGTGGGAATCACACAAGACTCTATGACGATCTCGGGTCTACAGACTACCCTGTACCAGTGTCACCGGAGAACTGCCATCTGACGTGTGGTATATCACCATCTGGGAGTTCTCGGCGAGTCCGTCCAGTGTACCCAGTCTCCACTGAGCACCCGTACACCATCTCTGATGTCAAACACCGATGGATATGGGATCATCCATCGCCCATCATATGGGTCAAGATGCGTATATGCTAGTCTACTCTGGTGTATCGATGCCCTGTCTCGATATACCCTCGACTAGGAACTGTTATAGGATGTACTCATCGACTACCGTGGCCCCACTAGTATGATCTCATCATAGTCCAAGTAGTCGAGTACAGATCCTAAGGGCTTTATCAACATGTGAGAGAAAAACAGTAAACCAGTACAAGTCAACATGTTAAGATAAAGTGAAACCAAATAGCATACTATCATGACGAGCAAGAAAGTCATCTCTATATATATCCAAGCATCCATTATAATATACATCATATGTACAACAATGGCCTCTAGGGCATATACATAACTAACACGATGCACATTCTATATGAACCTTCATTCTTCTTCACAGGAAATACTGGTGATCCCCAACTTGAAGTGTTGGGACGAATCCATCCTTTCGCCAATAATCCATCCAACCGAGTTCGGACTTCCTTCAATCCTTCCGGACTTAATCGATAAGATGCTTTGATCACTGGTTGTGCTCCTGGTACTAAATCAATGCTGAATTCAAGAGCTCGATTGGGTGGCAAACCTGATATATCGTCAGGAAACACATCGTCAAACTCTCGAACCACTTCTGGCTTTGATTCTTCCTCTGGTCAAGTGGCTGCAATTACTGCCTTCTTTGGTTTCGACTTATAAGTACTTGGCTCCAGGGTACGGTCTCCACTTTTGAAATATAAGACCGGATGGTCTGGAATCTCGAACACTACCCTCCTTTCACAACAGTCGATGGTAGCATAGAAGGTTCCAAGCCAATCCATAGCTAGAACCACATCGAAATTCGGTATGTCCAGCACCTTGAAGTCAGCATAGAATTCTCTCCTGCAGACGACTACTGGACACAAGCTATATCCCATTGTTGCCTTTAGAACGTTGTTCTCTGAACTGACATTCCAGCTGGATACAAGCGGTGTGACTGGAATCGCATGAGTTCGGACGAACCATTGCGACATAAAGCAGTGAGATGCTCCAGTATCGAAGAGTGCTAGTGCAGGGAGTGAGGCTACTAAGATTGTACCTAAGGTGTGTGGGATATGTTTTAGGTATAGGAAAAATATGTAGGTAGGTGTTAAGACTGAAAGAAAAGGTTGAGAAGAAAGGATTACGAGTGATAACTTGGCCAGTGGCCTCAACTTCTTCTACTGTCATCGTGAAAGCCTGTCGTTGTAGTACATTCCTCCTGGCCGGAGGAGCATTCCTCGGAACGTTTCATTGAGCTTGATGGAACTGACGAGGAGGAGGTGTTGTTGGTGGTCCTCTAAGTGGTGGAGCAAGTAGTGCAAGTATCGGAGCAGGTACTTGAAGGGCTGGTCTTTGCTGGTAAGTGATTACTGGCCTGGGTGCAGCAATTGGGTTGTGTCTTTAGGAACAAGACTCAAAATCATGAGTAGCTGAGCCGCAGACTAAGCAAACACAGTTGGCTCGCCGGCAGTCTTTCATCATATGTCTAGCTCTCTTGCAGTAGGTACAAAAAGCTGGGCTAGGCCTGTTGTTTGGTACTCTCGGTCTCCTTGGCACAAATGGTGGTCTTGATGAGGCTCCTTGATTGATCTTAATCTTCGTGTGTATTTGGAAATATTTCACAATCAAAGAAATTTATACCGCAATCAATTAACGGTGTCGATGTAGCGCGTTAGTGAATACGGATCGTCCACTGAGATGTGTGTTTTGATCGATCTTGTTTTATGAGTCGAAATGAAAAGATAAAAGAAAATGCAAGAAAATTGATTCAAGATTTGTGAGTTTTAATTTCAAGAAATATAAAGAAAATAGAGATCCAGAATAAAGAATCAAGAAATGTCCCAATCGTTTGAATTATCAAGATTTGTATAGTAGCTTGTAGAAATCGATCCAATTGATAGTGATGATGAATACTAATGATTATTAATTCTTATCTATTGAAGATTTGTTTCTAAATCGATGACGATCAATGATGATTAGGGATCTATTGAAGAAACTAGGGTTTCTCCATCATCATCCCTTGTCCTTTCATTAATTACCATTCAAATTCTAGCCTCTAGCAAATTGAATCATCGATCATTGATCTCTAATTTGGAGCGAAGAAAGTGATCTTGCTCAAATTAGGTTTTCGATGAGTCAATTTCCTAAAGATTACAAAACTCATAAGACTTAAGAATCGTTCAAGAATTTCATCAACATCATATACCTATTCTCTCGATTCCGCTACAAGCGGAGATTTCACTCAAACATCATGAAAATTAATGAATCAAAGATCAAGAAGTTTCATAACGCAAGAATGTAAAGAAAGCAAGAATATCAATTATCACCTTTATTAAATCGACGACTAATTACACCTTTCCTCAATTCGAGATTACAAGATGTTGCTCTCGATCGCTCATTTTGAAGAGGTAACTAGACCCGTCGAAGTTTGCTCCGCTTGATCTCCGTGAGTCGTGGATCGTCGTGGATCTCTTACTCGGATGAAGATTGGCTTCGCTGATAAAGGATCGATGGTTGCTTGCTTGATTTGCTTCTCGATGGATCTTGATTTGGCTTTGGAATTAGATTTGGGCTAGGGTTTTTAGTTGCAAGTTGTGTCACTTAACTTGCGGAATTTTGGCTCAATATTCAACCACTCAATTAATGAACAACCTTTTTTAACGAAGCCATAGATGCCTTTTTATAGTTTTCCCTCAAGCTTCCCCTAGAAGCTAGGTCTAGCTTCCCTTAGAAGCTTAGTTGTTATGAGGCTTGCATAGGAAGCTAGAGAAGTTTCTAGATTAAGGTAGTTAGCTAGCTTATATGAGAAGCTTGGTTGTTATGAGGCTTGCATGAGAAGCTTGGTAGGTATTAAGCTTGCACAAGAAGCTTGGCTGTTAGAAGGGAAGCTTCTAGAGATTTCTAGGAACTGAAGCATCTTGAAGAATTTTTGCCGTTGAGAAGAAACCTCTGTAGAAAATTTCTGCCGCCGACGAGTCGGATCGGCCGCGGATCCGCGGCCATATAGTGAGCTCTCTGCATGAAAATCTCAGGACATTCTGGTGTTGGCTTTATGGCACTTTCCTGATGTCTGAAATATTTTTATACTTTCTTGTTTACTGTCAGATCACAAGTCTTGGACTTGATGCGTTTTATCAGCACTTTTAGCAGATCCGGCTCTTTTACCTGGAGAATTTTCTGCACACAATCTCGAGACAAGTTTTTGATATACAAAGATCATGCATGTAATAATAAACACACAATTTCCCTCATAATCCCGGATATAATGTATAACACATGTTATTTGATATTTTGCAGACAAATTGCTAATATGTGCTATATTTATACCAAACACCTTTAGATGATTGCAAAGAATAGGAAAATTATTGTGTTAAAAATTCAATATTTTCGACTGATCAAATTCCCCCAAACTTAATTTTGGTCGTTTCGAGCAAACTTGTTTTATTCAGGTGAAGGAGAAAATAGAAGAAAAACTAACTAGCACACTTTCGTAGGCAACACGATTGCTCTGAGCACGTGCAACAAGCCTTTAAACCTCTAGGTGTCCCTAGTAGGAGGAGTGTTGTCTCCTGAGGGTTTTCAGCGGATTGCACCCACAAAATCCAATAATAAAAGGAAGACCGTGAAAGTTACATATAAAGATAAGAATTATAAAAGAAAGACTTTGAAAATTTGAGTTTCCAACTATACTAGCTTTTCGGTTGTCATGACCCCTATCTTAATAGTCATGAAAAAATGTTAGAAATCACATCATCTCTCAATAAAACATCGTCCTTATTCTTCATCCCTACCTTTCTTCCAAATATCGATCATATACCCCTACGTGTGCGTAAAAGACATCTCTACACTCGGAGAATTCAATTCAAGCTATCATACTCTTGTCCATCTGCCTCAGTACTTTTTAATCGGTGCATTTTTAGATGGAATTGCTCACACATTTTTCATGCGATCGTTAATACTTCTTGAGGTATTAACCGATTACTCATGTGCTTGCTGATTAGGTGTATTAGTATTTTCCTCGTCTTGCACCACCTAAGGCTTAGCAGTGACTCCCAAACCAGTTGGTCTAAGGCACTAGGTGATGAAGCACCTTCGCTATATTTTTTATTGCTGCCTTGGTGATAACAAAACCAGTGTTCATTTTTCTTCACCATTTTATCTTTTATTCATTTATAATTTCCTTCATACTTTGGCTTTTAGACAAGAGCATTTCAAGGAATCCTCTACTATCCCGAGTTTCAAGATGTGTGTAAGTGCGTATAGTAGGGTATCAATATTCAAATGTTTGGCTTCCAGAATATGAACTATTTTTCAGACTTATTTTTATCCTCAGATTAGTGACTTATTTTATCTTTACTAACCCTTGGGACAACGGCTCATAACTACTTATTACTAGTTCGTTTAAGAAAACTTCTAACTTTCTTGGTTTTCTTAAATTTTTCCAATCTTTTGAATGTAATTTTTCACTATCTAATCTTTTATTATCTTATTTATGTACAATTTTTTTTATATGTTTTGTGCTTATGAAAATATGATGCAAAGTAATGTGTAAATAAGCACAAACCTCTCTCAAACTTGTTTAGAACAGTGTCCTCACTGTTGCCATCCGCTAAACCTCAAAAAACCAGTAAGCTTGGGAGGACATTATTAATGGGGGCAAGAATAAGTGAAAGTGAAAATCCTCCCCCAAACTTATTTTTGGCTAACAATTTTTGAAGACAACTTTTATTTTCAAGAGCCAAAAATATACCCTCCCTCAAACATGAGTTAGACAATATTAAGCATTTTAAGAGGGGGTAAATCATTTGGTCAAAATAAGACTTTACAAAGACCAAAAATTAATACCAACCATTCAAAGATTTTATCAGTGTAACGTATAGGTCGGTGGAAGAACATGTTGTATAGAGTCAGGAAGAAATGAGGAAGAGATAAGTGGTGGTCTGGAAAGGGTATGAGTTTTAAATTAGAGAAATGAATGAATGAGGATGAATCTGAATGATTAGGAAGAAGGAGTGGTGGCGGTTCAACTTCTATAGGTTGAGGTTGATTAATCACAAAATCCGTATTGTTTAGGAATGCAAGTTCGTCAGTAAAAAGTTCTTCAAAACTTTCATCAAGGGTGTGATCAAATATTTTGCTGTCAATAATTTTTGTGTCTGATTTTACCATACTTGATTTGTCAAAATACATGGAGGTAGAAGCCTCGAAAAACTCATCTACCTCATTTTCAAAAATATCCAAATCAAGTTGGCTTTTTGGGATTGTCAACTTGAACTATCGGATTGTGATTCATCAAAACTCACTGAAACTATAGGAAGAATAGAAGAAGAATCGGAGAAATTAGAAGGTGAAATGGGTAAACAAATGTGTGTGTCGAGGATCGCAAAACCAGATGTGGAAGATGTAGGCTGAATTTCGGTCTGCTGTTCGGTTATATCATTATTATCAACTTGGAGAAGCATTTGGGGTTCGGGAAGAATTATCAAAGGCTCGAGATGATGACCACAAGGAAGTGAAAGGACCTGAACAATTGGTAGGACAAACTCATCCAAAATTTCGGGTTCATCAATCAATATATCCCCAACGTCAATCACCTCATTCAAGTGAAGGTTAAAATTCTCAAACACCGCATTCAAAGAATGGTTTTCAATCAATTTTGATTCAAGAGTGGAGGTGTAGAGGATTTGGTATGGTTTCACTCGAAATGGACCCTTCACAATTGGGTAAATCAAACACTACATTATTACATAACTTCTCATACACTCTATCGTCAATTGGTAAATCATTTGGTGTACTCGATGAATCTGTGAAACTGGAGTTGTGGATTTCAGTTTGGAAAGGGAATGTTTGATTAGGAAAGGTGTACAGTTCTCTCTCACTCCCAAATTCTCATTTTGTCCTATGCCCGAATTAGACATTGAAAAATTTTTAGCTGGTTCGGAACTAGTTGCTCCTTCATATTTATCCATGCTTCCTTTCCATTCATCTCTGATGCGGTTCAACATTACTAAACCTTCTTCTAATGTCTGCTCAAGACTAAACTTAGGTTGATAAGGAGCTTCAGTATAAGATTGAAATTCTTGTGGACAATTAAAACTCCCAAATGACTTATTAGAAGGACCGTTTAGAGAAGGTGGAAAAGTTGGATTGGATTGAAAGGAATTGAATGGTTGCAAAAATTGGGCAGGAGTAGGGTCAACATTGTGATAAAAAGAATATTGATATTGGTTGGTCGGTTGGCTATTAGACATCATACATGCTATAAACCGATTATGAAATTCTTCTTTAGAAAGTGGAGGTGATGGTTGATATTGGTCCGGATTGAAACTTTGGCCTTTAGCCCTAGCTATATGCTCAGCAATGGACATGCGTCTAGGGGCATCCTCACTCGGAGTATCAACTGAAACGGATGTAGAATTAGGATACGGTTGATATTGGTCCGGATTGAAACTTTGGCCTCTAGCCCTAGCTATATGCTCAGCAATGGACATGTGTCTAAGGGCATCCTCACTCGGAGTATCAACTGAAATGGATATAGAATTAGGATACTGTTGATAAGACCTGGACTGAGGTGGCCAACGGTTTCTACCCGCTTGTTCTATCCGATCTCTTAAGGACATGGGAGAGTCGGACGGTATACCGAAGCGATTACGAAAACAAGAAATATCTGGTTGTGGACAGCAAAGCTCGGCAAGAGTTCTTCTATTTGGGTCACCCATTATAAGAAGAGAAGAGGGAGAAAAGGGTAAAAAAAAAGGGAGAAAATAATTGTTTTGTTTTGAAGAAAAGACGGATTTATGAAAATTCACACAAATATGCACACGCAACCTTATATTTAATGGTCACCTAGGTCATGTCTCTAGACCGCTCCTAGACTTCCAGATGACAAATCGCAGGATAAATCCTCTACTGCCTCTTTATCCCTCCTGTGGACAGGTAAGTGGGAGGTTCTCCGCTATGTAAGTAGCGGGCCTAATTAAGTAACCACTTGACTTAGACACGCTTGCCTTAGACACCACAAAAGAAACGTGGATAAGCAATAGATTACCCACGACCTCCTTCTGTCCTAATTGAGTGCGACGGTCCTTAGAGTCTTGTCTAGATATTTTTTAGTTAATGAGGGTGATGCGGATGCAAGTTTTGTGATTTTTGGGGCTTAGGAAGGGTAATGAAATCCCCACTTAATCTGAATTTGGTCTTTGCTCCTTAATTTCCGTATTAAAATATGCAAACAACTAATTTCAAGAATCGCAACAAATTTATTTTTTAGCGGCGCTGAATTTTGCAAAGAATCCTGTAGGAAATTGATATTGGATAAGATCAGAGAGAAGAGGAGAAAACAGATAGCAGACCTGAGAAATTTGGCACAGTACAAACCCTAAACGGTGGCGGAACCGCCGCAAAAATGCCTCAATGGCCGCGGAACCGCGGCTTGATGAGGGAATTAGGGTTTAGAAATTTTTGTGCAGGTCCCTATGCTTCTCTGGATTCTTGAGATGATCTCTGAATCTTGATCGCACTGCTGAAATGATTTCAGATTCCCTCGCAAAAATTCAAACACTAATCGTTAAGCACTTGAAGCGAATCTTGGATGAAAATTTGATGGAATAATAATTTTTCAACTCAAATAACAAAAACGAACAAAATAGCAGACATCCCCGGTAATGGCACCATTTGATTGATCTTAATCTTCGTGTGTATTTGGAAATATTTCACAACCAAAAAAATTTATACCGCAATCAATTAATGGTGCTGATGTAGCGTGTTAATGAATACGGATCGTCCACTGAGATGTGTGTTTTGATCGATCTTGTTTTATGAGTCGAAATGAAAAGATAAAAAAATGCAAGAAAATTGATTCAAGATTTGTGAGTTTTAATTTCAAGAAACATAAAGAAAATAGAGATCTAGAATCAAGAATCAAGAAATGTCCTAATCGTTTGAATTATCAAGATTTGTATAGTAGCTTGTAGGAATCGATCCAATTGATAGTGATGATGAATACTAATGATTACTAATTCTTATCTATTGAAGATTTGTTGCTAGATCGATGACGATCAATAAGGATTAGGGATCTATTGAAGAAACTAGGGTTTCTCCATCATCATCCCCTGTCCCTTCATTAATTATCATTCAAATTCTAGCCTTTAGCAAATTGAATCATCGATCGTTGATCTCTAATTTGGAGTGAAGAAAGTGATCTTGCTCAAATTAGGTTTTCGATGAGTCAATTTCCTAAAGTTTACAAAACTCATAAGACTTAAGAATCGTTCAAGAATTTCATCAATATCATCTACCTATTCTCTCGATTCCGCTACAAGCTGAGATTTCACTCAAACATCATGAAAATTAATGAATAAAAGATCAAGAAGTTTCATAACGCAAGAATGTAAAGAAAGCAAGAATTTCAATTATCACCTTTATTAAATCGACGACTAATTACACCTTTCCTCAATTCGTGATTACAAGATTTTGCTCTCGATCGCTCCTTTTGAAGAGGTAACTAGATCCGTCGAAGTTCGCTCCGCTCGATCTCCGTGAGTCGCGGATCGTCGTGGATCTCTTGCTCGGATGAAGATTGGCTTCGCTGATAAAGGATCAATGGTTGCTTGCTTGATTTGCTTCATTATGGATCTTGATTTGGCTTTGGAATTGGATTTGGGTTAGGGTTTTGAGTTGCAAGTTGTGTCACTCAACTTGCGGAATTTTGGCTCAATATTCAATCACTCAATTAATGAACAACCCTTTTTAATGAAGCCATAGATGCCTTTTTATAGTTTTCCCTCAAGCTTCCCCTACAAACTAGGTCTAGCTTCCCTTGGAAGCTTGGTTGTTATGAGGCTTGCATAGAAAGCTAGAGAAGTTTCTAGATTAAGGTAGTTAGCTAGCTTGCATGAGAAGCTTGGTTGTTATGAGGCTTGCATGAGAAGCTTGGTAGGTATTAAGCTTGCATAAGAAGCTTGGTTGTTAGAAGGGAAGCTTCTAGAGATTTCTAGGAACTGAAGCATCTTGAAGAATTTTTGCCGTTGAGAAGAAACCTCTGTAGAAAATTTCTGCCGCCGACGAGTTGGATCGACCTCGGATCTACGGCGGATCGGCCTGACTCGGCCGCGGATCCGCGGCCATATAGTGAGCTCTCTGCATGAAAATCTCAGGACATTCTGGTGTTGGCTTTATGGAACTTTCCTGATGTCTAGAATATTTTTATACTTTCTTGTTTACTTCCAGATCACAAGTCTTGGACTTGATGCGTTTTATCAGCACTTTTAGCAGTTCCGGCTCTTTTACATGGAGAATTTTCTGCACACAATCTCGAGACAAGTTTTTGATATACAAAGATCATGCATGTAATAATAAACACATAATTTCCCTCATAATGCCGGTTATAATGTATAACACATGTTATTTGATATTTTGCAGACAAATTGCTATATGTGCTATATTTATACCAAACACCTTTAGATGATTGTAAAGAATAGGGAAATTGATGTGTTAAAAATTCAATATTTTCGACTGATCACTCTTCCTGCCATCTGGGTGGCATGGCACTTAACTCTAGCAGATTGAGGTTTCCTCTCATCTTTACCACTGCCTCATAACGGCGGGCAGCTTTCAGAGCCGATTCATGAGCCGGAAAATCTCCTGTGGCTAGTGCAGCCTGGATCTCCGAATCCAAATCTTGTTGAAATCGACGGGCTCTGATCTCATCCGTCGGTATTAGGTATGCCGCAAATCTGTTAAAGTATTGTGTTAGCTGTGTAGTATGTGATATATTGAAAAATTGAATTATTGAAACATATCTTATCGACTGAGCATGGTGAACTCAGCGTCATATTCATCTACTGACTTGGTCCACATTGAAACTTGTTGCAGATGGATGAACTGCTATTCCATGTCGAACCTGGCAGTCTCAGGGAAGTACTTTGCGTCGAACATGTCATGGAAAGTCTTCCATTCGATGGGTTGATCAAGACGGCTTTCTTCCGCCTTCCACCAAACCCGTGCATTTGTCTGCGAGCTGCAGTTTCGCAACACGGACCCAAGCTATCTCTGGCACTTGTGCCGCTGCCAGATCGTCTTCGATGCTTTGAGCCCATTCCTCCGCTTCCAGAGGGCTCTCCTTTCCTGCAAACTGTTTGGGGTGCAAAGCCCTGAATTGACTCACCCTAGGTGCTTATGCCTCGGGACGGTTCATTAAAAGAGCAGTCTGCTGCTACTATCCTTCTAGTAGGCTGCGGATCACCTCAAGCAGAACCGTCTGCTCGTTGATCGGAGCAGGAGCGGCAGGTGTGAGTGGTGGTGGGGTGGTGTGTTGTTGACATTGGTACTGGTGTTGTTTGGGGAATCTATAACTTTGATAGAAAAATTTGGGTTATTACAGATTCAAAATATATGAAATTGTAAAATTCAAGGAACATGAATTGTAAAGAATATTTTTAGTTGTTGGTTCTTGTGTTTTATTGCTTTGGTTGTCCACACAGAACTGAACTGCATGGTAGGGTTCCATACAGCTCTGACCTGCATGGACCACCAACAAAACCTATCACGCCCCGCTTCCCAGTGTACGGGAAGAGGACGCGACTGGCCGCTACGTATTTACTCAGAAGTAAATACGCTAAGCATAACTAAGCAATATAAAAGAAATATACACAAGAGACAAATGTAATGAACATCAACTTTATTTATTAACATCCTTTTACAGTACATGGAAAAGTAAATACATGGGATGAAAAGCAATGCCTAAACAGTGGCATAACAGAAATGAAATGTACTGAAAGTAAATGTGTACAAGGAATCTAAAGCTTTGGGTCGTAAGCTAGCTGGTCCAAATCCTCGCTGGCGGGCTCGATCTCCTGAAGATCCGAATCACCTGACAACATTCCAAAGAAGAAAGAGAAGGAATGTCATCAGCGAACAATCGCTCGGTAAGTCTTTATGATAAGGGAGAAATATAATAGACGAGAGAGTGTAACTTTTAAAGTTGTATTATATTGTTAACGCTGTTGTTTTTTGCTTGGTACAGAAGAAGCCAGTATATACGAGAGGAGTCTCAGTAGACCATGTTAGTTATATGTATGCCCTAGAGGCCATTACTGTACATTGGATGTATATTGTAGTGGATGCTGGGACTTATATAGGTAGGACTTTCTTGCTCGACATGATAGTACGCTATCTGGTTGCTCTTTATCTTAACATGTATACTTTCTGTCTCTCTGTTACATGTTGATAAAGCCCTTAGGATGTGTACTCGACTTCCAGGACTATGATGCAGATCATAGTAGTGGGGCCTGGATAGTCCATGAGTACATCCTTCAATGTTCCTAGTCGTGGGAATATCGAGACAGGGCATCGATATTCCAGAGTAGACTAGCGTATATCTTCTCGACCCATGTGATGGGCGATGGATGATCCCATATCCATTGGTGTTTGACATCAGAGATGGTATGCGGGTGCTCAGTAGAGACTGGGTACACTGAACGGACTCGCCGAGAACTCCCAGATGGTATTATACCTCACGTCAGATGGCAGTTCTCTGGTGACACTGGTACAGCTTAGTCTGTTGACCCGAGATCGTCATAGAGTCTTGTGTGTCTCCCACTGTGCTTTGATTCCCATCCTACCACGGCTCTACTGAGTCGTGCAAACAAGTGGTTTTTGGGTACAGTCCCGATTCACATGGAGGCAATGAGCGATAGGAGGGGATTCGTCTCTCCCAGTATTGGGGGTTGATGTTGCGCTATGCTCGACTGGCCATAACAGGAAATCCCTGGCCAGGGTTGCAGTGATATACTGGTAAGAGTTATCAGTAGTTTCATGAATGTTATGGACCCTACGTCTGCATGACTTATCAAACTATTGGGGTCTGACGTTTACCACCCCTAGGCGAGATATGCGACATATCAGACGAACAGACCGGACTGTACGGTAAGTGTTACTGGTTGGATTCACAGGAGTGTGAGCGGGCTTGCTTGTCGATCTTCTGATCGCTCAATACCCGGGTGCCCGTTACGTTTAGCAGACCGCTTGCGGCTGGTGGGTGTTTGATATGATCATCATCTGCTGCCGGCGTATTGACGAGTCTTTAGAGTCCTACACAGAGGTTCCCTGGCTCAAGCGAAACGAAATAGGAGCGCATATGAGATATGTGCGGGACCGAGAATAATGCGTGTATGTGATACCGTATTCCATTCTCGCGATGAATGTATCGATTGGTTGTATGCGATATAACCTAGTTATCGAATCAAAGATTGATTCGATAAGCCGATACATTGGATACTAGTCGGTTATATGCGATATGACCGGATCGTTAAATCAAGTATTGATTTAATGATTTAATGAATAATTATATATTTGATATATTAATTTTCATTAACTAGTATTGGTTCACTTTAAATGGATTTTCTCACTTGAAGTTCACAAGTTGTATATGTGATACACTTTTGTGCACTTGTTTGTATCATGTTTGATGATACATGCTCACTTGGGTTTGTGTAAAGAATTAAACCATGGTTAAGTTAATGATTAGGGTTTACATTTTTCTTATTCATTTATTTATTTTTTCCTTTTGGAAAAGATAAATAAGGAAGGTGGCTTTCTTTGTTTGCTTGTTGAAGCTTCTTGAAGCTTTGAACAAGTCCACCATTCTTGTCTCATGCTTAACCCTAACCATTAAAATTAACCATAGTCTATTCTCTACACCTAACCATGGTTAGTATATGATAAGTATTCATATTATTTTCCTTTTTGGAAAAAAAAAGACTTATCATATTCTTTTCTTCATATTCTTCTTCATCAACAATGAAGAAAGCTTGCCTCCATCAATGGCAACTTGAGAAAAAGAGTGAGAAATCCAATTCTAAAGTGAACCCACCTCCTATTTCTTCATCCTCTACCTCTTGCCAAGTAGTATAGGGTGTTCTCTTCACAAATTTCATGACTTGGTGAAGTTGGAGCTTGATCTTGAGTTGCCTCGACGTAGATCATCTTCGGCATCGAAGTCGACGACCTAGCCCGCCCATTTCTCCGATGAAGCCGATGCTAGAGTCCGGGATCCGATATGGACAGCGGAGGGACGTCATCACGAAGCCTAGGAGGTGGAGGACCGGATCTACAAAGGTTGTAGCCTCTTTCCTTTAGCAATAAATTCGTTTACTTGCTTGCATCGCCCATAAATCTAGTTAACGATCCGTATTAGGGTTTGTAGGCACATGGAAAAATTTGAATTAGCCATGTTTGATAACTTGTGAGACCTCATTAGTGTGCCTAGGAACCCTACAGTGGTATCAGAGCCTAGCTAGAGCTTTAGGCGATGTGTAGACTGAAAGGCTCCTAGGCACCCTAGTGGGTTCTCTCAAGGCATCGAACATGCCAATTTAAAATTTTTAGTGCCGAGAAACCCTAGACTACGGATCTTTAACTAGATGTTTAGGCGAAATAGAAAGCTAGTTAACAGTTAACTACTGTGATACGGATATACAACCTTTGTAGATCCGGATTTCCACCTCCACGGCTCCGCAACGTCATGTCCTCGCTGTCCATCATGAATCCTCGACTCGATCATCGGCTTCATCGGGAAAGCAAGCGGAATAGCTCGTCGGCTTTGTGTCAAAGACGATCTACGTCGAGGTTGCACAAACTCAAGCTCCGACTTCACAAACTTGTGAAACTTGTGAAGTAAACACCCAAAACAACTTGGCAAGAGGTAGAGGGTGAAGAAATAGGAGGTGGGTTCACTTTGGATTTGGATTTAACTCACTAAAGCTCAAGTTGCCATTGGAGTAGCAAGCTTGAAGAAGAAGAAGAAGATGAGCTCAAGAAAAAGAATATGATAAGTCTTATATTAAAAATAAATATAAATCAAATACTTATCATAACTTGAACTAGGGTTAAGTGTAGAGAATTAACCATGGTCACTTTGATGGGTTAGGGTTAAGCATGAAGATAAGGATGGTTAGCAAAGTCAAAGCTTCATGAAGCTTCAATATAAAACAAACTTAGCCACCATTCTTATCATAACTTATTTCAAATAAATAAATAAACAAATAAATAAATAAATGAAAATGCAAAACCCTAATTATCATATTAACCATGGATTAATTTTATACACTTAACTAAATGATCAAGTATCATCAAATATGATACAGAAAAGTGCACGAAAGCATATCACATATACAATGTGCATCAAGTGAGAAAAATCCGTTTAAAGTGAACCAATACTAGTTAATGCAATGCAATATATCAAATATATAATTATGCATTAAATCATTAAATCAACATTTGATTCAATGATCCGGTCATGTCGCACATAACCGACTAGAATCTAATGTATCGATTTATCGAATCAATGATTCGATAACTAGGTCATATCGAATATAACCAATCGAAACATATATCGCGAGAATAAAATGCGGTATCACATACACGCATTATTCTCGGTCCTGTACATATCTCATATGCGCTCCTATTTCGTTTCGCTTGAGCCAGGAAACCTCTGTGTAGGACTCTAAAGACTCGTCAATACGCCGGTAGCAGATGATGATCATATCAAGCACCCACAAGCCGCAAGCGGTCTGCTAAACGTAACGGCCACCCGGGTATTGAGCGATCAGAAGATCGACGAGCTAGCCCGCTCACACTCCTGCGAATCCGACCAGTAACACTTACCATACAGTCAAGTCTCTTCGTCTGATACGTCGCATATCAAGTCTAGGGGTGGTATACGTCCGACCCCAATAACCCGATAAGTCGTGCTGATTTGAGGCTCGTAACGGGTCGAGAAACTACTGGTAACACTTACCAGCAAATCTCTGATCAGCCCTGGCCAGGGACTTCCCTGTTACGGCCAATCGAGCACAGCGCAACATCAACCCCCAATACCGGGAGAGACGAAACCCCTCCTATCGCTCATTGCCTCCATGTGATTCGGGACTGTACCCAAAGACCACCTTTTTGCACGCCCTCATGGACGTGGTAAGGTGGAGATCAAAGCACAGTGGGAATCACACAAGACTCTATGACGATCTCGGGTCTACAGACTAACCTGTACAAGTGTCACCTGAGAACTGCCATCTGACGTGAGGTATAATACCATCTGGGAGTTCTCGGCGAGTCCGTCCAGTGTACCCAGTTTCCACTGAGCACCCGTATACCATCTCTGATGTCAAACACCAATGGATATGGGATCATCCATCGCCCATCACATGGGTCGAGAAGCGTATACGCTAGTCTACTCTGGTATATCGATGCCCCGTCTCGAGATACCCACGACTAGGGACCTTGAAGGATGTACTTATGGACTACCATGTCCCCACTAGTATGATCTGCATCATAGCCTAGGTAGTCAAGTACAAATCCTAAGGGCTTTACCAACATGTAACTATAAGACAGTATAAAGAGACTAGTGTACATGTTAAGATAAATAGCAACCAGATAGCATACTATCATGTCGAGCAAGAAAGTCATCTCTATATATGTCCAAGCATCCAATATAAAATACATCATCTGTACAATACTGGCCTCTAGGGCATACATACAACTAACAATCTCCCACTTGCACTAGGGCCAACTGCTGTAGTATCTCATACCGAGCATCCCGAAGAGTCTCTCAAACTGTATCTGGGGAATGGCCTTCGTGAGTGGATCCGCCGTGTTGTTCTTCGTGTCAACTCTCCTGACCTCGATCTCCCGGCGATCAACTATCTCCCGGATCAGGTGATACCGCCTCAGAATATGCCTGGACCGCTGATGGGACCTGGGTTCCTTGGCCAAAACCACCGCTCCATTGTTATCGCAATACAATGGTATTGGATGCTCAATGGATGGAACCACTCCAAGTTCAGTAATGAACTTTTTGACCCAGACAGCTTCTTTAGCAGCATCGTTGGCAGCGATGTATTCAGCCTCCATCGTCGAGTCTGCCACGGTTTCCTGCTTGGAACTCTTCCAGCTAACCGCCCCTCCGTAAAGGGTAAAGACAAAGCCCGACTGCGACTTAGAGTCGTCCTTATCACTCTGGAAGCTCGAATCGGTAAAGGACTCCACTTGGAGTTCTCCGTTACCATACACCAAGAACATATCTCTAGTCCTTCGCAAGTACTTGAGAATGCTCTTCACAGCTGTCCAGTGACTCTCTCCAGGATCAGCTTGATACCTGCTCACTACACTTAGTGAGTATGCCACATCGGGTCTGGTATATAGCATCGCATACATGATAGAGCCTACTGCCGAAGCATAGGGTATCCCTTGCATGCGAGCTCTCTCCAAATCAGTCTTGGGAGACATCTCTTTGGAGAGAGTGACTCCAGAGATCGTGGGCATGTTCCCACGCTTGGACTCTTCCATACTAAACCTCTTTAGTATGGTGTCAATGTACCTGGATTGGGACAATCCCAAAATCCGTTTGGATCTATCTCTATAGATCCTGATCCCCAATATGCAGGAGGCATCACCAAGATCTTTCATTGAGAATCTTTGTGATAAGAAGAGCTTGACCGATTGCAGCATAGGAATATCATTTCCTATCAAGAGTATGTCGTCCACGTACAATACGAGGAAGACAACCTTACTCTCTGCCACCTTCTTGTAAATACAAGGTTCATCTGGATTTTTGACGAAATCAAACTCTTTGATAACGACGTCAAAGCAGATGTTCCAACTCCGCGATGCTTGCTTTAATCCATAAATGGATTTAAGCAGCTTGCACACCTTCCCGCTGCTCCCACTGTCTACGAAGCCCTCTGGCTGAGTCATGTACACGCACTCTTCTAAATCACCATTTAGAAAGGCGGTCTTAACATCCATTTGCCAGATTTCATAGTCATGAAAGGCAGCAATAGCAAGCATGATTCGGATGGATTTAAGCATAGCCACTGGAGAAAATGTCTCGTCATAGTCCACACCTGGTCTTTGACGAAAACCTTTTGCTACAAGTCTAGCTTTGAAAGTCTCCACTTTCCCATCTACACCAAGTTTCTTCTTGAAGATCCACTTGCTCCCAATGGGTTTTACCCCTTCAGGAGCAACTTCCAAAGTCCATACTTTGTTGGTGTACATGGAATCCATCTCGGACCGCATAGCATCCAGCCATTTCACTGAGTCCCCACTCGTGATGGCCTGCTCGAAGCTAGTTGGGTCATCATCCTCCATGATGCAATCCTCGCTCCCACCGTCCATGAGAAAACCGTAGTATCTCTCAGGTTGGCGAGGAACCCTACTAGATCGGCGGAGAGGCTGAGGTTCATCGGGTACTACCGAATCTTCTTGTTCCACTAAATCTTCAGTTATAGTTTGTGTTTCTGGAACTTCTTCCAGTTCTACCTCAGAGCCACTAATCTCTTTTGCAAGAAATTCCTTTTCTAAAAAGGTGGCATGTTGAGCAATAAACACTTTTTGTTGTTCACTGTGGTAGAAGAGATATCCATTTGAATATTTAGGATATCCCACAAACTTGCATAGAATTGACCGTGCCTCGAGTTTATCTGGATTTTTCCTTTTGACATAGGCCAGACAACCCCATATCTTAACTCGTTTAAGACATGGTCTCTTCCCACTCCATATCTCATATGGTGTGGTAGGTACAAATTTAGTTGGAACTTGATTCAATAGGTATGCCGCTGCTTCAAGCGCATACCCCCAGAAGGAAATAGGTAATTCAGCTGTACTCATCATAGAGCGCACCATATCTAATAGGGTGCGATTCCTCCGCTCCGATACACCGTTGTGCTGTGGTGTATAAGGAGGAGTAAGCTGAGAGAGAATCCCATTCTCTTTTAGGAAGTCCAGGAATTCATTGCTCAAGTATTCACCTCCTCGATCAGATCGAAGGATTTTAATACTTTTTCCGGTTTGTTTCTCGACTTCTTGTTTATATTCTCTGAATTTCTCAAAAGCTTCAGACTTGTGTCTTATCAAGTACACATGTCCGTACCTTGAGAGATCGTCAGTGAATGTAATGAAGTACGAAGAACCATCCCTGGCATGTGTAGACATGGGACCGCATACATCACTATGTATCAGTCCTAAGAGTTCGGTAACTCTTTCTCCGCGTCCCGTAAACGGAGCTTTGGTCATCTTGCCTTTGAGACATGACTGGCAAGTGTCATAGGATGAAAATTCAAACGGATTTAAATATCCATCCTTATGCAACTTAGCCAGTCGTGTCGCATTGATGTGACCCAGTCTACAATGCCACAAGAAGGATTCGTTGAGTTCAGAACTCTTCCTCTTGTGTGTGTTTGTTATGCTCAGGACTGTTGATTGGTTTAGAACATAAATGCCATTGCACAACGTGCCTGATCCAACCAACTTTTGGTTATGGAAAATGTTCATAACATTGTCCTGTAATACAAAATTATATCCCTCTTTACATAATAAAGAAACCGATAAAATGTTGCATATTAGGTTCGGCATGTAATAGCATTCGTTCAGAACCAATGTATTACCAGTTGGTAATACAAGGTGATATTCCCCGACAGTCTTAGCTGCAACAATTGCACCATTTCCAACTCTTATGTCTTTATCACCTTCTCCAAGTTCTCTACCTTTCCTAAGCCCATGTAACTGATTACATATATGGGATCCTGACCCGGTATCCAATACCCAGGACGTAGAGCAAATGGAGAAACAGTTCTCAGTAACGAACACACCCGAAGAAAATGCATCATCATGTACTTTCTTCATTCGGGTGGCATGGGAATCCTGGTATTCCCCTATATCCTGTTCAGTCCTATAACTCTTATAGGAAAGAACGGAACCAACGTTCCCCAGCACAGTATAACATGCGGGTTCGGTCAATACATCCATTTTATTATCTTTATTAAGGCATGAAATGGTCGCTACCTGGAGAGAGAGAGAAGAAAACACTTTAGCGTAAGCTCGTGCAAGATCAGATTGGTTATTATCTTATCTAATCAGGATGGCTCCCACTGCTTTTTATCAAATCTTCCTTCAAACCTTAAAAGGAAAGACTAGCCGGGATTAATTACACACTACAAGTTCGCCAATCTTTCAGCCAGGCCAGTGTCGGTACTTTGAGGGAGGTCCCCCGTGCTTTCGCACGAACCTAATTAATGTAAACCTCGTTTTCCCAGAGGCGTAACCTCGTTAACACCTTTCTAGACACCTACTTGATCGGCTAATTGTAATGTGTAAAACTCTCCCAGGAGTAACTCTTACTCGCAGCGGGTATCGGGATCCAACTATCTCATAGAAGGTATGCAATCTCATTGCAAATTTCAACACTTGAAATTCCCGATAATATTTTGCCCCTAGCGTCCTATGACCTTGACGCAGGCCAACAAACCATAGTGCGCTAGTCAAGTTCAACCCGTCATTTCCTGATTGAATTAAACCCACCCGTACGACCCTTGACGCAGGCCAACAAAGTCGCACGACTACCCTAATCCAATCTGCATCATATGCATAAGCAGATAAATACTAGTTAGCTACCGCACACTACGCCTTGACGCAGGCCAACAAACGTAGCACGAATACTAACTACTACTCATCTGAAATGACGGAGGGCTACGCCAGGTTTTTCTGAAAACCATGAGCGTAATGAACTTGATATCGTTGTAGAATCAAATGAAGTTTTGAAATGGAGTGATTTTGAGGCTTTTCTAGTTTTGCTAAAGGAGTCACTCCCGGCGAAGGGATCTCGGTCCTTTCCTCGTCGAATGAGGTGCGGGATATATCATATATATCACTGTGCAAAGCAAAAACTCTTAAAAGCAATCAAAACCAAACCGAGTGTGTAGCATCTGCCAGTTATTGCTAAAGGAGTCACTCCCGGTGAAGGGATCTCGGTCCTTTCCTCGTCGAATGAGGTGCGGGATATATCATATATATCGCTGTGCAAAGCAAAAACTGTAGCTACCTGTTTTATTTTAAAATTCGATTCTACAACATCTTAGGTTTCTTATCTTTCATTAATCACATTAATGAAGTCCCATCATTTAAATACCTAAACATCACAGATAGATATGACGT